>JAOTQQ010000002.1:9360779-9422672 GCA_026546715.1 Gallinago undulata | reverse complement strand
GGTGGGGTAGCTGGGGTGGGGGGAGGAATTGGACCCTAAGTTTGTTAATGGCTGTCAGATGGTGCCCTGTGGAAATAGGTCTACCCACCAGTTAAAGAACCTGCAACAGAAGTCAGACGTGATGAGTTATCCTAGAAAGCTTTGGCTGCATTGATGTGTTTCAAATTGTTTTTTACTCTACAGGAGAGCTTTTGTGCCTCTACATACATTACAATAGCGTGTAAAGGCCTGCTGGGAAGTCTAACATTTTATTGTGCTGACCTCCTGGATGTAGAAACATCAGAAATCAAATTTTCTGACACAAAAATTGGTAGTGTGGCAAGTTTCATAAAGAATCTTACAAAGCTCTAAAATAACTATAGGTTAAAAGCAGTGGGTGCTGCCGCAGTAAGATGAGGTTGGATAATAAATAGTTGAAAGTGTGCTTCCAGAGTGAGAAAATTAAAAGATGTATGGTTAGAGAAAGGATTTGAGAAGTGTTGTGGAAGCTGGATGTGAAAATGAAAACAATGAGGAATACCAAATCATATTTCTGAAGAGAAATGCAAGTAATAGCCGTGTTTTCACTAGATTAATCTTACTGTTGAAAAACTTTGACACTGAGGTTGTGTCTCTGCTTTCCTACATACATGCGCATGTACCCGTATTACAAAATGTAGGACAAAAGAGCTTCTTTAATGGCTCCATTTTGTCAATGAAAATTATATTAAACCTGTGAAAGGGAGTTGTAATATTTTAATTTTTTGGTGTCAATAAGCGAGTGTTGTTTGGTTAAGAAAAGTGTGTACAAAAGTTTTGCAGAAGAAACTTTCAAAGAATTTTAGACCTATAAAATCCATCTATGGAACCTTGTTCCTACAGGAGAAAAAAAAATTCCACAATTTCTTGATTTATAAACTTTTTTTTTGAAGATTAGAAGATTGAAGATTAGAGGCATTTTTTTTTTTACTATGATCCTTGATTCATTTTGAATGCTTCCTGATGAATCTTGCAGTGTAGAAAGAATTTTTTCAATGTGCTGAGTTTCCTGGGCAGTTTTGTTTCCCATAGCAGTTACGTGGCAATTTTATTTCTGAGTCCTGCCTGTCAAGGCCCTGCACTTGATTGGAAGTTACAGCAATTATGCTGTCAATAGTTTTACAACTAGCTATTGATCCTGGAATGGTCTCTTCTTTGTAAGGGTCCCTTTGTGCCAGGCCATTATTCTTGCAATTATTTAATTTGCAAATGAATATGGTAATGAAAACTGAGAAATGCATGCTTTTACATAATCCGTGTGCAAATCAGTTGTGATGAGAAGTATTGGCTGTCACAACAAAAGCAAAATAGAACATTTGCACATAAGTTAGTTTCATCTTATCTTAACAAAATAAAGCAGGTTTCTTTTATTCTTGTCAGTGTAACATAAGCTATCTTCTGCTTTCTGCATCATTATCTCAGCTGCCAGACAACTGCTTCTGGATCGCTAGGGCTGCCATACTTCTCTACAGGCTTTTCCAGTGAGCGTGCCGTGTTTAATGCAAATACAGGGAGTCTGCTGCTTGAGAAGTGTTGAACCAACTGCACATGTGGTGTTATGTGCCTGTTCAGCAAATTTGACACTAGCAGAAAGTATTACAATTTTTCTGCCTGTGCTACGTGGCTGAGTTTGTGTGTGTTTTTCAGTTGGTTGGAGCCTCCCAGCTGGAACTGTTGCACAGAAGTTTGAATTGAGATTGCTGTGTTTGAATAGTAAAATGTATAGTATATAAGCACCCAGCCACAGAGAAATGTAACTTCTTTATGGTCATCAATCTGTAACAACAGTGACTTAGGGAGAGAATCCTTGGACATCTGTCTTGATGTTGTTGTATAATTTAATAAAGGGAGGAATAGACTGGGTCTAAGCACTCTTTAATCCAACGAGGAACAGAATCCTCTGAGCATTTATTCTACACAAATTCTGCATCATCTAGTTATTCTTGCATAATCTAAGATACTGGATGTCTAGACTCCAGGCAAATATAAAATCTTCAATTTCTACCTGGAAAACATTAAGTCTTTCCTGTGAAAAGAGTGTGTCTCCTAACATAATATATAATCATCATTGCTGCTGCTGAGAATACCAGGAAAGAAAGAATTCAGCCAAGTTCAAGTCCCATAGGGAGTTTCTGATGCCACAGGGCAGAGGAAAAAAATTGACCTTTTGACTTTTACATCGAATTTGATCTGGAAGCTATTGAAGAAATGGCATTGTGTGTTCCCATATTTATCCTTGAATCACTTTTCTGACTGTAGCAGCACTTAAGGTAATTGGCCTACTTAAATTAAGCATGGATTTTTGTCATTTTGATAGTATTTTTTTATTTATTAATGCATCGCAGTATGTAACACTAAATGTAATTAAAGAAAGTCAATTTCACTTCAAATTATTACTTATAAATTAATTTTAGTACTTTGGTTTTTAAGGTATATGAGTAAGTGTGCTAATGGCAGAAGTAAGACTTCCCCCTCTCTAACCCCTCCCAGTTCTTAGCAGGGTATGGGAGTGGTGGACAGAAGTTGTTTCCCATACAAGCTATTCACTAAATACTTTTGGGACAATGCCTGATGTGATAGACAAATGATCTTAAAGCTATGGTAAAGCCTTATTCTGAATGAGTGCTATCATAACCTGTCCTGGAAGTCCAATGGTAGTAGAAGCCAGATGGAGATTGTTGGATAGTCTGGGTGTTTTCTGGCAACTTGTCTTACTCATAAATTCAAGGCAAGTTAAGGAAATAATTTTGACCTTTCAAATAGTTTGAAAATGTTTTGCAAGAAGAAGATGTAAGTTCTTTTGAAAAATTGAAAATGCTGTGGAATGACGCTTTGAAAACAGAAGTCTCAAATTCTTTATTCAAAATAGTTATTTTTAATATCAGTTTGTATTTTAAAAGACTTCAGAAGTATATTTCTAGGGGAAACTCATGAAAAAATTAAATGAAAAACTTTATTAGGAGCAGTTTTCCACCAGTTTTTCAGCTCAGTCATCCGGTCAAAAGTGATTATTAATCTAGTCCTGAAGGCACTCATTGTGTGTTCTTTACTGTCTCTTTTTCAACTCATTGTAACAGTCTCCAGGCTCAACTTTGCAGAAGCTAGTGGCTATTGGTGACTCTGTTTTTTCCCTTTTATATTCTGAAACAGAGAAATGTTCATAATACAGCACACACTCTCTAAAGACAGTGCAAACTTCAGCAGCCTGGAATGGGAGGGTGCAAATGAATTCAGTTTGAACAGAGAGGTCTTTGAAAATTGTAGATGTCATCTGTAGAAGGTTTGAAGTTCTTGGACTTTCTTTCCCTGAGCGATGGTAGTTTGAATCTCTTGACTTTTCAAGCCATGGCATAAGACTAAACTGTTTGTTCAGGCATGCGTGAATGACAAGGAGAAATGTAAGGATTATTTGGTGTACTTGAGCAGCGAATATGAGGGACTAATTCTAGAAGGGAGTCTCTTTAGTTCCCATTTGTTAGAAAGCGAATGTTTATACATCCATTTAGAAATTTTTTGACAAATGCATAGCTGGAAATTGAAGAGCAGGAGGATAGAAGTCTGTCCTGGAAGGTTGTATGTAGGGCTTCAGGCAGTAATACTATCATTCTGATAAAATATATTCATATATGCAATATGCAATGAACTTTGGTGAATAAGTTCACAGTCTCTATTGTCTTTCCCCTACATGGTAGGGGAGAGGGAGAGAATGCACATATATATCCACGCACATATACTTATGTATGGATTTCAAGGAACGTGGTATAGGAGTGTGTGGATATTTACATACACGTGTGTGTATGTTTCTGTGTAAATGTATTAATTAATTCATATATGGAAGCAAGGGAATGGATTGCCTCTGCTCTCTTCCTGCCTTTCCCCAGTCCCTCCTAGTAATCTTTCTGATGCCATTCTGGACAGGACTTCTTTGGATTCCTTCCTGGATGGAAACAGTTTCTTTTTTGTTTTACCCATCATGCTCTACCTTCCTTACTGAGACAGAAATCCCATTCCTTCTTCTCACATTTCTTGTATTTAGATACTGTGTTTAATTTGTTCATTTTTCTTTTGGCTAAGCTTTGTCATAGGTTTGCTGGCTTTCTTCAGCACCCTTTCCACAGGCTGGAGCTAGCTCTTTGCCCAGGACTGTTACTTTTCTTTGCTGATTGGTAATAAACAGCAAATGATTGTACTCTGAAGGATTCTTTTTGTTTCTGCTCTGCTTGTATATTGTCTGAGTATATTAGAGAAGAGATAACATTATTAGTCGTTGTCTTCATAGAAGGGATTAATTTTGAGGACCACAACGAATGTAAAACTCAAATCTTTTTAAAGGAAAAGTATGGTAGGGAATGTAATTTTTAGAGAGACCTGAGGGTCAAAATGATTTTCTACATATTGTGTGTCTATCAACAAATGGGTGCTATTACCATTCCTGCACAGTATTTATATGCTTGTGATATATTCATATATTTGTAAAGTGATAGACTACTGCATTTGTGTATATACATAATGTAGCAAAATTATTAGACAAAACAAGCTTTTTGTTCAGCATCTGGGAACTGCAAAGATCTGATCCATGTAATCCAAGATTGCATTTAAATGTAAAGCCAGAAGTTTTTTCCTTTTTTCTTTTTTTTTTTTTCTGAACAGACAAGTTGAGACTGTAAATAGTCTGTACTGCAGTGATCTTCATAGAATAGAATATGAAATAAATATCGTTCATACTGTGAATTAAAACAAACACAAGGGCTGTTCTCTGAGCCCTCATGGAAATGCAAGATAATCTTTTATTTTGTAACAGCAAGCAGGAAAGAAAGATACTCTTCCTTAGCAGAACAAAAAAGGGGGCGATGATCAAGAAGAGTAAGCAAAGCTTAATTGATTTTTTTTTTTTTCAGGTGGAGGTGAATGCAAAGATAGGTTCTTTTGTCTGCCCAGGAGGTTATTAAATCAGGAAACTGTAGAAAATGAAGAAATGTGACTTCCTGTCACTGAAAACACTCTTGAGATTTGTAATGTACAAGTTTCTATCTCAGTGCTCCCTCTCTTCAGGAAGCAGTGAAACTGCAGAGACCCCCTCAGCCTGTGGATCTCAAAGCACTTGGAGTTTTCTGGGCTCAGAGCAGAACCTTAAGTTGTAGACTCCATCAATACTGGAGTTATCTGTGTTGTATGCTACCTTTATGACTTTACGTTAAACTCTCTATCTAGTGATATTTTTTTACAACATCATCTGAGCAATTTGCAGTTCAATGCATCATACTACAGGATAAGGTAGCTGCGCTTATTCCACTGTATAAAACCTACAGATACATGGGGAGTGTTGGATGGCTAAGGTATTTGTGTGACCACAAACTAGGCATCTTGCTTTGATTTCAGTAAGGTTCTGAAGCTTGTTTTTAACATCTAGCTAGCTGTCCACAGCTACACAGCTCTGGCCAGAGGTGTGGCAGGGTTTTGCTCTTCCTTGAATTGTGCTGCGAAGGACTTCTGTGCCTTCGGCATTTATGTCCTGGTGTATTTAATGTTTAGATTTGTTGCGTTTAGAAGTTATTTTAAGAGTTACTTCAATCATTTTAGAAGCAAATGCATCATTAGACTGTGAAGAATTAAATAAAAAGCAGAGGAAAAAAGGCTTTGCAATTTGGATTATTGAGAGTCAGAGCCCATTAGGAATGTAATCTGGATGTCTGAGTTCCATTGGAGAGTGATTTAATATTCATCATGTTATTATAGCATTTGTTTAAATGGAAATAATGCATTATTTTTTGTGTACAAATTGAGTAAATAGTATTAGTCTCATTACTGGGGAACATTGAGTCCTACAGAGATCTTCTTAATACTGGATATTTTGTTTTCGTATCTCTCACTTTAGTAGTCAAGACTCAAATAGGCTCTTTCGACCCAACATATGGGAGACTCGTGGAGGACTTCATGAAAGAGAGGAAAATTGAGTGGGGATATCCCTTGCAATAATTTAATTGATGATTCCCTGAGATGGGAGGAGAGGATGAATGGAATGAGGGAGAACTCTGAATGGCAATATAGCCACTGTTATGCTATTTGGAGGCAGTGGTTTAGTTTGTCATTGGAAGGCCTTACAAGGTCAGGAACTATTGACGATCCCCATTTCCCAGCAGCTTATCTCATCTATCAGTAAGAATCGAAGCCTTGGCTGGATAAATCTTCAGCTGTCGCACAGCAGACTTGGAAGGGAATTCAGGATAGTAATTCAGTTCTGGTATATATCATGGCTGGCTTGAATTTCATTTCCAATGTGATTGTGATTTCCTCTCGTCTGCCTCTAACCACTGTTTGCTTATATCATCAGCAAAATATCTTTATGGCAAAGCACCTGTGTGGAGTGAGAAAAATAGAGAAACTGTGCCATGGAAGAATGATTGTTATGTTTATATCAAAAACACCCAGAAATTTTCAGCCCCTGCAATATCAAGTGCCTGCCTTGTATTACAGACCATAACCCAGAGATCTCATTTGTACTAATGCAACTCCTTACTGATCTTGAAAGTCATTTTGCTTTGACCCACTGATATTAATATTTGACATTGCCATTAACAGGAATTAAGATACATCATGTCTTCCAAAAGCCACTTTATAACATCAAGGCAACTTTGGTGAGAAAGGAATAATCCATTAACTAGAACCAACACTTCTCTGTAATCACCTTTATGCTTCAAATCACAGAATCTTTAAAGGAAGGAACTGTCTGTCCCATTTATTTTTGTAAGTAGGAATATGAATCCCCCCTGCTGTGGAAGAATAATTAAAGGTCACATTCTGCACTGTATTCATAAGTAAGCGCAGCCTGAGCACCAACACCTAGCTGGATACCCCACGAGGCACTTGTGGTGTAATAGAAATCCTGTTGGCTGAAGGAACAGCAGTGCGCTTTAATTTTGAGTGAAGATCTTCCCTGTTGCTCCGCATTAAGGATGCTGTGTTATGATTACCCTGTATGGAAGTATATATAAGCTCATTAAATTTTAAAATAAATAAATAAAAAAGAGCATGGTCTGCAGGTGACAGTTCTGGTGCCCAAGGCAAATTCTCTCTCCCTTTAGCAATCTTTGGTGATATAATCTGTCCCTGCTGTACAAAGTAGTATATGTGGGAGTCTTTGTGGAGGTTTATATCTTTTATTCTCTCCCATCTTGTGCAGTCACCCAAGTCTGGACAAGCTGTAATTAAGCGAAACTATATTACAGTAGTAAAAAAGGAATAACAAGGGCAGCCTTGCACTGGGAAGGGTGGGAGGCAAAGAAAGAGGGACACTTTAACTGTTGGATTATTGGCCAATTAATGGGCTTGACTGAATGCTGATGATAGTTTTATTTAAGTATTTTTTTCTCTCAAATTCTACTTGCACCATTGGAAAGGAACAAAATTTTAAAACATGGTAACAGAAGGGGTTGGAAACCCAGAGACAAGTGGGTTTGGCAAGAACAAAACCTTCTCAGTAACCATGAACTTGCTATGGAAAAACATTACACTGCCCTAACGGTAGTGATGTCACTAGGTGACAGAGGTGTTTTTTGGTGGACTGTCCTCTTCCCTCCTGAGCTCATATTGGTGCACCCTTTGGCAACACTCTCCCTTTCTTCAGCTCTTTTGTGCTTCGTATCCATCTCTGTATACAGAACAGAAGCAGAGTCTGTATTTGTAGGCTTTTCCAGAGTATCTAGCAGTACTCTGTTTGGATTACTATCATGTAGCCAGCTCATTTTGGATCTGGTTTCCTAACTCCTCCTGTGCAACTGTAACAGACAGAAAATTAATAATAGAAATCTTAAATTTTTTTGGTTTTGTCAGGGAACAATAAGAGATTTAGGGCCTCTTCAGACATTTGCATCAGAAAATCATTGGATTGTTTATAACATAATATAATTTAAAAAAAATCTTATTAGACTTAAGTGGCAAGAGTGAAAACTACAAAGTTAGTGAGGTTTGGCTGCTTCTTTTTATGGGTTTATTTCATGTAGTGATGGTGGTAGAAGGGCTTAATTTCACTGACTCAGCAACTTCATTGCAGTACATTTAAAAAAATGCAGTGTAAAAATTAGCTGAAAGCTTCATTTGAGGGGGGAGGAGAGAAGTAAGTTTGTTTTGAAGACAGAGTTCTATTTTCTTGTTTAAGTTAAAGAATCTGCATTGGTTGATTTAAATAATAAAGAATAAAGATGAAAACTTTATTGCTTTTTTCAGTGAAAAGACATGTACATGACTCTCTCATTATGCAAGAGCTGAAGTACCAGTGTAAATTTAAATGAGTGAATAGTCTCCCTGAAATTCAGATATAAATGAGTAATCACAGGAAGGGGATTGGAGAATTTATAGTCTTAAATACTCACAATGACCCCTGAGTTTGAATCCTGTGGCAGAAAAGTCTGCCTGATGTGAGGAAACACCTTCATAAGGCATTTTTAAGCAACAAAACCTAATACCATCCTTGCCAGGAGACCCATGAAACACTGTTAGCTCCTGTCCTGCAAAATGCACGTGTGTGCCAAGTGCTCTATCTTTAGACCGAATAGAAGAAATGTAAAGGCAAAATATATCCTCAAATTGGAACACATAAAACTGTTTGCAGAATGGGCTATCTAAATATATCCAAGTACTGAATTGTTCAGTTTGTATTAAATTTTACTTGGCTCCTGAAAAAATGAGTCTTCTGCAATTACATTCTGCATGTGAGATCTGTCCGTTTGTGTCCTGAATAATTTTGATATCGTTGACCGATTTCAAACCAATCTAATGAGACAGAGGCCTCAAGCCTTTTCTATAAATTTTGAAACAATAGGTGGTCAATACAAGGGTGTGGTTCAAATTCCTGCTGTGCAAAAGGTTGCCCCGATAACTTAAATGACAAACTATTAGACAGCAAAGAATTAGCCCAACAGCAGCAGGTGCTCCCTTAGGTTTGGCAATCAGAGAATCCCAAAAGAAAAAGGTGTCATAGAAGATTCAAATGTACTAAAAGTTTTAATGTGTATTAAAGTGTACTAAAAAGTTTAAACATGAGGTAATCCAACCATCAAACACAAAATCACAGGACTCATGACCACCGTTGCTCAGGAAAGGGTTTGTTGCTGAATTTCCAGTGTTTAATCCCTTTTGTGTGTTAATTAACCTTCTGTGTTTTATCTTCCTCATCTTGCTGATGTCAGGAAAACTCAATGTTATAAGAAAAAATAATGTATTGGGATGGAGTAAACCACCTTTAAAATGTTTTTTTAAAACCTTGGTCTAGAGTGGTCACTGTGCTTTCTTAGGATCTGCCAAAGAAGTTGAATTTACCATGGCTACTGTAACATCTAACTTTCTCTTCATTAAATTCCTCTGAAAGTGGCCTTTTCCTTTGCTTGGGATTTCATGAAATTTATTTTTCCGTGCACTGTGGCCATTAATCACTTTATAGTAAAACCAGACATACTTGAGTCCCTTCTGCTGCAGAAGGGCTGGCAGTGCCACCTGAGGGAAAGGAAAATCCTTAAAAAACTGATAGTCAGCTGGGGCAGGGGGGAGTATTTGTGAAGTTCTAACCCTTTGCAGGAAAGCAGTATATTTTCATTGCAGGCTTTTAATATTAGCGTGGGAAGAAAGATTACCCTTTCTATCTAGCAAAACAATAGCTAATTAGATCTTTGTTTCTTAATAACGATGAAAGCTTAAGTGTTAGAACATCAGGAGAACCATCTGGGGATTCTGAATGATTGTTTAGAAAAGCAAAAGCCTATTAGAATTCCCTCTTATTTTTGGTCACTGCTGTTTTTCAAATATTGCTCCAGCAGAATCTATAGGGACTTTTTTTTTGTGTCATGGATTTATTAGAAAATTAGGAGGTAAGAATACCTGTGGCTTTTGTGTGTAAATGTCAGAGATTTTAGAGATGTTTAGATCAATGTGTTCCTGAATGTTCTTTCTTCTGTTACCCCCCCTAACTGAAAAAAAAAAAATAAAATAAATCCCTTGGTTGAAATGCTGCAATAAGGAATTGATATTGATTAGAGTATTTGAGTATTAACAAAATATGCTAACAAAAATTAGCAGCTTTTTTTTTTTTTTTCTCCTTAATAATGATTTAAAGACTGGAAATTGGCAAACCAAAGGAGACGTGGGGGGATATATGCAAGTAGCTTTGTTTCCCATATGTCTTGGGTGGGAGGATAGCTGCTTTTGATTTACCTAATTCTTTATATACTAAAGAGATCTTTTGTTAGGGGAAAATATAATATCTTCTTTATTTTAAGAAAAAAGGAAAGACTCCAATGATAATGATCTGAAAGAACGATTTTAAATGTTTAGTGTTTATTGCTGTTAATTACTGTGGTAATTGTATAGAAATGGTAATGTGTGATGTTAATTCCTAGTTTAGTTATTTGAAACATGTAAAGGCATCCACAAGCAAGTTTTTCACTAGAAAATTTTGTGTAGGATGTATCCATGTTTTCAGACACCAGAATCTCCCTACAACATGTCTTATTGTGGGGTGTCTCTTACAGAAATTGACCTAATGATATGAAAAGTCTTATATTTAAATCAAAATAACACCAAAATTGTTCTTAAAATTAAAGACCACAGAGCTGGCAAGATGCTTAGTCTCTGAGCTTTGAACTTTATTTCAATTCCAAGGAGAAGTTTCTGGAAGTCTGTTAGCAGGGAGATGGCCAAGTTCCATTGGCTTTTAATATCTTCTAAGTGCTTGGTTCAGTGACTATTTTGCCTTTTGAATATGTTTTAATTTTTTTTTAAAATGTGGCAAAACTTGATTTTACTGGACTTCAATGGAATCTTCCATATACCAGTTTAATGTCTCGGAGACTGCGGGTCCTCATGGAGAAGGCTTTATATATGCTCCTACCAACCATGTTTTCATGTGGTTGCACTGAGGACATATGGTGTCCTCATCAATCATATGAATCCTGGCCCAAATCAGTCTATCAGACTTTCATGCATCTTATTTTTATCAGAGAAGTTTGCACCTGGCCTTCATTAGTCAGGTTTACATGCACTGGCCGATAACCTTCCAGTTATCACATGGATTACAGCAGCCCTAAATTTAAAGACTAAGACCAAGGAATGTTCACGTCTGTCTTGCTATGACTTTTCCACAGCTTTTCTGTTCTTCTCAAATGTTCAGATCTCAGGTACGGGGCAGGGTGGTGGTAGATTTGTTTGCTTTTTAAAAAGTGATAAATATTTGTCACAAAGGAAGTTGATGGCGGTGGTGAGCTGAAGTCCAGCCCCTAAAGCTTCTTACTAAAATGGTAGTAACAGAAGCCAATCTATCATCTAGCTGTTCATACAGTTCAAACAAATTTTTAGTTTTAGAGAAAAGGTGGTATGGTTCTACTTGATCATCAGCTTTGGAAAGAAACTCTGACTATTACTTCATAATAGGGGTTGTATTTGTTAGCATTCCTGTTGGAAAAGGCTCTTCCTCCTCTCTTTGTCACTTTGACCCAAACCGCTTAATAAGGCAACGGATTATTGAACCATTTGTTGCTTTTTTCCAAAGTTCAGGCTTTGGGAGGGGCCTCCCTGTTCTCACAGGCAGTTTTTGTTCTCTTTATTTTAAAGGTGAGGAAGTTAGATCAGTATTTATTAAGTTTGAAGTGACTTCTGTGTTCATTTGTGGGTCATCTGACAGGCATGCACTTTGCAGTTACTGTGTCTATTTAGGGTACAGTCTTTGTCTCTCTCCTCGCTTCACGCAGCGATGGGGAATGGAGCTGCCCCTATTAGAAGTAATTGGTGAGAAGCCATAAGTACTGTCACACTATGCAGTGAGGCTTATAGCTCACTTTAGTTGCTGAGGCTGCATGTCAGAGCCTTCAAAATGATCTGCCCATCTCCCTTTGTGATCACACATTGTTTCAGAGGCTTCACTCGAATGTAAACCTTGTGGACTGTGTTACGCTTCTGTCCTCCTTCCGCTTGTGAGCTTTCCCTCCCAACATGAAAAGCTGTGGAGTCATTCGGGTAACATTAATCAGGGGGCTAATCAGGAGCTGGTTGTCGTCCTTTCCCTGCAGTCTTCACAATTAGGGACGTGCCTCTTTGATAGCGGCTGCTGTACTGTGTCACAGCAGCTAACAAAGCAGAGCCAGCTTTTTGAGAAAGTGGTGTTTATTTAGCGTGTCTCTCCTTACGGCTGGCCGCCTGTTGCTGAGACTAATTGGTAACGTTGGAGGATCAGTAAGGGATAGGAGAATGATGGGCTAAACCCATATGCACACAACGCCCATGAGCATATGTGCCGAGACTATTTCAAAGGGCACATTTTTGTGTTTGTGTTCATGTCCTCATGCTGCACGTAAGTGTGTAACACATGTATATATGACTGATCTGCTCACACATAGACAGAGCAATAGACATACAAATATCTATGAATCTCTGAAATCTCTGAAACAAAGTACAAAGGCTGTTAGTTTCTTATATTGATAAACGTTGGTTACCTGGAGCCTGTAATTAGGAAGTCAGCTTTAAATACAGAGGTAGCATAGAAAAAACTTGTAGGATTTTAATTTGGTAGCATTTATACATGTTAAAAAAGGTGAATCTTCTGGGGGGAAAAAATGTAAATGTCTTTTTTTCCAAATCAACACCTAGCTTTCGATGCTCCCAAATAAGTCAGTGTTATGGAGTTGGAGGATAAGGACTAATGGATGACATTCAGGCTTTATAGGAACATATCTTCATTGAAACAGTGTACAGTTTCTTGTGCTAGTTCCTCTGTGTGCACACAGGACAAATGTTAGCTATGTACACCATCTTTGCAAGTATGCATAGAAAAAACCACAACACACAAACCCCTGGAGATGAGTAGTGCCTGTTTTTGTTAGAGCTATAAAGCTTTTCAAGTTATAACTTTGTTTCCATGTAGCCCTGGTAGCTTTCTTTAGTATCCTGCTTTCCAGATTAAATTTGTTGTATTTGGTCTGTCCAGGAGAGTGAATTATTTTGGCAAGGTCAGGCTTTGTAGATAATGTGATGCTGATTTGTGAAAATAAAGTATCTGGCAAACCCAGAGGAGGTTGTTTGTTTAAGTACTGTCAGCTGACTACCTTCTAGAATTTTCTTATATTATTGCTTTTTCCACTCTGTCTCTCTGGTATATCAAACAGAAAATCTATGTTTTCCATTATACAACATAGTGTATGCTGAGCACTCGCTTATTAAGGGCTTCCCAAGGTAAGATAGACCTGGAATTGCTGTCTTCACCACACACTGGATGTGTGAATTTTCTTCTCCCTGATTTCTCCTCGTTCGGCCAGCTATCCATTATTAACACACCATATAAAATGGCTAGCACAAAGAAGTCCATGTTACCCTAGTTAGCATTCATGCTTGGACTTTGCCGAGAGCTTCTGAGAACTTAATCTGATAGATGTGGTATTCGAAATTAGCTCCATGCTTATTATAATTATAAGTCAGACAAGCTGATAAATATTGGAAATGGTTGGCTGTAAATCCTGATGATAGTCAAGGTAAAATATGTTGTAACCTACATAATACTGAAGTAAAACTGACTGAAGGACTTGTCTCAAGGTCAAAATCAGCTTCTTTTCAGAGATTAACATATGTTCTATGTAAAATTGAAAGATAAAAAATAAATGTGATGGTAAGATATTTGAAAGTTGTGAGGTAGTATAATATTTTAGTGTGTATTTAATCACACTTTGAAGGACTTCCAACTGAATGTCTCTATATTAGAAGAATGAGTACTTGAGAAACAATCCACTGATGAAGAGACATTGCCTTGCTATGTTGGTCTTTCCTTTTAAACGGTCTTGTTTACTGTTGGGAAGCTTTAGAAAAAAAAAGATAATGAAGCCTCCCACTAATTTTCTTTCTGTAATGTGCAGTGTTTCATATCACAATTAAGGCAGTTGACAAAAGGTGTACACGCCAGCAGACCTAAGAAGCATAATACAGCAGAGTGAAAACAGCTAAGCTAGTTCCCACCCCCCAAGACATTTTGATAATTGTGAACTTGTTTCTGCTACCCAATGTGCATTTAAAGGGCAATAATTACAGAATCTTAGCCCTATCATGCTGTATTAATTTTAAGTTCCCATTGTATTGGTCTCTGTTTCATTGTACACAGACACTTATATGGCAAACATTATGACTGGAAGGTAATTCTGCTTCAGATAAGTCTTTTTCTCTAATGTCCTTGTATACTGATGATTGAAAGTTTAATATGTTTACACAGAGAGGTTTCCTGCATAAAAGTGATTATGTTTTCTTTTGAGAATAGGACTTGTTTAGATAGCAAATGTTTAATTAATCTTCCCATTTTCTTCTTGTGATTGAAGATTTTTTTTTTTAATGGAAGGCATCTATTAGTGAAGGGGGGGGAAGAAGAACAGGGGGAGAGCAGGGTTTTTATTTTGTGGTGGTTTTTTTTTTTGTTAAGAGTGTATCAGTGTAGAAATTGTTTCATAATGTTCTGAAGAATAATGTGTTTATTAGAATCTTTTGAACAACATTATGCCTGGACAGTGAGGGATGCATCTGTCCCTTGGAAAGGCAGTGCCACTGCTGACAGCGTTTTGCTGTGTGCTGCAGTGCTGGAGAGAGGGTTTGGTTTTGGGCCTTATCAGAAGGCTCCAGAGGTGCTGTCAAACCTGAATGGTGGAGAGCAGGTCATTGCAAAATGACTCTAAATCATGGCAAAATGGAAGATCTCCCACAGCTCTCCTCTCTCACAGATCATAATGAATTGTCCACGTGAAGGAATACAATCTGTTTCCAGATTCAGAGTGGAACCCCAGAAGAAGGGCTGGGTTTTGGTATTTACATGGGACAGTTCTCTGCATCCACTGATGATTACTTGCAAGCCAGGGCTGAAGAGAAAACAGCTACCATGTATTTCAAAATAATTGAGCTCTCAATCATTTCTAGGCTACAAAATGCTCTAAAAACTGTTAACATTTTTCTTTTGCAAAACTGAGGAATAGTTTTTGTTAATTCCTGCCCACCAGAAATACAGCAAGACTAGGATCTTCAGACATTAACAAGGAGCTGGAACTCCAGAAATGCTGGTTCTGTGGTGACAAACAGACTTGCTGCCAGTAAACATTTGGGTCAGCTGGGCCTGTTCTCTCTGTGGAAAAAAAAAAATAAAAATCTAATGCCTTGATCATGAGTTCAAAATATAAAATAAATTTTATTTTACTCAATTTTTATTTTCTTTTGGGCTGTTTTGAATTAGCTTGTCAGTGTAGACAAACAAATGCTTCAATACACATATTTTTTTACCTTGTATGTATATATTTCATCTGTAGAGGTAAATATTATTCCTTTTCCATAAGTGTCCTTCTGGAAATCATTTAAGAGTAAAGGGCCAAATTAAATCAAGTGCAGATGACTTTTTTTTTTTTTATGTGGATCTTTCCAGAACAACAGTAATGACGAGTGACATTTTGAAGGTAGGCATCTCACTTTTATCTCCAGAGTTTTCCGTGTTTTTAAAGACCCTAAGTACATCGAAAAATAAATGGAAAATGTTTATTTTTATCCCTGGAATTATTTTTCCCCAGTTTTCTGTTCGTTGACAGGCAGGCACTTTGTATTTCACTACTATACAGCTTCAGTCAGCAACATTGATCTTTATATTAAACAGGCACTTAGTGCAAACTTTACCAGCATTTGACATATTTTTCCTTGCTTGTTACCTATTAACCCTTGTATTTATCGAAGAGCCCATTTAGTACATCAAACCATAAACCCATATTATGTTTTGCAAGTTCTACAGTACTATTAAAATAGAAATAATCTCCAGCCTTGGAAACACAACACTGTTGATAAGCTTTTTAGGGAACTTAGTTCAGCTAGACAAGAGCTTGTTGCTGACTTACTCTGTTGTTGTTTGTTTGGTTTGGTTTTTTTTATGTGCAATTTGCTCTTCAAATTCTTATACATAAATATGACATGAAATATTCATAAAAGGTGACATTAAACTTAAGCACTCTTGCCTTTCTACAGATTTGTCAATGAATTTGTTTGCAATATTTGCTACTTTAAAAAATAATTAACAAAAATAATGAAAATGTATTTTCTTCACATGATTTCAATTTTTTGTCTCCAGTTTGGACATTCCAATTTCATTTGTCTGAATCAGCAATCAACATTGACTAAAAATTAGCAAAAAGGACTACAAAGGATTATTTATTTTAGCCTTTGTACTTTCCAACTTTCAAAAAGCATTTTACAATTGCTTTTGTTCAAAAATGCTCGCAGTTTTTCCATACCTTAATAGAACCAATTTTTTTAATTTTTCAGTTTTTCGATTAGTTGTAAATTCTGTTGAAATTAGGTAGTCACATAGATCTCCTTTAAAAGTGTGTTTGAGGAATGCTTGATTATTTGTGTATATGCATATGTGTGTGAATGTATTTATAAGTATCATGATTTGACATGTACGTTGAACTCATTCTCATATTTTTATATCTATCAGAAACTGTGGTTCTTTATACAGTATTAGGAAAAGCTTGGATAGGACTTGCTTTTTCTATAGTGGTTACGTTTGTTTGGTCTGTGGAAACCAAATAATTATAGTTAAAAGAGCAGCTTCAGAAATATTCTGAAGTGTGAGGAGGGATTTATTTATTCCTATCTTCACCACAGAATCCAAAGTCTGGGACTGAGTCTTTCAACCTGTGTGCTTATGCCTATAACGGAGCACACTGTTGAGGCTAGCTGTCGTCTGCCCATCAGTCTTCCTTGTTAACCTGTTGTTGATGAGAGCATTCAGCAATGGATTCCTTGACAGTTCCTAAATTATGGAGTAAAGAGACATAATGTATTGCCAGAGAGGGAATGAAAGATCACCTAATATTTTTTTCTCTCTAGAGGGCCACTTCTGGAGGGTCAGTATGTTACTGCATTTCCTTTTGAAGCCAATGTGTGTTGCAGTGTATTATCTGCCACATCATTTCAGATCAGATTTGCAGGGCTGTTTCTCACCATGTCAGGTTGCACCATGTTCTCCTTCAAGCTGACAGTGTGTAGCATTGTGGGACTTAACGTGACCTGACATAACAGAAATTCCAATTAGGTTAGAGACAGCCTACTGCAGTCTTCATGGGGCAGTTCAACAGGCCAATGAGCTATCGCTATCGTGGGCTGCTTTGCTCACAAAGTACACTCTGCAAGTTGGGCTGGAAAATGGATGCTCTTGTTTCTGGTTGCATCTTCTACAATAATTTACCAAGATATGAAAATACAGTTGTGTTAGCGTTAGATACCTATTGGATTTGAAAATGCTCAGAACCTGTCTCCACTTGCCTCAGCAAAAGTGATCAACTATAACCAGCAAAGACTCAGTATTGGTGTATTAAACTGCAATAATGCCTAATCCTTTCAATATGCTCACCCCAGTATTAAAAACAACAACAAAAATGAAAAACCCCCAACATACTTTATGTTTATTGTTAGAGTAAGTACAGCAGGATTTTGAACTGAGTGAGCCAAAGAGCTGCCTGTGGATGTTGCCTGTGCTATGAGAGAGTATTGTTATTGCCGTACCAATAGAGCTGTGTTCTTTAAAGTCGTGTTTCCTTAAAACTGTTTGGGACTGAATTCTGTGCTCAACTGCTAGTTAGAAGAGGCAAGCATTTGATGAAAAGAAAATAGATAACACTAATGTGAGAACTTAGTCTGTGGACAACAATATTATAAGAATCCATGTAAATTGACTATTTTTTGGCTGTGCCACCCGTCATGCCATCTTCTAAAAGTTACCTGTCTTACCTATCTGCTTTTGAGCATTGACATTTGCTGTTGAAGCTGGGCAAATGAAAACTCTGAAAACTGAATCAAATCAAAGTTGTGGTTTCTGGCGATAATGCAGTACAGATACTTTTACTAATTCTGTGGAAGCCTCTATGTATGTTTTGATTTCTTCACTGAGGAGTAAGTTGCTTCAAGGGCTGTGCTATCTGACAGAAGCCACAGGAAATCCCAAGCTTTCACTCCCTTTATATCTATATATTCATTTTCAAATTAGAGTTTGAAAGTCTACTCTGGACCTGAGTAGAATCATAGCAAGGTTAGAGTTGGAAGGGACCTTAAAGATCATTTAGTTCCAAACACTAGCCCTGGGCAGGGACACCTTCCACTAGATCGGGTTGCTCAAAGCCCCATCCAGCCTGGTCTTGAACACAGGGATGGGGCATCCACACTTTACTGGGCAACCTGTTCCAGTGTCTCATCACCTTCACAGTAAAGAATTTCTTTGTAATATCTAAATCTACCTTTTTTCAAAGTACTACAATGACATGCAGAAGTGCTATTGTTTTGGGGTGATACGACACAAATAGCACCCTGTAATTTTCATGCCTACGGAGTTTTGAGAGAAGACATGCAGAAAAACTTATTAAATGAATGGCAGTTATTTTTTTTTTTCTGAATATGTTGCTGAACTTTCACTACAAAAGGTGTGGGTTCTTACAATCTGAGGGAACGTGGAATCACTGGAACATGTTAGCCGTTCAGAGAAGAGCCCAAAAGAGTGTCAGAAAGGGGGAGAGCACCTCTAATTAGTACAAAGATATAATGAAAGAAAATATAAAATATAAGCTTGCCCTTCTTTCCCATTCATTTGCTATGGTGCAGGAGAAAACAGAGTAAACTTGGGGTCTTATACAAAGTTAGTTTTTTGGACAGCCTGTAGTCGAAAATTAGTTCATTGGAAAATGTGTGTTTTAAAGTAGTAATTACTAGTCACTTGCTGAGACTGATTATACTGTAAAGGAGCAGTCTAAAGGCTCACGGGGAAATATATGAATCAGAAGGAAAAAGTTGTCAGCCACCCATGCAATCACCAGAAATAGAGAAAATTTTACACAATAACAGGTACAATTGTGGGGTAAGAGCCAGAAGCCAAGGAACTGTCAGTCTGAAAGGCAGCGGGAAATCATGCTGTGAGGAGCTACTCATGGCAAATGAGTCTGTCTCCTCATTAATAAAGCCACGAGTCAGCTGAAGACCCCCTCAGAAATTAAACTGGGCATTAGAAACAATTCATACTCTGATGATTTAGAACTAGTTTGAATTGGTAAGGTATTATATATTATATAGTATGAATCATACTATAGTTTTTTGAATATAGGCTGGGGTAGGCTCTATGTTTCTAGAAATACAATTTAGACTAGAATTTGGTTGTACCACAGCTTTTGAAGGCACGTCTAATTTTTTATGTGATTAGTTCAGTTACCAAGAACAACAAAAAGCTTATGAGGTTGAAGTGCCCTACTTCTTAAGTGTGGTTTTCTCCTGCTGACCTGTGTCAGTCACTGTGCTATCACTATTGGAGTTTGTTATTTGAAAACTGTTTTACATGTGTCTAGGAAAGCTGTAGCCCCACCTTTAACTGCAGTGTGGACAAGCTAAGATACTACGGATACCACTACAGATACCACTACGGATCCAGCTGCTTATTCGCTATCACACAGCATTCCTGTAAGGGGAAAGTAGATCTGCTGAGTTTGTTCTAGCCAGTTTCCAGCTCCCAGAATTGCTTTCTGTCCATTTAGATCTTCTCAGCAGCTCCAGTCGTGTGAGGAAGAGACTTCCCAAAACTGTTCTCATGGACTAACTTTAGGAGTTCCAAACACCACCGAGAAAATGCTTGAAATGGAAGAGAGACAAGTTGGTCCTGTGTGTGGCTTGAATATTTATTTTTGAAAGCAAGGTTCAAGGCACAGATGTTTCTCATGCTAGATGACATTTCCCAGAATAAAATTTTACATCTCAAACCTGTTAAGTACATGTAAGGTGGTCTCTAATGGAGAAGTTTAGGAATAGACAGTTAATCGGTGTTCTTCAATGAATGAACTTCAGCTCTCCATGATTTATAAATTATAGAATCAAGCCTTAAAGGTTTCAGTGGGAAGCATTATTCCTGAAGTTAACATGTGGGATGTTTTTCTTAATGCTTGATAGATGAATTTTGTTCCAGTTGGCATCATCAGTTGAGCAAAATAAGCCATTTATTTTAATTCTCAGAAAACACAGCTCAGAATTAGATTTTAAATTAATGTTTTAGTGTGAGATTGTGGAACTCTGTCCTCTTTGTGTGGGCTATAGGGGCAGAGATGGTCTCCCTTGGGCCTGATCTGTAGAAGATGAGAGCCCCTTGCTGCCCTGTCAGGCATTACTGAGTTTTTAGCTAAAGCTGGAGGAGTTAGATCTTCAAACCTTGGTTTTACTCCACAACATGTGAAGGAAGCAACTGTTTGCATAAGTCACTTTAAGAAATGATGGAAAAAAGACTCAATATATACATGGTTATGTGTTTGTAATTAAAAAAAAAAGCATGAGTTTGAGGATGGTATTTACTGGCCATCAGCTGAGTAATGCAACTAATTTAATTCTGCTTTCATGGATATTAGATTAAATTAATTCCAAAAAGCAACAGAAGTGCCAGGGTAGAAAACAACTGTTTTCTCTTTTTCAGGGCTCTCATTGCTCACTTTTTAAATTTTAGTTCTTAAACTTGGCAGGGCGAGGAGACTGGCTTATGCTGCAGGGAGCTTCGGGCATTATCAAAACCACTCAATAATTTACAGATGTTGTGTCACTAGAATCAGTAAGCAAGAAACGTCACCTACCTTCTGTCACTATGGAAGTTAGGTATTCCCCAATGAAGTAAGAGTTCAGTCTTGGATCCCATATTCTTGAACGTGTGCAGTTGTGTGTGTTAATAGCTGTCATGGTTTAACACCAGCAACTAGGACCATGCAATCTCTCGCTCGCTCCTCCTTCGCCCCCTGCAAGAAGGGTAGGGAGAAGAGGAAGAAAAGGAGGGGAAAGGGAAAAAACCCTTCATGCCTAGAGAAAAAACAGTTTAATAGAAAAATAATGGAGAAGGAAAATAACAACAATAACAATGGTAAAGGACTATACAAGACCCAAGTCACTCTCACTGCCCAGTGAATTGGTTGTGCAGCCCAACCAGAGCAGTGATTGACAATTTCCACCCTCCCAGAAAATCCCCATTTATATACCAAGCATGATGTCTGTGGTACAGAATATTCCTTTGACTGTTCCATTGTTCTGTCTATGCTCTTTCTCGCCTTCTGTGGGAAGCTGAAAGTAGTCTTTGAATACTATAAACATCACCTAGTGATAACTAAAACAATATGCATTGCTGATATTCCTTTCTTATCAAATCTGAAAAATAGCAGCCACTAGAGAGAAAATTAACTATAACCTAGCTGAACCAAGGACAATAATCACTTAAAAATGCTTAAAAAGAGAAATAAATGGGAGGATTCAAAGACTCAAGTTTTAAGGAAAAGATGTTTGTGATTCAAGGATGCACCACCAGTGTAGAGATTAATGCTCAGGAAAGAATATTGACACTTTTTTTCTTATTGTTTTAAGCTTCTTTTGTCTCTCTGTTGACCTGGAGGAAGAGAAAGGCATTGCCTTTCCTCTTAGTCTTTGTGTAAGAAACTGTAAGAGTAGGAGAAAGACAGCAATATGCCTTGCTCAGCAGCCTAAGTTTGAGATGTCTCTATGGTTTGGTTCTTTGTTTCAGCTTCCTTGTCTGTTGAGTTTCTATCCAACGTTGTCTGGGTGCTCCTTCATGCTAGGTATGTGGAATGGACAGAAACCCACATTGGTCTTTTTGAATGCAGAAGAGTTTAGGACCCCTTCTTATCAGTATAAAAAAAAATTAATCCTGGACCATTCTTTGTCGTGGTGGTTTGAAGAATGTTGAAAGTCTTAATCAGCTTGGGTTTGGATTATTTTTATTTGTACAAGGCAGGAATGAGAGCCCATTTAAATTATAACATACATTTGGCTGGTGAAGACTTGAAAGCATTGAAATCCTGTAGTATTTTCTGATTTTACTTTTCAGAAAAATGGTGAATTAAGCATGGGTTTAACCATGTCCTCTCCAGCAAAACTGGGCACGCCATCAGCCCTTTGTACCTTCAGCTGTGAAGATCTTAAAGCCTGACTTTCTACATCACCTATGTTCTGTGTTTTCCTTTTAACTGTCACATTAAAAAGATTATTGGCCACATTTATTGCACGCTTCTATCCACAGGGGCTCAGATCGGTATTTTCAACTTCAAAGGTTAAATGCCAGATTTTACAGTTGGGATAACTTGGACAGAATGCTAATCAGAAGGTGTAGAAGCTCTGTGAAGGCTGGTTACAGTCTACTTAAGGACTTTTCATTGCAAATAGCTTTCTTATGAAAAGATTAATTACCAGAAAGGCATTTTCTACTTTGTAACAATCATCTTCCACTTCCTGGTGAGACTACAGACAATTTCAAAGGTACTTTCTTTGTAGCACGTTACAGAAATATGGACATTGAATTAGACTGCTAAGTGAGACATCCACAACCTGGAGTGAATTGCGCTCTAATATTCCTAAAACTTCTCAGTATTTAATGAAATCCTTCCAGCCAAAGATCTCACAGCTGTTCATATGCATGGATTAATATGGGTGTAACTTTCACTACCGAAAGAGTGAGCCTTCCCCGAAGAGAACAGCAGTACTGGAAACTGGGGCCTCGTATTTCCCACCATCCTCTTTTTTTCTTGCAATTCTTCCTCCTTTTTGTTTTCCAAATTCTGTTTAGATGTAGCTTGTCCTATCTGCCTATTTTGGTTTGTACGTCATATGAAACTATGTGATATCTGAATATCCATCAAAACTGCTATTATGTTTGTTCATGCTGTCCATACAATGGGAGCACTTTTCTGTATTCAGCCAGTCAGAGCTGCTTTTGGGTGAATATGGCAATGTAACTTTTGCTAGTCTGGAAACAATTATTGCTGACCTCCATTACTTTTTCCTTAAATTGTAAGGCCAGTTTCCTGATCTTGTCAGTCACGGTAAAAATATTTTCTTTCTGATCTGTCTCTCCATTCATCAGTTATTTCTCTCCCTAACTACAGAGTATTTTTCTTTAAAAAAAAAAAATAATCTTCAGGATCAGTCCTTTCTGACAATCCCTATCATTCCTTCTATAGAAGACTAGTCTTATTCTTCAAAGATACAGGGTGTATTACCAGAGTAATTCCTAGTATAATTATTGGAAACCTTTGAAGCCATTGGCAGTCTAATCAAGACACAGTAAAAAAGTCAAACTGTGAGGAGACTGGACAACACACACAGTAACTTTCAGCAGGTTACATGAAGAAATAATGAAGGGTGATTTTTTTTTTTATGTACACTAAAAGCTGTGGAGACTCCTTAATATGACTAGGACAGACACATCCCCTGTCCCCACCACCACAAAAAACTGGATATTTCAATGCCTTCAGCAAAACTCTCTGGGACTATTAACCAGTTTAACAAGAAGCTGAAAAGACTGGGAGTTTTCTGTTTTATTTACATGTTTAAAAAGTGACTTGTAGGTATTGCAGATAATCCTTGAAATGTCCTTGAGAAGATTAACGTTAACTTTCCACTGAACAGATAATTATCTTACAGTATCACATCTGAATTCATGTAGAGTGGGTGGGCTTATAGGTGTATGTGACAAAGAGCTAATGTAATAGCTTCAGGCAGAATGCTTTGTAATTGAATGCAAGAGAGTTCAAATGTACTTCAGACCACTAATATGTGTCTAACTTCTCTGCTACCCCTCCTGGGTAATGAGCTGGAAATTGAGAGAGATCACTCTGAAAAGTCAGTTGCTAAAGACGTTGTTGTTTATTGAAGACTTTGTTTCAACTGTTGCTTGTTATGGGTGTTTTGGTTTTTTTTCTTTAGTTTGATTTTTTGTTTGAAGACGCGTAAGCTGCTGATGGTGCCTTCTTTCTTTCTTGTCCCTTTCCTCATCTGTTCTTCCTTTCTTTGCTTGTTTACGCCATTTAAATGTGGTTGGTTCTTCATTTGTAGGGAGATACCTTAGATATCAATGGATTTGAGAAGCCATCTCTGTGAGAGAGGCTTACAAGAGAGACTGTACAGGTAGACCAGATTTCAAGTAGATTGCTTTAAAATGAAACGTGTTTTACACAGACAGACTTGCACACCTGACTTCACATTACTATCATGCTTCTGCCCACAAGGAGGCAAGCACGATGTTCTGATCCAAGCGCACAGAGAGAAAGAGGCAGGATCTGTGAAGCAGGGCTGAATGTATAGAGCAGCTGTCTCAATTCACACTGAAGACGGTGGGGAATTTTTCCAGTGGCTGTCTTGGTGCTATCCTGCACATTGATAGGAAGGATCATGTGCTGTGACTTTTCAAGCAAAACAAGCTCTTACACAGTTCTGCTTCTCAGGAGTGTCAGAGCAGATATTTGGAGCCTTTGCAATATTCTGTTGCTTTTAATTCTAGATGGGAAAACAGTGTTGGTACTGTAATAGGGTTCTGTTCTCTGACCTCCCACCAAAAGGGATATATTATGGAAAGGAGCAGCACTTGATAAGCGGGTAAAGAAAACCTCCATTGATTTGGGGTATAAAGAATTCCATACAAAAAACTAGGAGTTTTTTGTTTTTTTTTTTTTGGTTTTTTTTGTTTTTTTTTTTTTTTTTAAATACAGGTGCCTGCACGGTGTCTTTTTTTATCCCACAAATTATTATTGTTGTCTTCCAAGCACAGCTCTGGCAAAGAGTCAGGTCTCTTCTCTCCCGGTGAGAAGATACACAGTTAGCTAACAAACTGATTCTACTTTGCCACTGCCAGAAAGCGAAACTCCTACTGACTTAAATTTAAAAAAAACCCCAAACCCAACACCAATCTAACAGAAAAAAAACAACAACAAAAACACCTTAAGGTGGTATCTCACCATGCTTCTTTCCAACTTGGTCTCCTAAAGCCCTCTGACACTATTTCACTGGTTTTCTTCTGAAGACAATGCCTTCATCTCACTTTTTATTATTACTTTTCTTTAGAAACACAAGGAAGACACAATATTACGTGAGGAGATCAGGTTCTGCCATAAATGTGCTTAATTGATGCAATACTGATGAACTCAGCATCTTGGTCTCTACCTTTTTTTTGCAAAGGATTAAATAAGGTTTCCCACTGTCTATAATAATATCAGGGTACTTAATTTGAATTATTTTTTAAATTTTTTAAATCTAACATGTCTAATTGGCTCTCTGCTAGTTTTTAGTCCATGTACAAAGACATCATCTTCCATTACTTGACAAAGAAATCAAACAATGGTATGTAATTTTAAAGATTATTTTTAAAGCAAATATATACTAAGATGAGCTTTCATGGGAATAAGATTAGCTTTTAAGACTTCTTTATAGCTAGATTCTTTTAAAAGAACAAAACAAAATCCCTCAAAACCCAACAACACACTTATTTTTATCCACAGATGAAGTAGTAATTAAATCTTACAAGAATATAAGCTATTTATTTCATCAGTGTTTATGATGTTTAGCTTGAAAATGAACTCTGAATTTGGTATGCTGTTTCAGCAGTTATAGCATGGATGTTAAACATCTGTTGTCCCTGAGTTTAAGGTGATGGAAAAGAGCAAATAAATATATTTATTTTTATAAGATTTACTCTAGTGTCATAATATATAAAACTGTTAATTATGCAAGTTTGCTCTTTGCGCTTTTTGCAATGGTTTAATTAGATATATTTTACATTTTTACAAACGTATGTGGTGGGGTTGATGGAGAAGTGTCTCTTTACATATAAATACAGTTTATGGAAATATTTTTTTTCCTATGTTTTTTAAAGCCAAGTGTTAATCTAACTATTATCCAAAAAAGGTGGGATGGTAGTCAGGTTGCAAAATTAACATAAAGCACCAAGTCAAGTAACTAGAGCAGGAAGTGACATCAAGGATTGTCAATATCTGGTTTAAAAAGTTATGTGACTACCCCAGCTTCAGAGCCAAAAGACAGTAGTTTACATTCTGTCTTGCAATATATATTGCCACAAATAGAACAGTAGGCGTGAGTGTCATTGACGTAACAGTGATACAATTACAGTGATAAATTACAGACATGCAGAATCACTGAAAAGTGCCAAGGGGGTTTAGTTGTCTATTTTTTATGCCTGTAATATTTTTTTTTTTAGCCACAGTGATTACTAACATTAGATTACAATATAATATAATTTGGAGGATACTGCACATTTTTGCAAAACATGTTAACGGTGAATCCAGTGTTTATGGAAGGTAGGAACTAGTATTCAAACGTGATGTGGTTTTTTTTCTTTTTCTCATGTATGATAGCACCAGCATGCCTTATATTGTAGCCTTAGAATTCTTTGAAAATCAACAGGCAGAGTACATTGTAACTTAGAAACAGAGGGCAGATGAAACCCACCTTTCCACTTCTGATATCAATTAGAATTTGCATCTATTTGTAGATGACTGCAGACTTGAGCTACTAAAACAACCTCGTCTGGAGCACTGTTTTCAAGCAGAGATTCAATCAGCCCCTGTGTCACTAAACTTCTTGTAGCAGCAGGGTTTTTTGGTCTATAGATGTTGAAGAAACTGTAAATCAACTGTTGTAGTCTCATATTTTGATTATTTGAATATAGGCAGGCAATACTGTGAGTCAGGAAGCAGAAATACAGATACTGGCAAACCTGCATTCTCTGTTTATATCTACCTCCAGGAATTAGTGGAGGTAATTACTTCCTTCACTGTTTTCAACACCTTCCACCTCCTTCATGACTTCTACTTAGAAAAGATACTTTAACACAAACCTTGAAGGGGTGGTATATACAAGAAGATATAACATCCTTTCATGGATGGATTTACAGAACTGGATTTGAAAATATTTTTAGAGCTTTTTCCCTCTCCTTCACCGCTGCGTTAACCACAATTTAAGAAAAAAAACTTGCCTGTCACACTTGTTTCTGTCATTGATTGGAAAAAAACTAGAATTGATATTTTGTAAGGCTGTGCTGGTAAAGATATCAGGTTAAAAATATTTGGCTGGGCGGTAAGAAGTATAAGTATTTTAATAAGGCAATGGTTTGGATTTTGGTTGTTGCATCCTCTGCGTGCCTGTTGCTGACCTTTCTCTGTCTTGTGCTTTAGCTTTTCTACCTGAAGATTGGGACTTTATTTTTCTGTTATGTATGGGATCTGCTGAGGGAAGAGCTTGGTATCAGTGTTGGGGAAATAAAAGTTTTCTAATCAGTTACTTTGCATTTCATGTTTGATATCTCTGCTTTCATGTTGCTTATTTAAAAAAGAAACATACAAATTGAAAGAAAATAATATACTTCAGAACCCAGCTTCTGCCTTTTTTTTACTTCCTCATCTGAAAGGATTTCAGTTTTACAGGGTGTTTTGCTTAAGTGTGGAAATAATGGCTTGTTTGTGTGTTTGAATGCACGTGGTTTGGATACCTTGGCTTCAGTGACTGTAGCGGCTTGAAATCTAAATAATTTGCCACCTATATTGTGATCCACTGCAACAAAGTCTTTTATTCCACCAAGACTGAATTCTCTTCCAGAATGCACAATTCATTCATGAATACAGAACTCCAGGTGAATTGTTTATCAAGTAAAAAAACCCCAAAGGCAAACAAAAAATCAACCTTCTCCCAATTCTCCTTCCCAAATATTACTCTAAAACTAGTATTTTTGTAACTGTCAGGGAAAAGGTTAAACTGTTATCATGAGATCTAGATAAATTAGAAGTTCACTGTCTAAGGTACCATACCTTTCCCAGCTGCGTACAACTCCCTTAGATGAGTTTTTAGAGGGATTGTACATAATGAGGTAAAAGATGAAACAATATCAATTTGAACAAAGTGGATCAGGGTAATTTTTTTTTTTTTACATAAGCATGAAAATAGTTCTGAGGCTCTTCAATAGCATTTCCCTCTCCAGTTATTTAATTAAAGAGAGATTGAAAAACAATATGTGCTTAAAATATAAATATGGTTTTACAAGTGCAGATGTGTTGAGACAAATATGTCCCTGTAGGTTCTGTCTTTTAATAAATTGGAACAACAGCAGCAAGCCTTGGTCAGCTCAACAGAGAAAGTGTCAAGTTGAAAATTAAGCGATGAAGTTCAGCATACTAAAATGTTAGTGTCTTCTGTTATACTCGTAACAATGTTGCATGTATTGAGTGTTTTGTGTTAGCTCTTAATATATTCAGTTTGATCTTGCAATTCACTAAGTGCACTCAACATTTTGCTGACGTCCTCAGTATCTATTATGTGTGTAGGATGTTTTTAAATGTAATATTGTTTTTTTCTTGGCCAATGAATTGTGTTCTGAAAAAAGTCCTAGAAAAGCTGTACTCTTTTCCTCCTTGTGTGTGTGAAAGCAGTGCAACTCCTTCAAAAGACTGAGGCTAAAATCTTAGGGTGAAGTTACCATATTACTAGTAGTACTTGCTGGACCTTTAATAATTTTGTTAGTATTCATTTTTTAAGAGTATATTTTGCTCCATGTCCTGCAATTCCTTTGCGTATGTGTACTTAACATATTTTTTTCTGTGTCTTCAAGTGAATGATTTTCTCTGGCAATATTAGAAATATGATAGATACTGATAGATTTAAAGAAGTATTTAGCAGTGACCAAAGGAGCCAAAAGAATAGGATGCTCAGCTGTGACTATGAATGCTATAGGGAGTGACTTTACGGGCAATACATTTAGGTTGAATTGGCATCAGATTTGATTGTAACTTTACTCCAATGATGCAAATTTATTTCACAACTTCCTTCACCTTGGTCAATGCAGCAAAGAGCCGACCTACCCTAAACAGTGCAAAGTGCCCTGGGCCTGAATCTTTTGCCTCAAGGCCAAAGTTAGTATTTGTGGTGAAATCTGGCAAGCTGATTTTTTCTACATGCTCAGATGCTAACCAGTCTGGTGAGCTTTCCACCAATTACATTTCAGCTTCTGGTTTTAACTCATATAGCGGTTGTGGCTGCTGCAATGATATGACCTTTTCCAGAGCACTCGCTTGCATGATCAGCCTCCTTAATAATGAGGTGTTTATGATGTGGGGAGGAACATTATTTATAAGTTACTTTATGTGTGGAAATACAAGTTAGAAAGTGTTAGATGTTTTAACACCTCCACTGTCTATTTCAACCTGCTCCCACTAACCCTGATGTCAAAGCGTGGCTTTCAACTTGCCAAACACAGTCAGAAGTTTTGGGCAGCTGTTGAGACCTGGGTGATAGCAGAAGTCAGCTGGCCAAAGCCTGCCTTGACACAGTCACCCATCTTCTGAGTACTTAGTTCCTAAATTCCAATTCTGGGTGATGACTTAGTCTTGAAAAACTTCAAGCTGCTTTCTTTGCAATTCTTTCACCTCTGTGGTGGGACTGAGCCTAAAGGGCTTTTGTGCATAACAGCGCTGTGAGTACACAGATATCTTTGTCAGGAAGTGTAGTGAAAGGACAAGGGGCAACGGTTTTAAATTGGAAGAAGGGAGATTTAGATTAGATACTAGAAAGAAATACTTTGCAGTGGGGGTGGTGAGGCACTTGAACAGGTTGCCCAAAGAAGCTATGGATGCCCCATCCCTGGAGGTGTTCAAGGCCAGGCTGGATGGGGCTTTGAGCAACCTGGTTTAGCGGGAGTTGTCCCTGACCATGGCAGGGCAGTTGGAACTCGATGATCTTTAAGGTCCCTTCCAACCCAAACCATTCCATGATTCTATATGGCTTCTGCAGGGAACTTTGAGTTTGCTGATAAATCAGGTTCTAAACATCTGTTTCATGTTGCATGAATTTCCAAATATATTATTTATTGAGCTAACATTTTTTCTTGTATGCTACTCTTATAACTGTAAATTGTTTAGAAAATGATTGTATTTCAATTTGGTGTGACTTGCCTCACTATAATTTGTGCAGTACTAGCATAATGTCTTTGAGAAAATGCATTTATATTGACTTTTTGCTTTACTGGACATACTTTGCTAGACTCCAGAAAATATTTATTTTCCTTAAATTCCTTTGCTAAGTCTTTCAGCAACTTAAGATAGTAAAAAAAAAAAAATTCATCACACTGTGGCCATAATATTTAATGAAGAAAAGTCCATTTTGCAAATAAGGAGACTCAAGTGTTAAAATGTTGTTTCATTGCTTATTGCCTGATTAATGGAAACTTGGGAGTTCTGTGTGTTGAAATGAAATGATGCAGTTTTCTATTTAAAATGTAAGAATATTGTTGTGTACAAACTACTTTTTTCAAAGGCTTTGTTCTTTGTTTTTTGTTTGAGTAGCTGGGTGTTGTATGTTTGACTAAATGTGCAATTCGTTGAATCTCAATTCCATATTCAGTGTATCTATCAGAGTGCCTATATTCCTGCCAATATGTGGGTTTCTTTTCTAGTTTTGTTTTGTGTCCTTTATTAGAGGAAGCATCGTTCAAGGAATCTTAGTGTCAAAAAGGGAGAAAAATTAAAATTATGGTTCCTAACTAGGTGCAATGTAACTTCAGAAGAGATATATATTCAGGGATAAATTTAAACTCGCATAAACTGTGAAACGTGAAATGTTCTGGGGCAACTTTCAATGCCAGTAACCATTTTATTGCTATTTGGTGTGGTTGAAGTCTCTGCTCCTGAGTTCTGTCTTTGTATCTTAGATATAAATTTTCTGTCACAAAAACTGTAGTCTTGTGTGCAGTGGACTTTCAAGCAAAATAGCTGTGTAATTGCAAACTTGGACTGGAAAAATCCACTGTTGTAAGAATACCTGCTAATTTTGAGAATACAAAACATCTGGGAAGTTGTGTTTGAGTGGAGCTGTTTGTGCTCTCTACTACTACAAGAAGAAAGAACATTCTTGAACTTTAGAAAGTGATCAATTGTAAAGAAGAAAATACTTGGAAAGTTTATTCCACAGCCTGTTTTTGAAACGTGCCAGGTACTATTTAATAAACTATTTAATTTAGGTAAATTGCATCCTAAATTTTTTAGATTTTTTTTTTTTTTACTTAAAACAATAGTATTTATTCAGTATCTTGGTAAAAAAAAAAACAGTACTAGAGAGTACATATCTATATGAAAAAGAGAATTATGCCCTTAAAAATTGCTAGTAGGGATACACATTTGTTTTGAAGCTTGAAAACAGTGAGAGTTTCTTTGTTACCATTTTTCATATGTTAGATCATTCTTTGTTTTGCCCTTCATATCTTGTAACCTCTGCTCACTATCTTACTTATCAAAGCCTTTTACAAATCCATGCATTTTAAGGCCAGAGAGGATTATCTTATCGGATCTATGTTGAATATCACTTATGCAGCAGAGAGAGTTATAGCATATTGCTTGGAGAGCTATTCACCTTAAAGGGTCTCAAATGAAGGAGAATCTGCCATTTGCCTCATGTAGATGGTGCCACTAGCCTGAGTTTCGCTTCTTTTTTTTTTTTCTGTCTTGCCTTTTTAGGCTTTGCACTAGATCCTGTCTTGAAAAGAAGAAAACAAAACAAAAACAAAACAAAAAAGTCTTCTTTCTTACTTATTCCTTTCCTTCTGTTTGTCTTTTTCTGTTAGCCCCTCTACATGTTTTTCATTCTTATTTAGTGATGAATATATTTTTTTAGCTTCATTGTTCCAATGAGGAGGAGGAACTGATAGGTATTCTTCCTCCTTGGACCTTTCTTTTCTGATCTGCTCTTGCTCTTTGATGTTTGCGTCCATGTGTATTGGCCAAGACAGGGGTGCCTGTGTGTCTTTTAAAGCTTCCAGGAAGGCATTGTTGAAAACAGTGTTTTCATTGAATAATTTCTGTGTTCATCTGTTTTGATTTGAATCTAGGAGCTCTGCACAAGGAGAAACAGACTACTGTATGGCAGGAACTTGTAGCTAAACTAAAATGAAAGTGGCATTGGCAGGAACATTATTGTAAAACTCATCACAATGTGACAGGCTTCAAAAAAATGAGTTTGGAAATGTTCTACAAGAACCATTAATGGTGGTTCTTCTACTGCCTGTAAAAGCAAATGCATTATGCAAAGGTCACAGAAGAACATTTTTGGTTCTTAGGCTTATTGCTGACATTATTGCTGAAAATTCAGAGAGTTGTCTTCGTCTTGGTCTTTGGAATTTGTTATGCTATTATGAATCATTCTGTTCAGATGGTCTTGTCTTGTATTATGCACTCTTCCTTTCATGGTGCTTTTATGATCACATAAATTCTTTTATGAAACTAATGAAAAGTCCTTTCCTGCATTGCACAAACTATACTGAGAGTTGTTCACGTGCACAAAGATTTATTAGCCAGCTCTGTGGCCGATGTCTTATCTTTGTTGTAATGATGAAGATTAGTTTTTGGGAAAAATAAGAATGAAAGAAATGTGTCAGGACAGGGTGCTGGATTCCAATATTTTAGCTGTCTTCCAATAAAAGTGCACTTAAAGGCACCCAAATATAAAATATATATGTAAATACTGAGCTAGTGTAGGACCTAGCGCCCCCAAATTAAGTGACTTTTACTGCATGGCAAAAATCTGGTGAGATGCTTCTCCTGTCCTTTCTTATATCTTCTTTAAGATTTTTATTTCTTCTTCTGTCTGCTCTCTTTCTGTTACTCTGTTTTGTTTCCTTATTTTTTTTTCCTGTCCTGATTTCACTTGTTTCCTGCATTAGGTCAAACATAGCAGCTGCTAAGGAATTGCAGCAGAAGTGACAGTTGTGTACACGAGTGCTGTACTGTATGGAATACTCCAGCTAGTCTGCAGCTGGCTATTTATAGAAAATGCTTCTTTGTCTCAATATTGCTACTTACACTGATATTCCCCCCTTCTGATCTTCCAAAGCACTACATGTGGAAGGTTGGTCATCAAGAGACCTGATGGTTTTATGTGTGCGGGGGGAGAAAGGTATGATGGATCATGCTCCTCATCAACAGACCTTTTGAGAAAACACTGCAGCTTTGCTCCTCAAGAACAGAAGTACAATCAAAGATACTGTTTTCCATGTTCAGCTGGGATAATGAAGTTGTTTTGTTCACTAAACACATTCTTTATCCAAAGTGTCTTGCTCTAGACAGACCTGTAACATGCACACTGCAGACTCTCATTCTAGCTGACTGCTCTGTTAGATCTGATGTAGTAGAGTTTTCTTGTGAGAGCATTCTACTTTGTAGCAATAATGCTTCTGGTATTTGGGAACTGGTATTTTATGTCTTGATGCCTTCTTCAAATTATTTAGCTTCAACTTTGAAAGTCTTCCCAGCTTGCTAAGAGAAGTGGTAGTAGAGAAGCTATATTATTCCAGTCTGCATGCTGGGAAACATGAGCAGGATTGAAAATGTGTGGGCTAAATTTTGAGCACCTCTGTGAAATATGATTGTCATGTAGACGTCTGATAACTGTCAGTGTTGATCTCCTAGGTTGCTGATGTACTGATTTAGCTGAGATCAAGGTAAGTGTTGTACTCATAAGTTATGTTGCTGTGCACTGAACCGCACAGAATGAAGGAACTACGCTTTTGAAAGGATAAATGGCTATTACTTTTTCCTAAATATCTTATCATTTATGTCTGCACAAGGTAAAGTATGAGTCAAGAACAGTTTGGTTGGATATTAAGCATTCTTCTGCCATATCTGTAGCTGCTTTTTAGAAAGTGTTTGGCTCAATTACCAAAAGGAGTGAATGGAGACAAGATTAGGGTCTTGTAGCTTCAATCCAGGCCATGCACTTTTGCAGGTACTAGGACTTGACGCTTTTGTAATTAATTAGTTCGGAGTAATTTTGTACCTATGGACAGTAGAAAAGCTAAGCAATAATTTGTTTAGAAGCAAATATAATAAAAACACTGAATTTATTTTGCGGCTGGAGGAGGGTGGGTAGAAGGGGCCAGGGGGAAGAATTTTTCCTTTTCTTCCCCCTGTTTGAGATTTGTCAGTTGGCACCTTCAGTGAACACCCTGAAAACCCTCTGATCCTTTTTGTTAAGAATAAGAGTCTGAGGAAAAATGGTTTGTCTACTATAAAATGTTTCTTTAAAACCTAGGTTAATAAGTAGCATGAATAGAAAGTGTGAAAATTTTCTTTTGAAAGAATTTTGGTGCAGAGCCAACATAGCAGGAGGTAGTTCCCTGAATTTCTCTCAAGAACAAAGAGCAAACACTGGGAATGAAGTATTTTGGTCTCTTTTAATATGCAATTGCATATATGTTTAGGATAGAATCAAACTATTAAAGGAAGAAATGCAAAACTAGCTTTGACTGTGTTTTGATTCAGCACAACACTTTTATTTGAAGTAATGCTGAAGGCATCTCTGCCCAAAGAAGGAAACTGAAGCTTGAGGCCCACTGTTAAAGCGCAAAAATTGAGTTGTGTCTTGTGGTAAGCATCACTGCCCAGCCTATTGCTCTAATTGTGTTAGTCCATTTATGTGATCTGCTAGTGGCCAGAGTCACAGAAAAGAAGCCAGCTGCACCTTCCCTAGAATAGCATCACTATTTCTGGCACAGCCGGCTGAAGCCCAAGGCACAAATTTAACTGGTGATTGGCCCTGAGCCCAGAGCTTACACAATGTGTTACAATCACCAGTCTCCTGAAGTTTTCTCTGATCTTCACATTTCCTTACTTTAAAGCAAGACACAGTCTCTTCCTCCTCTCTGTTCTTATCTTTCCCTTTTTCTTTTCTATATCAAGAACAAGAGGGTAGAGCGTTTGGATCTGAGGTCCATCCAAACTGAGAGGAGATAGTAGTTCAAAATGATGGGATGATTTATCCCAAGAAAGATGACATAACTTACAGGTCCACTGGACCAATAAAATGATGCTTCAGGTTTTCTTCTGACAACAGTAAATCTATTCCAAAGGAATTAGTAAAAAAAGAAGCTCAGACAGGAAGAGACTAAATTAACTGATTTTAAATTAAGTGAAAAGACAAAAATTGGTCTATATCTGAAGCTCCTGAATTCAAAAGGTGAAATTCTGAGAAAGTAAAAGAGATAACTATCAAATTCTGATCCGAAGAGCTCGAGAACTTAAACTGTGACAATTCTTTAAAACAACGCTCACGCATCTACCCACCTGTTCCCATTAACCTGGCTGAATGATCACCTCGAAGTATAAGCAAAGAAAGAAAAGATTGAGTGTCGTATATTAGATCTCAGAGGCCAAGTATTTTAGAGCGATATGAGAATCAGTGAATTCAAGCTGAGTTAGTGCTTATAAATTAAGGGTTTCGTGGCCAAATAAACAAAAAGAAAACAGTGAGAGGTGAAAAAGAAAAAAGATGATCTAGCTAGGCTTGCAAAGCTCAGTAAATATGTTTGCTTTTGGATTTCAGTGAGATTGATGAATATTGCCCACTGGCAAAATTTGAATGGTTAATCAAAGGGCGGCTAAGGCAATGGGCAGCAGGACAAGTAAAGCTGCAGTACAGTCTGAAGAGTGCGGCGTAGTTGTACAGAAGAGACCTGCTAACCTCTCGGTTGGATTTTGTAAAGAACTTGCTTACGATAATTCAGAAGTATATTTCTGATGACTGTACCCACTTAAATGTATTACTGTGTGATTGATGAGTAGCAACCATAATAGTCTATTCAGGAATTGTACTTAAGAAGTTCAATAAGTGGAGGTGCAGAGGTGAGAGAGGAATAGTAATCCAGAGATAAACAGATATGTAAATCTACCTTGAATAGAGAATAACAATTTAGAGGAGGGGGAAACGTGTTTTTGTTTTATTTTTTAAATGGGTAAAGTTAAATACAGAACGAAGAAAATAGGATAAAATAAGATGACATTTCTAAAGGCAAAGTATACTAAACTAATGTGATGTCTTTCCTTGGTAAGTCCACTAGTTGCTTAGGTACAATAAATTCTTATAGGTCTGTGTTTTAGCAAAGTTTTCCATGCGATGCCATGCAGAAAGTTGTTGGTTTCAATGGAGACTGATAAAGAATACTAGCAATGGCTAAAGATGAAGACATAACCTGTTGTGTTGAAAGTGGTATGGATAGGTCAGAGGGATAGTATAAGCTAAGGATTCATTTTGGAACCACTTATTTTCATTACTGGCTTTGTTTGGGAGTAGCACAGTGTGCTTTTATAACTGCAAAGTTACAATGGTGAGTAATTCTGATCTGAACAGGCCCTAAATGCTCAGACTGTTTAATGGGGGTGTCTTCACATTCTTCCTGGTGTTTGCACGTTCTGCTGCTGTGACAGTTCACAGTGTGGCAGTGTCACGCCAACATGCTGCCAGTGAGCTAAGTCTTTTAAGCTCACTTTTTTTATACCTACTCCTTCTGCCACAAAAACCAGACTGAGGCACCTGCCCAGCCCTCGAAACAGGCAACTCGCCTCTTTCCAGTGGCTTCTGAGCTTCTTCCTGCTCTGAGTCATTTGTAATTTACTGTGAGCTTTGCTATTGCTCTCCACAGAAGAGCTGAATGGGGGCCAGGATGGTGAATGTGGTTTCTAACCAAAGTGCATGGGATGATCCTGGTGAACTTTTCTTCATCACCTGATTTTTTTTGTGATGTCTAGAATAGGCTTTCCATTGTTTCCTCTGTTGGGTAGTACCTATTATAGAGCAAGGAAATATTCAAATATATTTTGAAAACAGGTCTATTAATCTCTAATCTTCCTTAAAGGGATATGTAACAGCTGGTATGCTGATGACAATGGAAAGATAAAAATAAATTGAGCTTCATTACAAAAAAAATAAATAATGCTGACTTACTTTCTTTTGAGAGGTTGTATCTAACAAGTTTTTCTTTTCCACATAGGAGGATTGTTGCAGGTGCTGCTTGTACAAAATGTGACAGCTATTGTTAGTGTAAAAGAGGCTTTTATGTGGTAGAGTTCGTGAAGAATGTAGATTGATGACATCTTTATCTCAGGAAGTATATAATCAAAAGTGTAATCCCAACCCACGGGATTTTTCCTTCTCTATACTGCTGATAAGCTTCTGTCTTGAAGATGTTATCATGGGAGATTTAGATGACTGCTCTGTACTTTATAAGTAGTGAAATGGACAGCAAGGCATTATTGCAATAAATTTTAATACATTTTAAAACGTGGCTATTTGGGATGGAGTGTTGAGGATTCAGTAAAATTCAGGTTGTTATCATCAAAGGCATTGTTTTGGTCTTTTCAAAGTCTCCCGTCTCGTCAGCAGTATTGTCAAGTTCTGTGAATTCATCAAGAGTATTGTGCTATTTGGTTTCTTCTCTTCCTATCCCAGCTCCAGGAATTATAACAGAATGTGATTGTTATTATAACTCTTATTTGCTTATTTGTTTATTTAATGTGAGTGTTTCTGGTGCCTGATTTAGGAAGGGGAAAAAATATAATGCTTAGAAATCTCACTGTGGTATAAGGTAAAGGAAAAAAATGCATATCTTTCTTAGCTATCTACATTTTTAAAGTAAGCATTACTGGTTTTGGAGTCCTTAATTTTGGATGACACTAGCAATATTTACAAAGTCATAGAGCTTAAAAGGATAATATTGTTATTATGAAACATAACAAGAAAAAATACCCCAAGGATGTCCCATTCCTGTGAGTAACTGCAGGGTGATGTGACATCATAGGCATGAGGCAGCGTAGCCACATCTCAGTGCCGTCTTACGTGAGGAGGGAGGACAGCAAGCAACAGGCATTTGCTGCATCCATGGATAAAAGCTGCAAGGCAGGGCCATATCCAAGAACCAGTAAATGTCAGAGCTATGCAGTGTTTCTGTTCATCTCTACATTTTTACTACGTGTATGCTTTGGAAGAATGTTCCCCAATGTGAATATTGATTGCACCATTTTTGCTTCTCAGTACCCAATCCATTCTTTAGGTTCTGCAAAACCCACTGGACGGCTCTGCTGTCTCTTTGAGAAGCTCTAAAACATGAGTGATGTCACTGGCTACATCAAAAATGCATTCATAGATGTGTGGGAAAGAGGATGGACAGAGAAGGGTTTTACTTAGACCATAGGTTGCTCTAGTGTTAGTAGCACCTGCTTTCTTGACGAAACATAAAAATCCCAGTGTTTTCTTGGAGTTACTGGTGATAATCATTTGTTTATGGGTCATGCTAGTCCAGCCCGGAGATAGTAGCCTCTAGGTAATCCTAGTGATGCATCTTGCTGCTAGTTGGGTATTTGCACTTTAGCTAACAAGGACATCTTCCAGCCCAGACTACGAACAGAGGCATCAAAATGGATTGGAACTGAGATGCCGACTGTTGGGGGCAGGGGGCAACAAAAGCCAGTGATCGCTATATGCCTTTGCAGATTTCTTCAAGAAAGGCAGCTGCACTAGAAACTGCTACTTGCTAGAGCTGATATGCATGTCATTTGTAATACTCAGTGGAAATGCACATGATTAACCCATCCCTCCCTGCCGAGTTCCTATGGAGAGGTTCAGCAATGATTACTCACCATTACATCAAAGTGGTTTTATCAGTTCCACAGTTGCTCAGCTGTTAATGCTAATTTTACAGCTCTGTTCATAATCTGCACAATTGATGCCATTGATTGGCACTGAAACTGAGTCATCTGAATATGAGATGTGGAATAGACTTAGAAATACCTGAAATTATTCAGGTAGCAGCCAGCTCTGAGGGGTGAATGTGAGATGACTGTGTGTAGACAATTTCAAAGTGGTAAACTTGGGATAAAATTGTCAAAACATCCTGGACTGTGGCTATCTCACTAGTGATCTTTGAAGCATATATTAAAAACTTGACACGAGTGATGTTTCTATTTTCTTTGGCATTTTTTTCTCCAGTTTTCATAGAAGAGAAAGAAATTTTAACAACTGTGTGGTAGTGAATGAAAATTATACAGGCTGAGACAAATCCAATGTTAATTTGTACAGAATGTTGTATTATGATTTAAGTCTATGAAGCATAAAAATTTTATGGAAAGCCACAGACAACCTTCTTATTTCCTCTCTGTAAAGAGCAGGATAGTCTACTCTAAGACATTCATTTATGTTGAAGATATGCAATGGTCATGGCAAGGATGGTGCAGTGTAGTTTTTAGTGTTTTTCTACATCAATTTACCATTATTTTTAAAAATTCTCTTTGCTTGATTATGACTCCATTTTCCTATATGAGAGACTAATGGTACAGAAATTGCTTCTTTATTTCTCTTTGTGGAATAGTTGTAATGTGGGTTACAATGTACCTAGAGTTGATTTTTAGCTTTGGGGGACTTTGGTAATAAAATCTGAGTGGAACTGAGCACCCCACCAGTATAAGCAAGCATGAGCAGTTTGTGGGAATGAGCCATAATGTCCACCCGTGTCCTGAGTCTGTGTCACCACCACCATCCCCAAAAGCACACCTAAACCACCATGACAGAGGAGGAAATGCATGCCGCATGTAAAACCAGATTAGGTGGGTTTGTGATGAAAATGCAACATTTAACTATACACTGGTGCAATCTCAAACAGGCATTTCAAGTGATAACAGGCTTGTGAATGCCCAGAGGCAGATGAGAGCCTGGTAGACCTACTGTGATCATTTGATTTCTTGGTTGCCTGGGCTTTGAGAGTCTGCAGCCATTTCATAAAGTAATAGTAAAACTGCTGAATTCATTAAGAAGGAGGGTTCTCCTTATGTATCAATGAAATTAGATTTAGAAAAGAGTGTTTAAAAAGTGATAATGGATTTAAACAGTCCTATAATGTGGTAGGAGGCACAGGGCATGACACCATTGCACAGCAAGACCACTGACATTTTTGTTGTATGTTCAGATCATTTCTGTACTTACTGCAATTGGGTTTCCTTCATGCTTCATTTGCTTTAAAGAACTATATATTTTTGGAAGTGAACGCTAATTGTTGCCCTGAAATTTCATGGAGCAGACATCCCTGGTCATAGCAGAGCATGGACTGCTTTCCCCAGATGTGTCCTTTCTTATTTCCTGAATGTTGTGCTTCTACCACGCTTCACAGCACTCATAGGTTTCCTTTAGAAAGCCAGCCTAATACAAAGGACGTAGGCGGGTATATTTTTCTTGCAAGCTCCCTTTTTTTCATTGCCTGGCTGAAAACCCTAGCTAGCCTGTTTCTGTACATTATGTATTCTTCCTCTGTGCTTAATTAAGTATCTCTTGATTGAAAAAGCAGCTGCTCCAACTGAACGCCCTGTACAACCTCTCTGTCTTCTCCAGGAAGGACTGACATCATTCACAAAGCTCCAGTTAAGCTCATAACAGAGCCAATGAAGCAGATAAATAAGGTTCCAGCCTTAACTTCCAGTGGGTTTTGAATATTTTTAAAGCTTGAGTAGAAACCCCTTGGGAGGATGGAGTCAATGTGGCATAATAACTGCTGTATCACAAATACACAGCTGAAAGCTCCCTATATTTTCACCAGTGTTCCAAGCACAAAATGTTCCCTTCCTGCTCATGCTCAGAAGTGTTCATGTTTTCACAGAACTGGACATCTTGGGTCCATGTCAACTTATTTATTTTGGGTTTTAGGATCCCAAACCAAAGCTTTTTGAAAGGCACAGCCTTGCTGTTGCCTTGCCCACGATGTCAGCCAGTGATGCCGCTTTGGGCACTGCCATGTTCCCCATCTCCCAAAGGGATGGGGCATACCTGTGACTGCGGCTTGCAGCTGGTGTCCTGCCCTGGGAGGGGGGAAACTGAGGAGGAAAATGAGACTTTTGATCAAGAATCTAATTACTTAAAGACCTAATTTGATACCTGTTGAGGGCAATAAAAATTTTCCAGGGTAAATACGACAGATAGTTCTTTACACCTATCAGTGTACACCAGCTCTATGCTGTTTGGCAGCCAAGAGAGGAGAAGCGAGCATGTGGCTTCATCAGTGTTGTACATTAATGAGATTGATTATAGGAATAGGATCAGGAATGGGATTGGGCAATATTAGATTTAGACACATACAAAAAAGGATATACCTTTTAGATTGTCTGACTGATGGTAACACAGACTTCAACTTTTTCCAGCAATTGCCTCTGTAGAAATTATGTAAATGTGAGCAACCTCTACCTGAGCGCCGTGGATGGGTGGGTGGTGTCGTGGCTGAGCTGCTGCTGGTAGCCTCATTTGCAACCTGTGTCCTGCGTGGAAATGAAGAGTGCTGCGTGCAGTTACCTGTTCACCAAAGAGAGGTCACCGTTTACCATGTTAATAATTTATTATTTCCATGGCAACTAGCAATCAGTAACACATACAGAATATTTCCCCAGTATAAACTTTGTGTTTTGTATACCAACTGAATCAGACTAAGGGAAAGAAACTTGTCTGTTAAAGAAATACATTTAGATTCTTATTAGATTATGATATATGTCAAAATCAGTGAAAGATCTTCTCCAGTCTGTGCATAGATTACTAGGTTCCATTATTTTACCTGACAATGACATTTATACTGTAAAGGTCAGCAAAAAAAGAAATCGATGCATCTTAAAGGACAAAAATCGGTAGTAAAAAAAAAAAAAACCCACTGAATTGAAAATCATGCTTTTAGAAGCAGGTGTTGCTATTAGTGCAGCTGAAAAGGTTCTACCAGTTTTTAAGGGAAGAGTGATTTTCATGAGAAGGAAAATAATTTCTCTAGCGAAGTGTATGGAGAGAAAATCCAGTAACAATCACTTTGAAGACAATTAGATGGAGCGGGATTGTGAATTTTTAACATCACAAGAAGATGTGCTGCCTTTTTTAATAACATTTTAGTCTGTGTGATTTGATTTGTTATAATGTGTTTATATATATTCAGAACATATACACTTTGAATTGCAAATTAGGGAGGATTTGCTAATAAAACGGATTTTTCCTTATACACTCTTTTATTTTTAATGCTAAAATGCAGTGGTATTAATGAAACTGCATTGCTGGCATATAAGTGCAAAATGGCTGGATGGGAAGTCAGTTTTCTGGTCAACAGCTGCCTAAACATTGTGACGAAAAGTCAGAAAGGGTTGGGATGTCCGGGATTTTGAAAATACAAGTCGATGTGACTCACTAGCGTATTGCCTTTTGAGTTTAGGTAAAGCGGTGTGCCTTCTACACCCATTAACATGTTGGGTTAAAATCTGCTGGGCTATTTACACAGTGGCTAATACCTTCCAAATCCTGGTTTACAGAAACCAGTATGTGGCATTAGAGGAAACTAATCTTTTGTTCTAGAAATAAGCTTATCTGAAAAAAATGAGGCAGTCTTCATGCTCTTTCAGCTGCAATTGCCCTGCCAGTGTCCCTCTTATAAAAATGTTGACATCGCTGTCAAGTGAACATCTTTCATCTGTCACAGATTTGCTTAAAATTTGTCATGAATTTGCATGAAAGTCACCCCAAGAGAGCTAGAAGCCTGGGATGCCGGAATTTTTAAGGTCAGAATTAGAGTATATTGCCAATATTAGAATCATAGAATCATTTAGGTTGGAAAAGATCTTTAAGATTGAGTCCAACCATGAGGAGGACCTCTTTTCAATATGCTGCCCTTCAGACAATTCTGTCACTGTCATACAGAATGGCTCTGAGTTTAGCCTGGCAGCAATTCAGCCCATGTTATCCACAGATTTTCTGAGCTGACATGTGACTTGTCTTGTGGAATGAATATTGAGAATTATGTATTTCTTGTTCAGAGAACAATTTCAAAAGACAAAGTTTAGCTGATTAGATTAGAAAAATGAACCAGCTGAAAATAGTAAAACATGAATAATGCCAAATTCTCAGCGTATTGGAATTACTATAAAAGTATGTGCTCAGACTATCAAAAGGTTTGGGGGAGAAGTACTTCTTTTTGTGTCTATGCTCTCTTTGCTCTCTGACTAGCGGGTTTAAGCCATCAGGCTCAGGGCTAAGCATTGTTATTATTTTCATATATTTACTGGCCTCATTTTGTGCAGATACGGAGGTGAAGATGTTACAGTTACCTTTCTGTCAGAAATGAGTGCCACAGAGGGACTCGGAGGAAGTAAACAGAACAACAGTTGTTCTTTACAAGTCAGATTTGAATCATTATGAAAGTAGTCATCAAAGTATGCAGATGAGAAATGACTCTGCTGGGGGCAAAACCAACCCTTAATTTTTAGTTCTAAAAGGCTGTGTTAAATAAAATAAAAAGGTTAGCAAATGACTGCAGCCACTGTTGGATTAAGCTCTGAATATTCAGACTCTGGGGTTTCAGAAGATGTGCATAGCATTTTTTTCCTGTCTTTTAGTTTAGTCATTGTCCAGTCTAGAATATGCTTCTTTCCTCTCCTTCACTGAAAAAGAACATGTTATTCCTTTAGGAAGAAATAAGCTTTTAGCTGTAGGCTATGTAGTGAGAAAATGAGAGGAAAGATGGGTCTGTATAGGTGGAAATTGCATGATATGTGGTAGTTACCCTACTTGGACTTGTGCTCCAACTTTTTTTCTTTACCTTCCAGTACTTTCTCTGCTGTTAAAGAGCACTGAATCTTCGAATGGCAGCTTTGCTGTACTTCCCTGTGCCATGGGAGAAATATTTTCTGATTGGGAATCTAATGAAATCCTGAAAAATTGAACATTTGAGAAACTTGGTCTTTTTCCAGTGAGGGAGCAAATGGGGATGGGCTCTTTGTATCTTACAAATTTTACATATTTGGTTTGTTTTGAGACAAATTCATGTTTTCCTAATAATTTATACTTTGAAAAATATTCTCTTAGTCTCAAAGTAATTGGAGACCACAAACTATACCTTACCTTCCATTATTAGTTGGCAGTATATTTTCTCCAGCACCACCTTAATTCTTATTTCCATGTACCCTTTAATTAGAGAGTATTTCAAGTGCATGATTAATATCACTGTTTAATCAAGCTGTGACATGTAGAGGTGTGTTTTGCCATTTGTGACTCTGTGAACTGAGCGTTTGTTGAATTCAGAATTCTTAATTTGTTGTGAATTTGATGCAAATAATGTGTCTTGAACTGGAGGTGTGATCTATATATGGCAATTTGAATACAGCTTCATTACAGGGTATGTTCCTTGTAATTCATTTCTCATTAAGTCACCAAGAGTATCTCTGTCTGCCTTTGTGCAAGTGGTTGTAGCTCCTCTAGGGTGACTTTGACATGAGAGCACACTGAAAGTGTTCACAATATGAAGACAAGTTCACAATTGCAAAAATAATTACTGGTCTAATTTTTCTTAGGGTTTTTTTGCCTTTTGCCTCTCTTTGCCCAGAACTAGAATCTAGTATTGTAGAACCAAATATTGAATAGTTTCAGATCTGCATTGGAAAATGCTGTCTTCTACCTGTTGCGGAAGCTTGGTGAAATGTGTGTAAGAAATTGTACTTTGCTACTCGCATCATAGCATGACAAAGAAATCACAACAGTTCCCTCTCCAACTGTCCCACATGAACACTCACTTCTATACTATGCTAAAAAAATGATTCATATGTACTACCCATGTCTAGAGGGCTCATAGCTAGGGTACCTTTACCGCATTTGTACTTCTGCTCACCTGAATCACAAATATCTTCCTCATGATTGTGAAAATTACCAGTACTTTTGAATTTCCTATAATAAATTTGAGTATTAATTTCCAAATATATTAAAGATATACAGTAGCTTCATTTGATTATTTATCAGCCTTCAAATGTTTGTACCAAGTAAAAAGAAAAGATATACAAGTGTGATTGTACCAAAAGCATCTTTCAAATTTTAATGGGTGCTTGTGGGAAATCATGTCATATCATATTTCACACATAAAAAGTTTGGCCTCTGAGAAATGAATTAGTTTTTTGACAATTCTTAGTTACCATGTTCGTTTAGTCACATTGGAGTGATTTTTCCTGACTAGAAGATGTCAAGGGTATTATGAGTGTCTGGCATTACTATTTTATCACTCTGACTATGAACAAAGATAAATAAACAAAGTAAGCTCTTTACTCTTGTTGCATACATGTGAGTCTTTTTTTTTTTTTTTTGTGTTTAATCCTGATAAAGCTGGTGGCGTTTATACTTCAGAGAAGGTGATATAAGCCATGATTTTTTTCTGTGCCTCTTCTAGTGATGGATGTGCAAGTGGAAGCTAGCTATTCTGTGACGATACTTAAAGAAGAAAGGCAGGGGGAGAAGGGCTAATCCCAACATTGTGTGCAATAATGTTTCTTATTAAATCAGGTTCTAATGGTCATAGTTAAAAGTAAATTTTTAAGTGTACAATTACTGATGCTTTTGTTTTCACTCTTAGCCATTGCATGACTGTCCCTTTTAAGGTCGAAGTCCTGCATCAGAAGCTTTTGTAAAGGATTTTATAGCATAGTGGTCAAGGTAGCTAGCCTAGCCTAAAAATAACTGCCAAATTTACCAAAAACTGTAGTTCCATGAAAGTAGGTTACATCATACCTGTTTTAAACTAATTTAAGCATCTGGATCGGGTTTCAATATAAGAATACCTTAGTTTTGCTTTGTTACTAAGTTGGATCTCATGCAAAATCAGTTTAGCTTATTGCATGAACCGACAGGAAAGAACAGGGTTTATTGTATTCCTCACAGTCAGCATAATCAATCTGCTACGAACCTCTCTCCATGGAACTTTTTGCAGCTACTTACACTACACACCTTTGGTAGGCAGGGGAGAGGGTGGACTTTGTGTAGTTCCAGTCAGTGTATTGGGGCACGTAGAGCATTTTGAGGTCATAAGTGAAAGCAAATTATGCCAGTTGTCAAAGTAACTTGCACCGTGTAAATTTAGTTGCCTTGATTGTGAAGAGAAGCAGCATAATATAAGAGGACTCTTTAAAACATCAGGAGACAAGCACCAAGTATTTGCAGCTACAGAATGTCACATAACAAGTGGTTTATTAGAGCCAGTTAGAAAATGGCAGACAACGTTAGCTTGTATGTTTTTTGGTGTGGTGTTTTTTGTTCTTTTTTTTAGGAAAAATGCTATATATCTGCTGTTCAGAATCTCTAGTGCATAGAGTTACTGGCTGATTCCCTACATTGTTCCATCCCAGGGAAAGACATACAGAGAAAACACACTTCCAAGTCTTTCTTGGCCATTGTGCCAGAAAGGAAAGACGTGTTTGGAAATCACAGTTCAAACTAGAAACAAATACAAAATCGGACATAGGCTTTTGAAACTTTTCCAACTTAATAAGTCTGCTACAAAGTCAGTCATTTTATAGATCACTTGCAGACTGTAATTAATTTAAATCCAAATGTTATCCAGTGACTAGAAACAAAAGAATTAGTCTTGACCATCAACTGTTGTGTATTCACTGGTATGATTTTGAATGAGGCTGAACAGGTATCTTGTAAAAATCTGGAAAGGAATAAAAGTCTGGCAAAATGTTTAGCCCCAGGCAAGGACATTTTATTGCATGGTTTTTACAATACAGCCCAATAAACTTTTATTTTATCTGGAATTCTTATTATAAACAAGATTGTAAGCTATGAGACAAACAAAGAAGAGATAACACACCCAAATACTGCTTTATGGTTATTAGGAGAGGAAGGAGAAAATGTGGTATTAGAGGCACATTAATAAGAACCCACTTTAATTTATTTGATCATGTATTAAGTAAAAACAATGGTGAGGTGTACTTTTATTTTGGTTTAATTTAGAAATGTGAATATGGTCAGTATTATTTCATACATCCTTTTATAGTAAAGGTAGACTATATTAGAGCTTTCTGTTTTCATCATTACATTTGTGGTAATGTTACTTGTATAAAATGGACATGGATACAAATAATTGTACTGAAAAGTGGCATATGCTTGCCTGGATGACAAAATAAGAATATCTTGCTCTTTGCAAGATTTACATTCCTTTAAGTGAAGAGACATTAAAACTGAAGGCCTTTGGAGATGTTTTTACTGCAAGTGTTAGGGGAAGGCTTAATGCAACATAGACCACAGTAAAGCAAGTTGGTGTGTGAGTTGCTGTATGCTTCATGCAACTCAGTCTTCACCCCAAGTTCTTTTCCTTTCATGTTTTGAACTTAAATTTTCTGAGCAGGTCGTAGGGATCAATTGACTTGTTGGAAAGCTATAAGCCAAAACCCACCCACTGTTTTAATGTGTCTTCTGTTTTAATGTGTCTTCAAATGGCTTAGCAGTTTCTGGAGAAAGGGAGTGAGGTTAACGGAGATCAGTGCATCTTCTCCGCCATTGAGGCTGAGTGGATCAGAGAAGGTGATGATATATAAATGTCCAATTTTGACACCTAAAGAATGGAGCAGTGGATATTCCTCAGGTATTTGAGTATGACCACAATTTGCATGGCTTCATTGCAGCTATATTGCTAGGACTTCTTGTGACTGAAAAGCTGGAATTCTGAATCATAGGGTAGGAGCATGGAAAGCAGAAGTCCTATGTCAGCAAGGCTTCCCTTTGGAACACAGTGGATATTTGCTGCTGTATCTAAACACGGAAGAAAGTCTGCTGTGGAAAAAAGCTAGTTTGTTAAAATTGCATTTAGTTTTATGTGCATATTTTTATGATCACTGCAGAGATCTTCACACTATAAGTCCTGTCACCGTCTTCAGTGCTTGCTGTTTCCTCCGTGGTGTTTGATCCAGTCAGCTCTCTAGCTCTGACATCCATCTTGGTTGCCTGTAAGACACATGCACACCTGGAGTATGATCTGAGTGATAAATAATGGGAATAACTGTGGTTAGAAGCTGTTATTATGAAATCACAAAACCACTGAATATAGCACAAGCTTCCATTTAAGCATTTGCATACACACGTACAGAAAGTGAGTTTGTGCAAACACAGATAATCTAATTGATGTATACTTGGTAGGATGTGGAGAGGTTTGAATAAAGAAAAACAAAATTTATGACCAGTATTGTTTATTTAAGCACTCCAAACACCAGTTTTGCAAAAATTGACTTTTGTGTTGTTCACACATGCTAAATATTTATATACTGCTGTCCTAAATACTAAAATATGGAATCATAAAGACTATGTAGAGATCTAATTTGATGAGGAATATATACATCTATCAAGAAAGGTGTTGTTTCATATTGTGATATTGTTCCAAACATAAAAGGTGTTTTTATTTGGTTGTTCATCTGTTTGTTTAGCTGTGGGTCAAGGTCTCACGGCTGGAGCAAAATTCTTATCATTGGTTTGACATTGAAGCAATTAAACTAAACAAACCAGTAACGCGTAGGGATCTACTCCATGATGCAGTGCTGTGCAAGTAATGCAATAAAGTCTTATTACATTTCACTTCTGTCTGAGAAGTTAAAACCCTTTTCAATTTACTTTCAGCACTGTTTGTTTTCAATATTAAAAATACCTGAGGGTCTGTAAATACATATGGTTAGATTTGAATTTTTGCTGCTGTTGATTTCCAAGTGGGTTTTTGATTATTTTTTCTTTTTCTCATTTTCATTGGTTTCAGTTGTTTACATTTAACTTATTAATAGATACCGACTCTGTTTTACTGTACTATTAAAAACTTAGGTTAAGCATTTAGTCTATCTTGGGTTCATACAAATAGTGTACAGGAATGTTCTGAAAATTAGGCAAGTTTAGAACAGCTTATGCATTTGTTTATAACCGTTTTTACAACTAAGGTGGATAGCTCACTCTGCTGACTCTGACTCCTTTAAAGAAGTGGTGGGGTTAGAAAACTCCATAATTTTAAAATGTCCAAGTATCTGGTCTGAGTACTTATGTTACTTTTAGAAATAAGATACAGATTCTTAAATGTATGAATGCTTTTTAAATTTTCACTTGCAGCACTAAACATACTAAGGTGTATTGGAAAGCTTCATGTCCTTTCATGGCAGTGATTAACAATATTATTTGATGTACGTGACACAGTTTTAATTATGCATACATGAGTTTTGTTGTTAGTAAAAATACTCATACTGGAAATTAACTTGGAACTAAGTACATGTTTGACCCTTATCTGAGTTGAATAAACAAACTCTGTACTAACCTATAGAATGATCCTTGTGGGTCAAACCTTGAGTCACGGGGAACAGCACAGTCACAGCTTATGTTAGAGCTTTTTATGCTGTACTTATTCAGGGAGTAAGTGGAAATCCTTAATCTTTAAATGCTGTCGTTTTGTTTTTTCCTAGCTGAGATTTGAGGAACACCAATCAAAGTAATGACTTCTAAAAACGTCAATTGAAACTCAGTAGTTTCCACTAGTCTTGGGCTGAAGTGTAGCAATGCAACAGTCACATTTTGACACAGTGAATTAGTGTAAAACTCAGGATCAAGATCAAGACTAAGTAGGTTGAAGCATTAAAATGGGTTGAAATGTGAAAGAAAATAATTTCTCTAACCCTTTACCAAAGTTTTGTGCTGATATAATGAGTGGCTGCTGTTATATATTCTGTACCCGGAATCATAGACATCACTTAGAGGCATCATTGGTTAGAGGTAAAATAATGACTATGTCAAAATACAGGGATGTAACTACAGGGGAGGGAATCAGCAGCAGTGGAAGATTACAGCTTGCCTCTTAAATCAGATAAAATTGTTGTGCAAATGTCCTTTGCAATATTAATAATTTAAGATGCAAACTGTGGTTAAATGCTTGGGGAATGCTAGAGCTCTTAAATATCATTCTAGGTTAAATTGTTTGTTATTTATGTTTCCCTTGAACTGTCAGTAGACTCTAATATATGTATGCTGGTTTGTTTCCCAGCCTGCCAAGCAGAAGAGGTGTTTTGATAAACTCAGTGAGGCTTTGGTCCTTTGAACTGAAGGAGAACACTATGTAATGGAGTTGATGGGTTTTGTCTTCTGAGGGGAGAGTTTTGGCTGCTTCATGCTGCAGCCCTCCAGCCTAGACAGTTAAATGCCATTTTCTGTTAAACCCGGTCAATCACGACCTGCCCAGCCTCTGAGCTGGAGAGCTGCAGCTCGTAATGGATACTCCAATTTTGTACAGTGCAAAAAGGATTTATTCAATTTCTGTTTTAGTCCAAGCACACACTGAAAAACAGCTGCATTGTGTGCTTGGGAAAACGGGGAACGCGTGTAACCTCATAGACAAGACACTTTGAATACAGTTGTTTAAGACTGTTTAATACAAGGCTACACATATGCATGATCTTGTCAAAACACAGGGACTTTTCCTCTTATTGCTTGCAGTGTATTCTGCAGGGGGCTGTCTCTTAACTTCAAAGAAGAATTGGCACACTTGCACAAAAAGAGATCAGAGCAGAACTTACAAAACTCTGTGTACCATTTGTAGCTGTCAAGTGGTACGTGCTTGTCTTCTCCTTCTGTTTGAACTCAGCATTGATCTTGCATCTCGCACTGTCCGAAATCTAAATGCTGTAAAACAGTTACAAATTTAATATATATACACCAATTGGCTACCTTCTAAACCTACAAAATTAAACATGACTACCCCTGTGGAAGTTTGGAGCTAGATAGGGGCTTCATGTCTGATTTTGATATGATCTATCATGCTGGTCATGCTAAAACAATTGGTTTCTTTCCTTGAGAAGCAAGTTCATCTTACACTGAGATAATAGTACCTATTTTAGTTCTCTATTTTGGCTTGGAGCCTTGATGGGCTGTGGGACAGAGGTGGGCTGGGATGTAAGAGTGGAAATAGAAGTTGAGGCAGGGTGGGGTGGCCAGGAAGCTCCGGAGGGGCAGGATCAAGGCAAGGACAGGGCTCATTAAAGAGAGCAGAGACTGTGCAAGTGTTAGGGAGAGTTTAGAAGTAGAGGTCAGACTGACCTTTCCCTGTGTCTGAGAGCCATCCTTGCTTCAATGTACTGTTAGAGCAGTAATTGAATGGATCTCACAATGAATAATAGGAAATGAATCATGCTTGTTTAATTTATTTTTTTTTAAACTCTCCACCAGCCTAAAAAGAAATTAATCTGGCAGAAGTTGCATGTATTGCCTTTTTTCCTTTCTCCTGGGTTTCTGCCTTCCCTGATTACCATGACAGGGCATAAGAATAATAAAGATGAAGGAATACTTATGAGCACCTGCTCTGCATGCTGCACGTTGGAAGCCTGGCAGTCCCACACAGGGAAGCAGAGCGCATGGAGTCAGGAGTGTGCCCAGGCAGTTGTACGCGTGTGTGTGCCAGGATGGGTGACTGTCTAACACTGTCTCCCTGTTCTTGAAATGATCTTGCATGTTCCAAAGGCACTGCAAAGTAATTTGGTGCTGTAGATAGGGCAAAACTGGTATTTTTCTATTAGGTCTGACCTGATTTTAGAGAGAGACAGGGAGAAAGAGAAGATTGATTTAGTCTCCGTGCGTCTGCCATATGCTGAGAGAGTATTAGTCTGCACCTGTGAGATGGCAGAGGTTGAGGGATGTGGAGACTGGTGGAGTGATGGGGAGGAAAGGATGGAGGCTGTAAAACAGTTTCTCTAGGAAGCCCATGCAACACATTGCACTGACGGGCTGATATAATCTTATATATGTTACTGCTGTTTACAGAATCCTTTAGGATGGTGACTGTGTACTTTAAAGTGGGTGTTTGCAGAATTATTGATAAGTTGTTACATGCTTAAGGGCTGTTTTGTAGCCAGCAGTAAGAGCTGACGTGGTCAGATACGTAATGTTAGCCCCAAATTTTCAAACTTCTGCCTACATTTTTGCATGTACAAGTCTCATTAAAATTAGTGGAAATTATAGAGGTAAGTGCTTGCAAGCTAGTGTTGAAATGTTCAGGATTATATGTTTTAGCATGAATACTGGACCAGCATGCTTGAAATAAGCAAAATAGGAAGGAATCATCAGCCAGAGTTTGCACTGGAAACCATGGTGACAAGGATGGCATAAATGCTTCAGTTCAAATCATTAGCTAGTTGCAGAATTCCTGGGCTGTGTAAGGCTTTTCCAAATTAATAAAGCTTTCAAGGGGAGATAGTTCAAAAAAGAACTGTTAAGGAGCCTTATTAAAAAGTATTTAAGCTTTAATTATTATGATTGCTATTGTCCTTAAACAGAGCCACATCAATGGTGAGCTCTGAATATTAACCCAGACATTGGGTTCTTAAATAATTAAATGCATAAATGAAATATGGAACCGAGTGTGTCCATAGCAACTTTCTTGGACTAGGATTGCCAATAGGTTCGTATTTGATACTACAAAAAGGGAATTTGTTAATTGGTGAGGTTGAGGTCATTCGGGACTGCGACTGCCTCCAGAGCAACACCTGAGAAACACAGCAGCTCTGGGTTAGTCTTACCTACAGCAATTATACTGCTGTTAGGGGAAAGATTTCCTTCCAGTAGTTTGTTGACATTGGGGCACTTACAGGAACAACCCGCTTGAAATTGCACACTGAGCAGAAGTCAGTAAGGTAAAAAGCAGGCAATAGTTAGGTCTTTCAAGTGGTCCAGTTTACCCTTTTTTTTTTCTGTTCCATCTAAAATAGGAAAGACAATGAAAGAATCATGACATCTGGCTGAGGGGAGGTTAAAGGTTTTATTTTTTTCCCTCATCAGAGGGATTTTTTTTTTATATTGAAAAGCAGTTTTCAAAATGAGGACTTTATTTTTCATATTGCTGTGTTATTTTCCAAGTGGGTATATGTAAGCTTTGAAAGGCTAGGATCTCACAGAATCACTTCACTCCATGTTTTTAAGGCAGCTTTGATTGGTTAAATGAGCTTTGTGCCACCTTCACACAAACTTCACTGACTCCTAGAACTGGATGCACTCTTGAGGGCATGATTACTGTGTTTACACCTTGCCGAGGGCAGGTCTAAACACCGTGGTGGAAAACCATTGTGAGCTTTGCACTGCCAAGAATGCCAAAAGCTAAGGGGAGTGCACTGGGCTATTTCTGGGGTCCAGGATAGATCAGATTGTTTTCTATTCAGTGCTACATGTAGGAAGGAAAGTGGTTCCCCTTGATAACAGCCGAAATCTGACCCAGTGTTGTATTGGTTTTGTTCATCTGAAATTTCTGCCAAGTTCCCAGACATTTAGCAACTGTTATCATACTTCCTTTTGAACTTAGAAGTGTGAGGAGAGGGCATGTGTATGTATAGATGTAAATAAATGAAATACATGAAAATGTAGTTGTTCTTGTTTCACGTGCATCTGCTTCTGTAATTAATGATGGCATTTCTCATAGGCTTCATGGTGGATGCTGGCTCTTTTCTAGGCAAGGCTTATTGCAGAAAAGTGTTGTGGCCTGATAGGAGAAAATTTTAGTTTAAGTTCTTGAAAGTGGTGGGTAGATGTTAGGAACTTGCAAGTTGGTGTTTCTGGTGAAGCATGCTCAAGATAACATGTAATCTGTAAAAGAGTAGAGTGGAAAATTGGGAGGGAACAGTGTGAGGAAGGACACTGCTCTGAGCTTGAACTATTAGACTATCAGTTGTGCTGCTGAAAGTTTTCTCTCAAGGGTGATACAGTCTGAACAATCGAGCAGGAAGATAATCAGCATTTTGTGTGAACTGGAAAAGGTGCAGTGGCTGTTAGGAAAGTTCACAAGAGTACATATTCAATGTCAAAAATAAGAGACTTATATCACAGTGTTGACAAGATGGAAAGGAAACAGCAGGCAGTAAAAATATTATGAAGAAAGGAGCGATAACTTTTTGACGGACTCAGTGTATAGATAATAAAGTATCGGGGAAAGAGAATGGAACTCTGCTGTTCAGCCAGAGAAGAGGGGATAAAGTAAAGATCACATGGGAAAGATACTGGAGGACAGATTAACATTAGGACACGGCAGAATGTTAATGCTTGTCTGAAGTAAAACATGCCAATTTGGTTAAAGTAATTTTTTGAGCACATATCACTTTAGATAACAAATTTTCTTATAGTCACATTCTACTAAAAATGACAAGCACAATTTTTCCGGGACAGCCTTTCCCAAGATGATGGGAGGCCCAGGCTCAAGTGATTGTTTTGTTCGATTCCTCGAACTCCTATTAATATTAATGCTTATTGTGTGCAGTAATTGGAGACAGACTTGAAATGGCATTTAGCCTTCTCATTATGTTTAACTGTGTATTTTGTCTGTGCTCAAATGTCTTATTTTGCATTAGAAAAGGAAGAGGTAAGATGACCTTTATGCAGACAGATTTTGCAATTCCTTTCTACCTTAAAATATAGTAGTGCTCCTCACTGATATTTATACTTGGAATTTGAAGAAAGAAAATGTAGAACATCTAGGCTGGCACCATAATTATCACTGATCTATAGTTTATGAAGGAAAGCAGTAAAGCTGAAATTGGAATTTTAGAACTCCTTTAAAGACTTTGACACCTTACTCTGCCTAGTGAGCTACTGCCAAATAAATACACAATTGAATCTTTTTTTTATTCTAGATGACAAGATTTGAAATGAAATAATAATATTTCACTCCTAACTGAATTTTAGTGCTGCTTCAGAAGGGAAGGATTAATTTTAAATGCTTTCCTGGATATTCATTTCCTTTAAACTGGAAATTGCTATAATCAAAATGAAAACTCTTGACAGCAAATTTAAATGTTCGTTTTCTGTTTCTTGCCATAACTTTGTTTAATAGACATCTACAGTTTACTGGAGAAAAGCCATTCTAATTCCTCACAGGAAATGAAAGCAATTTCTACATTAAAATTTTAGCATGTATGGTGAATGAAGGCTACACTACATACTTTGCTCTGAAACGGTGCTTCATGATTTGTTTCTCACAATTTATTGCATGAAAGTATTAGTTCAGATAGATTGCATGAACTATATAAGTAGGCTGTGAAGAAGATAGATTCCAATTATTCCATTTAGATTTATTTTTTGAAAGTGCAAGTGTGAAATCATCCATCCCGGTAAAATCTTTGCAAAAGGTATTTGACTAAAGCAACTTGTCTTTGGTAGCTATCCAGTAAGAAATAAAAGGTTGATGACTTACAGGAATTAAGACTGTCAGAATGCTTTCTGGTAGCAAGATAACGTGGTTGTAGATATACAAATACTGATTAAAAATCTGTCTGGAATAGCTTAATAAATTATCTACTGTGATGTTGTACATTTATACTTCTGCATTTTTGGGGTCATCCGTGGAGAGATTTTCTTCTAGGACAGGCTTTTCTTAGACTAAAAGTTCATTTTAGATCTGGTGTGGATTGACTTTTTAAACTGAATTCTCGTTTGTAAGTATGAGTAGCCTGGAGTGGATCTTTCTTAAAGGTTGAAAATGGGAAAATATCTTGGTTCTTATATGAAACCCATCTCCAGGACCCTCTCTTTCTTAGGGTCCTGCAAAACAGCCCCCAATTAGGTTCTGCTAATTGGTCATTTTTCTACCTGAATAACTCTTTCACAGCTTAAGTTTCTTCCAAGGTTGTTTACTTCCTCTGCTAGAGTGACATATAACATCTCTTTTGAGTAAGCTTTTAATTTCCAATGTGTAAATAATCACTCTCTCCCAAGCACCTTAGGTGATGTAGCTTTGCCTCAACTGAATCTCTGTGGTGGTTTTCTGATTTATTTATTTATTTTTTTTTGTTTGTTTGCTTTAATTAGTTGTTGTGAGAGCTTTTATGAGTCCTGTGCATTCACTCTCAGCTTTTTGTTTGCCATTTGCTAACACAATCTATCATGTATAATCTGAAATGCGTGTATTGGACATGGCAGTACCATTCCCACCATTTGCTCTCACATGATTGATTGTAACCATTGAATCATAGCTTTGATTTATTGTAAGTCTGGGCAGCGATCATGGGTGATGGATCACGACAGTCAAGATATTTCAGAAATAAAGTTCAAATTATATTTTAAAAGAATTTTCCCCTCCTTTGAAGCATCACGTTTGTAATCTTCCCATAGAGTTTATGGCAAGAGATGATTATAGTGATTGATTCATCCAGGATCGTATTAGACTAGTTCTATTTTGCCGGTATAGCTTTTTAATTAGTGTTTTTTGAAATTATCAACAAGAATTGATTTTTAAAAAGAATCACTGGTAATATTTTTAATAAGTCACTCATTATAGATACTAAATTCCTTCATGCTGGCAGTAAACAATGTAAGGGAATAGATTTTATCACAAAGTGCAAATGGTTTTAATCTATCTAGTCCCTGGATATTAAAGATATTGATATTGTTTGATTTTAACATAGTAACTGAAATTCAGGTAGTATCTGATTTTAAAATTGAGTTGATGATGCTATTTTAATTGTCTCTTAGTACTGTTGGGTTGCAAACACATCCCTGGGTAAAATCTAGGGCTATTTTAAGACAGGTGGGAGAGGCAAATGACAACAAGCAATGACAGAGGGGAAAGGTAGTGGAAGACTCGTGCAGCTGTATGAGTCTGGCTGTGATGGCATTTTGTTTCTTCGTAACAGCCCATAGAGCACTGTACCATAGCTTACGCTAACATTTGCTGAAGTTCCAGATTAGATCTGAAATAAGGAACTTTCTGGAGGGGAAAATACTTCTTTCACTCCATTTTTAAAAATCTCTGAGTACAGCACAGCACATTGCCCCAGCCCAAGAATAACATAGGTACACCTAAAACATCTTTGTATAAAATATCCAACTTTGAAATGGGCTATGTGGACATATATTGATACAGAAGACGGACAACACGAAACCACATATGCACATGCCTTTTCCCTTATTTGATTTTCTTCTGTTATAGAAGACTGCAGCAACATCCTAAACATACTGGGATTTTTGCTCTTATGGGCCTTTTCTCTTCCGAATCCCCCCTAAAAAACAGAGTCAATGTCTGTCCCCCTGCCAGAGCTACTTACATAGACAGACTTTGAGTACTCTTTTTGATATCTAAAAGTGAATAACCATATAACATCTCTTTCTGGTACTGGGTAGGTCTGGTATTTCTAGGTCTGACTAATAAGCATTACCTCAAGTCTCCATCCAGTAACCTGGGAAAATAAAACCAAAATGTTTACGTCATGTTCACCAATGACTCTTCCTCACTCTTAAATGAAGAGCCAAACAACTTTGTGAAGAAACATTTTTTTTCCCCTTGCGCGTTTGCATGTGTGAATCTCCTTGGTAACTACTGCTGTTTCTTAAGCCTTGCCCACCAAGCAGCAGTTTCCCATGAACCTGTTTGCGCTTAAAAATGCCCCTCTTGCCTGGGGAGGGAAAGAGAGCAGGAGAGACAAGCAAACGCACCACACCTATCCATCACTTGGATTAAGTAAGTCTCCAATGTTTGGATTTTAATGAAGATAGAATGTAAGGAGTTTCTGAGCCTTTGGATGTGTTTCTTAATGATTGATTTAAAGTAAGAGAGTATTGCTTCTGTTCATGTAGGATCTGGATAATTTACCCACTTTGAAGTGTTTTGTCCTTGCAATACCCATGTGAAAAAATACTCTTAATGAATTAGATGGGGAATAGGGACACAGACATCCAGAATTAGATTATTGTTTTCCTTTAGGCAAGTGTTAAAAGTATCAAGTTGCCTAACAGTTTTCCTGGGGAGTAGACTTGAAGGTTCTGAAATTGTAATGAGGCATCTCTTTGCAACACGAGACTTCTAAGTACTCCAAAGAACATGTTCCTGTAAGACTTTCCAGATGCCAGAGGTGGAATCATACACCTGAAGTATTGGAAGGATCTTAAGATCTGATATGATTTCTAATGTGACTCTGAAGAGTAAATAATTTTACTCCAATTTTTTTTCTTTCCTCAACTGCACTTTCTGTTTGGATTTGTAATGCCTCAGAGGAGGAACCCTCTCTCATGAAGTGCTAACAGCACCTATCGCTGGGTAGATGACATGCATGTTAGGCCTCCATGTGTTGTTATTCCCCAATGAAGTAAATACAGGATGATTTTATAATGAAAAAACATGAAGAACAATGGCAAGATATTTATTCAAATATGCCTTGTATACTAGGAAATTATTTTACATAAAACCAAATGTTAGATTGTTGAAAAGATCAATTTTTCTTTCAGTAAGGGTTGGGAATTAAATATCTAAAATCAAAGTTACAAATATAACTACTTTGTATCACTTAGGATTTTTTTGATGTCTAAATGGAATCTGGACATCTTCCTTTTTTTTTTTCTGGCTCATGTCCTTTAGGAGCTATATTTTTTTTATTAATACCATAATTAAAGGCCCACATATATTGGTAATAAAGATATGGAATTTAACTTTCTAATGCTAGAGTTATTAAAACTAATTAAAATTAATAACTTCCAATCACATTTTATCACATGAAATCCCATTTTAATACAGTTTATTTCTTTGCACTGTTGGTCATGCTGTAGCTGGTGGCCAAAATATTCAACTGTCTCTACCTGTACCTTGCCAGTATGTGATGAACAGACCCAGTGTTCTCACAATTAAAATCATTGGTCTGTTCATTTGAGTAACCCACTACTTTCAAAGTTTTTAACCTAGAATTATTTTATCTCTTCCACCATAGCCCAAGCACTTGGTGTAAAGGTTAATATCAGAACTTGAATATTTATGTCTTGATAATTCAGTGCCTTAGGTGTGTAATAAAAATGTATGTATTCATTCAGTGTATGAGATTTAATAAGCATTATCATGATCAAAATCTGCTAGTACCAAAAGAATCCTTGACAGTGGCTTCTTAATATTATAGCCTTTCCAAGATGATGTTATAGCCATCCAAGGATGACGTTTGCTGGAATGACCCCCTGCAGAGAAGGGCATGTCAACCTGAAAAGTGCAGATTGATGACCACGTTTGGCTAGAGGTTATTCTAGATCAAGGCAGCAAGAGACCATCCTCCTGTATGAAAAGCTGGCATTTCTCTCTCTATAAACTAAACATCCCACCTCCATCCAAATGGATTGTTTTTGCTCATTTCTTTCTCTGACTGGAAATGGGAGGCCAGTCTGTCTTTTCTGATCTTAGTCTCTGTCAGGCAAATGGAGGAGAAGCAATGGCAAGGAATACTGTGCTAAGAATTTGCACACACTGAGCCTTAGAGCCCAAGTGAGAGGTAGTGGTCACTGTGCCACTCTAGTGGGATGGGGGAATTTGGATATGTGTTATGGAATGTCACCTTCCTAACTGCAGTAGTATATAAAAAGAAATATACTGTCAAACTGAAAAAAAATAACCTCTCTAGAATTAATTCCTTCTAGCAGGGGAATAGTCCTGGCATGATCCTAATGAGTTCTTAGCCTTTTTCTGTGAGCGTGATATTGCTGGAGTGGCACAATGGATCTTCAGAAGCTGACCATTCGCTTTCTGAATTACAGCCAGGTCCTAGCCTACAAGGCAGTGGTTCTCCAAAATGCCTCACTCAGCCCTGGTTCCTGTCCTTCCCCTGTCTTGTAGCTGTCTTTCCCTCTCCTCCATCCTGCCATCCCTTGCTCTGGCAGCTCTGGGAAGTGTGGGAAAAGTAATGATCATGTGGAGTTGATGGCAGAGAGGTGTCTTTGGAGATGTAGAAAAGAATCCTGGCATCACTGCTAATGAACTGTATGTTACAGGTCATCTGTAGCAAGGGGACTTTTGAGGTAAGCCAGTCTGCAAGAATAAAACCATACAAATTAGAAAAGGGTTTGGGAACTCTCCAGCTCCTTGACTGGCTAAGTCCCTTACAAGGCAGTGGCTGCTCTGGTTGACTTTCAGTGTTTGGAGCTGTGCCTGCTGTTTTACGGAATCCCTAAGGGCACCACACTGGTTTAGAGATGCTTTAAAGTTGGGGGGGCAGAGCCCTTATTGGGTAAAGGGAAAAAGGTGATCAACCATTAATGATTACATGGGAAGAGTGTCTGGTAGGTGAGGATGGGGTTAAAGTGAGGGTGCTCTGATGGAGAAGTGAGTAGATGGGGTCAGAACCAAGGTGAGAATTGCTCAGAAGAAAGAGTGATGTTAACAATTTTATAACTGCTGCTGTGAAGAATGCTAAATTCTAATTTTATTAAATCTCCATTATTAAATGCACATATGGAAAGCAAAAGTACAGAATTATCACTTTCCATGTAGTGTAATCCCTAAAAATTGTATAAGATAAATTTAATGAACCTGCAGATATAGTAATTTTAATTTTCAGTCTAACATGACTTTCAGCTGCTTTTAGTAGAGACTAAAAGAAATTGGGCAACTTTAAGGGGAGCTTGACCATTTTTTTTGTATCAGTAATCAGATTCTGTGAAATCTATTAATTAGAGAACTAATAAAAGACATTCAAATTAGTTGAAGTGCAGGCTGCAACAGAAATAAGCACTGGATGTCTGATGAGTATGAGACATCAGACATTTGAGTCTATATAGACCTTTGGAAAGTCTTTAAGAAGAAGGAAGAAGTAGTATCTGTCTGAAGTCATAAAAATGTTCAACACTGTTTTTTGAATCTCCATTGTATAATTTTTCCTTTTAACTGTGCAGTCCTATTATTTATATAGAAAACAGCAACAAATGGCTGCTTATATCTTTAAAGGCTATATTTGCAGCTTATTTTCATCTTTCCACTGACAATGTCACAATAGAATTGTAAACAAATTAACAATAGAAGAAAAGGAAAGTTCAAATAATTGTCTTACCAAAAAAAGAATTTAAGAAATAAGAACTTTCATTTACTTTTTTTAGTTTTGATCTTTTTAAAAATATTTGTATAATCCTGTTGAGTTGGCTGAAGGGTATTGTAAATCAAAGTGACTATTGCAATGGGAATAAGGGATAGGTTGGATAAAAAAATAGAAAATGAAGAAAAACTAAGATATGAAACGTCGAAGACAGTGTAAGATAAACATCACAAAAATTGATTTGCAGTAGTGAGTTATAAAACTGGAACCAAGGAAAAGTTTTTGAACAGTTATTCTGTAAACTTATTTTCATAATATGTATAAAATGCAAATTTTATGATGATTATATAAAGTGGTTTTGGTATGATTTATGTAATTCAAACCATGTAATACAGTTTTCTTGGGATATTGTCTAAATACCAATATAGAAAATTTCTAAAATTTAATTTCAAAATTTCTTAATTTTAATTTCAAAATTTAAAATTTCTTTTAAATGTTTTTAATTTGGTGTTTTCAGAATATCTGAGTTTTTCTAGTAGTTATTTTTAAAAATACATTATTTTAAATGTCAGCAAAGGTAGATTTCAAAGAGAAGGAGAAATTAAGACAATAAGCCTGTACAACTTAATTTTCTTTCCTTGGGATAAATATTTTCTGGAGTCCTGGTATTGTCTAATCCTACAGAATGCGATACAAGGCAACAGATAGTTTAATTTACTTTCTTGGTTTTAGGTTATTCGTATATATCTCTTATTGTTTTTAACTTCTGTGGTCGAGCTGTATGTACCCCTCATGCAGATGAGATGGAAATTTCCACAACCCCCCATACTCATGCAGTCACCTACTCACAATGATGCAGGGCTGAGAATGTATTCGGTTTCCTGCTCAGGTTTATTTTCAGGTTTATGTTGTTGTTTTGTTACCTTTGCAAATATTTTTTCAAAACTACACCAATGTTCATTAAGTTCAAAAAGTCAAACATTTAAGGCTGGGATATTCTGACTCATTACATAATGCAAGCCATAAAATATCACATTTTTATTTTCAAATTAAGGTAATGAGTTCTTTCAGCTATCTTTTAGAAAACTCTGACATGGGGACTTGTAAACATTTAATCTGAATCAGTGCATCCCAAAATATATCGCTTAAATAAGTTCAGTTGTTTTCACTAGTTTAAGAAATGTGTTTAATTTGTTTTCTGTTTTGGGTTAGATTCCAGCTAACAGACCTCCCCCTGCTGTTTTTCTGCTCAGTGAGAGTTTTCTATCAGAAGTTTTATCCTTGTTTAAATTTTCATCAGACTTAACCTTCTATCCTATCGACGAAGTAGGAGGGTAGGATAGAAGAAGCAGCTCTTCAGTCTCTCGCTATAAAGCACACTTCCCAGAGTCAGTCATTTCTGTAGCTTTGCCCTGGGTTTTTAACATTTCCTTTGAAGAGTGGACACTGGAACTGCACAGCGGTGTTGAAGTAGCTGCTTTCCTTATGCCATTGACTGATTGGGTGGGAGTGTTGATCTGCTGGAGGGTAGAGAGGCTTTGCAGGGGGATCTCGACAGGCTGGATGGATGGGCTGAGACCAATGGGATGAGGTTCAATAAGGCCAAGTGCAGGGTCCTGCA
>JAOTQQ010000002.1:9276122-9360679 GCA_026546715.1 Gallinago undulata | reverse complement strand
TTTTTTTTTTTGTGGTTGGACTCGATGATCTCTGAGGTCCCTTCCAACCACCACAATTCTGTGATTCTGTGATATCACAGCTGTCAGCCTGCTTGCTGCTGCCTGCTTGCGCTGCTGCTGAAGGAATGGACTCCTCAGGAGCGCATGAGTCTGTTTCTCCATCAGAATTAATATAGTGCAGTAAAGATTGTCCAAAATAGTAACCACTGAATTCCTTTTCAATTTTAAGTTTTCAAACATGATTTAGAAAGAATTCTTTACCTTTAATTAATTAATTTATTTTAGAATGATGATTTACTGGAAGCACCTTCTGTAGCAACATCCTTTCCTTTCCCATCTGTTCTTTTAGAAGACAAGGAAAACGATACCTCAGCATAAGAAAGCGGTGGCATTCACAGAGGATGAGAATTGCACTCTAATTAGTGTCCCCTCTTTGGGAGCACATACATGATTCACAGATATAGCAGGGAATAGGCACAGTGAGAAGGGAACCTCTGGCCTTGAGTGGAATGGGAGAGAGGAGGAGGAAGTGGAAAAGCTGGCACCCATGTGGAAACAGGGAAATGGCAGCACAGGGAGCAGAGTTTTCTGAAGGTGGAATTTAACAAGTTTTTGAATAAGATCATCCATGGTGGTGGGTGCTTGTCCTGGACAACTGCCCATTGTCTGAAATCTCGCACAGAGTAGTTGATGCTTGGTTTCTGAGTAAAAGTTTAAAGCAATATGTACCTTTGTTTTCTTTGTTTGCCTCTGAGAAAAGGAATCTAATTCTTGGAACACAGAACAGACATTATCATGAAGGGTTTATCTCCCTCACCTAATGACTGTTACTCTTTTTTCTTCTCTCCCCCTCCCCCCCCCCAGTGGAAAGATCCTTCCCGCTTTTCCAGAATCATAACTGAAAAGAGATGCTTTTGGCTGTTCATTTGGAATCCTCTTGATTAGTTTTGGTTTGTGATCTTGTTTGTTTGGTGGTTGTTTTTGTTTTTTTTTCTTTCTTCAGAACCAGGCCAAAAATGTAGATGAAGAAACAGGCTGAAGATACACTTCAGTTTGTGGTGTTTTTTCCTTTCTGTTCTGTAGCAGTTGATAAAAGAATTTGCCTCAGTATTCCCATGACACTCTTCAGTGTCCAGTTCTTTCATTTTCACAATCAACCTTGGTATCTCACTTCACATCTCTTTAGCCCATGGGACTGTGCACTTCAGTAAATCTATTGCAAATTTCAAATGATTCATTCTCCTCTCTTCTAAGTAGGTGTTTTTTACTCACTGCCTCTTCAGATTGTAAGCACCATACAGCAAAGTTCAAGAAGCATTTTTTTTTCCTGGTACGTTTATCCTCAGTTAACTAGTCTATATTCATTCTAATATTCCTCCTTTGGCCTCTGCACTTAAATTGTACCATATTTGTTCAGGGGAAATATTTTTATTACTTGTTATTTACTGCTATAGCAGTGGAGTCCTATTACCCCTACCTGCCTCATATTTCAGAAATTTAAACAGATACTAATTTTTTTGATATGACTTTTCCTAATTGGGTTTGGGAAAGACTACTTACATATCCATAGGTAAAACTCTCAACATTGTAGGATCAATAAATTTATCGTTGATCACTTCAGATGGAAATGAATGTCTGCTCTATAAGAAAAGAGTGCAAACTTATTCCACTCTTTAAAGTAAATTTAATTTATGTTTCAATCTGTGAAATATAAATTAGAAAAAATAAGATTATATAAATTCATGTATCACTTATATGATCCCATTTTACTTGCATGAAATAAAAGAGGATATGGGAGTTACCATATTGGAAGGATATGTTAGTACGCAAATCAGAGATACATGAGCAGAAAGAACAGGAAAATGTCTCTTTTTTTTTTTTTTTTTTTCAAGCTTGGAAGACCTGGTAATAAGGGGTAGAAGAAAGCATAAATCAGGATACTATTATAACATAGCCAGAAATTGCAGAAACTAACATTTTTAATATTAGACTCTTTCTACATAAGAAATGGGGAAAAAAATAGATCCTACTGTATAAAGAATTTAATCAGTGATCTAACTCCCAAGAGCAGTACTTCCAGCTCTCTCTTTTTCTGGTGTTAAAGTACATTTTACTGGTCATTCATTCCACTCTTTTGAGCAAAAAAGCTGTGTTCATACAAACACTGAATACTTGTTTCCGGGGGGGGAATGATGCTTTTTCATGCAAACAGTAGAGAGTGTAATAGAGCCTGGGAGGTGGCTGGGACGTGAGGTTTCAAATACTGTCACTAGATACACTCAGCAGTGGTTCTGGGGATATGTCAAAAGAAATGAAGTGTGAAACTGTATCTGCAACTTCTTGCCAGAAGGTTTTGAAATAAGGGTGTTTCCAGCAGTTTACATGGCTGTCTCATTCACTGAAGTTTACAGCTATATTGTCTGCACTGCTGTAGAAGTCATTGTAGTTATACATTAGAAGATGCATCAAAATAAATATTCAGGGTGAGAAGGAAGAAGATGCAGATGAAATCTGTTAATGTACTCAGTGACCAAGAGCAACCTCATGATAGTGAGAGGAATAATTATATGAGTGAATGAAGAGGATATGAAGAAATACCTGAACTGGAATGAACCTCTTTTTTTTTGCTAAAATGAGGAGATTGAGATGATAAAATAACAAAGATGTCTTAAGATGAAAAAAATCACTCAGTGTTATGTTGTCTTGCAAAGATTTCCTGCTGGCATTCTTAAGTGGTCTCTCAGAGATCTGGGTCACATTCTCCTGACAAGAAATCTCTCACCTCCCCACCCCCTCAAAGTTATTAATCATATTAACCAAATATATTTCAAAGATGCCAAAGTGCTAGAACATATTATGGAGTATCAAAGCATAGATTTCAAAGTAACTTTCTAGTGAGTTGTGACTGGAATTTTTTGGGGACTCATTCTGCTGCCCAATGGGATGGTTGTGACTCGTCAACAAAGGACTCTTTTACTGTATTTGATTTCTTTTATTCAAATACTGGTCTTTTAGTTAAATTTCTGTGGGACACATTAATGGAGTCAGAACAGTCTGTGTAGCAATAAGATCCATTTTCCCATTATCCTTTTCTACAGCTGAGTTTTTAATGAGGAGATGCTATACTCCTAAGCCTGTAAACATTTATCTTTGCTGTTGCTCTATAGAAATATGGTGTAAAGAGAAGCAGAAAAGCTATTGTTACAGATGGCTGTTAATTTTCAAATGGAGTGCTTCAGTGAAACCTGAGTAATTGCTCTTGTGTCTGGGAACATACAAAACAAATCACAGGCATGCTTGTCGAGAGCAGGTTTGTTTCCCAAAGGCCATGTACTCAGGCACGGGCACAAGCTGTTAAAATATCAGGGTTGGTTGTTTGGAAAGGAGGGTTGCGCAGGAGGATTGGTTAAAAAGGAGTGAAACTTTCTGCTTGTTTTCACTGCCATTTTAAGAAAAAAGGGCTTCAAATCTGGGGAGGTGGGAATATGTTCTACGTGTTTTAGGTGTTTATCTTGGTTATCATCATAGGAATAAATCACAGTGCGTAGTAGCTATGTGAACACTTACTATATGTTGAGAGATTCTGTATGTGGGAGGAGACCTGGCCTGAAGTTCCTCACACAAAGCTAAACGCACACTCAAATGTTTGTAGGATTAAGGCCTAAACCACCTCATTTTTCAGTCTGTTAAAATGTGTTACTTTTGTTTACAGTGTGATGAGTGGAGAATCTTTTGGCACTAATCTTAGTACAGTGTACCACCTCAGTGCTACCAGTTGGCTTTTCAATAATCATTACTCGTTTTTCTCCAAAAGCATGGAGCTAACAGAGGAATGCCTGAGGAGATTTTAGCTGATGACAAAGATTCATGTTCTTATTCTTTAGCATGTTGTTAGTTTGTGGTTTGTTTTTTTTTTTTTTTCCCCTCCTCTGGGATCAGAGTCGTGTTGTTAGAGAATGGAGTACTTGTATTTGTTGTCATACTAAAAGTAGTTGTCATAATGCAAATGAATAATTGGCAATTGATTTTTTTCATGTTTGCTTGTTTTTGACATATTCCTACAGGAGGGATTAAATGATGGTCATTATGTGTGACATCAACTTAGCTTTTGTTTTCAACGTCCTCCCACCAAGAGATTTGTTATCTCAGTGGGGATCCTTCTTGTCTTGCTTTTAACAGAGAACACTTGCAAACAGAGGAGTCTATAATTGATTTTTGTATCCTTTAGCACTTTTGTGCAGAGTTTTATGGAGATTGTATCCCAAAAATCCTACTTAAAAAAAATAGGAAATTAAAGGAGGATACATATGTTTTTTCTCATTTTCTGAATTCAGTGCCTATCCGAAAACGCACTTTGTGAGTGAAACAGCTAGCAAGCAAATTGAACGTCAAATACCACCATTCTCATTAGAGACTGATGGACATCGTTTAAGTGAAATAAAGATTGGCCAGAGGATTCTTCTTTCTGGATTCTGAGCTTAAAATATGCACACAGTTTTCCTTAGCTTGGCAAGTAATTCAGGATGGGCTTGCCAGGGCAGGTGAGCTCTGTGCAGCTCAGGCTTCGCGTGAGCTGGTGTCCATATGGTGCCTATGGTGTAGTGACACAGAGCCTTACTGATAATTGCAGCCTGATGCTGACTCGATCAGAGCGCCCTGTACTAATGGTGATCCGGCTCGAGACAAGGTACAGATTCAGTGCCCCTGTACCACTTTGCACTGAATGCTCTGAAAAAAAAGTAATGGAGTGAGACTGACATCCACCAAAGTGACTGCTAGATTTTTCAGCATAGAAGATTGGAAATAGTACAAAATTAACATCAGTAAGGACTTGGTTGTCCAAATTCTGAGGCTGGTTGAGAAATAGTGACCTTAAAGAGAATTCTAGTTTCCTCAGTGAAGAGGACTCCATCCTTAGATGGTGCCAACAACGTGAGAGCTGGCAGCTTTGACAGCCTTTCTGCTACTCGTGTGCTCAGGGCACCTGACTTTTGCTTGAACCTACAGAAATGCTTCAGTCGTAGAAAGTTTCTTCAACAGAGAGTTGAATTATTAGTTGCTGACATGTAGTTAAGTAGGTATAATGGCAACTAGCTCCTGTAATGCGTATTTATAGTGTATACTTTATTATACTGTGCAGGTGTTTATAAAGTACATCGAGATCCTTAGCTGAAAGGTGTTGTATAAATGCAAGCAATAATTATTGTTACCCATATAAAAGAATAAGGTCTTCCTGCCAGTAGCCTTTCCTCAAGAGGGAATTTAATTTCTTTATCTGCAGTAATTTTATTGCAGTCTCTCTAGAGATTGGAATGTGCAGTATTTAAAGTTGATTTAAACAAGAGGGAGACTCAGTCTGAGATCCATTAAAACCAAAGGGATGTGCTCTGCCTTCTCTTTGCTGGACACTTAGCTATACAGATGTAGTGAACGAATCTCATTGAAATTCTCAAGTGACTTCTGGTTTTCACTGAGTGTGAAAAGATATCTTTTGCCTCTGTATTTCAGGCATTCCCTTCGCATGTTTGGTTTGTTTCAGGATGCACCTAACTGCATCTGCTTATCCTTAGTTTGGGGTTACCAGTCGTTTCTGAAGAATATACTTTGTGTGCCAAAGTACGATAACTGAACTTACAATACAGGAATAGCACTTGTGTTAACACAGACAGACTTATGGTCCCAACATACTAAATGGACGCTATTAATCCAGATGTTCATCTTAAAATAATATGGCTTCAGGAAGGTGCACCTCAGCCCTCCAAAAGAAGAAAGATCTATTTTATTTCCCTTACGTACTGGGCTGATGGATGTTTAGAATTGCCTATACTCAGCCATAACAAATATTAGGCTCAGTAATTTAATTTAATAATTAAAATTAATTTAGAGGAAATAAATAATTTGTTTGAACTTATATATGCAAGCAAAAGCATCGTTTCTGTCAATACATCCATTTTTGTCTCATAAGAAGAGGCACTAATAACACTGCATAGTGCCTGTAAAAGTATTTTAATATATTAACAGCAATAGTGAGATGAGAAGTTGTTACAGCTTATTTGAGTGGTTTACCATTGGGCAAACAGTTGGCAATTATTGCACTTGGAAGAATTAAATGGATGATTTGAATGGAAATGCTAGTTTTTTAGTGAATTCCCTTTTTACACCAATTGTACCATATGTCCACATTTTTTCTAACAGTAATGAATTTCCTGAGGTGGTTTCCCTTGTGCTTTTGAATGCTAAGTGTTAAAATCCAGCAGGAGAGACCTGTAGTTGACCTTTCATGCTAAATGCTAAAAGGGCTGTTGTAGCCTTTAAATGGCTTTTGTGCTTCTGGGCCTCCTGGGAAGCTCCAGTTACCTTCAGACTGGATCAGCTGTTTCAGGTATGAAGCATCAGTTGAGCAGAGTAACTTTTTACTATTTTTCAGTTGTGATGTCTGCCTTCTGTGATATGTTGAGTCTGAAAACATCTGTTTGTGCATGCAACACATCTGGCTTTATGCTGTGTTCTGCCCCTTTCCCATCTGTTCAGGAGTGAAAATCACCAGTACCTGTAAATGTGAAAGTCCTTTTCACATTTAAAAGCCTGATAACAAGATCAATGGAGGCAGTATAACTACCCCAAAAAAAATATATTCTGCAGCCATTATACAGGCTTCAGCCTTTGATATCACAAGGGGTTCTGAGTAGACCTTTGCATTTGATTAACGCTGTTGCTTATGTCAAAACACATATGGTATGATTTTCAGTTTCTACGGAGAGGTGGTCAAATGTCAGCCTGTGATCTAGATTTAAATGGCAAATTGATGTTCCTTGTATTTTTCAAAGAATACATTTCTGATAGCCTGCTTTATTATTTCCAGAAACCTCTGATTTCTCGCTTTTCCTTCACCTCTTGAGAAGAGGCTATGCAGCTTCTAGGTCTGAATGGCATTGTGTAGTTGGTCTGACACAGTGCAGGTGTTGGAATGTTTGATCAATGTTAGTAGAACTATCCAGGAGAGAAAGGAGTAAGAAGGAGAAAAGGGGAGTCCAATGGGATCCCGAAAATTCCCAAGTGAAAATGCTGGAGGTGAACTGATCTGGATGCTCATGGTGTGCATGGGATTAATGGAAACTGGGCTGTTCTATGGAGGAGAAAGCCATCAAGGGTTACAATGAAGAAATACATGTGTAGTGCATAGAAATACATCAAGACCACACCTGCCTGAGTGTGCACTGAGCATGAAAGGCAGCAAAGGTTTTTTACTGTTTTTAGTAGAAAGTTTTTGAAGTGAAACTTCCTTAGGAATGGGGTGACTACATCACAGACGTTGTTTTGAAATTGTGAGTTCTAATGTTTGTAGAGAAATTATCTGGCTGATAGCAATTATATTAGCACTGGTCTTAGGAATGTGACAGGCAGAGACACAGGAGGAAATGTGGTAGGTGGAGAGAGTTGTTACGTGCTTGAGGACACATTGTAAAAACAGAGAAAAGGATTTAAAAAAAAAGGAAAATATACCTTAATATTGTTCTATGTTTGCACTGGAATCCAATAAACTTTTACATTCAAATATTAATGTAGTCATATCTATTGTAACAGACTTTGTTTTTATACTTTCTGGTCTAATCACTCTGAACAGTTAAAATCATATTGTGAGATTTTTTGGTTGAAAATTTAAGTGCTTGCTCAAAGTCTAATTTTTCTAGATGATTTGGTAAAAATAATTACCTTTTGAAAGCATAAATAGTAATCTTCCCTCTATTCTTTGAAGGAAGAGAATTTTATTTATGAATTTAAGAATAGGAGCTACTTCTGAAGTATGTCCACTTTCAGTTTTCTAAAATACTAGAGTATATTCAAATCCTTCAAGGAGGTTGTTATCTGTAGCAAGAACCCAAAGATAATATTCAGATTATTTGTTCAGAAAGTTTACAAAGCAGCAGGAGTCTAATCATCAGTATGTATATCTCTGTTTCTTACGCCACTCTTATAATCCTTTATTTCTTATGTAAACAACTTGCAGTTGCAAAAATGAGGGGCAACAGCAAAATAAAATGAATGAAACCCATGAAACAGAAGTGGTTTAGGAAACCTGGTTCAGAGTGCTTACAGGTTATCTTCCAAATCAGTGGATCGTAGAATGTGTATTTTATTCTGTTTAAAGAAAGGAAATAATAAGTGAGAAGTATTCTGTCCAATTTTCAGTCAGGAGATAAACCTGCAATAATGTGGAGTGTCTTTGTACTAAATGTAGGAAATAATTGTTTTTGTCTTCCCTTGGAGCTTAAGTATAAGGAAAAATAACTTGACAGTGTTCCTAAGATGCTGGAAAAGCCGAATGTATTTTTTACAAGTGTATAAGTACTAAAATAACGAAACTATCCAAGACCCCTTGGCACTCTTCTCACTACTTCGAGTATATCACCAAAAGAATGCTCAAATAAAACTAACCCTGGGAAAATAAAAGTGTGAAGCCTACAATCAGCAAATGAGAAAACTCAAAAGCTCAGTTTCCTTCTTGATCTCATTGTTTTTCACACTTATTTACTTTTCCCTCTTACAAATGTACAAGTAAAAGGGTTGATTTGAAAATAGAGCTTGGTGATAATACTCCAGTCCTCCCAGAGTTTTCTTGGTGATGGATAAGAATGAGACAGTGTGAAATTATTTCTTGGTGCTAGAAGGCCTTGCCTTCAGCTCCAGCTTTGTACTTCAGTTTGCTTCCAGCTTTTTTCTACCCAAAGTAAAATGTTTCCTGGCCATGTACTGCTTCTATCTCTGTCAAGTGGGGTTAGGAACTGGTGTTGAAAAGCCACATAATGTGCTGTACCTCCTGGAAATTTCTTTCTACAATGAGCCATCCTTAAAGGCCAGCTGTGCTGAACCACACAGCTGTTTCACACAGAAATAATAGCTTAAAGCTGCTTGTGTCAGGGCCAAAAATATCCTATGTTTATATAGATATCCTATAAATATATGAAAGATGAATGCTATGGTAGACTCTGCAAACCTTTTCTATATAAACAAGATTATAGATAATATAATAAAAAAGTAATTACTTGTAGATGACAATAAGCTTTATGTATAGGTAGCTAATGCCACCTTTAGTACTCTTTTTTTTATGTTTGTATTCCAGTCAACCAGTGCAGTGACCAGCCTAACCTCCATCAGGAAATGATACGTTCCATTATTCCTTATAGTACAATAAAGCCCTTTATTTATGGCAGGCATTAGTTTTGCAGTCACAGTGACAGAATTCATATCTTAGCAGTTCAACAAGGCTCTCCTTCCCTCCTTGTAACCGTTATCCCTGAAATTGTCTTGTTCTTCTGTTGTCAGACCTGAACATATGGTGTATCTGTCAGAGTTAGGAAGAAGGCTCTCAGCCACACAGATTCTCCCTCCAGCCAGATGTAACAGAAGAGACACAAAGTTCATTAAAAGTTTGCTTTTCTTAGAAGCACTAGTGAATTAATTCCAACCTGATAATTTCACATGATTGTGGTAGACAGTAGAGTATTGTAAACATATCCCCTTATTATGTGGTTTTATACATCACTTTTATGAGAAATGCTCACCCGAGTGCATTTTGTACAGTGTCATTTTCCTTCTGGGATGCAGGTGTTGCATCATCTTCAATAAACTGATGTTCTCTAGAGAGACGTTTTCAAATATTTTCTCTGAAATTCTGCATCTAGCATATGCACATCAGGTGGGCAATTAGGTTATTAAAATAGAACTGTGATTTTTACAGTTGAAAGTAGGCTACACCTTGGGCAAAAGTAACTAATTGGAAAACTGAAGACAAGGACAGCTATAGGTTGTGTAGTTATAACAAACTGGTCTTTTATTAGTCAAATATTCTGGAGAGAAATGTTTGACTATGTGTTTGGATTGCTATACTTTTCCTATAAAGTATGAAAGAAATGGGCACAAGTAATTATTTTATTAGTAATAGCTCAGGATAACCCTGTAATATTATAATCTGAGCTCCTTGATAAAAAGTCACTGTTAAGGCTACAAGAAATAGAAAACACATGTCTTTTAACAGAAAAAAGCATTTATAGAATTTTATTTTTATTAAATTCTATGTGAATTTTATAAGACTGCTTTTAGACTTGAAGGAAATGAAGGATTACCTGTCCTAAATTATGAGAAGTGGAAAGAAATTCATAACTGTTTCTGTGAATATTTCTGTTTGAACTGCCATGGAACAAAGCAAAGTTCTTTGTTGCATGGATATGTGATCTATGAAATGGAGGAAAAAAGACTGAGGGCATCAAACTCACTTTCTTCTCTGATAAGTCAGGTAAAATAAAACTGAGCCTAATTCATTATGATCTATAAACAGATGTTCCTACATATGCACGTGTATTTGTGTATTTATGCACTGATACATTTTAAGAAGTGATTGGTAATGATTGTAGATAATTATTTGTGAAAAAAGATCCCATTATGTAGGCACCTAAAATTGTTAGTCAGCTCTGAAAACAGTGTTCTTTCGTTACCCCTTCCACGTCTGAATTCCCACCAAGCCTTCTCCTACTCCCCAGTGTCATGTAGGAACAGGAACATCCACACTCAGAAGACACAGTCATGCAATTCTTTCTAATTGCCAACACTGAATAAATTCACATTCACTTATGTCTGTGAGAAACTGACAGATTGTGCTTGTACATTTGAGCTTGGACAGTCTCTTCCATCTTAAATATTGCTTTGTTCTCAAGCTGGAAGAAGTCTGAATCCTTTCCATTTTTCAAAACAGGAAATAGCCTGTTTTCCTTGGGGGAAAAATTTGTAAGAGAATACGAAAATGCTCTTCCAAGTCCAAGTAGTCTTATCGTGCATCAAGTATTTTGCAGTGGTCTACAGCATTATTTCTAACCAGTAGTTCAGCAGGTCAGCTGAAAACATAAAGTAAAAAACCTAGACCAATATCAGCACAGTTAATCTTCTGTAACCAGCTTTCCTTTGTGCAGTGATAACTTTAGATGCTTGCACAAAAAGACAAGGTGTTACTAAACTGTAAAAAAAAGGAATTTTCTTACTGCTTGTCAAGCACTGCAATAATTTTGAAGGACTAAACATCATTAAAAGAAAAATCTTTGTTTCATGTATCACAGATCCATAAAGTGAGCATAGGTATAGTAATGAATGCTAGTTTACTGAATTTAAATTAGCAAAATCCAAACTAAGCTTGACAACTTTAAGAAAATATTTTAACCTGTAAACAGTAGTTGTTTGTCACTGTCGTTATTTCAACACGCTTGCAATATTTAACAGTTATAAAAATGTTAAAGTCTTCTGGCATTTTCCAGAAATGCCTGCATAACAATAAACCCCTTCCTTTCCTCCATGACTCAGGATTTCAGACAATAAGCCTTTGACAGTGTGATACAACTTAGACTTGACTAAGCCAGCAGCAAAATCCTTATGAGTGCATCTTTCCTGATGGTGGGGCTGGTTGGAGTGATGACCCTGTCAACTAAATCCAAGTTTAAAATGCAGTAAAGAGTCTGCTGTGGTTGGCACATCTCTAGCTTAATTTCTATTCCTTTCTGATATTTCTCTGCAATTTGGCTGTTTTCAGAAGCTGACTTAATCACATTAACAAGCATTTTCATGTTTGGATAGAAGTGCGAGGCTACTCAAGGTTTAACTTTCAGTGCTTTTCTTTTGGATGTAGTGTTTGCTAGTTACCTTGTTGATCCTAATATATTGAACTTGTACATGAGCTAAATTCTAACTGTTGTATCCTCGCAAGGTGTAACTTGTATCAGGTTTTATAGGGGGAGATAAAAGAAGTTCACCTGTATATTCTATGGCCGTGCACCACCCAGCTTAGTGGTGGTATAAGATGGGGCAGCAAGGAAAGCTACTGACTTGAATCAGACTGGTTTTCAGTCCCCTGACTTTAGCAATGTCTCTGATATTGACACTTAGAATTTCATCAGAAGTTGGTTATTTCCAGGATTTAAAAAAAAAACCACCAACAAAAACCAAAACAACAACAAAAAAAAACACAAAAAACCCCAACAAACAAAAACCAAACAAAAAACCAAAACCGACCAGCCAAACACCAGCTGTTACAGTCTAGTTTATAGAGATCATTAGAGTTACAGTCATCTGAGGCACAGGTTTTATTGTGGGAACAATAAATATACTCTTACACCATTCAGCTTCACCCACAAGCTGAAATTTGATAATGAAAGTGTGAGAAATGAATGTAAGAAAAGAAAGTTAAATACTTTCTTATTCAAGACAAGTATAATGTGTTTCAGATGGAATTAAGAGCTCCTATGACATGGTACAGTTGTGATCAGGTCACTGTTAATATTGAGAGAAACTTGGTTCAATGTAAGCTCTGACTTTTCACTTGCTCTGTATTTCACTGCAAAATAAAAATTCAGACATTTATTATAGAAAAATGCTGAGAGTCGAGAGAGTACAGTTTGCACCAGCAGATTCATCAGGAATATAATATGTATGTTCCTCCGTGTTAATGTCCTAAGAAGTGTCAGAAAAACAGATTTTTATTTTTTTTTAAATCAGCCTGAAGTTGAGGGACAGACCTCAAGCGAAGAGGTTTTGAAGGAGCTTGTTTGCATGATTTCCCCTACTCAGAGCCAATTATTTTACATTGCAATATATCCTAATAGTGTGGGTCTTTGTGTACTGTTGTATAGGTTTACAGGTTAATGGTAAACCTCTGCTTAGGTAGGTTATTTATAGGACAGGAAGTGGAAAAAAAAAGGAGTTAAGAGGAAGGCAGTGTATATTCTGAATATCGTAATTATTTCATGAGAAAATCAGCTGTGATCATATGTAAGGCAGGTTGTGGTAGAAGAGAAGTTTAGGGGTAAGTGCTGCTTATTCATCCGTTCCTGGGTTTCTGCATTTGAACTCTTGATATTATGGTGGGACTGTCTTTTTGTTTGTGCAGTGTTAAGTCTCCACAGCCACCTGAGTACATGTACTGGCTCTTCCTAAGAGTCATTCAGAGACCTCCAGGGAAAGGTAATTGATGGAATTTCCCTATTGGCGTTGGTTATGAAAGGTTGCCGTGGAAGATGGCTGTGTGGAATATTCTTCTGACAGCACTGCAGGAAAAAAAAAGTCTTTTTCCACCTAATTAGTGATGCTTGCCTAATTGGCGAAGGTTGATGCACTAGTTTTTTTTCTTTTCTTTTTTTTTTTTTTTCTTTCTCCTGTGTTACAGATATACGTGGACTGCAGGGATTTCTCGATCAGGCCTCAAGACTGGGACTTGATGTATCATTACAAAAAGTGGACAGAAACATCAGCAGAGTCTTTGCCAACCTTTTTACTACCATGAAAACAGAAGAGCTGAACCGCTATCGGGACACATTGCGAAGGGCTATCTTACTCCTAAGCCCACGGGGAGCCCAGACTTTTATTAATGAGGTCAGTGCATGGTTGTTTTTATCATCAACATTTCAGGAACATATGTGATGACTTTTGTGATACCTTTCCATGTTTTCTGAAGTATCAAATTTTGACAATGCTGGTTGGTAAAAGTCAAATAAGATTGTCAGACTTCAGTGTTGGAGAATTGAAATATTGGGTACTCCATGTAATGCATACTTTGTGTTTAATGCAAATGGCACAGCGTGGGCCAGATGGGCACTTTCAGTATAAGTCAGCTCTATGGGGAAACTCTTTTTTTTCTGTTTGTCTTCCATACCAATACTTTTGAACTCTATTTCAACCACCGTGTACCAGTGACCAGAAAATCTACTATAGTCCATTAGAAATGAAATGTAATGTGTCTGAGAGTCATCTTTACTGTGGAAATCTCCAAATTCCTGTTAAATGGGCATGTTTTTGATGTTTGAAAATGGAACCGTAGGGTTTTCTATCAAGTAAGAAGTAGGAATTATATGTTTGTCTCTTTTTCTTAATGGTTTCTTGAACTCGACGCGGCTAATTAGGACAGGGAGGTAGCTGTTGGGCAAACTTGTAATTAATGTTGTGCTCTGGGCTAATTTTTGGCATTAATTAGTTTTATCCAGCTTTTTTAATATTAAATAATGAATTATTTTACAGTGCTTTATATGTCAGAGTTGAATGAGAGTTGGATCCTTAGTATAAGTTTATGTGTATTCATTAACTAAGAATTTGGCAACGAAGTAGGTGGGGTTTTTTTTAATTCTTTTTTTTTTTTAAATAATCAGGGATAAGAATGAAGAAATTAAAATGTGGATGAGGCCTGTTTCCAATTATCAATTTTGCTGCATCAAAGCCTGCTAAATTAAAAAAAACCCAAACAACTTAAATTAGATCATTAGGGTTTTTTTTTTTATCAGATCAGCATAAGTAAATTCTCCACATTTATGTTCACTGGTGATTTTTAAATTAATAGGGTAAATTGTATCATAAATAAATGAGGCAAATGGGTAGCTTGGGAAAGACTACGTGCAGGGACAATTCTACTCATGTTTGTGCATACACAGGGATTTTCAGTAGAGGAGTGAGGGAGTACTTGCCCTCAAAGTGTAGTAAGCTGTAAACAGCTCAGTCAGTGGTTTTATTTGCTTCATGGTAGGCCTCCAGCAAAAATACAGATTGCATAGTCTTCCACTGAGTCCTAACAGAGTGTCCAAACCAGGTATTAAAAAGAAATAAACGTGTGTTTTATTCAGACCCAGGCTACTGATAGAAAGTCTGTCCCCCTTCAGTGTACAAGGCTCCAGAAATGTTCGTAAGAGTTACGTGCGTGCACTGTCAGGACCCTGCAGGTCTCTCGAGTGTAGGGGCTAATGTATTAAACTGTTTTACTACTCACTTCACCTTAAAGCAGTGTGTATTATAGACATTAAGGCTAATGATCTTGATATATTTCCAGATCCCTGCAGGAGTTTAACTGTGGGCAGAAATGAAAAGTAATTTATTTGGCAATCTTCCTATATTGAATCTTTATTGATTCAGAAAAGCTTTATAAAAGAAAATTTAAATCTTTGAAAGGAACTCTCAAAAGGCTTGAGATGCGAGGTGCATGGTGTAGGGAAGAATTTCGCTAGCAGAGGCTGGGCTCACATTTTGTGGAGAGTTATGATAACTGTGATTCTTCAGTATCCCAGTTAGTAGGTGCAACTAGCACATCTACAGCGCAAGTAGAATAACAGCTTTCATCTTCAAGTAAATATGTACAGTTACATAGTTTACATAAATACATAATTCACAATGTGCAGCAGTAAGTGCCTTTGATGGGTTTACATCTTCCATGCTATAGGTACTATATAGCTATACAGTGACTAGTAGTGTTACCAACCCAGCTCTGAATCTTGGAAGTTGAGGTTGTGAAACAATTTCCCTTTTTAGTTTTTGGGAAAAAAAACTAGGTTTCTAAAAAAAATGTAGGTAGTAACCTAAGAAAATTCAAAGACTTCATTTTTAGATTTAGGGTATATTTATTTTCACCTTTTCTGTTTCAGCTCATGTTACAAATAAGAACTTAAGAACAGAGAGAAGAATTAGGATTTAAAGCTTTGTTTCCATTAATTTCTAGAAATGGAGGATTCCATGAGAAAAACATGTTCCTTAATAAGATTTTCAGTTTTGCTGAGTTGATATTTTGTAGCAGGGGAAAAAAATGGCTGAAAAAACTTGAATTGAAGCTTATTAAAATCTATTGGTTAATAACATGTCTTCACAGAAACTAGGTGTTGCACACAAACCCTGGTGTGTGTGCATGTACAGAACTGAATGCAGAACAAAAATTAGAGACTTTCTTTGACAGTGTCTGGATTATGAACACTCGTATGAATGGTCTTAACAAATTTTTCTTAGTACAAGTCATAGACATCAGTCATTGGAAATTGGTACAAGATTTATTTTGCCTATTTCAATACTGTAAGTTATATATTTTTCTCGCTAAAAATATGGATCCAGGTGTCAGTGTTGCTTATCATCTCTTAGGTGGGCCAGAGAGATCTCATCTGACTTTGGATGGACAGAGTTAGGGGACTCTAACATCTCATATGTGAAAAACTGTCTAAATCCTAGAAGAACTCAATTTTAGGTTTATTTCTTTAATTTTTTTTCAGGCATCGTTTTCACTTTACTGGCTTAGCATCCTCAATGCCTCGTTCTGTCATGTGTCAAATTTAGTGCAGCAGAAATTACTGACATTTTCATAAGTTTTCAGGTTTATTATCTGACTGTAAGAATAAAGAGGGAGAGAAAAAAATCTTTTCAATGGTATAGGTATAAACATGGAATCAACCTTTATTCAGAAAACAGAAGGTAAATGCGTTTATGAAATGTTAGCTACCCTAGGGTTTGCATTAAAAGGTCACTTTGGGATTAAAGCAAATCTAATCTAAGGAAAGTGTGTCCCTCCTTAATCATTTTGAGAAAAATGTTCTTGTCTCCACCTGCAAAAATCCTTGATATGTTTGGCCTAGTGCCATCGTTCGGTTTATATGCAAACCTAGTCTCAACTGTAACAGGTATACATATAATGGCAAAATTGATTTTATATTTTGAAGACTATGTGAACTCCTTGCAAGACAAAACATAGAAAGAAAAGGGGAGACACTAATAATCCAGAAATGGGAAGAGGATTTATTACTTTCGGCTATTCTGTTAGTCTCTTTGGCTCAGACCCAGGATCTGAGACTCAGAGAGCTCCCTCTTTGTCACCTGCCCATAGAGACAGCCAGATTTTGCCTGCCTCTTCCACTGACCATTGGATAATTTTATTTTGTTGCAAGCAGAGATATATTTGTATGGATTGCTTTATCATTAAGGGCTCTATACTACATAGTGTCGTGAATACAAGAAAAACAGTTCAAAGAGAGGTGACAAGAATGATAAAAGGATAGGAGAGCACAACCTATGAAGACAGGTCTCGGGAACACACTATATACAGCCTTCCTAAGGGAATATAACTGACAAATACTTGAGAAGAAACATGAGAGGAGGGGGAGGAAGAATTATTTAAGATAATGATGGCTGGTCTAACAGGAAGTAATGACCTGAAGCCAAACAGGGAACACTTCCTAACAGGGAGGTCAATTAGACAGTGTGAACACTTGGCAAGCGAGGTCAGCAACATGTCATGCTTCAAGGTGTACAAGAGTTCACTAGATAAAACGCTTGGGTAACTGAGCCTAGCAGTCTTTCCTGAACTAGTTTGAAGGATGTTCTAGATGACCCAGGGTCCTTCTGAAGGCATATCGGGAAACATTTTTTATGTGAATAATTCAGACTTTGTATATTTTGTATACAACATATTTGAAGAGGAGGAAGAGATCTTGTAGTTTATCGTTTCTCGAGTTTCCTCTTGCAAATGTGCAGTAACTGTTAGCTGTGGAGGGTTTGCTTTTTTTCTTCTTCATAGGATACATACAATTTGTTTGGGATATGTCTTTTAATGAGATTTTTCTTTGAAACTGTAGGTGATATTAGTCGCTTTATAGACTTCAATCATCCTACTTTCCAGTATTAGTACTTTTACATTCAAAAACCAGTAAAATGGAGGCTGTAACAGAGTTGCATGTGGTTATTGATTTGAAAAGAAAAGGAATTGTTCGTGTTACAAAACTGTTAACTTGGCATGACTTGTTTTTTGGCAGCTTCAATGAGGTGCAAAATATTTCTGTTTAGGTGCATCTTTGAAAAGGATATCATTACTTGTGAGTCTATCTTTCCTGTAAGCTAGTAAGCTTACTGCAATAAGGTTGCTAGTATATATGCGTATCACTGCAGCATGCCAGCTGAAAGCAGAACTGTTTGCATGCCTAGTATAGTAAACAAGTTAAAAAAAAAAACAATGAAACAACAAATCAAAAATATTTAATAATAAAAAGAGCAGATTAATTGCATTAAAATTAAATCTAAAACCCTGTATCACTGCATCAGGTTTTTCTGAATCACTGCAATCCAAACTTCAGCTGAAGGCTATAAGCCATCAGAATAATACTAAGTTTGTTAAACTGTTGTAACTTATCTCTGCCCTGTTTATGTAGTCACCTCTGTGTGTTTGCTGGAAAGCAAAGAGTGCTGTCTGTTTCTCTTTTACTCTAATGGCAAAGGTTCTGACTTGTTCATTTAAAAAGTATAGATATTCTGCTTTTGCTTTAGGCTTTTGCACTGATTTGTGGCCTTCTTTCATTCCTGGTCACTGAGGAGGCTGAGTGCCTTATTACCAGTTGGCACCTGTTTGTGAACAATGCTCCAGACTTGTCTTTTTCCCTTCTGCAGCTGGTGACATGCTGTTACTTGACTGGAGCTGCAGAAAATATTATGGCATTTTGAACAGTCTACACCCACAGGGAATTTTACGAAATGGTTTTTTTCATAGGAAGCAAAGAACTTTACTTTCAGAATTTAATAAGAAAAAAGTTTATTACTAATTTTCTAGCACTTGGCATTTCATATTGGCATACATCTCTTTTTTATTTATGTTGCAAATGTTTGGCATATTAGTCTGTATCTCTGTTTTATATACACTATATAAACATCTTGAAATATTGATACATTATTTTAGGAAAAAAATATTATGCCTCTTCTGTTTTTAGAAGGCAATTTCTTTGTTTAAAGAGCCCGGTAGTGATTTGTGAGTGCCAGTAGTAGAACTGTAGAAATAATACATTCTTCTTTCAATAGTTCAAGTTAAATTATACCCACCTTTTTTTTTTTTTTTTTTTTCCTAAGTTTCCCTCTGGTTTTCTATTTCTTCCTCTGAGCTAAAATCTTGTCTGCTATTGTTGACATTTGAAATACAGTAAGACTCTTTGTGCTTAAAGAGAATAATAATTATAATTAAACCCCAAGCAAACCTCATTAAACTGCTAAAACCTAACTGAAAACAAAGCCACACATTTTGGGATAAATTGGCTTAGAAGCAGGTTTCTTTCCAGTAGGCCAAAAAAAACCCAACCCCAAACAAGACCCCTCCAGTGTTTTGTTTCACTATGGTTAATCCAAGCGATGGGATTGCTCTGCACAGATTTAACTTCAAGACTGGAGGGTTCTAACTGTCAGGAGGGGTTGTATTTTGCGGGGGGGGGAGGGTGGTAGCAGCTACTGTTGAAGGAAGAGAGGAGATATTCATGACTTAAAAACACAGAAATGTTATATTGGACCACATGCAGTTCAACCTCCTTAGTGCTGTCTTCAGTATCGGCTTTTGCAAGACCTGAAACAGGGCAACTCTCTAGTGAGCACTAAAAAACCAAGGCTACCAAAAACTTAACCCCATCTTCACCTCTTCCTTCATGGCTGATTTTTCCAATTAATTTTACTTCATACTGTTCAACTGACTCCTGGAATACTATGCTATTTAAAGATTTTTTAAATATATATATTTATATATGTATACACACACATATATTTTTAATGTAGTGGAAAGATACATACTGGCATGTCTGTGGTCATTATAATACATAAATATATGCAAAATGTTTCTCAAAAATACTGCAAATCTGCAGATGACTTTATCATTCACAGCAAGGATAATTTACTGCAATTTAGGTATAATTTGCCAGAAAGTAGAGATTACTAATTAATTATGGATGATTAATTTTAAAATATGCTCCTGCATTTGCATTTCATCACTACACCAGTGTTTGCCTATTGTAAGACACTAGAAGAAGCAGTACAGGTACATGAGAAAATGTTTGCCTTATAAAAGTCAGAAAAAAAGTAGTAGCTATACATAAACTACTTGCCATCTTCCAGTTTTTCATTCAAATTCAGTGAACGGTGAGGGCAACTTGACAATGAACATTATAAAATACATACTGCAATTACTATATGTTGAGTTTTGAACCTTCAACACTAGTGTGTACACATTATAGCTACAGGTTGACTTTTTTCATGGACACATCTGAAGCAAGTCTAAGCACAAGGATTTACTTGCAGTACAGGGTTTTGCACAGTCAGATAATCATCTCTCCCCTAAAATGCATTTCTAGACCTCGTGTTCTGGATTTAGAAAATCTCTGAATCATTTCATTAGTTGTTTCGGAGGTTGTAGAGAAAGGCCATTTATCCTTCAAAGGGTAATAATTGCTAATAATAATTTGCACCTGCTTTGCATCTTTTCACAGGAGGCTTTTAATCACTTTCAGTAGGTGAAATAAAATCATATTTACCCAAGACTTATTTTTAGTTTCAAACTAATTTGGAAAATGATTTTAAGCCCTCATTAATTGCTTGGAGCGTACAGTATAGTGCTGTCTATGTGTGAGATAAAAGCTTGGGAAATATTTACCTTGGTTTGAGAAGATTCATCCCAAGCAAGGTGTTCTAGGACTGATGCTCTGTTTCTCTTAAAGTTATTTCCATGTCGGGCAGGCAGTGCACAGTGTAGGTGAAAGAGTTAGTGTTGTTGGTGCAGCGGTGCCCTGTGTGTAGGAGGCAACATTGAATGTTATGTGCAGAAGTGTAGAGATTCAAAAAAAAATCCAAAATAGAGGCTCATAGAAGCTCTCATGTAAGGGAAGAAATATTTGGGAACCTTGTTCATCAAGGACAAGAAGTTTAAGTCTGATTAAATTAAGCTTATAACTTGAGACAGTGTGGTAACTGTGCAATAAGACTGTCTTTTCCTCAGCCAAAGAGTGTTCTGTGTCAAACGAATAGAGTAGTATATCATCAGCATAAAGCATGGTGTGTCAGTTCCTCCATTTACCTTTCTGTCTTGGAGGGCGGCAAATACCTTAAAAATTAGGAAGGGTTTAAGAATTGTTTTGAAAAGAGACTACAGTCTAATGCTAATAATTATTTTTCCTAGTGGTGCTATTATAACTTGTATGCTTGTTATAGCAAATGTCTAGGTATGAACTGGGATGGTGGTTTATGAATATGTGTCCCCCAATAATTTACAGAGGTGACAGACAGAGGTGTCTGGGCAGTAAAAGGGATTGATGATGAATGTTGTTCAATAACAGAAACAGTGTCTTTATGTCGGGATCTTAGAAATTAGCATTTTGAAAAAAGAGATATAAGGGATTTTAAAATATTTGTGGAAATTTTTTTTATAAATAAGGGTAAGTGAAGAAGGTTGATACCAAGGCCAATATCTTGGTGATGAATTAGAAACAACCTGGAAGATTGGAATAAGAAGTGTACGGTGTTGGAAATGAAAGTAGTTAGCATATCTTTGATGTGACAGATAACAAGGAAGCTATTGAAGCAATTTGAAGAGATGGGTGAAATGATCAAAGCAAGGGGTTATAGACCCTCTTTGTAGCCGAAGTTTCAGCAAGATATGAGAGGAACTTGCAATTCTTAAGGTCAGAAAGATGAACTTTGTAGTAATCAATATGTAATGTCATCAGAACTGGGAAAGGAGTTTTAACGTTACAGATGGGTAAAAAGAACTGTTTATTAGAAAAGTTATGTTTAATGAATCTGCAAGATTTTGGGCTTATCCTGGATCAAAGATGACACTTGGATTGCAGTTCAAATTGGATCGTCTGATGTTCTGGCTGTCCATTTTGACTGAGAAAAAGGATTTCCTTTCCCTGAAAAAAGAAAGTTAAGAAATCTCATTATCTATGTGAATCTTATGAGGGTATCCAGAAACTAAGCTAGCAATTTAGACTGAACAGAAAATGAACAAAATATGAAAAATATATCACGGGGAGGTAGATCAAGGCTCATCAACATGCGAGAACGGCAGTGTATTTTTCACTTAGTTTGCTTGCTGGATGAAGTTAGTCTAAGGAGAGGATATTACAAAGTGAATGGGTGTGGGACCCTCACCAGGATCTTGAAGAATATAAAAAAACATCCCTTGGAGAGGCTGTGCTGAAGGAGTAGCATAGGAGGAAACCCAGGAGAGAAGTGCTGGGAAGATGACATTTATCAAGAACAAATATCTAGTAGGTCAAAGAGAAGACAGTAACAATTTTAGAGTTAAGCTTAGAAAAGTGAATGAATTACATCAGTAGGAACAGTTTCAGTCAAGTACAGAAGGCAGAAACCATGATGAAGAGAATCTAGACTGACACCAGAAGAGCGCATGTGAACCATGTATTAAAGGGGCTGCAGGTGGAAGGGAAAGGGAGAGCAGGGTGATGGGTCTAGAGCCATAAAGTGTATGAGAAAGGAGGGGACTGAAATATTTTCTGGCCTCAGGGAAGAGAAATACTGTAAGAAACATAGAATATCTCAAATTGGAAGGGATCCATAAGGGTTATCAAGTTTGATTCCCTGCTTCTCGCAAGACTACCTGAAGCTAAATCATGTAAATAAGAGTATCATCTAGATGCTTCTTGAACTCTAACAGGGTTGGTGCTGTGACCACTCCCCTGGGAAGCCTGTTCCAATGACTGATCACCCTCTTAGTGAAGAAACTTTTTCTAATGTCTGATCTGAACTTCCCCTGACAGAACTTCATTCCAGTCCCTCATGTTGACCAGTGAGAGGACAGAGAGAGGAGATCAGTACCTTCCCCTCCACTGCCCACTGTGAGGAAGTTGTAGGCTGCAATGAGGTTCACCCCTCAGCTGTCTCTTCTCCAAGAAGCCGAGTGACCTCAACCACTCCTTGTAAGTCTTGCCCTTGAGACTTTTCATCATCTTGATCGCTCTCCTCTAATAGTTTGATGTTCTTCTTATATTGATGTGCACAAAACTGCGCACAGATCTTGAATTAGGGCCACACCAATGCAGTGTAGAGTGGGCTGATCCACCTCCCTTGACCAGCTAGGTATGCTATGCTGGATGCACTCCGGGACACGGTTGGCCCTTTTTGCTGCCAGAGCACACTGTTGACTCATATTCAACTTTCCATCAACCCAAACCCTCAGATCTGTTTCTGTGGCACTGCTCTCCAGCCTCTTGTTCTATGTGGAGATTCCTGCACTTGCTCTTCTTAAATTTCTTAGAGTTGGTGATTGCCCAGCTCTCTAGTCTATCCAGATCTCTCTGTAAGGCCTCTCTCGAAGGAGTTCACAAATCTTCCTAATTAATATCATTGGCAAATTTACTTAATGTACATTCAATTCCTGTTTCCAGATCATTTGTAAAAATGTTAAAGAACACTGTCCCCTAAATCTGAGTCCTGGGCAACCTGGTGACTGACTGCCAGCCTGATGTAACCCCATTTACTCTTTGAGTGCAACCCATCAGCCACTTGCTGACCCAAAATATTGTGGACTCTTCTAGCTGTATGCTGGACATTTTGATGGGAGGGTACCGTGACAGACAGCATCAAAAGCTTTGCTGAAATCCAAATGCATGACATCTACTGGCTTCCCTTGGTCAACTAGGTGGGTAACCTTGTCATAAAAGGAAATTAAGTTGGTTAAGCAGGAGTTTCTCCTCATGAACCTGTGCTGGCTACGATCAATGACTGCATTGTGTCTCAAGTGTTTTTCAATAGCTCCCAGAATAACCTTCTCCATAATTTTACCAGGCACTGAAGTGAGACTGACAGGCCTGTAATTACCAGGGTCTTTCTTCTTACCCTTCTTAAAGATTGGGACAACAGCAGCTACTTTAAAGGAATGATGATCTTCTAATTCTTATAATGGCATCTGTGTGGAAGATATCTGCAAAAGTACTAGGAACTGGAAGACATTGCACATTTGGAGTGAAAAGACAGGCTGGCAGTGGCAGCACTTTGCTGTGAGCTGGGGCTTACATTGTCTTTCCAGATGGGTATTGTACACTCTCCAGTGTCACAAATTAGGAATTTGACGCTATTTATTTTTGCAGTTTTTATCATATATGCAGTTTTCTTGGTGTGTTGTTCTCCAACTGTTGGAAATCTCTGTATCAGTAGGCAGTAGAGATTTTACTCACTCCCTGGAATTGTTTATTTGTTTTGTTATTAATGAAGCAAAGGTCAATGTGCAAAATTCTTTCCTTTTAGTGTTATTGAGAAAGGAGACAGTTTTCTAGGTTTTTGGATTATTTTCTTTGCAGTGTGAGTGCTAGGAGAATGAAAGCAGCTTTGACAGCGTCCTCTGTGGGGCAGGACATAAGCTCTGTTCTAACGACAATTTCTGATAGAGTTCTAGTTTTTAGTATTGTTGTCTTACTGGAAAAGTCTTCATGCTGAAATAGAAGGAAATATAATCAGTACATGGATTTGCTGTTTTTGCCATTGTTTTTCTTTACTGCTTGTTCAGGGTTTTGTTAAGACACATTTTCATAACTTTTTTCCAAGAATCACTTTTCAAGATTGATCTCTTTCTGCTGAGGCTGGTACCTAATGATTAACCTTACAGCACAAAAGACGTGGAGATAAAGGACTATTAGCCCCCCTTTTTTCCAGCTAGGGCATGGGGGTACAGAGAAAGTAGGCAATTTACTGAGTTCACTTGAAATGGGGACTGAACTTTTAAATGTCAAACCAAGAAGTTGCCTAAAAGGTCATCCTTTCATTCGATATTGCCAGATATGTCTTTGCCACCATTGACCCCTAGTTTCATTTGACAGAACCAATAGTCCTGTCACTCAGATGATCCTTTTGTCAGACATGTAACCTTTAACCCATATAAATTGTGTCATATATTAAAACTCTCTTTAAATACTGCATGTTGGTTTTAGTTTCACATAAATAATGCAGCGTGCACGTACAGTCCTACGGAGCATTTAAAGACCTGCTCAGGTAACTTTAAAAATCTTTATTTTATTTATTGAATTGGGCCCTTTCATTGTAATGGAGTTATAGTTTGCAATAGGCCATGCTCTGTGTATGAGATCAATTTGTTTGGCACTGACCCATCCATTCAACTTGAAGCAATCAGATTTAAAAGCTTTGCACTTTATTAATGTGTGTGCAAATAGCAGTTGGATTCCAAGGACACTCTTTAGGAAAGCACCTTGAGTGATTGGTCTTGCTATATAATTCATATTTTGCTTCCAGCTTTCCAAAGAAAAAATCTTGTTAAAATTATTTTTAGATAATATCAAAAAGGGAAAAAACCCAAGCCTTGAAGCGTGACAATGACTTTGTGTGTTTAGTGGAAGTATATGGGCTTGAAAATATGACAATTCCCCAACATGTTTTCCCATAGTATTGAGGATATTTTGAGATCAGCACATTAAAAAAAGCAAAACTCATAACACTATAGTGTTTATTTTCTAAACTGTACTGGCATTCAAGATATTTTAAAAATCAATGTCGGTTCTAAGTGCATTTTGATTTAAAGTCAGAACAATCTAGCAAATAGAGCACTTCAGCCTGGATACAGTTATGAATACTTAATAAAAGCATGCAGTTAGACTCATCCCTGGTAGCTCACATAACCAAGAGGCACCCTAAAACTGAAAATGCTACCATATAAATAAGATGCCTACATCATCCAGGCCAAATAAACAGTGGAAGTATCTGATTTGGAAAATGTCTTGCATGCAGGGGTGTTTCATAAAAAAAGTTCCAAAGAGACAAAATTGTGATAAAGAGAAGATCTCAAGGCTTGATGCCAAGCCAAATTAAATCCTTGGGAACGTATCGCTGGGATTGTCACTGCCTGGCTTCCCTCATTAAGAGTCCATAGCATGAAAAATTGCTGCAAACAGCACAATTGAGCTCTGAGTTGTTGTCATGCGTGAAGGTGTTTAGGATCTTGTGCATTTGGACACCTCCTCTGTCAGCAATCAGAACATCCTCCATCTTCCTTTTGGGAAAATTTTTGTGTAGTGTAATATAGAATAGCATTTTTCTCTCCCCCCCCTGTATTTCTCTAAAAATCTTAATAAAAGAACTTGCATAGAATTCCTCAGAAGGGTTCAGACAGCCCAAACCAAGCGAATCTCATGTTGAGGTTCCTGGTTAAGATGCTCATGATATCAGTTTATATTTGCATCTTCAACATTTTCTGTCTTTCTCACTATGTTTGAATATGCTTATACCAGCTTGTACGTGTATGTCTGGATTTCAATAGGAATACTATTCTCTGTGGACAGGGATTAAGTCTTTAAAACAATATTACCCATCTAGTTTTTTAAAAAGAAATGTCTGTCCAAAGATAATCTAATTTTTACCCAAGTAATTTCTATTTTTTTATATATATATATCTATGTAAAATAATTAATATTTAATTATATAGTTAATAACAACTATATTTAACACTAAACACATTTGAGTACTATATGCTTTTGTAATACATTTTATATCTAAAATGTGTATATATTGTATATATTATACACACAAACAACATGCATATTATACCATACCCAGGTCATTCACTTAAGGAGGAATTTGTATGTGTAGAAATATGGAGGAAAAGAGAATAAATGTTTGTGTTCTGCATAGCTGGAAAAGGAAAATAAAGATACAGGAGCAGAAATGAACCAGAGTGTGAAAGTTCCTCAGAGTCGCTCAGTTTCAGCTCATTGAGAATATTCACATTTCTGATGTGCTCTACTGATAGTGTCAACATCTTTTAGCATAAACCAGATGAGAGAGCTGTATCTTTAAAAGCTTGTTGGAATTGGATATGATTTCACACAGGGGACTTGCAACACTGATCAAATGGAACAAAGATGGTGTAGAAAACCCACCTCGCTCAGGCTCATTGGCACTGAATTTTATGTGAACAGCGAAGGCACAAAGAGTGAAATGAAAAAAGGTCAAAGCCTGAATTCGAGAGTGAATAGGGAAAATCTGCCCCAGAGCTGGCATCCTTGCAAAGTGCAGAGGCCTCTCAGGGAACATGAGGAGTGCTTTGGTGTGAGCGATAGTCAGCTGGGCGTTGGTCCCAAAACACTCTTTAGTTTAATGGTAACTTGTGCAGAAGCTGCTATTTGTGATTTCTAAATGAAAATTGAGGAATGATGCAATCCCAGTTGAAAAGGAAAATGAACCTGAATGAAATGGCTGAGTGGAAGTGTCAAAGCATAAACAAATTTGGGTTGAGGAGTCAGTTTTGCCATTCCAAGGCTCATCCTCATGTCTGCAAAAGAAAGCCTCAGTTGGCTGCGTGTATTTAGTGGTTAATAAGAATGTGAAAAGTGTCACAATGTGAAACTAGTGTCACAAGCTCTGTAGTCTCTTAAGTAGAAAATGTATGAGTGTATTTATATCAACCTGGCTATCCCGGACAGCTTGTATTGGTGAGAGCGACTGCTTTATATGTCAGGAGTATAACAGTCACGTTGATGTTCCCACAACAGGGTATATGTAATCTCTATCTCTGTTTTGGTTTTTGCTACTTTGAAAAATGAAATTTAGCTTTTTCTATCCAGTAAATTTATGTTTTTCTCATGTTCTCATTATTTCACTACCCTTTCAAATGTTTCCTTCTGTGATAAATTTAACTTACTACTTTTGATAAATAGATTAAGAGTTTAAGAGATTCTAACGTAAATAATAGTAGTGCTGATGTTAAAATGAGCTACATAGGCACTTAGTGAAATATGTTTGCACTGTTGCAATTGCTAATTTAAAATTAGAATTAAGATTTGTCATGGTTTAACCCCAGTTGACAGCTAAACACCACAGAGCAGCTCACTCACTCATTCTGATTGGGAATGGAGGAGGGAAGCGGGTGAGTACAAATGTGAAGGCTCATGGGTTGAGATAAAGACAGTTTAATCAGTAAAGCAAAAACCATGCACAAGCATGGCTTAGGCACAAGCTTATGTTTGTGCTTTTGCACAAGCAAAGCAAAACAAGGAATTCATTCACAACTTCCCAGTGGCAGGTAGGTGTTCAGCCATCCCCAGGGGTGTCAGCAGGGCTCCATCATGCTTAATGGTTACTTTGGAAGACAAATGTAATCAATTCACATGTCCTCCCTTTCCTTCTTCTTCCCCCAGCTTTATATACTGAGCATGACATCATATGGCATGGAATATCCCTTGGGAAATTGGGGTCAGCTGTCCTGGCTGTGTCCCCTCCCAGATTCTTGTGCACCCCCAGCCTACTCACTGGTGGAGTGGGGAGCAGGAAAGGCCTTGACTTTGTGTAAGCACTGCTCAGGAGTAAGGAAAGCTTCCCTATATTTTTGATATTGTTTCCAGCACAAATCCAAAACAGACCCATACCAGCTGCTATGAAGAAAATTAACTCTGCCCCAGCTAAACCCAGCACAAGAGTACATATAAATCTTTACGGGGAGGTAATGACCCAGTTAAACAATTGCTGTATCAAGGTGCTTTGCTTATGTATAAAGCTGAAGTCAATTCTTTTCACCCTGGCCAAAAATTTGTCAAAAAAAAAAAATCTCCCCAAACTACTGAAGCTTTGATGTTGACTGTTGTAATTAAAAGTGAACACTTAGGTCCCATTTGTTTTGCCACATCACTGGATTTGTGAACACTGTCAGTGGCTGTGGGAGAACAGATAAATCAAGAGGCTAGTGGGCTGCTCTAGAGCGTAATGGCACCCCCCACTTTCCCACTCAGCTCACTGATATTGATTTGCAAATGAATCTGCCTGTTTGTTTATTGGAATTGCATCATTACTTCAGCAAAGTGTTCCAGCCAAGATGCAGCAGCTTTCCAAGGGCTCTGGATTTTATTGTTTGTCACTGTCACTTGCTTGTGAAAAGATCAGGAAAACTAGCAATGAGAGCTTGTAATAATAAAAAAAAACCCAATTGACCAAACAAATAAAAAAATGGTGAGTTAGAAAACTACTTTGGTACTGAAATTTTTAAAGCACCTAAATGAAGCTTAAAGAAAAAAGAATGCAGCAGTGCTTCAACTGTGTTTTAATAAAGATAAAGACAAATGTAGTGTGGGAAATCATAGCACGGATGCACTGCTTTTGTTAATGCTTACTATTGTAAACAGTCCTAAAACACATGCTTATCTTCTAGATCAAGACTAGGGATAGGGAGACTCTATTTGCAGTAAACATAATTATATGCATATTTCAGAGATAACTTCCTCCTATCACTGGAAAAATGTGAGAATAGAATCCAGTAGCACTCATAAGATGCCAAACAACAAAATAACAAGAACAGGACCAGGACAAGCTAAGTGGATGGGTAGTTTAGATCACTGGGCAAGTCAGGTGTTGAAGAAGAGTCATGTCAGTGTCCTGAGTTTGAACTATCCGTATAATGAGTGCTTTGAACCTTTTTTGTTGATCAGCAAATTCTTCAGTTAACGAGAATGACTAATTTCTGTAGAATGTGTTAACATTAGGAGGACAATCATTCTGAACCTACCTATTTGTTATTGTGCGTTTTTTCCCTCAATCTTGTGCTGTTTTCCCCTGGTCCTGTGCAAGAATGGAGGGAATAAGATTTGCCTTTTAAAAAGCTGGGTAAACGAACATCATCTGTATGTGGGATGAGAGAGAGAGAGAGTGGAAGAGAGGAATGCCACATTTGCCTTGCCTGCATTCAAGTAGGGACATTTCCGCTCATCAGCTGAATCTTGTAAAGAATGTCAAAATGTTATTGAAGAAAACCCCATGCAAACTCCCTCTAGCCCTTTGTTGCTTTTGACAAGAGGACATGAAGTCCTCTTATGTGCAAGAGAACTATATCAAAATGGCTGGTTTTGTGCATTTCCTGCTGCTATTTATTGGCAGGATGGCTTCTGGAAAGGTTAAAGTAGAGTCTATTCATCCAGAATCTGGCAGCAAAGGTAGCCAGAGATTTGGTGCCAGTCCCCTCATTTGAGCTCGACCTTGCTTTCCTCTTGGTGCTCCCTGCGTACACTGCGTCTGTAAAACTCCACTGTTCCAAAGCTAGAAATATTTTTGGTGAGAATCCTGGGTTCAGCTGAGTTTGCGTGAGAGCTCAGTCACCTCTGCATTTCTGTGCTTAACCTTTTGAGATTATATAGTGCCCGAGGAGAGATACATAATTTCCTTTCCTTCTTGGTGGTGAGGTCCTAGAATGAGTGGTGTTCCAGGCCACAAGTTTTTGTTTTCAAATATATTGAGTTTCTTGACTACAAGCAATGACTAGTTCCCGAGAAAGATTAAATGTTTTCACTTTATTTTCACTATGCAGTCTCAAAAGCCATTTATTGTGAATATACAAGAGTAACACAGGCTATCGTTATTTCACAGTAATTGTCTAATAGGCAAAATCAGTTGCAGTTTTCCTGTGAAAATCTGGAGAAGCTTCAGTTGTTCTTTCTCTGACTTAAGTCATATCATAATGGCATAAACCCAAATGAAAACATCTGTTAGAATGAAGAAAATTAAATAAGCGTATTTTACACTTTTGACACAACGTAACTTAATCTATTGATTTGAGACAATAAGCAATGTTCCTGCCCCCATATTGTAACTGTGCAATATATAATGAAATCCTGTCATATGTTGTTACAGGGACAATCCTTCTTTTGATTGTTATTGTTTTATACTGAACGATCAGAGACTTCAGATCTGTTTTGCATAGAAAAAGCTTTTAAATGTCAATGAGGGTCAGCTGAATTACCACTGAGCACAATTTTGTGCTGTAATATTCCTTGCCTTCAATTAAGAAGCTCTTATAAAAAGTATGAACTCTCACTTTCACATGAAGCTTCAAATAATTTGCTCCTACAGCTGATCCTTGGGTGGGACTTTTCATTGACAAATACAAGCACCACGCTCTGAAATGTTGACACTGGTGGAAATGGCTTTTTCTAAGAAAATTTTGGTTGAGAGGTTCATAGCACTGCCCTGTTAAGGCCATGTTCCATATTTGTATCTTTAGTATTGCATTAGTCGGGGAGTGTGTGTACATATATTTAAACAAATAATTATTTGAAATAATTATTTTCTTTTTCTTGAATGAAAATGGTGTCTTGGTGGTGCTTAGGCAACAGACAATTGTTTCTACTGCCTGTTTGTTGAATTGCCAGCCATTTTTTTTGACAGGTATTTTAAGGCTCCAGGCTCCAGAGCTGCCTGTGTCCTCTGTCTGTTAAGCTCTTATGTTAGTGCTCAGACTACAGGTCCCGTTCAATGTCTTTGCCCAAGGGAAGAAGCCCACGGGGTACCTGTCCCCAACACCAAGTTCAATCCCCGTTGGTTCATAGTGCAGCATAAGCAATTCCTATCCCAACAAAAGTGAGTTTTCAATTTTAGGGAGAAATTTTTTAAAGGTGTGTTTATATGGATGAAAATGAACATGGGCACCGATTTAAAACAAAAACCAAACCACCATTTGTCTCTTTTAAATAAGGAACATGAGAGGTTTCAAAACCTTGTGATAAGATTGATATTTTCCTGTAGTGCTGTGTCTGTGTTTGGTGTCTCTGGCAGTGCATGCATGTTCAGAAAAGCAGGCTCCAGCATAGCATGTCACAAGGCTCCTGTGTTAAGTGCCTCAGTCAGGCTAAAGAAGATGTGCACTGACGGTGAATTTCTCAATGTATCTGTGGAAAGTGGAAATTGCCACTTTTCCACCTGGTCTTTATTAGGCTTTTGAAGTGCTCTCCATCTCTCTGTTTTCTGAGTGCATTACTCTTATTCGATGGTAAAACAAGATCTCTGTAGACTGAGGTGCAGGTGAGGGCTGTCTTCATCTTTTTCTTCTCAAATTAGAAGAAGGTCTAGTCAAAGGGAACTCTTACACAACTATGTAAGGAGCCTTCTGGTTGTGTATTTATTGCATTTTTCTTCAAAACAAGAGCAGCTTTTTTTTTTTTCTGAGAGCAAGAAAGCAGCTGTTTTTCCTCTTATTCTCCTGACACATTTCCAAACCATTTGGGAGTAAATACTTGAAAAAATTTGACTGTGCATCAAAGATAAAATCAGACCTCGTGGGATGGTAGAAAAAGAAAATATAGAGCAAAGACAAGAATTCAGACTCTGCTGCTGAGGGTGTTTGGTGGTGCTTGAAGAATAAGTTGAAAGCAGGCTATGGAGCATCGCAAAAGGCTGCAAGGTCACAGGATTTTGTCAGAATTAGGGGAAATTCCTTTTGGGATCAAGAAATGCTGTCTGCAGATTTATAAAGATAACATTCATGTTATATCTCATCTCTGTTGAGGAGGCCAGCAGCATTAAATGGGAGACTAACAGACTAAACAAGGATGAATTTCACCCTTGAGACCTTAGAGCTCAAAAGTCCTAGAATATTAAGACTGAAAATTGAGTGATACCCGTTTTGTGTAGAAGACGGTAACACTAATACAGGTAAGGGAATATTTGGCAATATGCATTGACTTCTAAGAACAAGTTTGTCATGGAGAGAGAAGGTTCAACAAACATCTTGGATTTTCCTAGTCTCTGCTTGTCCCATATACTTGAATGTTGCTTGCACTATTGTTCTGCATTATATATATAACTTTTTTAAAAAAAACAAAAACTAAAGCATTAAGAAGGAATACTTATGATGAAAAGGAAATGCTGAATTTGGAGAGAGCATGCAGGGACTTGTATTTGGTTTTTTGGGAGTCTTTTGGCTTGCCTTGCAAGAATCCCATTTGTATTTAATTTAAATATTTATGAACAGATAATGAATTTTAAATGGAATTTAGTGAGAAGGGTTTTAGTTATCTGCTTGTTCTGCCAGTAAATAGTAAATTCCCTTTAAGATTACCAAATGAAGTATGATATAAGCTATTAAAGATACTACCAATAGAAATCTAGTTCATTAGCTATGTTTCTAAGGTTACATATTAATTTGAGAAAATTCATATGCAAGTTATGTATACATGTGTATATTGGCTATAACTGGATATAATAAACATAAGGTATATTGACTTCATTGTAGTTAAATAGTATGAGTGTTGGTAAATAGTATGAATTTATATGCATAGACTATAATATTTTGAACATATGATTATAACTGGACTCAAATTAGATGTTGAACATATTACTACCCTCTTCATATCTAAATACTTTACTGTGCCTTTAGACAGTTTCTCAGTGTTGTGAGAAAGCTGTACAAACAGCCGTGTATACAATTTTTAATGCAATTTGAAAGAAAACCTCTATGTTTGTGTTTGGGTAAAATGCCTACTGTTAGCAAATAGCCGCATTTCCAGATATCTTCAATGCATGACATCTTGCATGTCAAACTGGAAAGGAACAAGCCCATCTTACATTATTTGCCAGAATCTGCGTTTGCAATGGGTAAGGTGGAAGAGGGGAATAGTGTCTGAGAGAGGCATTGGCTTCACTGTGTGATTTACCTGGAAGTACATCTGTCATTACTTATCTGTGCTGGTCTCAGATTTCTTGGTCTTTGTCTAGGGGACTCATTATTTGTTTTCTTTATTTAGTTGGGTTTTTTTTTTTTTCATTATCCAACCTGGGACTTCCCGAGCCCATCTTTCCCTGCTTGCGCTTTCTTAGTGTACTTTGATTTTTCTGTGCAACCACATAGTTTTGAGAAAATCTTTTACTGTAGAATTTTGATAGAGAATTCAAAATGCAGCCAGTAAAGTGTTATATCCAGTAAAATATATGAATGTTGGTAGTTGCACTATTTTATTTTCCTCTGAAATTTGGATTGTGCTTTACCTTGTTTAGTCTACAATTATACCCTTTTTGAAGTGATCCCAATGTTCATCTTCATTTCCCCGACTGTGCAGTTCTCAATAGCTCAACACCTTTTAATGGAGTACAACAGAGATTTCCATGTTTTGTTTGTCTGATTTGATCTTAAAATTGGTTGGATGATCCTTATGTACAGGATCAAAAATAGTTTTAGCCATGTAAATGCTACTTTTGACATAAGAAGACAATCAAAAAATGCTAGGATCTCTACTTTAATGGCATGCCTGTCTTATAGAAAATTAATAATAAGAATATAAGTTGATATTAATTTGTTTGTCTTAGGTTATTCTTGGGATCCGATCATATTTTCTGCCTTTAGATATTAAAAAAGCCAAACAGCCAACACGAAGTCGTCATATCTATATAGAGCTACCCATAGAATGTGCGCAGAGTGCTAGAGACATTTGACAAATTTTATTTTACTGGTTTACTTTATTGTTTTATCATAGAGTGTTTTTTCTTAATGAGAAAGTTGATAGCTGGATTATACTAAACTAATTTCTGATTTAACCTTATGGCTTGTTATTTCAGCTTCTTCCATGACTCATCAGTTATGCTGCCTACCAGCAGTAGCTCATCTAGGTCTTGGGAGGAACAGATCAATAGAAAATACTTAGATGTACGGTCATTTACAGATACAGCTGACTCTCATATGTGCAATTTTGAACATTAGTATCTTTTGGGCCTTTCTATTGCTTGCTTAATTTGTAGCAGTGCTATCGTTATTTCATATTCTTTCAACGACAAAGTGCAATTCAGATGCTTTATCTGCTTGTCAGTGAATGTCACGGGCTTTGCACGGTTTTTGCTGTTGCTTCTGAGAAATCAAGGAGCTGGACTGCTGAGTTAAGTCGAGAGGACTGACCAGTTTGCAACCAGGATTCCTATTGGAACTATGAACTAGCAATGGGTTTGTTTTATAATGCAAAGCCATGTGGTTATTGTGTAATAGAAATTGGGTAAGAAGGGGCCCTGTTTTAATAAAACAGAAGACTATGATTTACTTCAGTTTGATTACCTGGTTGTGCTGAATTGGTTTCTAGTGCATTCAAGTACAAGCTTAGGTCATAGACAGCTAACAGATTGGTTAGATGTGACTCCTTGGCATTTAAAATCAACTCTGTCAATCAGAGGTAAATGCCATTGGAATAAAATTCAAGGAAATCTTAGAGGAGGAGAAATTCAGACACAGGATGATACTGGGATTTTGTATAACAGAACCACATCATAAAGATCTTTCCGTCACAGGTAGAAAAGAAATACTGGTTGTGAGGGTATTTATGGATGGACCCCTAGCATTTATAGCCCTTATTCTGGAATGGCATATGTGCTTAAGTAACGCTGCTAATTTCTATGAAAAACAAAGCTTTTCCTGTGCTGATACTAATGCATCCAGGACCATAGGTTCTAAAAATGTGTGTCCAGAAAGGGCCCAGGGGAATTCCCAGTGCTACATTACCCTTCCAGGCTTACTGCAGGCTCAGGGGAGAGTGTTGTATCATCTCTTACCCTTGGGTCACATACTGAAAGCTTGTTTTTTGTCACAACTGATAGAGCTAAAAATTTACTTCAACTGTAGGACAGGATTGGATTCCCTTTGACCTCCAGACAAGACTTAGAGTTTTCTGCCTCTATCAAGCCATAGGAAATTCTGCTTCTCCAGCCTTGGGTCTGTATCCTCACATCTGCATCAGCTCAAATCTGACACAGACTCCACACCTTTTGCTGTGTTAGACTGCATTAATTTCCCAAGGCTGAGTTTTCATTCCTAAAAAAGGAAGTCAAATTAGAGGCCATCATAATCGTGCTCTTAACTTTTTCCTTCCCATGGCTGCTCCCAGGCTTCCTTGCTGGTGGTCTTGGTTCCCTCGGCAAGCAAATTCCCAGCAGCGATGTGTTAGGGGCAGTGTCCCTTCCATAACAATGAGCAAACAAGGTAATTACTTAGCAGTGTGCTGTTTTTAGGCAAACACTTGCCAGACTGCTGCAAATAAGTTGGTATTGACCGAAAGTAATTACCTCCCGAGAGATGTTCAGTGTGGCAGGCTGCTCATATATCTGAAATCACCCTTGCATTCCCTGGAGAGCATACAACAATTGCTAAGACCCAAGAAATGAATCATTATGATCTCAACCATCCCTTCCTGATGGCCTCAGATGTCCTGAGGTGGATGATTTGACACTTTTTGCTCTGAAGTCATTTCAGTGTAGCAATGGTTTGGCCACACCAGATCTCAGAGATGAATAATATGAAATCAAGCTCTGTTAATGCCCAGTACCACATGTGTTGAAGGAAACCATGAAAGTTCTGGAGTAGATAAACCCGCGTGCTAAAGTTGCGGATACGCTTTGAGAGAGGTCTCATAAGATGAGATTTGTAATCAGTTCCAAAATATTTGTTATCATTAACTTTCTTAATTCTACATATCTTTTATGTCCATTTTAGTGTCAGTTGTTTTTAAAGTTTGCTGAATTCTTCATCTCCATGATTCCTGGAGTAAACTTTGTTTACTCAATCTCATGCGAGAAAAATGTTCTTTGTTTTACTGAGCTATAAGGCAAAAAAAAATATAACAGCTCAAAGGCTGCTTTCTGTAGATCATTTGTTGCTCAGTGTATTTTCATTACATCTCCTTTTATTCATCATCTCGCTAAATATAATTTCACCATTTAAATCTTATTACTACTATTTTCCCCTGGCTTTTGAGAATTCTTATCACTTTGAGTTCTTCAAGTTCTTTTACCTAATATAGAAGTATTGTGTCTTTCTGTCTGTGTTGTCCTGCAAAGTGACACCAACACTGATCTCTAGGAAAGACATTTCTTTTTGTAAATGTACCAAAAAAATTAATAAAGGAGGCATAGCATGTATGCACCATAAGGTGATGAAGCAAAGTGGGTAACAACACAAAAGAACATCACTGGATGCAAATTATCAGATGGAAAGTGGTGTAGCACAGAAATGACCTCAGAAGAACTTTCTTCAGCTGTCTTCTGATTTGAACTGGGAACAGAATGCATTGACCAACCAAAGACAAATTCAAACTTTTATTAAATACTGTGACTGTTTTAAATAACTCTGTAAAGGCTGATCGATGCATTCAGATGTACTATTTGTCTTTGGGGCTTCTGTCAATGAATCAATGTCCTTTATTTGACTGGCTGACACATATTTAATTTGGTGTAATAGATGATACATGGAAAATGCCTTTCGGTTTGGAACATTAATGACTGATAGTTGCCATCATTCAAATTATGCCTGTTACAATTCAGTTTTTGTCTCTACTCATCAAGTTTACTAATAATGATTAAAAATTTTCTTAGTTACATTGTCTTTGACAGCATTGATGATTAAAGACATGGGCAACTTGTAGTATGGAACAGTTTGCTTCTGTTCATCATTGATCTTCTTTTCCATATTATCTGCCAGTTAGACCTAAGTGGAAGTGTAGAAGAGCAAGGTTATTCAGCACATTTGAATGAGTTATTGATAAGTATACATCCGTTAACCTAATAAAATATATATTTTAAAGCTGGTAATCAAGGGAATGATATTTCATGTTTGTGATAAGATTGGCATTGCACTAGAAATTAGATACTTGCAATTAAGATGAATAACATATTACATGGTAATATATAATACAATGGTAATACATGGGTTTCAAATAATTAAAACTTACACTTCATTTGCAGTTCAAAACTGTTGTTAATTCTCTACCTTGTTACATGGAAATCCCGCCTTCTTACATGGTGGTTTTTTTTTGTTTGTTTGGTAAAAAATACTACTCGTCATTGAATATAAGGACCTGAAAAATAAAATCAGTACATAGGAAAAAACCAGAATGTTGAAGATGTTACATGTGACTGATCTGGAGTTTTACTTACCAAGGGCATGCAGTGAAGAAATGTTTCCTGGCTTAGATGATAGGGAGATGGCTAGACTGTGAGCTGTCTTGGTTTCAGTTGGCAGCTCTGTCACTCACCTGCTGGCTGACCTTGGACCTTGGCAAGCCATTACTGTGCTGCGTGCCTTAGTTTCCACATTGTAAGAAAGAGTTTAATGACCCTGACCTCCTCTTTAAAACATATTGAAGATCAAACTTATTCTTACAAACAAGCATAAGCAATGGTTGGTCTTTTCACCTCTATTTAAAGGAGACTGTATTTATTCATCCTCACATGAGAAGAGCTTTCCGGTCGGTCACTGATACAGAAATCAGTGCTTACTGTTCCAGGCTGTGACAGAAGGTGTAACTTCAGGAAATTACTTTGTCTTGCTTCTGTTTCTTCTATTCCCATCTGTCAAATAGGGATCATCACCTTCTTTTTAAAGAGGTTTTGAAACTATAGAAAAAAACATGCTATAAAAGAGATAAAATTTACTTGTGCTATGTTTTTAATTTTGTGCCCTAAATGGCCAAAGTATACCGGTATTTGGAGAGGCTTCATTAAGGGCTTCAGCTGTAAAGAAGTAATTTAGATTCAAATATTAATTCTTAATGTGTAAATGAACTTCAGTCATACACCATTTGCCTGTATTTTTTTGCCACTTTGTAGTGATAAATCACAAAGTTCCCATCCATTACATTTCTAATCCAGCACGAATTCAGTAGTTTCAGACTGAGAAGTGTGGCTTTCTGTTTAATGATTTCTGTCCAATTTCATGTCTTAAAAACCTATCTTATTTTTGTAAATAGCTTTCTGGCAAAATTGAGTAATAAATCAGAATAATTTCAGAATTATTTATCTTGAGTAAAAATGTGCTTAATGCACTTTGAGATCATCTTTTGTATGTTCTTACAGATATTTGAACATTATTATTGAACAGGATTATTGATTGATATATGTAGATGAAAAATACTATTTAATCTATAATATTCTTAAATGTAGATTTTTCATATTACATATTCATAATACACATATTCCACATTCTATAGGATATAATGTATTTGTGTGTTTGTCCTTATATTTACTTACTGAATGATATAAAATAAAGTTTATTTTTGAGCCCTCACCATGCAGACTTTAGATTCTCGTGGTAGAAATAGGTAAAGATTAGCAAGCATACCTATGTATTACTGCTTTAGGCGTACTTTCATGGTAATTCTGCAATATTTGTTCCTTCTGTTTAAATTGACTTTAACAGAATGAGATCTTAAGTGATAGTGCAAAGTCATGGGTGTGCATTCTGTGAGTGACTGTATTTATCAGACATGTATATCTTCTTCTGTGGGATATAGAGCTGTTCTCTTTACCTTCAGTAGATCCTCAAGCTTGAATTCAGAAATTCGCTCTGGCCTCTTCCTAGGAATGCACCAGATCTTACTGAACTGTAAAGTAGAATATATGATGATGTCTTCATTTTCTGCCATTGTTATCTGGTTCCTTGTTCTTGTGTGTGTATGTTTGGGTCTAGCATGTAGGGTAGAATACAAATCAGTTTGTTTTCAGAGTATTCACCTCTGGAGTAGCTAAGTGCTAGGCTACTCTTTGTGTTACCTGTTGACTTGTGTATGTCAGCTGCAGCCCTGACCATGACTACCTAATGCTTCATATGCTATGTAGATATTTCAGCTGGTTTTAAACGCAAGGAAACATGCTTGGATTAATGTTTGCTCCTTGCCCAGAGGATAAGAGTAGAAATTAACTACTCTTGTGCAATGTTATATGTTTACTTCCCACGCATTGAAGTAGCCCCAATCCTAAATAATTCTAACTTTAATTTTCTTTTATCTGCAGCCCTCCACATGATTTGTCACAGCATTATACATTCAGGTAGAAGAGTGCCGTTTTAGCAGCAAACGTGACCTTTACATTGAAGAAGCAAAATGGCTCATCAAGATAAGATAGAATAGCAAAATGAGTCTGAAGTATTTGTAATTAAGAGAGAAGGTATTGTGTAGACTAGAAAGGAAAGTTTTACTACATCTGAAAAGAAAAGCTGCAGATTGTGATAAAGTCAGGGTAAAGTAAATGACTGAGCTCAAAAATTGGTTTTCAGAAAAATAACAATAACAACTTAAATTCCCTGCTGGGTTAGACCAACATTCCCGATGTTCTACCTCTGGTGGCAGCAGAAGATGCTAGTTAGGGACAGTAGGCAAGTCTGGCCTCCTCCTGCTGCCCATCATCTCCCTGGCATCCACACCTGTTGGATTAGGAATATTAAAGAGAATAGGCAGGGTTGTCTTCTTTAGTGTTTGGTTGGGTTTTTTTAACCTGTTATCTTTGGAAATGCGTAACACCTAGCAGAAGAACCTCGATCATTTTTTTTTGGATGCAATTGAAATGGAAATATTAAAGAGTGTCATCCAGTAGGGACAAAGTTATTTGGGTTGTGGGAATAGGTGGGTTTGCAAAATGAAGAATAAAGTCCTGGCACATGTTAGTGATGCAGAGGTAGAACGGATTACAGCAAAGATTTTCTGCCAAATATTGAATAAGAGCATATTCTGCTGTGAATATTCAATGAATTTGCTTGTATTTTGGAATAAACTTCCCTACGTGTTTTGTGAAAACCAAGTTGCATGCTCCTGTCTGTGCTCAGCTACAGCTTTTAAAAGTGTATGGCTTACTCAAAATAATGAAAGAGAGAGAGACTGATGTGTAAAGGAAGGGTTTAGCTTTTGGGATTTTGCTCTCTGTAGGAAGATTTTGAAATGCCAGCTTTTTTGATGCCATCTTTTTTGATGAATAGCACTGCAAATAATCATCCCCATCTAAGATAATTAACAGAACTCTTTGAGAAAATAGTGCCCCGACTTGATCACTGATTACATGACCAATCTCAAAACAACTATTTATTGATTTATAAGAGGAAAGCAGATTGCTGTGAATCAGTCTTAGATATTTCACTCAGCTTTGTGTGTTGGTTCAAAAAGCAGTTCCTAGGAAGGAGAGCTTCACAGCATACACCTCTTTTGTAATGTTACACAGGTAAATAATCCTTATTGTACAACTCAGCCTTCTGCCATGAGTAAACTGGAGGGCATTCCTGCTTTAATCCTCGATTTGTCATTACTAGCCTTTTCATCGTGGTCTTTCTGTGTAGTTTAATTCTTTGTTGTTATTGCTTTTTTAGTTGTTGACACTTTTGAGGCATGTAATTTTTGTAAAATGGGATGATGCATGTCAGCTAATTAGGCTAGCAATACCCTTATGAAGAAAAAAGAACAAAGGGAGTGTAGCTGGAGACTCCTTCCATTGCTATTAACAGGCTTTGAGGAAAACAGATGTTCATTTGAAGATTTTAGAAGAAAAATACAAATGTTTTGAATTCAGCTTTAAAGTGGGAATAATATTTAGCCAAATTAATATGAAGTGATAAAGAACAAATTTGTCTTCTGAAATGAAAGCAATAATTTAATTATATTTAAGCGCATCTCCCTGCGCTAGTAAGGCATTTAGATAATTTGTTCTAACTGCCATTTTTTCTTATACCCAATGCTCAGAATTAAGAAATGTGGATTATTATTTTTTTGTTATTTAAATCTGTTTCCTTATAAATTCATGTTCTCTCCAGCAAACTCTCAAAATAAGAACAGTGAGGCCAACAGGGGTTGATAACTGTCTCACACTTTGAAGATAAACATATTTCAGGATTGGGACCTTACTGCTCCCAGCTGTGTTTCAGCCATAACTGCCTGTCTGCCAACATTTAACTCATTGGTCTGTAAAGTGCTTTTAGATACCTTGAGTAGGATTTTCTGTATGGAAAGGGAAAACTTCCATCTTTCTCTGTCTAAATAATGGACAAAAGATTTACTCTACTGGGCTATTTCTAAGTGCTGTGTTGTAGTAAAGATGAAGTACGGATGTAAGATTATATGCTGTAGTAATTAAATGGAGTTAAGTGCTTTCTTCTATTCCACTTGTGTGACTTCTATGTAAAATTCTCCTGAAAAATATACCAAGTTGATGGTCTCTGGTGTAGAGACTATCTAGAGCCCTTCTTCTTTCCAAATGAACAAGCCTATTCATCATTTTCGCTTTTTGTAGAATAAATGCACTTATAAAGGGACTGATAATTCACTGAAGTACTGGGATGGATTAGTTTTTTGTAAGGACACAATAATGGGGTTCTCCATCAATAAGGGACATTGTTTGGGAGTTTACAACAGCAATGAAATAAAAAGGCACATTATTTTTCAGGCCATAAACCTCCTTATTGCTGTTTCTACACTTCAGTGGCAGGCTCTGCACTGAACGTGTAAAAAGGACTACTTGGGCTTCTTTTGCATCCCAAGTCTCATGAAAAATTGTAAACCTCTTTGCTCAGGTGTAGAGGAGAACACAATACTCAAAATGTGGTTGTGATGTTGTGTAGTCTTGTCAAGGTGTTTCAAATCTGGGTCTGTAACACTGATACAGCGTGGTATGAATTCAGTTCAGCTAGATGTAAATGGGGAGTCTGTAGTGTGCAGGTAGCTGTCCAGTTGTCAACACTGGTTTTAGCCCTGGTTTCAGCTGAGCTGAAAGTGCTTGGCCAGGTTTTAGGTGTGGGGTGTGTATGAAAAAATGTATTACAAGATATCACGTATGTATATAAAAAAACCAAATATATATTTATGGCGATCTTTTAGGTGGTGATGATCAATGTTCCTCCTTGATTAGCTCTTCTTTTCAAAGAATGTTTGATGTCAGCAGCCCTGCAATGATCGTGTTCTAGTTTTCCAAATGGCTTTTTTCCTTGGTTATACGCTTCTGCTCCATAATGGAATTTTTAGTCTGGCTGGAAGGATGTGAGGATAAATCCTGTTCAAAAACCACAGGAACTCATGGGCAGACTCAGGCATGTTTCTCAAACTATCATTATTAGCTTTATTCCCTCTGTTCCAGGAATATTAGAGGGGGGCACAGAGGGTTGCCCAAGGCCATTCACTTAATCAGTGGCAGAGTCAAAGAATCAGCTCTCGGTCCAGTGTAGTGACTGCTAGCTTGCCTTGCCTTGTCAAAGAAACCCTTGCTAATTGTATTAGGGCTTTTGGCAGATTTCAAGGATTTGTTGACTCTTTTCTAGAAGTGTTTACCATGACTTTCAGTGGATTTGTTTCTTTTCCTGACAGGTCATGAAAGCTGCTGGTAAGATACATGCGTTGCTGCCTGCAGAATTGTTCTTTTAAGTCCTGTTGTTGATGCTGATAACTGAGTAATCATTTCTGTTATAACTATACTCTGAAAAACTGTCCTATTCCCAGGAGACTCTTGTCAATGGAATTCTACATTTTCCTGATGGAAAGTAAACAAACATACAGGCAGGAGTGAAAGATACGGAAATCTAGAAAGCATTAAATACCTCAGTCATTTCAGATCATGTAAGATTGAAGTTTATGCGCTGGGGAAAACCCCAGTAGTTAAATACTGTACTTTTTTGCAGGCTCTGCACAGGAATAGGAACTTTAATGGTATTTCACTGTGATAGGCCACTGTCTTACCGTTCAGTGTATGTGTGGGTGTTTTCTTTATGGAAACTCACTGACTTGTTTATGTTAGTTTTTGGCTTTATTGCAAGGCTTCAGTTTTCATGAAAGACTGAAATGAATAAATGGGGAAGACAGTAAATGCCACTCAGCCACAGGGCTTCAGCTGAATGCCCTTTACTCCAGCAGAATATAATGTATGGGTCCTTGCTTTTAACATCAATTATTTGTCTGATGCACACTGAGCTTTTGAGAGACTGCCTTTGATGTTCAGTGGTAGCTGTCTCTAGTGTGACCCTTGATGATGCTTCATGATCGGAGAAAAAGTCGGTTGTGAAAACATGGACAAAATCCCATTTAAGCTCATTATGTTTCTATTGAATTTTATGTTGTCCTTCTGCATATGGTCATTTGTCTTACAAGAACAACAACACAAGAAAGCTAAACAAATTTGCATTTCTTTCTTCCTTTTGTGAACTCTTGACTCTTTCACCTTGGTTTAGTCTCTTCTTTACATTTAGCTACACGGTTGCAGCTTTATGAGGCTTCATCAATTAATAAACTGCCTTGAAATGATTGAGGGCTTCACAGATTTTAAGAATTGATTTTGTATCATTGAACTAAATTTGCATTTTTCATTGACCTCAGTAGATGAATATTCCTAGCTGAAGACAGCAATGTTTGGGACATGGCTTTAGCCCTACATGAAGAAATGGAAACTAGTTTCCATCCATCTGTCTTGCTATTAGATTAATAATTTTAAATTAAGCTATAAATTAAAGTTACCAGTATTAAAGTTTTCTGAGTAATAAATCTGTGTTGAAGCATGTTGAATGGTGCTGACACTGGTGCCATATGTTGTGCAAACAGGATTACAAATAGTTGCAATTCCAACTTTGTAATAAGGTAGCCACAGGCAGTAAAAGCCATCCCTCCTCTCCCCCCCCCAGTACTCATTCCATTTCAATATGTTGTTGTAAAAATTATTTTCTCATGATAAAGACCAAAATGCAAACTTCCAAAGCTCAGTGTGAGTGGCTCTCCTTTTAATTCCAAAAGATACATAGTTTTAGTGAACATACATGTAATTGTTTCCCATCCTTTCAGAAAATGCGGGGGGGGGGGATGATAAAGTTAGCTGCAAATAACACATCCAGAGAAGCTGAATGAAAAAAAAGATATAAGCCATTTCATGGCATTAATTTATATCCTGGATTTGTAGCAGTAAAGCAGAAAGCAACCAGTGGACATCAGGGTATTAATTCCTTTTTCTATTTAAAGGATGACAGCTCTGTCTCACAGCATTCATGAGTTTATTTTCTATTTTCAACATTTCAAAATACAACTTCATAACTTCAGATCTGGATAACTTTAGGAGCTCAGACAGTACCTGATTGAGTCTGTTAGGAGCAAGCTACTAGATGAACACCTGTAGAGTTCACTTAAAACCTCTTTGCACTCTCTTTGACCTGGTTCAGTTGAGTTTACTGTATTTGCAAGCTTTTATGTGTAGCACCCATCACAGCAGAAGTTGGGTTACAGGAGAGTTTAGCTAAATATATTTCTAAATGGCCAATTTATTATCCTCAGGCTGGAAATGATATATTTATAAATGCATGTTCCATCTTTATAGGTTCTTTTCTTCCTCATAGATTGAGTTAAGGTTGAGATGATGTAGTAAAATTGTTTTGATGCCACAGCTGCCCCAGTCACAAGCAGTGATGTGGAAACTGGCTTCCTTGTTCCTGATGTACTTTAATGAGGAATTAGTCTGCAGCTGGCTGTACAGAGTGAGAATTTTGATTTGATATTTATTTGGATGGAACTTCACCAGCTAGAACTCGGGTACTGTTAGGTAGCCGTGTTCAACAGACTTCAGTGGGACAGAATGGAGACCGGCTGCACTGGCATGTGTGGTATATTATATGACACGTTTCGTGTGGCATTTCCTACAAACCTTAAGACTTCAGATACAGATATGCTGGCTAAATTCCAGTGAGAACTCTTCAGCCCTAGCACCATTTCTTCTAGCATTAATTTGAGCTTGCTTTTGTCCTGGTTCCGTGTGGGATAGGGTTAATTCTCCCTGGGCTGCGGCAGGGACACAGGAATTCCATTCCATGTGGGCCATGCCCAGTCCACAGCCCAGAGCTGCTGGGGAAAGGGGTGGGAAGTCCCTGCTTGGAGTGGGCTGGGACCTCCCGGGTCCATTTGGTAAGAGGTGGTGCAGTGATCCTGTTTGTACATTCCTCTGTCAGTGTTGTTCTTGTTTTCCTGTTCTCTTTGCTGTTCTGTTAAACTGCCTTTGTCTCAACCCGAGAGTTTTGCCTTTTTCTTCTGATTCTCCCCCCAGCTGTGGTGGGGTGAGAGAGCGGCTGCTGGTTCTTTGCTGCCGGCTGAGGCCGTATCACAACAGTCCTGATCAGACTTCTCCCTTCAGCAATTGTTCAGTTGTAGGAGAGTCTCCTGGAATACCAAGGCTCCAGAGAATATTATATTCCTCTGTCAGAGGAATGGGCTCTTAGACTGATATTTGTGAACACTCGTGTCCCAGAGAGGAGGCTGTCATGGTGCCCCGTGGTACTGCGGTAGCACCCGGTAACGTCTGGGCAGGCCCGTGCCTTCACCAGTGAAGTAGACCAGTGAAGGCAAGTACCATTCAGCAAAAATTCAGAGGAAGGTGAGGCTACTTGTAAAATGTCATCCCAAGAGACAAAGAGGAGCAGTCTCATTGCAACTGTGAACTGCCTAGAGAAATTTGTCTAATCTACCTGGCTTAATCCATCTAGTCTGAACCCAGGGCAGGGCACAAATGGGATGTGGACATGAGATATAAATCTCGACAAAGGATTTGAAAATCTGAAGGATTTAGACACACCTGTTGCCTTTCCTCTTTTGGATCAGTTAGTTTAGACATCTTTACTCAGAGAGGATATACTTGACTCAGATACAGGTAACCCTCCAGTGCACACACAGCTACTTCTGTAACTGAATTATCTCTATGCACAGTAAATATCTTCACGTACATTTTAAGGTTTTCCATCCTCAGTTTGGGAACCAGGAGCATGGGGTAACAGCTCTACCAGAGGACTGATTTTTAGTGAGGAAAAGTCAAAAAAAGTAAATGCATTGAAAAGACAGTAAATACTTCCAGAGCAACACACTGTCATACAGGCATTAGATGCTCTCAGGTAGAGGTAAATACAGAGCTTAGTAACTGTTGGCTTTTGTTGAAAGTGAGTTTCTGATAAATGTTTTCCTGTTGCTCTTTCTGAACAGGTCATATCATGCATATTATAATCATAGTGGGGTGAAAAGGTTACATGTATTTTGTTATGCAACTGATTTTGCATATACTGTGTTTGAGTGCTTGAAAAAGCTCATTTGTGTTTACATTTATACATGAAGTTTACCTAGGATATAACCTTTTCGTAAAAGAAAACGTTCCTAAAATGACATTTGTTTCTTCATATTAATTGGAAAGAAACTTGAGTATAACACGATGCCAGATGTTCACTACCATCACAGATCACTCCAGAAGAAAAAAATGCAGGCATAATTATCTTTGGAAATAATGAAGCTAGAAGTTTGGGGGAGTAATTTTTCTGGTAAATGAATTCAGCATGAACTGTACAAGCAACTGTACACCTTATTCGTCAGAAAGCTGTTACCTATTGGGGAGGACAACTGCTTCATTGTCCTGTTTTTCTTTGCTTCTCTTCCTGGCTTCCTTTGTTGCCTAAAACACTCTTTTTGAAGTAGGCAGAAGAACTCTGAACATTCGAAGTGACTGAAAGACTCTGGAGATCAGTGAAATAAATATTGATGAAGGAGGAAACGCAGACCCTTATAAGCATTACAAAGACTCTGCTTATAACTGTTGAAGAGGACAACATGGTCAAAACTTATTGTTTCTATTTTCTTATTTTTTCTGAAATATTACTCATTAGTTGATCTTTAAAAATGCCAGACATCACCTTAAAAATGTTGTTTGCAGCTTCATTTCAGAAAATGAAGTGAAGCTACATGATGAGGTTGTGTGTGGCTTGTCTAGATATTTAAACTTGTTCACCTATTTTAGCCAGATTTGATGTGGAAGTAGAAACCTGAGTTGTTACTTTCCAGTGTATCGAGGGAGGGAGGAGGGAGCAGGGGCACAATAGTGTTGGTAGACCTGGGTCTTCACTTCCAAACTTAAAGCCAGGAGAAATGTATAACTTAAAAAATATTATTTGCCTTTTAGAATAAATGAACAAATCAATCCACTGATGAGGCTATAGAAACAAAATGCACTTCCTCTAAATAGAGCACTGAATAAAATTAATCAAAATTTTCATCTAGGATGAATCAAATTATGTTGGCTTAAAAATGGAAATTGTTCATTTGTGACAACCTCCTGGTTTCCAGGAATTCAGACTCAGGGAATAACATCAACATGTTGGTTAAGCTGCTCAGAAACTGGCTTGTTTGTGTTTAAAATGACTTCCTGTTATTATTTATCTCTTATGTAAGTTATTATGTAAATAGAAAAAGGTTATTTTATTATACTCAGGAATTATGCCATTCATGTCTGTGCATGCGTGCTCACACACGTGCAAGCTATGTTCTTGGGTCCAGCTTCCTTGAACACTGGTTTCAGCAAGTGCTGTGGAGTGGTGTTGCTGCTTCTAAGATCTAGCCAGGGTTTTTTTCCCACACTTATACTGTGTCTTCTTAGCATATAATTTCTTGCTGTTGTATCTCAATCAGTTTCTTTCTAGCAAAGCAAAGGTTGTCCATGTTGAGTTCCTAATTGTAGACAGTGCTGCTGCTCTGCTTGTAAACAGCAATCACGTTTTTCCTTGATTTCCCTAATAATAGAACGAATGTGTCTGTATGAACATGCTTTTGCAAGAAGAAAGCTTTTGAAATAAAAGAGGCTGGGATGAGTATTTAGATTTGGGTTCCAAATATTTTGTAACTAAAAAGGATATTAAAAAGGCTGAAGGGAGACCTTATTGCTCTCTACAATCATCTGAAAGGAGGTTGTAGAAAGGTGGGGGTTGGTCTCTTGTCCCAAGTAACAAGTGATAAGCCAAGATGAAACAGCCTCAAGTTGCACTAAGGGAGGTTTAGATTGGATGTTAGGAAATACTTCACAGAAAGGGTTAACAGTTGGACTCTATGATCTTAGAGGTCTTTTCCAATGCAAATGATTCTATGATCTATACATCATTGATTCTATGATTTCTCACTTTCTCCAATCTTCAGAAGTCATTGGAGCAAGGGAAGAGTGGCAGCTGTGAAAGTAGTACAGCAGGAAAGGTATGTGGAAGAAGGGGTATAGCACCGCTTCTTTTGGAGATTGCCAAGAATAGAAGAGTTCATCAAAATAGAAAAATGTAATTTTGGGAAAGAAGGGTATAATGGATAGTATTTTGTCTTATATGGTACCCATTACTGGAAACAGTGTTTCCAATTTTTCTTTTTAACTTCCATAAATATATTTTTTAAGATCAAATGGTGGTATTAAATGAGAACTAGAGCAAAATAATGCATGCAGTTGCATTTCTCGGGTGTTTATTACCTCTTAAATAAAGATAATATTGATGGTAAGATATTCTAAATTACTTATGTCGTGAGTCATAATGTGGGTGTAACTTCTTTTGATAGTCTATAAACAGTCATCACCAAGAAGAATGAAAGGCAGTAGGGACCAAACCTCACAGAATTAATAAAAATAACAAACTAAATCTTTGGAATTGTTCCTTAAAAAAATGCGAGTCAGGGAAGAATCAGAATTGGAAAAAGAGAACAAAAGTTTTCAGAATTATGTTGTTAATTAGTAGGACTTGGAGCTCTAGCAGAATGAGGATGGGAAGAATGACAGAAGCCACTTTAAAAAAAAAAAAAAAGGAAAGAACAAGGGATCAAGCTGTCACAAAAGAAAAGATGGGATGAATGCACCTGGGGATACAAATATTTTGAAACTTTAAAGGATTTCTTTTCTTTTGAGGTTCACTCAAAACAGTTTCCAGTGCATTATAAAACCACATTGCCTAATTGTTTCTCCCACAATGCATGACAGTCAAACAGATTTTCAAATACTCTTTCCAATTACTGCCGCAAACCCCTTTTCTTTGTATCAGTAGAATGAAGCGGTTTTTGCTGCAGCTTGCTGTGGTCTAGCAGGTAATCTATGCTGCATTTTCTGCTTTACTGTGTTCTACCATCGAGACCCCCTGGGTCATTTACTGAAATACTGTTTCGTTAAGCTGAGAACCTGCCTTCAGATTAGTCAGTGACCTTTGGAGGCACAATGCTGCAGTGTTGTAGGAAGATGCCATCGCTCAGGTGTAAGGGGAAAAAGGATTAGCACGTCTTTATGTGCTTCTTTTCTGCTCTCCCCTCATGTGAAGACCATGAGTATTTCAGGCACAGTGCAGGTCTGACCATAAGCCATTACTGCTGCTGTCCTTGGACTAGCTCTTTTCGAAGTGGAGTTGTGCCTTTATGTTTTGGGAAATTGCTTGTCCGGCATTTCCGGGGGAGTTCTCTGTGGTGTGTTGGGTTAGTGCTTCAGGGAGCAACAAAGGAGCAGGAACCCACTGGGTAAATACAGTCAAAAGATGTAAACCAATCCATGTTTCAGATCTTACTTAATTTAGTGTTTTGACAATGCGATGAAGACTGCAAAAATGGAAAAAAAGAAATGAATGGCAGTATAGTAAAATAATTGAGGCTCATTTGTACCTGCATTCCCAGGAGAAGAGCATGAAGTCTACTGATCAACATTGAAATCTAATCATTGTTTTGTTCGAAAATAAAGGAATCTAATATTTTCCTTGTCCTCTGCTGATTTCAGGACAGTCCAGGAATGGGTGTTCATGGAGGATGTTGATTAGATTTTGATTTAGCTTCTGCTTTACTCTTCTGTTGGTTAGGAAGGGCAAGAGCAGCTGTCAGTTCAGACTTCCTAACTGATACTATTAACAGTTTATTGCAAAGGCATCTGCAACTTAGCGCTGGGTATTCTGTCACAGTTTTTCTTCTTTACTGCAAGAAATGATTCAAATACAGGATTAAACAAGATACAGAGCACTTTTGAGTGGACACCTTGAGCGTTAGAGAGGTGCATGACGTGGCATATAAAAGTAACGGCAATCTCTAAGAAAAGTGGGAGGGAAAAGTGACCATCCTGAGACTAAAAAGGCATGTGAGCACAGAAAATATGAAGTGCCCAAGATGATTTGGGATGCTCTAAATAGTTCCAAAAACATGCAAAACTGGTTCCTCATACATATAGACTGTCTTCCTTCATATTATATTAGCAAGCACTATTTTTAGCTGATAAAAATATAATCCAATGGAATAATGTGCAAGATGTCATGCAAGGGATATCTGTTGTTGCCTTCTACATGCTAACATCTGTTTATCCCATATGGAAAGCTTTAGAGCAGTCTATATAGAAACAATTCTGCTAACTGAACATATTTTGTTTCTCCTGACTCATTATTTATTTTAAGAACTCCTGTTTGGTATAGCAGCTCTTTCTTTCTCAAGAGCTGCTTCCCTTATTATAATTAATATTTGTCTATATTTCACTTCTGTTGTGAGCTATTCTTGTTTCTATAGAAGTTTAACTATGATGTGCTGGGGAACGGCAGCTTCAGGTGAGAAGCAATAGTTGAGCATCTGATCATGAATGGCTACTGGCATGGAGCCCTTCTAGGGGGTGGTTTGGAGGCAGACTGTGCAGGGAATGTAAGAGCTGTTGTGGAAACTGAGATTTGTTTACTCTGTATCACCTGTGTCAGCAATGTGCTGGTGGTGATGGCAACAAGCACGTTATAAAACTTGGTCAGCGCTGATAGATTTTGCTTGTTGGAAATTTTCACCCCTAACAAGGGCTTGCATTTAAAGCAGCGGGTAATTGAAGAATAATAGCGCAGAGGGGATTTCATTCCAAGCCTGACCATGTTTTGTGTTAGACGTTTGTCTATATAAAGAGTAAACAGACACAAAAGCCTACCCAAACTGCCAGAAAACAGGAGAGGAGTTCCCAGCAGGTCCCTGACCCGCGATGCTCTGTTCAGGCACGCGACACCCCGTTTGCTGCCTCTCAAACCATCTGCTGTGGCACGTTTGGCGGCTGCTGCAAGGCTCGGTCGAGGCCCCCGCAGCCCGTGTCAGCAGCTCCTTATTCTGCAGGCACGGGGTCATACGAGGCCAGGGCTCCTCGCAGGCTGGCTTGACTCTGCCCAGGGTGCTACAGGTGTCCTGGGGACATGTAGGTGCTGCCATCTGTGAGGACCTTGCTCTTGCCATTACTGCTCTGCTGCTGAGAAAGGGTGGTTTGTGTTTATGGAGAGGCATTTCCTCCTGCACTCAGTCCCAGCAATTTTGTTTAGTTTGTTGTTGGGTTTTTTTTACCTCCATATGGATACACAATGCCCATTAGCTCTCCTGTCCATTTTCCATGCTGGAGAGTTCTGTAAGAAGAAATTCTGTGACGCCATTGAATGTCTTATTCCTTCACTTAAAAAATAATAACGAAATAGATTTTTCTTTGGAAAGCCAACTTTTGTCAGCTATTGTCTCTCAGTTATAGCATACAGCTTCTACTTACATATCCTCTTGTAATATCTGATAGTTTTGCATAACTGTTAGAAAATGCTGACCTCGAAATTGTGACTGCTGCATCCATAAATGCAAAACAGATTGCTTTAATAAAAGTATTTGAAAAAGTTTTATTTCATTTTTTTTTTTTTTGTGGAGTGTTAGTCTCAAAAAAACTTACCCCACTAACACTCCATAAAAATGCAAATGGTGTTCTTTCAAGCCTTGTTAATGAATAAATTAATTTGCATGATTAAAAAGCATAACTGGAACAAAATAAATAAAATACAAAGCATTCCAGGTGAAAGCTAGGTATTCTATAATGAAGAGCCTATTGAAACTCTTCTACCAGTTTAGTTTATTGTCTGTATTTTATTTAAGTTGCTCCCTAATAGAGTATCCTTTTTGTAAGAATAATTTAAGATGCAAAGAATCAGATCTCAAACCTTTAGCTGAGTAATTATGTATATTTTAATTTTAGCTCTGGGGAAGTTTTAGGACTGCTCGTTGGCAAATACTTTCTTTGCTAATTGGCTTCCTGGAAATATTATTATGTGAACTGCAAAACAATAGAAAACTAAATAAAACAAGAAATGCTAGCCATTCTGAAGAGGAGGATTTTTTTTAATGGAGATAAACTTGCATCAATTCTATGTGACATAAATGCAAATTACTTTCACGTGAGTCATAGGTGGGAAGATAATGCAAAGAATGAGTAGGAAAGCTGTAGTTTTGTGTGACCTCGGTGGAGGACTGAACTTGAGGAGGACATTTGTAGCAGAGGTGCACACTAGAGGGTGCTAGTACTTAGCATCATTGCTATCATTTTTATTCTTTTGCTATTAAGAAATAATCAGGGGGCTTTAAAGGGTTTCCTACACAGGACTGGACCAAACTTTGAAATTTCTCTCCAGTGTTCGCTATGTTGTTCTCATAGTAAATTTGCATTTTGCAGTTCAGTGAAGTTATTCAAGTAACATATATCAAATGTTTGTGACGTGATTTGTCCAAGGCCCTTCACTTGATTGGAGTGACAGACTTTGCTTGGATTTCAGTAAAATTTGAATCAGCCCTCAGGAATTTTAATAAATTACTTGTGTATTTCTAATATTTGTCCCCTCAACGTATCTGTTAAACTTCAATTTTAATAGGGTTTGTGCCTTCTAGCTTTTATTGCCTACCCTGTGAAAAATGTAATTTAGAAAAGCTGAGGGTTTGCCTCAGTGTTAAGAGCATGGACCTAACAGCACAGAATTTCCTCTTTTCTCATTGCCCCTCTCTGCATCTGCTCTTTCTTTTCTGATTCTTTTTTCTCATCACTTCATCTGTGAGTTTACTCACCTAGTCTGACACCTTATCTTAGGACCTAATTTATCTGCCTTTAACTCCTACTTTTGAAGACTGCACTGATCAATTCTATAATATCAGAAGATGTCCTTAGCACCTCTGGCCAGAAGTGTTTTGCTTTGGAGAAATATCAGAGCGTCAGCCCATGGAAAAGTGGTAACCTACCTTCTAATAGAGTTTGAACACATTTGCATTTGTCTGTACATCAAAGACTTTTTTGTGGCAACAAGTAATGTCCTTCACCATAACGATAGTTCTGCTTTAATTCATGCCATAGATGGAAGACAGAGGGTGTGCAACAAATGAACAAATGTTCACGTGCAGATCTGTCTTTGGGGGATTTGGCTGGTGCTGCTCTGCTCTGGTCTGGGGGATGAAGCCCATTATTGGCAGCACAGTGACAGGGACAGACCTGCCTTGGTGCATAGTGTGTGCGACTAAAGGGAGGAACAGTGGGTGTACAGGGCCCTTGTGGAAGAAGATATTATTCTCATAGGTAAGGTTTGGAAGGGAAAGAGTGGCACGAGGAAGATGGGCATACATACAGAAACCCCTTGAGGGACAGTTAGACATCAGTAGTTGGTGGAGAAAGGAGGACCCCAAGATTGCATAGGATCCTGTAGAATTGAGGGGAACGGGACACAGCAGGTTCTGCTGAGGGATGCTTAAAGAAACCTTGTTTTTGAAGGAGGGCTGGCTGATAGCAGTGGAAAGTGAAGGATCAGTGCAAGACCTGTGGTTACAGAGAGCAGGGAAAGGAGAAATAGATATCACACACAGTCTGGGCAGTCTTGCTATGGGATGTTGGAGGGCACCCCTGACAGGGAAGGGGCAGGCAGATGTTCCAGGGGACAGTAGGGTAGGAAGTGTGATGTGTGACAGATCTGGTCTGTGACACTGAGCACAGCCTTATTTGTTCTTGATTGTGTTTTCGCTGCCTTTGTCTACCTTCACGCTTCCTTCCATGTTTCCCAAATACTTGCTCTGTCCTGCAAGGTTAACCTTGCACATTTGGCTGCTGGTGGGTTGGTCACCTCTGCTGTCTCCAGAGGAACCCTTGCTCTTGTATCTCTTTGTAAATCATGCGTACCTGTCACAGGGCAGCACAGCAGAGAGCAGCCTGGAAGCTCAGCGCTAAATGGTCTCTCTGATAAAGTTGCAGGTGGGTGAAGTAGCTGCATTTTTTACTTCTTTCCATTTGGCCTCAGTCACTTGCTATCTAATTACGGAGCACCTTGTGTAGTCAACCATAGAACTGGCCTTTTCAATGATCTTGTAATTCAGTCGCTGAATCATACTGACCGTCCTTTTAATCCTTTTCCTGATGCATTTATAAACTTGTCTGCCGTGCCTGAGGTAGCAAAAGTTATTTTATAACTTGAACTTCAAGATGATGAGAAACTTCAATTCTCAATGATTTTCTGTGTGTTCTCTGCAAAAATAAGGCTAGTATATAATTCCACTGTCTTCTACCGCATCACAATAGTATTGTATATGAACTAAAAGGAGAACCAAACCTGTTTAACAGTCTCCTGATTTAAGGCAGATCTGAACTTTAAAATTTGCTTAGTATGTGAAGATATAAGAAAGTGTATTATACAGGGAAGTGATATAGCAAAACAGCACCTGTCAGCGTTTAGCTTGCAGGTGTATGTGCCAGCTTTCGGTGTCAGGCCCCGTGCAGTGCAAGATCCATAAGCTCAGCGGCGTAGGTGTAAAACCCAGGAGCTCCAGGTAAAACACTTTGTTTGAGAACAACACTGCTTTTTGTCAGGATGTTGCCTAAATATGTGACGTGTTGCGGGTGCTACGTATATATGTTTTTCTCCTGTATATCAGACCTTGGAATTGCTCATTCACAATTTCCCTCCTCTGCGCCTGTCACTGATGAACTTCATGGGCAATTGAAAAGCTTTGTCCATTTGAAAGTCTTTTCCACCTAATTACAAGGACAAATAATATAGTACTTAAAAATCCATCTATTTTACTCAACCCAGCAGTCAAAAAGTTAGAGCTTGTCTCAATGAAGACCATTCAGAGCATACTTAAAACTACACAGAAGCTGTTCTCACTCACCTATTGTTACCAACCTTCACCTTCTAATGGGAGCAGACTCTTAGGGCATTGTCAATTTTTTTCTGTATCAACTTGATCCCCTATGTAACCATTGTAAAAATACTGCTAATATGCTTCTTTTGATGTGTTTGCCATGTTAGAAGATAAAGTGCAATTTTGTGCTGTAGTGATTAGAGGGGTATGTATTATAAAAATAGCCAGTATTGTCAGCCTTTCACTTAAAACATAGGTTTGTAGTTGCACAGAAGCAAATTAAAATAAAGACCTGGGAGTTTTCCAGTGAATTGTGGACCATCACATAGATATTCCTGTGTTTCAGAAAATCTCACAAAATAGGCATCCTTGAGGTGAGGGAGAGGAAGGAATCCTCTGAAACCCAAAGTGTGCTTCAATTACCTTAACGGATATTTTGTAACTGCAAAATTGTATCTTCAGAAACTGTTAACAAATGTGTAGTAAATAACTTAGAGTCCAAAATGCTCTCCTGATTCATTAACTTATGATTATTGTTTGCCTTCTAATAGTGCTTTTCCCCATCATTTGTATTTCCTTCTTCAGTTCCATTATTAGCTTGTGATTAAATCGATTGTAGTCTTCTTCCTTGAGCTCTGACAACAAAAGAAATCTCTCACCGAAGTATTCAGTGGTGCAAGTTTGGGCACTTCATTATTTTGTCTCTTGTAGCTGATCACAAAGTGTTGTGGTTTTGTTGTTTTGTGTGGGTTTTGTTGTTTTTTGTTGGATTTTTTTTTTAAGAAAGTGGAAGTACTTCAAATATGTTAAAGTGAATGTACTCAGAAATGAAATGCATAACATTATTGTACTAATGGCATCTGCTGTGGGTTGGACTCTGAAGGGGAAAAACGAGAGAAAGTCACTCACAATCCCACATCAGATGATGCTCCCTACCCTTTTATCACAGCATCCGTCCTTCCTCCCGTAGGCATCTGCTACTCCCACCTACACAGTGTTTTCCCTTTTGGAGGACAGGCATAGCAGTCTGTTCTGGCCTAGAAAATGCATGATGCTGATGTGTTTCTAGTTCAAGTGCCAGGAGCTGCATGTACTTATTCCTTCTAAGCAATGTCATGTTTTTCCTTAGATGCCTTAAGCATCTCTACATGGCTTCTTTCTTTGTCCTCTAAAGATGATGCTGAGCAGTGATCCTTTTCTCTTTTCGGTTTTCATGTGGTCTCATCCTTCTCCCGTTGACCACAGAGCTTTCTCTGATACATTTTCAGACCCTTTTGGAATGAATATTTGGGCTCCAGTCCACACTGCAGGCACTGCTGTTATCACAGGCTGGAGGGTATCTGTTACAGGATGCAAGGAAAGGGTTTGTTGGTGTTAGCTGTAAACTGTGAGGCTTATAAGCATGCTTTTTGTAGCTTACAATGATAATTCAAGATTCAAGACTCTCAAGATAATTCAAGAATCTCTCTAGGGCAAGGAATCAGAATATCTCCCACTGTCATTAAGGCATAAGAGCACAAATTAGTTTGCCTTTTCCGTGAGCAGAGAGGGATGATAATAGTATTTATTTGCACTTCTGATATCTGGAGATAAAAGCAGGAGCCAAGATGATACCAGCTTTTCCAGTGCATTTCCAGGCTACTGGTGACTTTAAAGGATTGGCATGATGGGAGGAAGCTGCAGACCTGATGGGGTCACAGGTTAGGTTGGGTAGTTGTTAGAAGTTTACTGTCATAGCTACTACATGGACTGGGGTTTGCAGATGGGTGAAAAGGTACTTTGAAGGAAACTGAACTGCATCTAGGTGAGGCAGTATGGAGGTCTTCATGGCTCTCTCTGAATTTTTCATTTTCTTCATTCTTGTACATCCTTTAACGGAATTGAAAGGTTGTTTCTGTCTCAGTTCTGCCATAGTCTTGTGGAATTTGCTGAATCCCATAAAAACATCTGGAGGCAGCTCTTTGGTAGTCAGGTGCTCTTGACTGCCAAAGTAGGAAGACCTGAAGAGCAGAGGGAATAGTGTGGGTCCTGCTCCACGTGAGGATGTGAAAATGGCTGAGCAAAAGCACAGCAGAGGCTTATAAGGAGAAGCTGTTCTCCAGTCACTGGTAGCAAATGGGAAGAATAATCTAGTAGCAGGTGAAGTGTTAGTCCCTGAATGCATAAACAAAAATTTTGGTTTGTATGAAGAGTCTTATGAGCATGGAGAGTCCATAATAATCACATCTGGTGCTTTCACTGGCTCCCTTCCTAGATCTGGTAAATTGGTTGTTTTAGCATTTTACTTAGAGAACATTGTGAGTGATATTGGATGTGACCTGCTGTCCCATCCCTCCAGTTATTTTGCTGACAGATATATATATATAAAAACTTTTTCTTTATAAAATATTCTGTAAAACATAATGAAAATAAATAGAATTCTTTAAAGGCATAAGATGTTTTTTTTTCCTAAGTTTTATACTATGAATCACTTGATTTATATCCTACTAGTCTGATTTATATCCATTTATTGTTTACTTTATTTATAATCTGATGTCTGATCCTAGTTATCTTCTAGGGCTAAGTGAGGATAATAAAGTTGTGATACAAAACAACACAAATGCTTAATACTTCAAAGTCACCATTTTTCATGCATTGCAATAAATATAATAGATTAAACTAATGCAATAAATTACGTGAGCCAAAACGATTGCAATTCTTTGCTCTTAATTTAATCTAACAATTGCAATATTCTTACCTTATTTAATATTTTCCATTAAAATGGAGATTTTCCATATGAAGATGAAGCCATACTGGCCTCTTTAGAAAGGAACCACTAATAATAGTCAAGCGATCAATTAGTAATGTTCACACTGGCATTTTCAAATTAGTTGTTTCTCACATGATTTCTGGAAGATGTGCGGGTAAATATATTAGGTCTATATAATTATTATGAAATGCCAGTAAGTGGAGCTGAATAAAGAAAAAAATGTTACATTTTCTAGTATTATTTTTTTTTTAATTTGTAAAAGTTGAAATTTAAAAGCATACTGTGGGTCAAAAAATAATATATATATTCAACAAAATATTTCCTTCAATCCCAACTGTGGTTTTCAAACTAGACTTTAAGTAAACTTTTTCTTCTTTTTTTGTTTCGAGCAATTCTAGAGCCTTTACAAATGAGGAAAATAGCAGATCACCAGTCTACCAATCAAGGGACAGGGATGCTGTTTCAAGTGGACATGCTAGTATAGAGACATACTACGTCGTTGTATGTAAAAAGCTACCTAGACATCTTAGAATTCACTTGGAAATATTTTCTGTCTAATTTTTATTAATTTGATTTTGTAAAATGGTACTCTCCTGTGTAAATTATAGAAAGATTTTATGGTCTACCTGAACAAAAATACCGAAATAATTTTCATTTGCCACCCTGATAGAATCTTCAGGTGAGTAAAACAGCCAAGAAAATGAAAAAAAGTGGCTCGCATCTCGGTTACAGTTTTTCTGAGTGTCATCTTTCTACCTTTAGATTTCCTTCTTTTCTTTCAACTGGACAACCTGATTAACCAAATATTTGGCAGAATATTGAAAGAAGATCATAATTGCCTGAATTTAATTCATGGCAGAAGGACTGTCTGACTTCTTGCACTATGTTGCTGTCAGTGTTTTTTTTTGGGGGGTGGTGGTTTTTTTGTTTGCTTGGGTTTTGTTTTCTTTTTAAGAAGGAAGGATAAGGAGGATTGTGGCAGGATGTAAAGAGGAGCTAAGTTGTGTAAGTAAGAGTGGTTAATGAGGTAGGAGGACATAATGAGGAACCCATGGGCCTGTCCAGGGTTTGTGGATGGGACTTTGAGAAACTTTTTTCTTTACAGTTACTTGGGTCCATGCAGCAAAAGGCTTTCTCCTATTCAAAAACTGGAACTATGGGAAGAAAACCTTTTCTTGTCTTCTCTAATGATTGGTTGCAGAAGCACATCCTTTAAATAAATAAATAAATAGAAAGGAAAAAAGTGGTCTTGGACAGAATCTTGATGGAGCTGGGAGAGTTGTAGTTTATCTTTGAGAGGGGACGGCAGTGGGTACATTTACTCTTCACAGAGTCAAGATAGCAGTCATGCATTTCAAGCCAAATTGTACAGGTTTTGTGTTTGTTTGTGGTTTCTTTTTTTTTTTCCTTTGCCACTTTTAATGTGCATTTGCACATGTTGCTGACCAGGTGACTTCGACTTGAAAACAAACTCCATTTTATATTTCTGTAGAGCTATGAAATTCGAGGCTATACAAGAAATTGGTTTATAAGAGATTTTTGGAAAGAGTTGTATATAGGGATGAAATAGATTTTTGATAGAATAAAGTGGAATAAAGCCCTTGGAGTAGGATATTCTAGGACACCTCTTCTGTGACTTGAACAATTGGCCTCTAAGAGTCTTCTCACAACTCATACCAAATCAGCTGATGCACTCACTTGTGGCCAAGTCCCTTTAGTATGGAAAAGTATCCTTCCTCAATGGGAAGATTTTTCAGCAGAAAGCCCAAATGATGAATCATCGGTTATATTGAATTATCTTTCCACTTGGAGAAAAGGCTGTGCTTTATCAGTGTGGAATAATACTGAGAGGGAACTGAAAAGGGAAGGAAGGGAGGAAAAAGAAAAAGGAGACATTTTGTATTAGTGTTATTGTTGGTACTATAAAATTACTGATGGTATTGAGGGTTGTTCCATTCATACTACCTTTACAAATACCAAATTCACTTTAAGTGGTGTGAGTGTTCACTCGCTGAGCCTTTCTGTGCTGAGTGTCTGCCCAGAGCATATCTTTATGATTTTTATAAGTCCTCAATAAAAAAGTTTCTGAAAGAAATGCTGACAGCCAATTAACTAGAACATCATGAATAAAGTTGCGAAGGAAAGTGTGCTGTATAGAAAGTCAACACTATGAAGCTTGAAAGTTGTGTCATGTGGAGTAATTCTCTCAATATTCCTACAGTAATAAAACAATTTTAAACCAGTGCCTCATTTAAGAAAAAAAAAAAGGCATGTGGTCTGATGGACAGCTGCAAGACAAAGGTGTGTTGGTGCAAATTATATTCTTCTCAGCACCCATAATCTGTATTGTTCATAAGCTTTAGGAACAGCTACATTCTGCTTAGGATTCAGTTCACATTCCTCTGCCACATTCTGCAGCCATCGCATTATCTGCAGAGGCAGGAGTGACTACAAATAGTACCAGAATGGAGCAGCCCAATGACTGATCTGGGAGATGACAGCTGTTTGCTGAAATGATGAAAAGAAAAAAGTGTTCACAGCCCTCTCCCCTTCCCAACATCTCCCCAGCAAGTATACATATTTCTGTCCCCTTCCATGGGAAATCATCATCACAAATTAAGAACAGAGGGAAGTGGGGGAATATGTATTTCTGTTCTGTTCATTTGTATTTCTGTTCTTGCGCTCCTTTGTGAAAGATAAGTGAATGTGCTCCTTATGTTCCAAAAGTATAACAACTAATGGTTTGCTGTATAGAGGTGGCAAAGAAGGGGCTTTGAGATTCATTCACATAAGATCAGTTGACAATTGCTGATTGTTTTTCATGGTTAACACAGGATCACTAGTGTTGCAGTTATTAATGCTGTGTCTGATTTGCTGAGTTCCACTTTATTGATTTTATTTTGATTGGAGTAATGCTGATCGCCACCTTGGAAAACAAAGTTGTCCTTGAATGACACTATTTAAGTATTACATTCCCCTAAACATTCATTAAGCCTCATGCTTTAATTAAACCTAGGTATTACCAATAAGTGTTGGAGGTGCTAGAACAGAAGAAGCAGAAACCGGACATACCTGAGGGCCTTTTCCCTCTCACTAGAAAATGTTGGAAAGAAACCAGTCAGGTTTTTTGAGAGATTAGCTACATTAAGATGTGACTTTTTTCCCTATTTGTTTGTTCTTGATGGGTCATAAAAGACTTTTCACTTCTTAGAGGGAAAATTTGTTTTGTGTATGTGCAGATGTCTGTTGTTTTTATATTATTTTATTGACTCTGTGAAAACTCCTGTTCTAGATTGAGAAGGTCTAGGCTCTGTTTCTATTACCTGCTGCATGATGTTGGACAAATAATCCCTGTTGTATTTCCTCTCACCCATTTTGCCACTACCTTAGTTTCTTTCTAATGAGAAACTTGTGAAGTTTGATTAAGTTTATATATTATTGTTTTCTTCCTTGCTGTTGTTACAAGCCCCACTGTATGTGCTTTGCAGGACATCTTGTGTTAACTTCTGTAACGGTTTTGGCATGTACCACATTCCTTTGTCAATCACCACTTTGCCACTTCTCTCTCATCAGTGAAGATCCACTTCTCTTGGCTTGGCTACACTGCCATCACCCAACGTTCAGCTCATGTGCAGAAGAGCTAAAAGTAACTTTTTTTTTTTGTGTGTGTAGAACCTTTTATCTGTAGATGTAGAGCTGTTTAACAGTTCCCGTCTCTGTTGCCCAGTGTCATTACAGAGGTGCAGAGAATACAGACTGACTTCCCAGGGTCATATAGCCAGGTTAAGGGCAGAATAAAATGGTAGAAGCAATCATGTGGCTTGTCCTGCTTGTGAAAAAGTCTGTACAAGGAGGTACCTTGATGTTTCTCATAGCTCATGTTCCCTAGGATGAACAAGACTATTTAATAAGAATGCATTTACTTCTGGCTTTGCAAGTATATCAGCACTGAAAAGTATTTAGCTGATATTTTTTGCCTGACACATCTGTGCCTATTTAGGAATTTATCCTTTGTACAGCAAAATAGCTACTGTTGAGTCAGCAGTTTCCTAATACGATGTAATAACAAAGAATGTAAGAGATTTTGGCAAAAGAATTTGCTTAGTGTATGCTGCTTTATGACTACAGGTGGCACCTGGACTTACAGGTAAAAGGCTTGAACAATTTAGGTAATAAAATACTGTATTTTGTGAACTTCTGACTCCTAAAAAGTGGCATATACTTGTTAGAAATAGAATAGAAATCTTAAACAACTAAAAATTTGCTTTAGCCCAGTGAATTCTGGGAAAAAAAAAAAGGAGATTGTCTGTTACCCTTTATTAATTATCATTGCTCACTCAGGTGAGCACACTCAAACATTGAACTTTTGGCATTTCATTTACCAACATTGCTATCTGTAGAAAATGCACCAATATACATAATAAAACAGCCATAATCAGAATTTGCTAAGGTCTATTAACACCTTATCAGGACTTTGGAAGGCTCAGCATATGTGCACTCTTCATTTGCATTACCTAACTTCAGGAAATTTGAAAACAGCCTAAGCTAAGATGTTCTCCATGGCTCATTAGCTCCTCAGAGCTTTGACAGAGGGGCATTGGTCAGATAAATCAATAATGTGTAACATAAAAAAATGTTGAGATCTAATTTATAATTATATAACTGCATTTAGGGCTGGATGCAAAAGCCGTTTCATGGCTGCAGACGCAATCTGCGTTTACAGAATTATCCCTGGGTGAGGGCAATTACTGCATGGAGGCTAAAGGACTGTATTATTTCCAGTGAAAGGCAAGCTAGGAAGTAACAAAATGCCATGTATTACTTTGTAGTAATTATTGAGACTGAATGGTATGTTAATCACTGTTTGAAATTTGGTTCTTGAAAGAATGCAACAAATATAGCTTGGTGTAACTGAAAACAGTTACGGTGGTAACAGGTAAAATACGATGTAATTTATGACAATTTCTGTTGGTAAAAGGATTGTAGTACATACAGAAAAAAGACCAAATGAGTTAAGGCCATGAGATAACATCGTCTTACATTACGTTCTTGGGCTATGCTAGATGAGAGTATTTCTAATGGAAATACCAACATCCCAGAAAGTGAGCATGGCTGTGAATTTTTACCTACTTGCATTTGGGGTGAGTGGGAGATTAGATTTAGGTTTGGATATCTTGTCATGGAACCATTCTAATGTTTTGCTTTCAGATTAAATTCCAATCCAGACTGGCCTGCTCTCTCATGCTGACATACCTACGTTTCTGGAAAATTTAATTTCTCTATTACATTTGAGTCATTTTGGACATATCGTCTAGTCCACCTCTCTACTTTGACCTAGCAGAAAGCCATGGTGTGTGCCTGCTGTAGAGTGGACAGCACTGTAGATGGCCCCAGGTAGTTTTTTGGGACAGTTTTGGGCTGGAAGCGTTGCTATTGCACCCTCCAGGTGGGATTATTCTCGTATTACTGAGCTGGGTCTCTCTGACGGCCACTAGCTTGGAGCGCGCTGCTGTGCTGTTCTGTGTGTAGCATGTCTTGATTCCCTTTTTCACAAGGTAGGATTCTCACAAGGTGTCGAAACACATCACCGAAACTTCCCAATGATTTTCTTCTATTACAAAAAAACAATTCAATCAATTTTCCCTAATACAAGGGTTCCTTACTTTAATTGTTCCTTCTAATGCCTGCCCTTTTCTAGCGGTCAATGGCCCAAACTGCCGGCAGATTTAGTATTACAGAGTGTCTCCTGCTTCCCCCCAGCCACTGCTGGCTGCTCTGCAATCTAAGTTCAGCTGTCTTTGGAAAAAGGATCAGTCAGTATTTCCCAGAAATGAGGATCAGTTCAATGCTGATTTTGTCGTACAGGGTTCATTATTCAGGACAGTGGGGTACTGTTCTGCGTGCTGTGGCTACCTGATGCCCAGTGCTGTCCCAACCCATAGCTGCCCAAATCCAAAGAAACCAACTTGCAGCTTCTTTGATTTCTATAGTTTTGTACTGTGTATCAATACAAATTACCCATTCTTCAGGGTTTTTTTATTTGGGTAATCACTTTCTCTATGTCCTAAGTACACACAGTGGAACAGCACTGTTTCATTCATGCTACCATTGAATATCATCTTTAGATATTGCCCCATCTTCCCACCCTTCTCTCCACAGGTGTTTTTTTCAGAGACTTGTTAGTCTTTCATGGACTGCAGACATCCAACTTCTAATTTTGTCATCTAGCTCTCATCTTTCACACTCTGCTACACACAGCTACAGTAATTACATTAAATATTTTCAAGCCTACTTCAAGTTATACCCTGTGCTCTTGGCCCTTTTTCAGGACATCCTTTTGTCTTCTGTAAAGTTTTCTCCTTTCCCATATAATTTCCCAGGAGTTCACTTTTCCTTCCTAATCATAAAACCTAAGGCTTTGGTTCAAGACATAGGGTGTATACTTTACAGGTGAACTCGTCTTCTGGTGTACATTCCCAGGACACGTTTTAGAGTGTTTTCCTCTGGAAGTCTGATTTTGAGCAATAGGAGATTTTTGTTTACCTTTTTACCTCTTTGCTCTCACAACTGTGACTCCTATACGTGTTTATAACATGATTTTGCCTCATCACTCCAAGGCAGATGCTGGGCCGGTGTTCCTTGTATCTTAATGTTACCATATCTCTAAGAACTGCCACTGAGATTTTCTGGAGGGTTGACAATAGCTTCAGCTGTGCGTTAAGCCTGAAACTAAGAAGAGACAATAACCTGATTTGAATGCAGTGCTGACAGCTTAGCATATCTGTGGACAGTCTTGAGAGAGGAATATCAATACAAATGATTTTGTATTATCAAACCAGTGGGCAGGGATTAAGTCAGTAATACTGAAGTATTGATATTAACTACAATCATTGACAGTCAGATTATAATTGCTCTCTGCCTCCTAGTTTGTAGCTTTTTATTTCAAAATATGATAGTTTTCCCAAGTCATGTTTTGACAGCGTAGTGAAACTTGACATTAAATTAAATAAAGTGCATTGAGTTTGCAGGACCAAATACAGTCCAGCCTCAATAGGTCTGCACAGCTCCGTGGCTACCACTGTGCTGGGTGACATAGAATACATTTGGTGCTTTGCAGAACACCTGATGGAGAAAGAGGAGCCAAAGCAGTAGCAAACACCTTTGTCCACATCTTAAAATATAATAGATTTAATCTTTTTTCAAATATTTAACTTCATATCTGAAGTTCAATCCTTCCTAATTAGGTAACCCAAATTCCATTTATGCTTTTTCCTTGTAATCCCAGCCCCTTTATTACTGTATTGAGAGTGTCTTATCTTCTTTTGCCTGCATGTAATGATTGTATGGACTTAGCTGTTCAGCCTGTCACCCACCATAAAGCCAAGGTTCTTTTCAGGAGAGGTACTAAATGGCCAGTCCTGGCCTCCACCATTATGTGAAGAACTTTCCACTTTCCTTCTACCTTAACTCTCTTTACTTTGGTGCCACCTCCAAATCTGTGGAGGGTGCTACTGTGCTATCATCTAGGTTGATGATGAAGACAATAAAATATGAGTTCTGGCACCAGCCTCTAGGATACTTTTCCCGCTACAAGCCATAGTCAACAACCAGTGATGAACTGTAGATTGCTGCCCTCTGAACCTAGAGGTTCAGCAGATTTCCAGTCCATCACACTTGCCTCTGCGTTCAGGCCATGCTTCTCCACCTGCCAGATGAGTCTGCTGTGCAAGATAGTCCCAGAGAACTGGTGAAGATAAGAGTTTCAGATCTTGTAAATTCTGCTGTTTCAGTTTATGTTTAGTTTCAAAATGGGTCAAATCTCAACTTTTTAAAGACATTTCAGAACATCAGAGTGCCATTGCAGAAATACTAATTCTTCATTAAATTGAAATATTATAATGAAATACAATATGAAACATATCTTCGTGATATTTTAGATTAATAGTCTGACTGATATGAGAAAGTGTGAGGCAAGGGAACCTGCTAGTTCTTAAGTAATCATTAAAGTTGAAAAATTTTACTACAGTAGCAAAGACTGACCAGTTTAATACATGTATAATCCAATGCAGCTAAATGTGTATATTTTCCTGTATGAGTTAATACTTTTAGTCTGAAGTTTTATTCAAGGAATTGCATAATTTCATGCTTTAAAAAAATTTTTAACTATCTTTTCAAAATACTCTGTCAATCAGAAAATGTTGTCTGTTGAAATGATTGCGGAAGAAAAATCTACATTACTTTTCCAGTACTAGAGGAATCTGAACTAAAGAAATGAAATTAACTTGTATTGTTTAGATTGAATTTTACTAATCAGAAGTCATACATACATACATAGTTTGAATAATAACTTCTATTTAGGTAACATTTATACAAGGCTTCAAGCATGTTTGACAGGCTTGACTGAACAACAGTAAATCAAAAGGACACATCAACTTAATCATCATTTAAATAATGGAATAACTTGTTTTGGAGTTTGCTAGGGATGGAGTGGCTTCAGCTTGTGGAAAGTGATAGATATTTCTTTGTGATAGCTGAAGGAGACTAGCCTTGTTGAGTAGTTTGTGATGAACTCTCACCAGATCTGACATGTGACATCAGCATTGTGCCAGAGGGAAGACACAACTTACAGTCTGCCACCCAATAACCCAAAAGTTGTGTTCATTCCATGCTTGTGTAGTAAAATAAAAGTGATTTCAATTGGACCGTGCAGCTGAGAATATGACCTCTCTCCATATGGATGGTTTTGTTCATTGTTCTATAACCTTTTGCGAATTGCTGGGTTTGGGTATATTTGGTGCATTCTATTTTTCACTCTCCCATTGCTGTTAAATTAAATGTAAAATTTGACGGAAAAAGAATGGAAAAAAATTAAGCTCTTCTTCCATTCCCTCTTCTCCTTTCATCCGAAGTAAAAGAAATTTTTTCCATGTTTTGGTGATTGTGACTGAGTGAGTTTTCTGCAAACTTTTAAAACAAATTTTACATGTAAGCAACCTAAGGAATGAAGCAATTAGATATACAACAAAAATTCTATCTGATGGGACTAAAATACTATAATAAGCTTTCAGACATAGGTGTTTCTGAAGAAAATTACTTTCCAACAATTAGTCTAATAATATGATTAACTTTGAGCAGTTCAGTAAAGTTAGAAAGTTTTGGCTGGGTATTTTGGGTTTTCTTTAACATGGTTACTTAGCACTTGATCTCTAAAATAACCTTTTGCTTATTACTGGTTTTTAAAGTTTCTGTCTATATTTGTTTTACAGAAAAAAAAAAGAAAAAAGATTTTTGCTTGTTAGTAATCCAAATTCAGGTGTTCATCATGTGCATTTAGCACTATTCAGAAAATGTAAAAGGGCTGGCATCTTGCTGAAGATAATTTAGAAAAAAATACAGAGGTGGGAAGGTTCTGAGTGCTTTCTTCTGCCTTCTCCCATACTGAGCTTAAGTGCTTTCAAAGATGTGTTTCTCTGTTGTGCCTTCATCCGTTTCTGCACGGTCTTTAAAAATGCTGAGCCAGTAGTTGAATAAATTGCTGACTTTCACAAATAACAATTGATCCAACTTTCCTTTTTGTAACTCTTAAGTGGTGGCACTACATAATCTTTAACATATTACTTTTGTAAACTTATGGTGCCAACAACAAGCTGGTGGTTAAAGGGAATATCTGCTTAGAGCCCTAATGATTATTTAAAAAGTAAATATTTTGTATGTGCAATAATTCTACATTAATATAGAAGACATCCCTTTTCCTTGCTACATTGGGTGTTTACATTGGGTTTGTAGAATTGCTTCTATTCACTTACATATACTGCAGACTGTTGAATTTGAAATGCAGTTTAGACTTTTTTGCCCTGAGACTTACTTTTGTGTTCAGTAGATAGAAGAAAGAGTAATAGGGAGAGCTTTTGAAGAGTGTGAGCTAGCAGACTATGAAACAAATAGTGAAGTCTATTAGGCTGAAAAATAAATTATGAAAGTCATGCCAGCAAGACTGGAAAAATCTATAGTCACTGGCAAAAGGAGAATTAAGAAACCTACACAATCTTTCAGTGTAATTTTCACTTTTATTTTTTTTTTAAGTTTGAGTTATGAAGATTAGGAGGGTTGGTTTGAGGTGACTGAAAAATTTTAAATGACAACAATTTTTAATTAATGTGGGTTAGTTAATTTATTAATTGTATTTTACTTTGTAACAATAGAAATGTTGGAAAATTGATGGGAATCAGAATAGAATTTAGAAAGGTAATGAAACTGTTCACTAAGAGTCTTAATTAACCACCAGACTGTATGCACTGCCCTTTAGTAGCAACTCTCTTTAACTTCATTCTTCAAAAGAAGTAATTGGGCCATTTCTCAGGGCTGCTGCAATACTGTAGCAAAGGGCCAAAATCATTAATCATCATAATGCAGCATAAATGATTTCAAGCTTGTGTTTTTATGATCTGTACTTAGCTCACTGAATATGAACCTTCCACTTCACTTATTCCTGTATGTTTGTATATTAATGTATCTGCATGTTGATTTAGATTTGCTGACTTTAATGTGTCTAGGTACAGTGAGGGAAGTTATCCATTTTCTAGAGTTCCGTACATTTCAGTATGTTTATCTGCACCCAGGAAATTCTTTATTTGATAAATCAATTTGGGATGTTTCCGCTCCAATAGAAAATGTTTCTGTGTATTTCACAAAGATAAATTGGCGTTGGGCATAAATAGCTGCAGTCATTCACTTGTTCTAAAGTTGAAAGAGTTGGATTCCAAATCTAAGTTAATGTGACTGTAGATTATCCAAACGGTGGCTGATAGTACAGCCAGAGAATTACTCATAGCTCTAATATTTATTCCAAATTTAGGAACATTTGTGGCTAATTTGTTTGCAGAGAAATATTTGCATTGCATTTCCAGAAACAGAAAATGAAGTTCCAAATACCCAAAAAGAAATTTGTGTAAAGACAGAAGACTTTACAAAAATGTGTTTATAATTATTCATACCTTAAACTATATTTTAAAAAGTTAAATAAGCAGCCTGTTGAATTTTCCATTTAAGCATATGAGTAAATGCAATTTGAGTGTTGTACAGATTTCCTCCCTGCAACGTGAATACAAAAGCCTGAAATGAAGTTGCAATGCATTTTTACCGTTATGGCTTTCTCTATTGTCTTTTTTTCTTCCTTCACGTTTGCTGCTTAACTTTCAATGTTCAATTGCTGTAATGAAACTATTACAGCACTTCACTAAGTGCTGCTAAAAGGGAAAAAAAATATAATTAAAATAAATAGCCAAAAAAAATTTGCTATAAAAATAAATTAATGAATAATCAAATAGATAATAGCATGGTTTTGTGTGAACACTATTTATCAGTGCATAAGTGTGAAACAGAACTTGCAAAATTGCAGTCCAGTATTTTGTATGTATTTATAAATAAGTGTGAATAAGAATATTCTGTGCAACTGTTCAAAGAAATGCAGAGATTATATTGTTTCTTTGTAAGATTTTTATCCTCGTGGATAGCTAGTGAATCTAAGCAGATAGTAATCTCTGGTTAAGAAAGCATTATCTCGCTTTTACAAAGGGAATTGAAGCAGAAATTAAATCATTTGCCCAGTGTTTTATATGGATTCTGTTGTACTGATGGAATTAAGTAAATTCATCACTGTCTTTTAATGTAAAAAATGGATTTCACTCTTCAAGTCTAAATACAAAAGCATTTTTATCTCTTTATATACTTGAACTATATAATGGTGAATTTAATCTTTACTAGTGCAAGCTTTTTTCCCCCCAGCTAGCTTTGTTTTATTACCTCATTTTGTTGCATATACAAGAGTATTTTGTGCCAGGATCTTAATGTAATGTTTAAATGTAAATGCATGTAGAGCTCTGTTAAGGTCAGAGAGCTATTCCTATAGGATGAAAACAAGCAAAGGAGAAATTAAACTGTGTGGCAAAAAAACTTTATGGCAGAGATATCTTAGGTTGTGAAACAGTCGCTTTAGGGAAATATTAGAAACCTATTCGTTTGAGACTTTTATAACTAGAATTGACAAAACACTAGAAGATGGTCTGTAAAGTCGTGCAGTGCACAGCTATATGAAATAGGATAATGGAGCTTTTCAGTATTGAAATTCAATGATTTTGAGATAGTGAGCTAAATCACGTATACTTCAGTATTCCATGTGTTATCAACACATATCTGAAAATTGGCCTATATAGACACTGAATATCTAAATTGCTTTTCTTGTTCTCCCTTGATTGCTAGCTTTAAAGAAATACTTTGGGTAATGGTAACCAGCTCCATTTCCAACAAATGTCATGCGCAACTCATGTGATGGTGCATTAAAGAAAGATTTGCAAAAAGTATCCTTGAAGCAGTTACAGTATTGACAGACTTCCGGGGTTTATTGTCCTTTTTTTTTTTTTTTGTATCTTTACTTTTTACAGTACTGTTAAACAGCCTGTTGCAGGTCTCTTTCTTGAAGTCAGGTTTTATGTCCAAACATGAAAACCTCTTCAATTTCTGTTCATTTCTGGAATGCCTCAAATTTAATGAACTACAAAGCTTTGTAGTCATATTTCCTTTATAACATCATGTTACAGCATTAGATTTTTGACATTCTGCAGACAAAAGATTATTAGGGAATTTCCTGTAGTTATTTCATCTATAGAGAGACATAAGATCATGGCCATTGATAAAAAATAAATGCTAGTCATGCAGTGACTTTGAAAAGTTATTCAGATTATTTCTGAGGCATTTTTGTTTTGTTGTTTGGGGTTTTTTTAATTTTGTTTGTGCTTTTTTTTTTTTGAAGAAATTGGGATTGTTCAAAAACTCACTATTTCGTCTCCCTTTACAGCCACTGCAGCAATGACCAAAAGTTAGTGTAATCTGCATAAATTTGATGGATTTGCTGCTAAATTTACACAAAGGTTTTAGGAAACAGTTCTAGAAGTAGTGAAGTTTCCTTAAGCTAAGGCTTGAGATATAAATGCTATTGAGACATGTAGAATTAACTGGACATACAATATAAATGTCATTTGTCTTTAACAAACTTTAAAAATATTGTCCTGAAAGAATTATAGCATAGTTTAGGTTGGAAGGAACCTTTAAAAGTTGTCTAGGACATCTTCAACTAGATCAGGTTGTTCAGGGCCCTGTTCAACCTGACATTTAATGTTTCCAGGGATGGGGCATCTACCAACTCTCTGGTCAACTTGTACCAGGGCTTTCCCACTGTCACTGTAAAAAATGTCCTTTTATCTAGTCTAATAGTCTAAATCTACCCTCTTTTAGTTTAAAACCATTACCCCTTGTCTTGTCATAAAACGTCTGTACCCATCTTTCCTCTAGACCCCTTTTAAGTACTGAAAGGCTGCAGTAAGGTCTCCCCGAATCCTTCTCTTTTCCAGGTTGAACAACCCCAACTGTCTTAGCTTGGAGTTACCAGCAGGTCCATGTCCTTCTTATGTTGGGGGCTCCAGAGCTGGGTGCAGTACTCCAGGTAGGGTCTCCCCAGAGCAGAGCAGAGGTGCAGAGTCACCTCCCTCGACCTGGTGGCCATGCTTCTTTTGGTGCAGCCCAGGATATGGTTGGATTTCCCAAGTCCTTCTCCTCAGGGCTGCTCTGAACCCTTCATCTCACAGCCTGTATTGATAACAGGGGGTTGCCCCGATCCAAGTGTAGCACCCTGCATTTGGCTTGGTTGAACCTCATGAGGTTCACATAGGCCCACTTCGGGAGCTTGTCCAGGTCCCTCTGAGTGGCATCCCATTCCTCAGGTGTGTCAACTGCACCACTCAGCTTACTGTCATCTGCAAACTTGCTGAAGGTGCACTTGATGCCACTGTTTGTGGTGTTGATGAAGATATTGAAGCTCTGTTTGATGAAGATAAAGAAGTTCTGTTTAGTTGTGCTTTAGTCTTTAAGGTCACTTTAACAAAAATCTATTTTAGAAAATTTATATGCTGAGACTACTTTAGTACAAAAGCCATGAAATTTTGCCTTAAGTTAAAAAATTACAAAAAAGGACTCATTTGACTATTTGTTCTACTTATGCTTTCTTTTAATCCCTACAGACTTTCCATGTGCAGAACTTTCATTTGCTGCATTTGGCTTTATGTAATTGAGATATGGGCTCAATTTCTAATACTATAAATTCAGAAATAATAGTAAAGCCCAAGCTAAGGTTATTCTGGTGATACTTGGATGATTCGGCAAACTCAGGACCTGAAAGTGCTTCTCAGTTTAAAGTCAATGCGATTTCGACTGGTAGAGATTCTGGTTAAATCAGAACTGCATGGCTAAATTCCCAGTGTTACTATGAAAGATATACCCTCATATTAGAAATGCAGATTATTTTCAGAATCAGACATATTTTATGTGTTGGATTAGAAACTAAATCGGGGCTAAAGTCTGGATTTGTGTTCCTACCTGGTGAAAGAAATCTCCTGCAGTGCTGGGAGACTTTTTATGCTTCAGGTAATGGAAGTTACATCTGAATGTGGTCGGGGAAACAATGCTTTTCTACTGTAGTTGTCCACTGGAGCAGGATTGGATTTAATATTTGGGAATGATTTTCCAAACCGAGAGAGATTTTGAAGAAAACTCACCTTTAACTTTGGCATGTTAAAAACACATCTATGTTAAAACTTCCCAAAGACTGGCATAACCAAAAATAAGCTGTTAAGTCAAGGTAGTTTCTCCTCTTCTTTCTATGCTTTGGAGAATTTTAACTTTTTATTAGCTACTAGAATTTAAATGAAGACTTGAAGTTAATTGTAGAATATTAATAATTTACATGAACAGAAATTCACAAGAAGAGTTCATTTAAAAGTTTCCAAAGAATGTTAATCTTGATAACTTTTTACATTGGAAAAAAACCCCAATGTTTTGGTAACTGGACTATTGTTTGTTTTTTCCCGGCACTATTAAATCTGAGCTTCATGGAAATCAGCATGAGCTGTTGCTACCTCTGCATCAACTTCTGTTTGCTCTAATCTCTCCTTAATATTCTGCAGTAATTTTCATTCTTTGTCGGTTTCAGAAATTTTGCCTGATATGATTCTGGGGTAACAATAGCAACAAAATTCTGAACTGCATTGCACACCCTGTCTGTATTGTTCACTTCGGAGCCCTTATCATGGAAAATATTCTCTCAAAGCAAAATACTGTAGGTCCTGTTTCTGAGATGGCACACATGGCACTGCATAATATTGTGAATTACTTCATCACCTAGTGACTAATTGTAAAATGTAATTTGTTACATGCATTCAGGTAGAAAGGAGCATGTATAAAAATACTATTTTGTTTCCTGAATGCTATGCTAAGCTAATTGCACCTTGTGAGTGTGATGGTTAATGGGAAATGATTTATAAAAGGACCACGCTCCTGTTGTCAGAACAGTGGTTTGCGTGTAGGTGTATGTGTGAGCACATACAAGTAATTTCATATTGATCTTTTCACCATCAGAGACTCTAAATCTTACAATTACAATATAGAATTGATGGCTTTGAAAGTTAGGCTGTCAGATAATGTTTCAATGTTGCCCTTGTTTCAGTCATGTCCAGAACATTTTTTCAGAAATCATTCTGCCGCAGGAGATTTTGAAATTGTAAGATTTTTCTCCTGTTAAAATGCTTGTACAGTTCCACTGAATTTAATACAATTACTTGTCTCTACCAAATTAGTGAAACAGAGAGATACCTTTTGGGTTCCTATATAGTTTATTGTCTTCATTATTTGCCTTAAAGCACATTGATGAATAATGTAGTTGATAACAAACCGGAGGAAGCTGAAAACTTCAAGATTTATTTAATCAGTTATGTAAATCTCTGCCAGATATCAAGTACCTTTTGAGAATGAGCACCCTGTTGATAAAAATAGGAATATTTGTAAATTTGGAGGGCAGAACTAATACTGCACTGGCAGCATTTTGCATCTGTTCACAACTTTTGAAAGCAGCAGTTAAAAATGTGCCATCTGTAATCACCAACTGCTTAAAGAGAAGATAACGAATGTTTGCTATTAGCTATTAATGTGGAACAAGACATTTAAAAGATCTTATGAGCCAAACTATGTGACATTTCTTTATGTAGTACTCCTGTTGACTGGGAATGAGCTGTAGGTACAAACTGCATGCCCAGTCCCACATGCAGAGTCCTCTCTCTCCTACAGCATAAACACAGTAACATAGAATCTTGTCTTTATTTTGAGTGAACTGAAACCCTGCTGGATGGATTAATGCTCATTCTCCCATTTTTTGTCACCTTCCCCTGTGTTTCTTGCTGGGATGCTTATTCTCCCAGTGGCATTACCCAAGGCAGTTGTGCATTCTCTGCCCGTTTGACCTCTTGTCTGATTGCCGAGTAGCAACTCTGACTTTGAACATATTCTGCTTCTGGTAGTGTTAAATTGCCTGTGGTACCTGTACGTTTGGGAAGCACACCAAAACAATTTCTTCATAATAGCAAATAAGGTAAATAATGTAAAAAATATGGTCCCTAGCAGAAAGATTCTCTAGAGGCTTAAATTTCCATTTTCTGTAATCGGTCTCCTGAGTTTTCTGGTGACAGAGGTTTCTGAACATCAGTATTACTAGATGTCAGACCTCAGCAGCTAAAGGAATGTTTAGGTCTCCAAGTCACCATCGTGATTTTAGCACTAAGTATTTAATTTTTGCAGAATAAACAAATGTAAAGTAGCAGCAGCTTCCCACTGGGGTGCACAGTAACTTTCTTCAATAAACTATTTTAATTGCCTGCATTTTAATGAAAGGACATTCTGGGGTGGAGATTTTAAAAATTAACAAACTGTTAAATGATCGGTGCAGTTACAGCAGTGGTGGGATATTATCATTTTGATTTAATAGAGGCAGAACACCTTTTAAATTCCACTGCCACGTATAAGTCTTTATCTTCAAAGATTTCATTTATATGCAAATATTTTGGAATGTGATGCATACATGACTTGTCTGTGGCAAAATATATGTGAATCTTGTGGCCAATGTGGATATTTTTTTCATAACTTTAATTGCTACAGGAATTCATAATAGTCTAGAGAAGAAATAAACTTAAGCTGAAAGCTGAAGAAGGGCATGACATGCAGGTTAAAATAGAAGAAATTTATTAGGAATATCTTCAAGGAGATCAGTATTTGCATAGCTTACATTATAAATCTACAAAAATCATGTGCTGGAAAATTTGACTTACATGTGAAGATTTGTATCACAGAAATACTAGGGCTTAAAAATAAATGCATAAAACTAGTTTTTATTAGATGGCAATGTTTACAGGTGTTTGGCTGATGCATGGTTGTACAGTGTCCGTACAAGAGATACCTTTTTCTCTAGATTAAAGCCAATTATATAAAACACATTCCTGTATCTAAATACACTCCCGTGATTGAACTTTAAAGTGCAGTACAGTAATGCCTGCAGCATAGCAGTCAGTAATAGATGCTGTGTATATATGTAAGTAAAATTGGATTTATACACTAAGACTAAAGAAAGGGAAAAAGTTACACTCTAAAGAAATCAGGGAAATTTTAAAGGGTAATCCCTTTAAATGAGGCTTTAAAATGATTAGGAGAAGCCTGGAAAAGCAGGTTTTAAAGCCACTAAATTTCCTAGACTTTTCACTGAAAGTCTGAGCAGCATAATGCGGTGCTGTAATTGCCTCTCGCTTCATTTTTTTACCTTTTTTTTGGTTTAGGATTTTTTTAGGGGTGGGGAATATTAATAACAGAAAAGTCCTGGAAAAAAATCAACACTGTTGTAAATACCTAGTGGAGGGTGGTTTGAAGTGACTGCTGAGCGAACGTGCATCAGATGAGAAAGTATATATTAAAAATCTGGCATGTTCCACCTGGCTATTTTTAACACACTGCAGAAAATGTGACTGATTCCCCTATCTGCTCACACTTTTCTCTTTGAGCACTAGCTGTCACATTTCTGTCACATGCACCATATTTTTCAATAGGTTGTCTTCACCTTATGCCTCCTCTTATTACTTCATTATGAAGATTATAAATATATGAAATTGATCTCAAAATAGAACTACTCAATCTTATTACCTTTGCTGACTAAGATTGACATGTAAAGCTTTTTACTTTCATCTTGTAATTTTGAATTTGATCCCATATTTGTAGTTGGGGCTTTTTGTTTTGTTTTGGATTTGATTTCTTTCTTTTTTTTCTTTTTTTCTTTTTTATTTTCTGGAGGAAAAATATTGACAGGCACGGAAATAAACTGGGTTAGACTTGTGTTTGCCTTTTGATTATGGAGAAAATATTTCCACTTTTCTAGATTAACTCAGAGACAGTCTTTAGCTGAGGGATGGTGTTTTGGTTTGTTTGTAGTGGATGGTTTTTTCACAGAAGTGTTTGGGCAAATCATTTATGCAATAGGCATTTGGACAAATAACAGCCATTGGTATAAATAAAAATTATGTGGATTCTGTTTATAATTGGTTGTGGAAAATAGAAAATGTTTTCTTATGCTATGAGTAATCAGTTCAAATGCCCATTGGATAGCTTCTTGTATTTAGACAAAAACATCTTTAATAGCTTCATTCATCATCATATGTAGAATGACAATAATATCTGTACTTTTTCAATTCCATCTCAATATTTATAAAGCTCAAAACAGGGTTTTTTGTTTTGTTGTTTTTTTTTTCTTCCTCCAGACTTTTTTTTTAATACAAATTGTGGCAAAAGAACTGTTTCTCCTTAGGTAAACTTGGCTCTTTTCACTATACTAATTAGCTGGTATTGATTAGTACAGCATACTGAAAATGTATAATGTGTCAAAATCTGAGCAGGTCTCATTTATTTGTACAAACACTGGTATTTCTTTAATTTGCATCAAGATTCAGTTTCACTTGAGAAACATTATCTGGATTTAGCTATGATAGTCTATATATGCAAATGTATTTGAAGCATGTGATACAAACTCATTAATGATTGAATGAACCTTTCTGTTGGCTTTAACAAGACTTACTTTAGGTACAGAATATACTGAAAATACTGAAAAACATGTCATTATACCAAGATACTGGACTGAGTTGTGACCTGATTGTGTTTTGAAAATATAAAAATGCTGCGCTACCTAGAAGGAAGTACTGTTGTGGCAGAGATGCTAATTCCAAGTCAATGATCGTTTCCTTATGCAAGAATGCAGGGCTGTAGTTTGAGAAGGGGGATGGCTGCATGCCAGCCCGTGTCAGGCAGAGTAGCCCCTTTATGGCTGTTAATATACTGGCCACTTATAGCTACTCTTAGAATTAGAATTTTAAAAATAGATTTTATCTTTAAATGACTAATAATACCATAATAATAATAATAAAAAAAAATCTCTGCAATGTTTCATTTGTCCTCCATCATTTTCCATTTCACTAGTAGATAGTTAAAAGCTTTCTTCACTAGAAAGAGCACTTCATAACTTCTTTGTATTGGATGAATATTTTACAGTCAAAAAGAATTTACAGTAGCAGTATTCTGAGATGATTACTGACCATTGCTATTCACTGTGGAAGGCAGGTTCTGTAGAAAATAACCAGTATAATGTTTGTGTTGTTATGGAATACTTTTAATATAAGCACAATCCATAACAAATACAGATCATGAGAATTATTGTGAGTCAGCAATTCTTAAAAATTATTTGAATGGAGAATACTATATATCTACCAGCTAAAGTAACCAGGGACCCCTATTAGTTTAATGTGTATCAGTGACTCAGAAATATTTACCAATTTTAGAAAATACGACTTGAAGCCAATCATATTCTGATGGGTAATGTTACTTGAATCAGAAAGAATGTATTAGGTACTCCTATTTCCTTTCAATTCAAATTCAATTAGACAATGATGCTTGAAAGCAATCAAGATTGAAGTAATCATCCAGTGGAATTAATATGGTCACATTGAAGTGAAATCACTGTTTTGATTTCAGATCTGTCTTGGGCTGCAAATGAAAAAAACTAAAAGTTCAAAAACACTCATGTTGAAGTCAAAGAAAAGGGGCAATGCTGTCAATAATGAGAAAAGAAGTCCGGATGGGGAGGGTGATGGCTTGCACCAACTGGATTTTAAAATGTATAGGAGAAGGAGAATCTTTCATTTTGTGGTCTCATTTGGTCCCAGATCAATAAAGTTGTGGTTGCAGTGCTTGTGTTCAGATGGCAGTGATTTAAATGAATAAGAACACCAAATGAAAACAACCATATTGAAGCATGTAAGCATTCCCCCTCACATCTGTAACAGTTTTTGTAGAGGTAACTCCCACCTACAACCAGATGCTGTTGGAAAGATCCTCTTTATCTGGGTACTCTCTGGGCAAATACTTGTGGGGAGCAGCTTCTGTGGACCCACTTTCTCTGGCAATGGTAGAGCTGAATGCTGAGATTACTTAAGTTGACTATAGCACTTCAACATCCCATTCATTTTGATATAACTATGTGTTCGAGTTACTTGGGCAGCTTTGACATCCTCCACTAAAAAAGTTGAGAATATTGAGTGTTCTGTTCTCTCAGCTCCTGTACACTTAAAACTCAGACGGCAAGCAGAAGCAGCACCATGGCACCCACAGACAGACATCTCATTTCTGGTTCCAGATTCTTCACAGTCTGGTCCTTAAGCATATACCAGAGATGGAACTCAGACTGACTTGGACTATCCTGGACCAATCCTCAGATATGGACACCAGGAGACCCATATGTCTTGTTCCTTCCCCACCCACCCACAGTCATATCCTACCCCTTTTTCAGATTTATGTGATGGCAGGGAGTTTTGAGGAGCTGGCTGAGGCAGAGAGAGCAAGCTGGTCACTGGCTTCAAGCTGTTAATGTGTCTGGGCTTCACAACCACCACGGTATGCCAGGGATAAGGCCAGGTGTGTCCTATTTTGAAGAGCCTTTGCAGGAGGCACAGGGAGGAAGTGGTGGGGTCTGCAATGTGGATGTCAGTAGGAGGAGCAGTCTAATGGCGTAGTTTGTAGGTGACTGAGAGGCTGAGAAGATCATAACTTTCCCTATTATTTTTTTTCTAAAGATTCAAGGCTTAGAAACATGCTATAAATGACGAATTATTATGATAGTCTGGAGTTCTTAGGATAACAGTGACTCTGAAAACCCATTATTTTTCCCGGAACTGCATGTTTTCTTACAATCAACCTGCTGACTGAGGAGACATACCTATCACCACGTATTTGTGTCAGAAGCTGAAAGCGAAGTATCTTTTGGCAAAGTTATAAATGGAAAACAAGAATAAAATGATTATTTTCCAGGGATGCAAAACTGGAGAGTAAATCTTTCATTACAGTATGCGTGGCAGATAGATTAAAAATATTCATATCTTGAACTCAGGTACTCATCAGTAAGAAATGTCTTTTTTAGTTGCTCAGTTCTTACTGTAAATTATACACTCATTCTGTGATATANNNTCAACAAATGGTTTAGTTACATACATGTTTTCACTTTGTGCGGTATGTGTTATTGTTAATTGACTATTGCCTCAAAACCTTGATTAATTCTTCTTACTCTTTAACTTAAAACCATTTTAATGAGTATTGTATAACATTTTTTTTTTTTAAATAACTAAGATAACACAGCCCCAGTGAAAAAATCTATCTATTGCATGGCAGAAAAAAGGGGAGTGTTGTCAAAGGTCTTAGGAAGTTACAGATCTAGGGTGTATTTCTGTATAGGAAGCTGACACTCCTGAGGGCACCTGGTTTCTGTGAGTGGATTTCAAGGGGAGAAGGTCGTTGGTCCTGGTCAGACATATTTTTGCTAACAGGGAGGTTTGTGTAGACGAAAGCTCTGGGGTTGCTGGTGTAGCTGGGAGCTGAGAAAAATGGGCTTGATAATTCGGGGGTGAGGGGAAACCCTGCTGAACAAAGTTGGGGCTATTTCAATGACATTAAGATAAATATAAGATGTCTTTCTGTTTTGATTTGTTTCTTCATATTTCTCTGAAGTTGCTGCTACCAAGATGACCTTTTTCTTGCTCAAGTTCATTTGTTGAATACAATTCTGTTATTTAACAGCTCTGTGCTAGGCAAATTTTATTAGGGATTATCAAGTGAGGTTCAGCTTTTAAGAGAAAGACTGATCTACCCCTTTCCTTTTAGAAATCCAGTAGTTTGATGGCAATGTTAACTTTTCATTGTGCATGTTGTTTTCTGGTACATCTTCATTCTTAGCTCTAGGAGAATGAATGCATAAATAAAAATCCACTGTTCCTCTGCTGCTCTGCTGCCATTTAAATCCCTATTTATCTCACTCTAGGATGCCAGAGAGGAAATTTAATGTTGACTATTGGTTCAATAAATGTCAGGGAGGGCAGGCAGTTTATATCCTCTTTTGCAATAAACATTTAGTTCTCCTGACAAAGACAGCATGAGAATGTCAGGAGGGAAAAGCCAGTCTAGCGGCCCCTGCTGCTTTCGGCAGGTGCAAATGCAGAGTGGTAATGGTGACCATGCACACAGAGCTGGGTCTCCAGAAGTGCTTGATACACTGTCAGGGATTCCAGTGCTTTTCTGATAAACGTAAGTGTTCCTTGTTTAGGAAGTTGAACTACGTGAGACTTGGTCTTGCAAAATGTCAATGAAATTTTCCTCTTCTCTGTAAGTATTGCGTAGGTTTAAACATGAACGTGGCCTCTTTGCATGTATTGGTTTTTGTATGCTTTGTTTGCGTTACAGTAGACGACAATTACATCTCTTACCTATCAAGTTAATGAATGGCATGAGACTTATTGAGCGAAACTTGCTTGTGTTACAATCCAGGGTGTGTGTTAGTTAGGAAAAGGCAGAAGTGCAGATATGGAACATAACATCATGCAAGTTATCTGGGTGTTGTTACTGTGTCAGGGGAGTTAAGATGACAAGTTAAAGAACTTACTATGCAGTTAGTGGTTTCATGCATATATAATATATGTCCTGTGCATTTTACAGTGAGGAAATTAAGGCTCAAATGGAAATGAAGGAATTATTTTTGAAAATGAAGTGTTTTAAGTTAGAGGTACTGAAGTTATATCTCTTAAGTGCCGGGTAATTGCCGTACCTATCAAGATGGTCCTCACTGCTGCATTCACCAGGAGACTTTGGAGTAACTAAGCTCAGTTTCCAAGGGAGCGTCACTAAGGTGATGAAGTGGTGCTATGAACAGTCATAAAGACAGCTGAACAGAACTAGGAAGTTAAGTCTGTATGTTTGTAGGCCTCCCTTGAAACACTGGACAAAGTATGAGATGCAGTATTCTATAATTGCTTATTTGGTATAAAATACATAATGGTTTGCAAAGGCTTACAGCATTAAATGTGTCATATATTGAAAAAGACAAGTTCTGTAATAGTTGGAATAATGTAGCTGTAATAAGTTTAAAACATTTTTAAAATCAACTATTAGGTCACATACATAATAAATATAAAATACATAATATAATCTATACGTGTGCATTTTATATGCTTGGTATGTACATAATTTCCTATACATAGATATCATATAGTGATACATTATTTTATCTTCTTTGCCAATATCAGAGATCCTTACCAGTGAGCTTTTCAAATACATGTAATTAAAAATTCTCCTCAGCCTTCAAATCTAATATTTCTCATCTTCACATATCCCCATGACTCTGATGTATTTAAGAGTCTCACCATTTCTTTCTGAGCTTTTCTTATTACCTTTCTGCTTTTGCTTTAAACTTGTGTTTAAAAACAGGAGGTAAAAACCTCAAAATGAAGCCTGTAATTTGAATAAAGAATAGAATTAGAATTACAATTTGGAGATAGACTTTCATCCCTAAGTATGGTGAGTCCTTTATGCTATAAAGCACTTCTGTTTGAAAGTGTGTTTCAGCTACTTGTGAATCAAACTAAAACCACCTTAGCCAAGTAAGAATTTCAGGCCTTTTGTCCTTGATAAAATACACAAGTGTAAGCAGACGACTAACATGACTGAAACCGTTGACAAAATATATTTTTCAGCCTAGAAGAAGAAGAGCAAAGAAAAATTACAAAAGCTGTCTCTTGAAACTTCTCCCAGGCACTGCACTTCAGGCGTGGTGAAATCCCCAACCATAAGTTTATTTTTTTTTACCTTGGTGAATGCCAAGGCACTGGACAGCTGAGGACTGGAGTGTGTAGGGCTGGTATGTCTCAACAAGCTTGTGTCTGTATTTCAAAAGGAAATAAAGTACTGCGACCAACTGGCTGGACAGATAACTGTCCGGTGGGAAGGGATCTGATGCTTGTAGCGTGTCACAAGCTGAAACATGCAATTGCAGGAGCAACAAGCGTTATGCTGGGAATGACAAACAGCAGCATCATTTGCAGGAAGACTTGGTGAGCAACTGCTCTGAGCTGCTCAGCACTGGTGACACCTCAGCAAAGGTGGTAGAGAAAGGGGAGAGGAATAGTGTGACTATGCACTGGCACCAAGCCATGCATGGCCACGACACTGGCCAGAGAGTCCTTATTGGGCTGTTTTAAGTAGGGTCTGATGTTGAGTGTCAGGCAGACTCTGGACCTCGTTTTAGCTAAGGCAGGAATGGCACATCAAAATTGTCCTGAAGAGATGCAGAATTTCCAAGCAGAGGGAAGCACGAGGGTTGCAGAGTGTGGCTGTTGAGCATCTCGAGCTCCCACACAGAGCCAGGCAGCGGCAGGACTGTGCCTGCAGACTGTGGTGGCTGCCCTCTGTCCCTCCTGTGCTCTGTATTCATCAGGTATTCTTGGATCCGGCCCCAAGCTTTCAGTCAACAGCAGCTATATTCTAGAAGTAACGATCCTGTTAAATAACTATCATGCGAGCGTGTCATTCAGGCTGTCAAGAACACGGAGGCCAAACAGGATTGTTTCTTTCCCCTTCCTCTTTCCCAATTAAAAAGCTTGTTACATCTTTCTGATAGTTTAATCATTGAAATTTGTGGCTGTGAATCTTGACGATATGCAAATCAGGGATGCCATCTGTTGATCACTGCTACAAACTCCCCAGGCTCGGCTCTGTGTGGAAAGCTGGCGTTAGGTGTGCTCGCTTTATTTCCCTTGCACATGTGCGTAGTCACAGAGGGAATCTGATTCAGTCTTGGAATGAGATGTCCCCTCTTCACCCTCATGTTGAGTTTATTTCAAGCAGCAGAAGGACAAGTTTCCTTACAGACACCCACTTTACCGTAGTCCAAAGAAAAATAGACGTGTGAAATCACTGTCGATTCCTAATTCCTGTAAGAAGCTCCACTACAGCTGCTCTCTCTGACTGTCCAGGCAGGGCCCTGGTAGAGCACACAATGCTGTTTCCCCCTCTCCTGTCCAGCCCAGCACATAGATATCCTTGCAAAGGGAGGTAGACACCTTAATTAAAAATTTAACATATGCTACACTGAGTCAGAGCGGTGGCCTGTCTAGGCTTCTGTGTAAAAGTGGCCAGTAATAGATGCCTAATGGCAGAGGCAGTGGGCATGGGAAGAGGTGTGCTTTTGGCATCTTGTGTGTCACAGTTTCAATACTCCTGGGGCCAGGAGCTGCATGAGAGGTGGAGATATCTTTTGTGAATGTGCTGCCTCCTTTCCTGAAGGCAGATCTTTTGATTTCTACTTGTTCTTTGGAGGCGAGTTACATACTTTAATGTGCTTTGTGTGAAGAAGTGCTTTTTTTAAACTACGATCTGATAGTATCATTTGGCTCTGTCTAGTTCTTGAATTGTGAATAATCATTTCCTATTCACCTTTTCCAGGCTATTTAAATTTTTAGAGCTACTATTCCATATCACCTCAGTCATATCTATTTCCAGATGAAAAGCTGTAGTCTATTTCGTCTCTTCTCATGTGGAGGAGTCATTTGACTGACATGGCCAACTTGTTTCAACTTCCTTTGCTGAAAAACCATTGTACTGGAACCATTTCAGGTCATTAGGGAACTAAGGAAGAGTCATGTTTTCTTTGAAATTACTTACAATATTGTACTGTACTACCAAAAATGTGGCAAAAATGGTATAAAATCCTGAAATGCTGCTTTCCCCCCACCTTGCCCCTCCCAAAACACCCAAACCCAAAGAAAGACATGTATAGCAATTGAAAAGGAAGTTTTACGTATAGTAATTCACTGTGAGGATGTCTGTTCCATCAGTGCTGTTCCTTCCAGGACAGATTCATTTAACACATATTGACATTTAGCAGAAGTTGTTGCCGCAGGTTGAAGCAGAATAGAACATCCCAATTTCATAATAAATTGTTTATGGCTGAAGCAAGGTCAATGTCTTCTATAGTCTGCATGAATAGGACCACTAAAACATCAATTATCTTAACACCACATGGTAGGTAATTGATGTTTTAGTGGTCCTATTCTGGTCCGATCCCAGTCAACAGGGTTGAATTTGAATAGCTCTGAACTTGAAAGCTGTATAAGCTGTCTCATGGCACTGGCACATTGGTACATTGACTGCCTTTTATTTTGGGTTGTATTTGCTATTTTGATGTTTAAAAAAGAAGGGTTTTTTACTCTTGCTTGAATAATAATATTTTTACAGTCTGTGTTTTCTTTTAAGTGCATTTATCAGTGCACAAAGGGCTACTTTAGATTCTTAACTTTTTAAAAAGCTTTAATATCATCATAGAATGGTTTGGATTGGAACGGACCTTAAAGATCATCTAGTTCCAACCCCCCTGCCATGGGCAGGGACACCTCCCACTAAACCAGGTTGCTCAAAGCCCCATCCAGCCTGTTCTTGAACACTTCCAGCGATGGGGCTTCCACAACTTCCCTGGGCAACCTGTTCCAGTGCCTCACCACCCTCACTGTAGAGTTTCTTTCTGGTGTCTAATCTAAATCTCCCCTCTTCCAATTTAAACCAGTTGCCCCTTGTTCTTTCACTACACTTTGTGACAAAGAGTCCCTCTTGGGCTCTCCTATAGGCTCCCTTCAGATATTGAAAGGCTGTTATAAGGTCTCTCTGGAGCCTTCTCTTCTCCAGGCTGAACAATCCCAGCTCTCTCAGCCTGTCCTCATAGGGGAGGTGCTCCATCCCTC
>JAOTQQ010000002.1:9157062-9276022 GCA_026546715.1 Gallinago undulata | reverse complement strand
GCTTCAGCAGGGGAGTTGGACTAGATAATCTCTACGGTCCCTTCCAACTCTAATAATTCAGTGAAATTCAGTGAAATGTAACATTTAAGTGTAAACCCTCCACAAATTCAACCTAAAAGAGCAATGGAAAATTCAAATTTCTGCTTATAGAAAATTTGTCAATTAAACCCCATTGCTCACACATAATGGTAAGATATAATGAAAAAATTTTTAAGGCTTATGTATTTGTGTTGAAGGACCACTACTGGCCTCAGATGTGGGAGAAACAAATTGGCATTTTTATACCACATTGAATTTTTTTACAATAAAAATCCTTAGAGATAAACATTAAATTGAAAACTTAATTCATTATCTAACATTGTGATTTAGATATATCTATATTGCAAAGTCCCAAAAGAAGTATTAAAGAAAATCGTGTTATCTAAAACCTTACTGAAGGAGTATGAACATTCTTAAGAATCTGTCAAGTTTTTAATAAAACGTAGGTTTTCCTGGAAGCAGATTAAAGATTCTGCTCAAAGTACTACTATGAGTAGATGACTATAGACGTACTTCAATAAACCAGATAGGCTGAGGGATTAAAACTGAATGCTATATTTTTCAACTGGAAACAACCTAAAGTTAAAAGACCCTTTTTACATCATACTGAACATTATCACACTGTAAATCTAGAAATAAATAATGGAGCTGTACAAGCAAGCAATGGGGAACAGAAAATTGATTGAAGGCACTATTGTAAGTAATTTGGTGATTCTGTGATTGGTTTTGTCACCTGGAATGATGGAATTGGGTAATCAAATTTAGTCCTATGTTGTGGCTTGTGACAATGTATAATCCCTTAACAAGCTCCCTCTTGAAACCCACTTACCTCTCATTAGGGAGGACCATTTTGATTTCAGAGTTCTGACAGTTAGAAACATTATTTTCAGCCTGCAATGAATCACTGCATATCTGTAACTGCACATTTGTATTAAATTTGTCCTTTGAACTTCTTCATCCCTGTTGTTTAGCCCCGTAAAACTATAATAGGCAATCAAATATCAATTTACTGAACAAGTCAAACTTGCTTATATTGTTCAGCTGTACTGCTCCAGTGGAGTTGCACTAGGTTAAACCTTCAGAATATAAATCTCCAGATCATCTTCCCTGCCTCTTCAAACAAGGGGGCATAACCATATATCAGCTCATTTCCTCTCCCAGTCGTGTCAACATTATATTAAAGCATTCTTCTACTGGAGGCTTGTTGACAGAAACAGGTTAGATAGATAACACATAAGCATCATACATACAGATCTGAACCCAGCTCAATTGCAGCCAAAATGGCTTGTCTAGCAACAGCTTTTGTGTGGGTTTTTTCCTAGAAACTAAAATCTCCGCCTTCCTTATGATTTTAGTAGCTCTTCTCTGCATCTCTTCCATCTTCAAGTAATCTTTCTTAAAGAGTTTCAGCTGAAGTCTCATCCCGCCTTGTACAGTATCACTAGCCCTAGCTGCTGGTGGTCGAATTTGCAATTTTATGCACCAGGTAGACAGTGATTAGTCCCTTGACCCAGCTGCACATTCATACTTCACAGTTATTACCTTTATTCTTTCATTCCTCTCAGCTATTCTTCCTTTGAACAGCCTTCTCATTCAATAGAGCAGGTACTCATTTAGCATCAGGGTGCACCACATTGCCAGTGAACATCCCCAGTTGTCCATATTCTGTTTGTATTTGGCAGCTAAAGTACTAAAGTACTCCTAGCTAAAGCTAAGGAGTTTTAATGTTCTTTGGGAAGTGTTTTAACTTTTGAATGGCTTTATCCTTAGACTCTTGATAAACGGTCTGGCTTTTCAATGATTAATCCACTTTTCTTTCTTAACAGGCTCTTCGCTGACCCTAATTCCATTTTACCTAGTTCTGTAGCCCTCTCCTTCATTATCCCTTTCACTTCCATCCCACTCCTCCTTTTTCTTGGGATGAAAGTCAGCTTTAGAACTTTGGAGTAAGTACAAGCCTCTAACATGGAATTTCTTGAGCTGGACAATCAACTTGAGTTCATTAAATAATTCCCTTAAATTTCTCAAAATCTTATTTTTAAAATGAATCAACTGGAAGGAAAATCAAAACAGGTCTGCAGTGAAAGTTAAGTTGAACTGATGTGCAACCCTTAATCTAACAGGGTGATTTCTTTTCTAATAATTTTTTCAGTACTTACAAAACCAAACATTACAGGTTTTTGGCCCAGTAATTATTTAGTAAAGAACTCAGACTGCTATCAAATCTCAGAATAATTGAACTTTATGCTGACCTTCACACATTAGCTGAAAAAATTACAAGCCCAAAAGTAATCAGACTTTTTCAGGAAAAAACTAAAATTCTTTTAAGCTAACAACTTAATTATGCAGTACAGACAGCAAGGGTGAAGAGTCATATCAGATAAGATGTGCTACACTGATAAGAAGGTGGTGCAAAAAATGTTTGACTACAGACAACATGAAAATAAGAATCTAAAAAAGAAAATAAATCTTTAAAACAAAACCTAATTATTATTTTGATGAACATTGATAATAAAATTACTAATACAGGCAGAAATCTTACCTAATTTATCTAAATTGGCAACTGAGTTTCAAGAAAACAATTATATGATTGTATCATCTTCTGCATACATAAACTAAAATTAATATTAAACAATAATTTAGCACTCGAGTTGCTTCTTCAAGCAATTGGCTGTGCTATTTTATACCAAATACTATGTTTAAACCTACCAAAAAGTTTTCAGTAAGTTTTCCATTAAGAGCTATGGGAAATTTTAGCTTCACACATTGATACCATTCCTAGAAAAAAATTCTCACAGCTTTTTTCTCACAGCATTTCTTTTAATAATAAAACCCAGTCCTAGGAACATATAGGATATCCTATATATAGGGAGTTCCTTTAAAAACAAAGCAAAAGAAAAAAAATCAAAAACCTCAAAATCAACATTACGCAAAAGGAGATTCAAACCAAGTTTGTTCCATCCCTAATATGAATAGTTCCAGTTATGGAGCTACACCATAGCCAACCAACAAAGCTATTACAACACAATCTATCGTCCCTTAATAGAACGTAACAAATGGCACTCGTGTTCTAGACAGCTGCTATCTCTCACTTCTGGAAAACGTCTGTTTTCACAAGCTCCAGTGCTGTTGGATGCTGTTCTGAAGAGACTGATGCCAGCCAGTGTGCCTCTCACTGAAAGGTGGGGAGGTTTCATCATAAAAGTTCTGGAATAACTAGTGGATCAAGCACCTTTGATTCATGTAGCCCATTGCCAGCTTTAGGACTGGAAGGATCCACATATCACTCAATCTCCTTTAACCCCAGCTGGAAACTAAGCACTACCCAGCCACTTGCTCACTCGCCCCAGTTTAGATAGGTGAGAGGATCAGAGGAGCAGAAGTGAGGAAGAACTTGTAGGTTGAGATAAAGACAGTCTAATAGATAAGAGCAAAAACCTTACATGAAAGCAAAGCAAAACAAGGAATTCATTTTCTCCTTCTCATCAGCAGGCAGGTGTTCATCCATCTCCAGGAAAGCAGGGCTCCATCACACGTAACAGTTACTTCAGAAGACAAATATCATCCCTCCAAATGTCCCCCCCTTCCTTCTTGTTCCCCCAGCTTTATATACTGAGCATGACATCATATGGCATGGAATATCCCTTTGGTTAGCTGGGATCAGCTGTCCTGGTTGTGACCCCTCCCAACTTTTTGTGCCCTCCCAGCTTACTTGCTGGTGGGGCGGTGTAAGAAGCAGAAGAGGTCTTGACTCTGTGAGTCCTGCTCAGTAACAGCTAAAACATCCCTGTGTTATCAGCACTGCTTCTGGTACAAATCCAAACATAGCCTCATAGTAGCTATATGAAGAAAATTAACTTAATTTTAACAGAGTTCTCTCAACAAACTGATGCAGTTTTATGACAGTTCTACTTGCTGTTGCAGAAGGAAAAATTTCTCTTTTTGTCTTTATTGCTTTTTTTTTGTCTTTATTGTTTGGCTCAGCTTCTGTTTTGATAACTTCCCCTCCTCTGTTTCCAAGATATCTATTTCTTTGTCCACTCTGTTTCTTCTTCAACTTTGGCATCACGATCATGTATTTTCACACATTACACTCCCAGTGCAAAAGTCTGACTCTTACATTCTCTTCTTTTGTAGACAGCTGCAAGTATTTGAGTGGTACTCGAAACTTTCACTCCATTTTCATCCTACCCTATAAACCGTAGCAACATTCCAGCTGCATTTTAGGCCTTCATCCTCCTCTTTCTTGGGAAGGGGTGGGGGAAGCTTTGTGGAAAACAGAAAGCTTTCATCAGATATAAGTACAAGTATGTCCCGCAGTTTTGGTATCCAAAAATTTAAGACAACCTTCTTCAAACAAAGCATCCAAAATAAATTACTTCATCTGCTGACTTCTCTCATTTTGGCTTGTAAGTTTAAGCCAATTTTTTTTCCCTACTAACCAAAGTAACTTAGCATCATAATTTTTCTGCTAACATGCTAAAGATCAAAGTGTTTATTTCATATTAGAATATGCAGGATCCTATTAGGACCCTATTTATTAGCATTGGACATTGAAACTGTGTAATGCTGGTCAGATCAATTTTAGGGTGAATAAATTTTTGGCAGTCAATGGATCAATCTATTTAACTGCTAAAGTACATAATATCCTAATCTGTTGGCATGCAGTGTATTAAAATTGCTATAAATATTCTACTTTTCTACAGAAAAGCATTTCTGCAACACTTTCTCCGGATTTCCCAGACAACAATACAGGAAAAAGCAATTAGCACGTAGCCTATAATGTCCTTGGGACAGCCCTGTTGCCTGCACAATACTAGGCACTGGCATTTTAGGATTCCATGACTTTTTCAGGATGCACTAGATCGGATTTGGGTAAATATACAGGAAACAAGTTTGTCACAAACTCCTTCTTGTTGTCTCTACTCATCTATCAGGAAAAGAAAGAAAAAGTAAAGAACAGAACAATTAATTGATCAAAATTGTGTAATGAGCCTGGAATACAAGCTAAAAGGTCCAAGTCCCTTCCTGATGCTCTCTTCCCAACTCTGCAACACAATTTGGTGTGGTAAATTTTAAACTAAATTGAACATCCTCACACTTCCTCTACACTCAGCTCAAGATTACAGTGAAAAGCTTTCAGAAATTAATACTTGGATTTGCAAATCATCAGTCCAAGTGAAAATATACTACGGCTTTAGCCAATTTATGTTGGAACTCTGATGAACATGAGCTAATGTCACTATATTAAAGGATGCCATACTTAAGTTGCCAAAATATCACTGCTATACTTGCAAACTAACTTGCAAACTTTAAAGTCTGTTTAGTTGAGAGTCAAATCTCAGAAATCCATTTAAAAAAAAAAAAAAGGATTTCAGCCAATTTTTCCACCCAAATACAGATAAGGCAACTGTAAAATAAATTCCTTTAAGAAAAGCAGAGTAATATTAAGCAAGGACAGACTCAAGCAATGGAAATTACAAAAATTAAATACAGCTGAGAAAAATCTGCATCAAGTAACTGAACATTCCTTTAAAATAATATCAGTAGATTTCCAGTGAGTTTTAAAAGCCTCTCTTTTGGCTGGTTTGAAGAATTTTAGATACAGTTCATTAGGCTTTGTCAGCCTTTCATGCTATTCTTGTACACTCAAAATCTGCATCTTTATGTCTTATACTCAAATTAATCTACTGTCTTTTTAAAAATTCCTTCCGTCATTGCATGGTAATGAGTTAGATCTCCATGAACTATCAAGGATTACTTGGAATCATCATGTGCAGAACAAGGAAACAGGAGACAATTTTGCCAAATTCAATCATTCTAATTTGAATAATACTCTATTCAACATTCCTTAGTAACAAAACCTGGTCCTCTGTTATTTCATTATCTTGAATGTCACAGCTGACGTTTTAAAAATATATTAGCTTTTCTAGCTTGATCCTAAGATCTTTATAAAGCTATTAATATTTGGCAGTTAAACCCCATGGACTTTATCTCATAGACTGTCTTGCCACGACCTGTCTGAAACTGGTACTGTTAAAAAAATAGCTATATTCAGCTGAAAACTCGGGAGCAAAAAGAACAAGGATCATGAACAGCTTCTATCAAGTAACATGCCATATTAAGCTTATGTTGGCTTATTATTTCTGATTACTTTTAAGAAAATTATGACCTTCACAGTTTACCAGAATACAGTGATGAAACTTCAGACAGAAGCCAACTAACTTTGGCAAATGGATATAGATAAATAAAAATGTTCTGAGTCGGTAGGAAAAGCTATGAAACATCAATTTATTAAATATTGGTTTTATTGTTTGTTTATAAAAATAAACCCATAGTACTTGTGGATAAGCTGTTCCAAGAAACTAGAGGAAGTGCAAGAACATTAATATCACATGCTGCTGTTTTTCTTATTAATTCAACACAAGAGAAATGTAATTAATGGAACTGATTTCCTACTTTTTTGACTATATTATCATTAATGGTGAAAAAAGTAAATGTGAGATGGATGCAAGAGTCACTTCCAAATAAGAATGTTTTCTTCTTGCACAAGTGCAAATAAAACTTATCCAAAAGGTAAAGTCAAATAAGAATTAACTCCAATAAATTCCTAGGTGAATAACAAGAATTCAGAACAGGTTGAGTAACCGTCTCTCTTGCCCTTCTACTTCCTCTAATCATTTACTGAATTAGTTTGGCAGTCTTTCCACTAGGACAACTCAGTTTCTTCCAAAGAGGTCTCCAAAGTTTCCAGGGTAGGTTTGACTCCACAGAAATAGGTGGACATCCATCACCTCTTTGGAAGCCATTATCAATTTTTGAAAAGCAGTTTAACAATTCAAAAAGGAAATAGAGATTTTGTTTATTTTTTTTTTGACCTGTCATACAATTACTTTGCAATTTTCTGTTGAATTCAAAAGAAAAATCACATGGTGATTTCTGGAAAGAAATCTTTAATGAGATCTCTCATCATCTATCTCATGATAATTAATTACAAAATATAGTCATAGCTTTAACTGAAAGCGAGCCTTTTCAAATAAGAACATTTGTAACAATGAGTAATGGAGCTGTTTGCTGTAGGTAAGGTACAGTTTGATGAGTACTTTTTTCAGCTCTTTAGCACAGTATAAGCATATTGCTGAGCTGAAGCCCCCTTGAACTGGAAACATCCTTCCATCCCTACAATGGATCAAAGCTGCCATATTCCTTAGATCCCTTCCTCTCCATGCACCCCTTTTTCACTTGAAGACCAAAGCACACTGAGAATGATGCAGGCTGAGGTTTCCTCCCAGACTGAATTCACAACATGGTCTAGGTGTGCAACTGTAACCAGAAAGCACCTGGGAGATTTGGTTTAGAAATGTCTTAATATACTTAGTATTACTGAGCAGCTGATAAAAGGAAGAAAATGAAAAATGGAGACTGTCACATATCTACTACCTGCAAGGTATGTAATAATAAGTGACAAAGAATGCTGGGGTCTTTTCCCTCGATCTCCCCAGTTTGGTTTGGGAAGGATCTTGAGGCAGCCTGCTGTAGTGAAACTTTTTCTGGGCCCTGGCATACACATCTCTAAAATATGAGGAATAATGCTAATAATCTCATGGAGGATTGCTGTGAGCCTTAATTAACATATGTACCTAGCTGTATTATTTATTTTTTTTATGAGAAGTGGAAAAAAAATTGAAAATTACATAGCCACACTGTGAAACACTTCTGGTTTGCTAAAGCAGGTACTTCACAATGCTTTTAACAAGTTTATCAAGGGATTTGTGGGCTGTATCTTGCCCCAGTTTGCTGCTATCAAACACACCTTTAGGACACTTTGCTAACACTCTTTTGATGATCACAAAGCCATGGTTAACATCAAGAATAAAGTACTGAATTGCCTAAATAAAACAAATACACATGCAGACACATACGCACTTTGTTCAGCTATAATAATGCTTTGTGAAAGCTTAAATAGCTCTGTGATTAATATGACCAATCTATTAGTAAAAGCTGAACCCCAAGAAATAAAAAACAACTCCATTTTTAAGTGAAAAAGTGAAAAAAGATTGCAAAAGGAAAGAGCAGCTCTCTATGTTTAAACATCAGCAATGTTATTAAACCTCCAACAGCTGTTGCCAGCTTAAATCCCATGGAGACAAATTGATGATATCTATATTTCTATATGTTTCTGGTGATAAACTGGCAGACCCTGAGAGATAACCTGCTGTAGCTGGACTCACATATGTGGAATAAATTCTGCAGATATTAGGATTTCCTTGGCTTCAAACAGTTGCCTTGGACACAAAGAGACACAGACTTAAAAATAGAGCAGTCTCTACATGTAGATTAGATAGTCAGCATTCTTTGAGCCAGCAAATGAAGATAAATCAAACCTCAGAAAGGCTGGGAAGAAGCTTTCTTGCTTTTCTGTCTGATTGCTAAATGAAATCAATTGGGGTTGAAAGAATATTGCAATTACAGCTAGCTACACAAGTATTTCCCCAATGGGAAAGTATTCTTTCATCTATAGATTAGTTCAACCAGCAAAGGTATTGCACAGTTAACATTTCAACTTATGAGGCAAGATCAGTTACTGCATTACGAGGCTTGAAAAGAAAGTTCTGAGTAATCTCTAGTGAGAAATTTCGATAGCCTGTTGTGCAGCCCTTTCCCAGTCCTCTTTCCAAATCTCAAATTAACTTTTAAAGGATATCAATTAAAATGTGTATCCTTCCACAACAGCAATCAGCCAGTCATAAATATCAAAAAAGGAAAAGCTATCCATCCTTTTTTTTGCCCTCTATATAGAATGCAAAAAAAGACAAACCACTTGAGGTGTCCCAAATCCTCATGTCTTGATCAGTCTTACCCTGTAATAACTAACCACACATTGTTAGCTTAAAGCTGTGCCACAGAATTCGTCATATATTTGTCTGACCCAAGCACAGTCAATTTTCATATTAAGAATGTATCTTTGATCTATTGTGCGCTTCCTAGAGAATGTCAGTCTTGCTTAAAGGAATAGTTAAACCCTGATTAACAGAAATGTGAATAGCCTAAAAGGGAAAAACAAAAGTCTAAGAGGTACCATGAGATACAAATGTTATGTGAATGGGTTTCCCATAATATAGCTATAGCCAAGTTGATTAGTGAGATAGAGACTCAATAAACAGATTATAAAGTAGATGGAAAATTGACTGGACCACTGGACTCACACGGGTGTCATCAGTGGTACAAAGTTCAACTGGCAGACAGTTACTAGTGTCATCCCTCAGGGATCAATAGCTCAATCCAATATTCTTTCACATCTTCACTGATGTTTTCAGTGATAGGACGTGGCATTCTCAGAAAGTGTGCTTCACACCAAGGAGGTGATCAACATGCTAATGGACTGGGTTACTATTCAGAAGTACCTTGACAAGCTGAGAAGTGAACTGACAGAGGACTTATGAAACAACATAGGCAAAAATAAAGTTCTGTATCTAGGATGAAATAACTCCATGCAACAGGACAGGCTGGTGGCTGATGGGCTAGAAAACAACTTTGCAGGAAGGACTTGAGGACTCTGGTAGGCAAGTTGATCACAAATCAGCAGTATGTTGCTGTGGAGACGAGGTCTAACCACACGCTGAGCTCCATTATCAAGAGCATAGCTAGTGGGTTGAAGGTTTTCTCTCTGTTTAGCACTTGTGAGGCTGCATCTGGAGTATTATGCCAGTTTGAGGATTGTGAGTGTTACATTGACATACTGGAGCAAGTCCAGCAAGGGACCATCAAGATCATTAGGAGAATGGAAAACATGAAGTATGAAGAAAGATTAAGAGAACTGGATTTGTTCAGCTTAAAGTGAAGTCTAAAGGGAGTTCCTCAGCTACCTAATGGGAAAGTATATAAGGAAGATGGAGCCATAGTCTTCTCAGAGGCACACAGAGACAAGAGGCAATGGATGCAAGAGAGAACACAGGAATTTCCAGTTAGATGTATGTTATCTTTTCTTAAACAACAGCAGTGGTTCAACATACTGAAACAGGCTGCCGAGAGAGTTTCTGGAATCTCCTTTCTTGCAGACGCTCAAAACTGCACTGGCTGAGGGCCTGAACGACTTGGTCTAACAGAACCTGCTTTGAGTGGAAGGTTCGACTAGATGACTGGATTTCTGGATGATCAGATGACTAGATTTCCAGAAGTCCCTTCCAAACTAAATTATTCCATGATTCTAAGCATGAATGCAGAATTATTTTTTTCCTATCAGTAGCTACATAATAATATTTTTTCTGGGGAATTAAAAAGCAAAAAAATACCAAGATTTTTTTTATTAATGAATACTTGAACTCAACTACCAATTTTTCTCATCTAAGGTAAGTCCATGTTTAGCTGGTTCTCACATTCTTACTCAATTAAGGATTGAAAGCACAAATTGCATTCATGATAAGGACATGCATATTAATGCATTGTTTGAATCGGATGTCCAACAAAATGGACAGAGTGGCAAATGATAACAAACAAGATACTGATTCCGACCTTGCAACAGAAACAACCTGCGTGCTAGACTGGAATACCACCCAGGTGTCCACCTCTGCTGACTCAAGTCAGATTTCTGCTGACTACAGAGAAACAGTGTCAAAATTCTCTCTGTTCAAATCTAAGGAATCATTAAATATACTCTTTGATTTAACCATGATTTTTTAATGTTTCCTATATTTGGTCTAACACTTGAAAAACCCAAGTTTAAAAACTGAAAAACATTGCCTGTGGAAAAGGCTGCTCCCTGCTCTTGCAATCATGATTTAAAGATTTCCATTTAAGAAGAAAGAATTTGAGCAGATAAATATAAGAAACCTGAATTTCATCACAGTCTTTTTCAACTAACCCACTGATTAGTCAAAATCATCCCCCCTTGATTCCTTTCACGTGCCACTTTTGTAATTGTATGTATAATTAATGAGAGTCTTCTGATGCTAATATCTTTTCCATGACCACATAGGGATGTCTAAACTGATGAAAATCTTCAATCATACACCTTAAGCAATGCTTTACTATGCAAATTCCTTGGATTTTGAATTTTCATTTTGACCGCTTCGGCATTTTCTTAGTTAATCTCAACCCACTTTGATTTCTATTCCATTTGCATATTGAAAAATATCAGTAGTTTGTAAAAGCAGCTAAACTTTGGATTGATTAACTTTTGTGAACTTTGGAAAATTTTAAGATTCATCCATCAGTGATTACAATGTACTTCACACACAGGCAAATACCATTACATAGGATACATTGACATTTGCAATCTTAAAATGTTACAACTGTAGTAGTTGACATTTATACAAGTGTCCCTCAAATTTTTAATTTCAGTACAGACTGTATATTAGGCTAATAGTAGGAACTTAATATTAATCATATTTATTAGAGAGCAATTATACAAAGGGTAAAATCCACTACAATTCTGCTGTATTTATTCTACTGTTATAAATGTCCCTTGTCCTAAAGAATTGGTAGGCATGACAGAATGAGGGCAAAAAGAAGGCACAAAATCTTGCACAGAATGAGTTATGGAAGAGTAGCCAACTGTGTAACAGTTCTGTTGAAAGGGAAAAATCAACATTAAGAAGATGTGGGAGGTTGTAAGTTAGGACAGGATAAGGTACAGGTAAAGGAAAGGAAAGGCAGGCAGAGGACTTTCCAAGGGAAATAAGAGTAAGAAATAAAGAGAACTGAAGTAAAGAATAATTACAGTGATAGGGAAAGAAACCAGAGCAACACAGAGCAGAACCCTTCTTTGTAATAAGATATCAGCTACAGATTTCAGTAGCTCTTTCGTTTATTCTTTCCACACGGTATTCTGATTATATGCATCTCTTTTGTTAAATATAACCATATGCATGTTTAGCCATGTAATGCCAGCAGCTTGCAGCAGTAAGCCTTAAGAGAGACAAGATGGATAGCCAGAGTGTCTGGGCTTTATTTCCACCCTCTACCAATGACAGACTGTATGAATTAAAACTCAGAAAGTGACTAATTCTCCCTTCAGCTTCCCTCCACCTTTTATTATGTGTACAGATCATCTCATCCTCTTGCTCATTTACTGTATCCAGGACATTGCATCTGGAAGCCTAGATTTCATGCTCTCCTGTAATACAAGAAATATAAAGAAAAGCCATTCCACATTCCACATTGTATATGATGTGCTTCTTCACCAGCCCAGGAAAAGAAGGAGATGCTAGTCTTTCCATTCATCTGAATGATCTAAATTGAAAAATCTGGTCAGCCAACCCACAGAAGTAGAAAGCTAAAGAAGGATACACATAAAGGACTAGCTTACATGACTTCCTATAGCACCATGGAATCAGTTCAGTGACATAGGGGACAACTGGATTTTATTGCCCTGTATATAGAAATAGTGTCTCTAAGTGTGGCTTTAAAGTTTTATGCAAACCTGTTCATTTCTCTGGTCTACAACCCAGTTCTCCCACAACATTTTTACAGTTAGTAATTATTAAGAGATTTCTCCTCCCCTTTAACTAATTCAGCTTTGGTTACTGCCATTACATACTTAATACTCCTTCTCAGGCACCAAATTATTTTTTGCCCATCATACAGTTGTCTTGTTGTCTTCAGACGAAGAAATCTCAAGCAGGGATTGTATTCCCAGTGCAGCAAGCACTACAAAAAGCACTGGCATTTTCAACCCAGTGTTCACTAACAATAAAGACCTAGCCAATCAATATACAGCTGTTAGAAACAAACATAGGATTCTGTGGCCTATAAAGCAAGTGTCAGGACAGCTACTGTGAATTATAAATTAAAGTAACTGCAACTTTATAATCTTTATAAGAGGATGATACAGAAAGGCTCTTCTGGTCACAAAGCCAACTGAGACTATCAAGCATTCAAGGTGCACAAATATCCCTCAGCTTGAAGACACATCTAGCAATCCCACAATAATGGAAACGCTCTCTTTTCTTTATAGCACATCTTCTAGTCCCTCCATCATGAAGCATTACCTGTATTACGTCTCAGACAACAACCAATACTTTTCCCATTCATGACTTCTCTCAGTCAGCAGTGACACCTTCCTACCTGAATCATTTAAAAAGATTGTACTATGGCTTGCGTACCTGACATAAGAATAGGCTCAACGTTCCCACTAGGTTTTCCTTGCTGAAGAAAAGGTCTGACAAAATTTTATGGCCACAGCCTATACAGGGAATAATTGGCAGCACTAAATTGCTTATTACAGCACAAGAGATGGAAGACTGCAGGTACAAAGCAATTCTGTCATTTCCTTCCAGCATCCACAGGCAAATCAACAAATCGTCTCAGCAGGGCTCTTGGAGTCTGTTAGCTTAACAGAATTATAGCATAATAGGGGTAGAAAGGACCATGTTGCCATGCATCTGATCCATTAAAAATTGGAGTTGAGCCACTGGCCTGCACAGTTGAATCACATCAGAAAAAGTGAAACACATTCAAGATTCAAAACCACCTGAGAACTGCAGAAAATATTTCAACTGTTTATATAAAGAGCAAAAGTGTGGGTATTCATGAACAATCAGATCTCTCATCAGATAATGTGCAAAGATATGGCATTGTTTCCATAAGGAGCAAGACAGTAATAGTCTCATCTTGGAAATAAATTTTCTTTTCCTTCACAGAGAAGGAAGCAGACAATTGTTTACATGTAGCAGCTTGAAATCTCATGACTAACGCTAGCCATGGAGAAACTAGAAGAAATGAAGAAAAAAGAAAACAAAGAAAATTAAGAGAGATGCAAGGAGAGGCAAGGCGAGGGAATGATGAGCCAAAGAGACAGCAACTTTACCACACAATTGTCCACTAAAGAAAATAAAAAACACAAAACAACATCATCATACTTATTTCAGAGGCTTTCTAAAAATATACATATTTTTTGAGAGGAAAAAATGGGTTGAGGAAAATTCAGATGAAGAGAAGAGAATCTTTTGCGGGAATGAGCAAAAATAAGTAGTATTTCATACTGTATTCCAGGTCCTGCTGTTAAGATATGGATTGGATAGGTCTGTCAGTTCAAGTTATCCAAAGGAAAACACAGAACCAAACAACAGTATCTTGGATATAAAAGTTTGTTACACTCAAGCTTTTGTTTCTACGCAAGAAACATTTTTTGCAAGTATTACAATCAATAATTTATTGATTAAAATAAATTTCTGCAAGATGCCTACTATGGAAAATAGAAGCTTGCATCTGTAGATTGCATCTGATTTTGACTGTTCACAGGAATGACATTAAAAATTACAGGCTGATTTCATAATGCACTAGTTTTAAATCAACAAGTGAACAGGGAATTAATTTACTTGCCAAAAATCTGTAAAACCTTACTTCCAATAACTGCATTCTCCTAACACGATGTAGAATTTACCATAGGTTATATTGTACCTCCACTTAAACCTTGATCTTCTTTATTCAAAGAGTGCTCCTTGCCTAACTGTATCAGAATATTTAGGGTATAAGAAAGATTTCTGTTAATCTTTGCACTCCTCCCTCAGTAACAACAATTCCTAAATTATTTGTAAACAGATTATGGGGTATTATTTTGAAAGTATCTGAATGTCTCCCTTCAAAATATGAGCAGTTACTTTCCTCATCCTTTTTTCTGTTCACTGTGAATTACTTATATATGCTTTTTTGGTAAGTATATGTTATAGGTTAAGTTCCTTTGTCTCTGAGTATTTGCAACAATCACTTAAGAGGGGAGCCAAGTATTCATGGAAATGGCTGCAGAGCAGGAGGAAAAAACAATACCAACCTATTTTCCAACCATTAATTATCCGGTTTTGTTAGCATTCAATAGTAAACTCCTGAGTTCAAGTCCCACCTCTTTTCCAAGCAGGACAAAAAACCTGATCTGCATTCTCCTATATTCTAGCTGAGAGACCTCTAATTATTTCTTCACTCACTGTATTTCTAGTTTGAGTTCAAGAAATCCTCCCAACTCCTGAGTAAAAAACTGTTCTTTTAAAAGTTATTAGAAACTCATGGGTTTAAAATGAGAAATGCCTGTTTACAGTTTATTTAAAAATCAAAACCAACAGCAATCTGCTCATTCTCATCAACCAGCTCCCAGCATCCAGCTGTCCAAGAGCAGGCTGCCACACTTCTTGTAGGCTTATTTCCTGACGAAATTGTGTGGGTGAGTTTCAGGTAGCTTTGTTTTGCCCAGTTTATTTGTTTTGAACTAGCCCTGAAACAGATGCAGTCAATCAACATGCAGGCAACCCATCCTTAGAAAACTTTTTGTCAGGTAACGTGTATGGGGGTTCTGCATAAAAAAATACCAGAATTTGCACCTGAAAGTGAGATCCAAAGCCATTTCCAACTCCTACTCTACAGAGATACAAAAAACACTGTGTGGTCAAACTAAGATTAATTCAATCATTTCATCAAAGATGGAACTACACCTGCACCTGATACAGTACCAGTGAAGGACGCCTTTTAAGTCTCAAAGCTACTTCTACTAGCCATCCCAGAAACACATGGCTGAGGTATTAAAGAAATCAAAGCACTTTCTTTAAACAGTGATGGGATATTAAGCCTTGACTAAATCATGCCTCATTGCAAGAAGAACTTATACCTTTCAGCTGCAGAGAGAAGAAGATGGTAAAATGAGGACAAGACAGAGTTTCCCTCAGTTGAATACAGAAGCGACGCCAACTTGAAGCCCCTATTTTTCTAGTTCTCTTAGGAAAGCCCACAAAGTATGTAGCTGATGCCAATTTACATCAAGAAATTTAGGAAAATTCCATAATTTCATGTAGGTCCTTTCCATCCACTTAGTTTTAATATCTGCCAAGAAATATAAGTCAATTGGGCTAATACTCACTCATCAACCTAGATGTTTTTTTCAGAAAAGGAGTTTCAGAAAATTCTCATACTCTCAATCTCATAGGCAGAGATTAAATCAAAAGTTAACAGAACCTTTATGTGCTTGAAACAAGTTTTTCTCGGGGTTTTTTTTTTCAGAGTATTTTCCATTAGATTATATATAGGATATATGTACCATAGGATTTATATTCAACACTCATCAGCACAGTATCTATTGCACTGCTGTATATCAGGCTACAGAGTGTCAAATTAGGTTCTTAAAGTGAGGAATATCCAACTAAAAACCACCTTCAGAAGTCTGCTATAATCACCTTGTTGCTCATCCTACCGAATTTTCTTTGGCAGAAGCAGGATCTAGTTCTACTGAAGCAGCTTAAAACTGCTTTAACCTCAAGACCTTCCTGTTGTCTCCCTGCAAACACCCACTGGTACTGCAATAGCAATAAAGATAAATCTGGTTTAATGAACAAAGAGTCCCAGACCAGAGAAGCTTTTTGTATGCTGGAGGTTTTGCATAAACATGGTGGATTATAAAGAAATGCAGGACTGTATTATCATGCTTGTGTGTGAGCAAAAAAAAAGTCAACTGTAATTTTGTCTTTTCAATCCCAAAAAGTCTTTAAATATGAATTTTCTGAATATTTTCCTAGCTTTTAATGTACAAAGCAATCTATTATGTGCCACTATATTGTCATTTCTATAGGTAAACAGAGTTCAAAATTTTAGCTCCACCACAGGAGCTCTGAGCTAAAAGACCATCTTAGTTCCCAGTAACTATTAACTATTGCTTGCCATTCCCTTGAGGACCAGAAGAATTTGCTAGTGTGTTTCACAAAGGTTTAATGTCAGCATAAGAATGGTAAGAAATCTGGGGCTACACCTGTACAATTCTTTCGGATTAAGCACATCCAGACCTAAACCTAGATCGTGTGGTCATCTCTCCAGTTACACACTGGCCCTGCACACACCTTCAGAGTGACTCAGTTGGCTACCCAGATAAGGCAAAATAGATGGGTATTAGCTCATAGATAAAAGTCATCCCCATAGGTGATATGAATATAACAAGATGCTTATATCTGAACCTGCACACAGCTATGAAAAAGAATATGAGCATGGTCTTGAATTACCTGTTTAGAGGAGCATGAAGGCTCTAATAACAGATTTTCCTATCCATTCACCTTAGCATGCCCCTTTTCACCCTGCTCTTTCATCTCCAATCCTGATTTCTCTGTACCCCAGCTCTTCAGTCCACTCCTATTCATTACGCTCAGCCAGTTCTCAGTCTTTTGCCCTCTTTTACCAAAACACCTGTGTCTTAGTTCTTCTCACATTTATTTCATGCATTCCAGCACCTGACACTACCCCTAGCCGCTTGCCCACTGCAATCAGGGAACTCCGTCCTCCATGTTGCTGAGGTGCACGAGGAGCACACAATACTGTTCTTTCACATCAGCTGCAGCACCTCAACTGTAAACTCTCAAGGAAATCTGGCCTGCACTCACACTGAAACATATGCAGCACAGGTGGAATCAGAGATTTAAGCTGCTAAAATCGTTTCTCTCTGCAGAGCATGTGCAAACAGACTTGCAGGCAGATTTTCACAGTGACAACAGAAGGCATCTCTGAGATAGAGGAAATGCACCATTCTCTCTCTCTACCTCCTCCCAAAGCCTTAAAATTTAATGTCCTTTCTAACTAGCATGAGGTAGTAGAGTTTGGGGAGAAGCAGAAAGTCACTCACTTTTGAATGTGAAAAAACAGCTTCTTCCTATTTTTGTTTCAGAAATAGCCAAACCACTGTATGAACTGCTTTCAGCAAATAAACATTTTGTCATGAATATCTGCTGTTAAAAACTTTAGCCCAAATCATAGAATCATAGAATGGTTTGTGTTGGAAGATCATCGAGTTCCAACCCCCCCTCCCATGGGCAGGGACACCTCCCACTAGAGCAGGTTGCTCAAAGCCCCATCCAGCCTGGCTTTGAACGCTTCCAGAGATGGGGCATCCACGACTTCCCTGGGCAACCTGTTCCAGTGCCTCACCATCCTCACGGTAAAGAATTTCTTTCTAGTATCTAATCTAAATCTCCCCTCTTCCAATTTAAAACAGTTGCCCCTTGTCCTGTCACTACACTTCCTCGTAAAGAGACCCTCTCCTATGGGCTCCTTTCAGATATTGAAAGGCTGTTATAAGGTCTCCCTGGAGCCTTCTCTTCTCCAGGCTGAACAATCCCAGCTCTCTCAGCCTGTCCTCATAGGGGAGGTGCTCCATCCCTCTGATCATCTTTGTGGCCCTCTGCTGGACCTATTCCAACAGATCCATGTCCTTCCTGTGTTGAGGACTCCAAAGTTGGACACAGTACTCCAGGTGGGGTCTCACAAGCACAGAGTAGAGGGGTAGAATCACCTCCTGTGACCAGCTGGCCACACTTCTTTTGATGCAATCCAGGACTCGGTTGGCTCTCTGGGCTGCCAGTGCACATTGCTGGCTCATGTTAAACTTCTCATCCATCAACATCCTTAAGTCCTTCTCCTCAGAGAATCTTGCTGCTTTCTAGCCATTCTCTGCCCAACCTGTAATTGTGCCTGGGATTGCCATGTCCCAGGTGCAGGACCCTGCATTTGGCTTGGTTAAACTTCATGCGATTTGCACAAGCCCATCTCTCCAGCCTGTCCAGGTCCCTCTGGATCGCATCCCTTCCCTCCAGCATGTCCACCACACCACCGAGTTTGGTGTCATCGGGAAACTTGCTGAGGGTGCATTCTACCTCACTGTCCATGTCTCCAACAAAGATGTTGAATAGCACTGGTCCCAGTACAGACCCCTGAGGAACACCACTTGTCACTGGCCGCCAATTGGACATGGAGCCATTGACCACAACCCTCTGAGTGCGGCCGGCCAGCCAGCTCCTTATCCACCGAGTGGTCCATCCATCAAATCCATGACTTTCCAATTTTGAGACCAAGATGTCATGCGGGACAGTGTCAAATGCTTTGCACAAGTCCAGGTAGACAACATCTGTTACTCAAATAAGAAATTTATTTCTTATTTTAATACTTGTACTCCTCACCACCATTCATTCAAATCTTGGGAGCAGCAACAAAGTCATCATATGTCTGAGCTTATAGGGACTCTTGGGATTTATTGAATGACCCTTCTCAGCAAAGACCTTTCAGTTAGTTTTGTTTCTGCTCTGCCTTTACTGTCTACGCTAGGGAGAGTTTTTTGTCTGACTTTTAAAAACTAATAATCCCATTACTCCTGTTTTCTGCACTGCCTTCCAGTATTAAACTGAAGAAAAGGAAACCCAGCTGTACTGTTTTTCTTGAGCTGTAGAGCTACCCCCAGCCTCCTTTCTTTCTATTAAAATGGACTCTTGCTGGGTCTGGCTTAAAGTCTCTGCCATGCTGTGCTACAGCTAATCATCACTGCAGAAGCTGGTTCCTTGTGTCTACAGCAGAATTTGTTTTGAAGCTTTCAGAGTTACAAAACTGCTGTGTACACTGGTATGCATTTTTTATTTGGTGTGCTCTCTTTTATGACTTCTCTGACAATTTCTCTTATGCATGCATGAGACTGGTGAGATGCCCTGTCAAATGGTTTTCTACCTGGACTGACAACCGAGCAGAAGGAATTTAGTTTATTAAATGGCACCTTTTGGTTTTTTAGATGCTGGATTTTCACAGCATCTCACATGGGAAAAGGTTCTTAGACCTACATTTACTACAGTAGATAGAGGGCCCAAAGTGTAGATTCTGTTGATGAAAGATGGGGGATTAGTTCTATGAGGACTAGAGTTGTCCTTTGCTACTGTTTTTAAGGTAATAAATACAGTTCTGTTACAGTTGTAGAATATGACCAACTATAATATAATTTAAATTGCTCATTGGAAAAACACTAAATTGAATGTGGTTTCTGATTAATATGTTTATAATCTGGTCTCGTAGCTTCTAAGTGTCTTGTGAAATAAGGTTTCTGCGTAGAATGGCTGTTATTCATGTTCCTGAAGCTGAAATTCTACTGATATTAAATACATATTATTAATAATGGCTTTTAAAGATGTCAGAACCCTGGCATCAAAAGGACCAGCTGTATTTGAAATACAGTAAATGCTACTTAAGAGCTTATATAGCCTACTTTTTCTGTTCCTCCTATTTTAATAAATTGGCTTTTGCTAGACTATGTGAAAATTTGGACAAGGGAGTTTTTTGAATTCATTAACTTAAAAAAAATGTATTTTTTTAAAGAATTAAAGTTAGTTTATGGAACAGAAGTCACCTGCAAAACAACAGATGCACAATGACAAAGCATCAGAGATTTTAGTGGTTTTTTATATGCACTGGGATAGTGAATCTTTCTAAGATATGTCCAGACTGATGAGACAGACATTACAGCTATTTTGCTCTGAACATTAATACCAGAATGATTCTTTCCCCCTCAGCATACAATAAATAAACAGTAAATTCATGAAAGTGGGTGTAAGGTGATGTAAAAGTTGGACTCAATACACATCTTCAACTTTCACTGTTTATCTGGATCTCTTCGGTTTGTTTTTCTTGGAGGAATACCAACCAGTATGTTCCTTTGACTGAGCATTAAAGTCCATTGCTCTGGCATCATTCCCCTTTTAACCTTATACCTAAACTTAACTGTTTTGCCAAAGGTACTTTCATTCTGCCTCTTATGGATTGCTACTTACTTTTATCAATTGAATTTTTTAACTCCCAATGTGTAGCATGACTGATACTGTGTCAGCATACTTCTGATTCTGCAGTGATAGACAATTTAGTATTCAAGTCTGTATAATACAAAATAGAAAAAGTTAATAGACTTTGACTATGCAAAATTTACACAGAATGTTCACCTAAGCACAATACCAGGTGCTTAAAGAGACTTTTTTTAATGACATAGAGGGTAAGATATGGCCTGCTACCCTTACAGTGCTAAAGTATAAGTAGGCTTTAGTTCATTCAATGTGACATCATTCCCTACATAGTTGTATTTCTGTAAATGCAGAATATGCTTTTTGCTAATAAAACTGGAGACAAAAATAATAACTAATAAGATGTGTCAGCGTGTGGTCGATGGTGTATGCTTTGGATAACTCAACATTTTTGAAAAAACAAAGGTGAATAGAAATGTGCTGTGCGTTTTTTGCTTAATTTTAAATTGAACCAGTTTGTTTTGAAACAAATCAATATCCCTGAATTCTTTGCAATGCAGCACAACATTAGAGAAAACCAAAGAGAACATAAACATGCCTAACGTGATTCATTTTCTTTGTCAGATACAAGAACAAGATACAGGGTAAACTAACAGCAGTTCATAGAATGGCATTTATTTCTTCACAGTGTGACTTTTAAATGTCACTATTCTTTTGTTGAAATCAAAGAATCAAATTTACTTTTTCATTATTGTTTTTGCATTAGGCTATGAGAATTTACTGCTTGTTTATTCTCTTGGTCCCCTCAGTTCCTAAGTCTCTGAATTATATTAGAGCTGTTCGGATTGTAAAATGTTCCAAGCAGACACAGTTGTCTTTGTACAATGTATTTTCTGTATTTCTCCTTATTCTTGCTGTAATTACCAGAAAAATTTCTGTGAAATGGGATTTTATTTTATAAGAATTTACCCACTTGTGCTACTAAATACCATTATGGTGAGAGCATACATGAGCATTGTCAAGGGAATAAGTAGCAAGAGGAGATGAAATCTTATGAAAAAAACCTTCCATTTAAAATGAACTGAAATATATGTCAGATTTGTAAATTGTCTACAAAGATGGAACATTGTACCCTTGCATCTAAAAAGTTTTCAGTTTCCTTCAGGAGTCTTCATAACAAGGAGCTTTTCTTCTCTTTTATTAATACATTTTATGAGGAAACAAAATGTTCATAAAAATTGTTATTGCAGTATTAGAAAGAACCCATTAATTCTTATCTTTATTTGTTCACTATGTAATTTCTACAGACAATTATTTTATTAAAATTGATATGAGCTCCAAGAGAGCATATTTCTACCTCACCTTACTTTTAAGTTTGCAAGTTGTCATTCTATTGTGACTCTGTAGGATAAAAAATGGGGGGGGGGGAAGGGAAATTTGTTTGCTAAGTAACATGTGGAAATGTGTGAACTTTTAATGTCCCTTTGTGACTTGCATCTTTGTCTTTTAGCATTGTCCATAAAGAACTCTAACTTCTGTCTACTGCGTTTATCCTTCTATACTGGGCTACTACTGTGAGGATATTCTTACTCCAACACAACACTGGGAGTTTTGGCTGATTGATAGATACTCTCTTGGTTAACTTGAAACCACATTGCTGCATCATGGCTATGAAGTTAGTCAATGCATAAGAAACATTCATATAGAAGCTCAGAATGTCTTTACATACTTTTTTAGAGAGTTGTCAGGACTTGAGAGAAAAACAACATTTACATAACATTAGCACCTGCTTAGGCTTTGTGTATAGTGCAGAGTTTTGCTCACTTAACTTATGTGATTTAACCTAACGAGAGTGTTGCTCTTGTTCACTTAAATAAAAGCTTGCAGCTTGTTAGAAATCAACAATGAGAGTATTTTACTGAGCCAGTGTGTTGCTACCTGGTATTATTCCTACTTATTAGATTTAGTATTGTATTCTGCTTTTCCCTTCCTCATTTTTACCTTCATAAATCTTACTTTTAAACATCAAAAAGTGTTTGGAAGTTTTTCTGGAAAGCTATAATGCAGTAGATGTAAACAAATGCAGAGGTTAGAGATTTTACTCTTTGATGTGTTGGCTATCTTATAATTAAGATTGACTATTACAATTAATTACGGTGTTCCAATTAAGATCACTTGTTGCTATGGTTATCTCATTTCTCTAATCTGCTAGTATCCACTGCATTTCTTGTTGAAGGCTGTCAGCTGCCTTGTTTCATATTGCTTGGAGGGACTGAGAAGTCATCCTGGGGTAGTATTTTGCAAAAATCACAGTTACTTAGGATGAGGAAAGTGTTACTTATATATTTAAAATAGGAGATCCTGCACAGTGGAAGAGACTTAGAAAGAAACAGCTTATTATGTATTACTGCTGAAGAATTCTATATTCTTTGCTTGAAGTACCTGTCGATTAAAATAAGTCTGTGCACCCGCCTTGCCACAGGGTCTAAGTTCCTCACAACTTTTTATGTTCTTAACTTCACTGCCTGAAAAAGACACCTGTCCCTTCAACGAAGAAGTAGGGGACTGAGACAGTAAATGACTCAGGCGAAATGAATCACGTAGAGCACATCTGTAGTTTATGGATTTGGGCTGCCTTTTCAATCCCAGACCAGCATTTCTTCCCAGCACAAAGAGGCTTGTGGTCACTATAAACAGGATTTTCACAGGACTGCCATATGCTATGGAGTTCTTCATGCACTGAAGTGCTTAGCATTTTCAAAACTGAGTACTTTTATAAAATCATTAATACATTCAGAGACTCTTATCGTGTTACTTACATTCCATCTGAGAAGTGGTAGAGAGAAAAATTGCTATTTCTATTTTTAGAGTACTTTTAATGAGCTTTACACTAAAAAGATCACCTACGTATTCCTGTGGTGCCTTGTGCCAGGGAATGGGGTCTCTAGGCACTACTGTGAAAACAAGTAGTATTTCCTAATATATCAGAAACCAACGATTGTTGGAGGTGGGGTATGACTCATAAGTCTCCAAAGTAAAGTAAATGTTATTTAACATTTACTTTGCAAAAGCACTTAGAAATGTTTATAAGATTGGGCTCTTCACTAGACTATGCACTTTGTAGAATTTGAGTGAATGACTGTCCTGTTTCGCTTTTATAAGCTCAATGAAAAAAAAATCAAAGCTGTCTATACACTCTGCACAGTATAAGTCCATTTTATTTCTATTTATAAAGGACATATTTATGGCCTGTTTGCACCCGTTTTCTTTCTTGAATATGTGTTAACTGTAGTAGGGTGTTTTCCTTTGGTAGCCATGATGATGCATGTGGTGCTGCTGACATGTTTGTCCATGCTCCAGACGCTGTGTGAGCAGGGGCATCAGCCAGGCAGCTTTTTAATAATCTCTCTTCTCATCTGCAGCTGCAATATTAGCAGATAGTGTTGAAGAATGATTCCCATTCTAGCAGGAACTAGCTGGTTCTTCAATTTATTCTTAAAACTGGTAGATCCCTGCAGTGCCATTTTTTTTTCTCTCTGTATTTTTTAATTTGCTAGGCTTATGCTTGTTGTTTGTGTTTGTAATGTGATGGTGTTCAATCCGGACTCATGTCTCACCATCCTGAAATTACTCTGAGTTGTTTAATCTTGAAAAAAATCTCAAATTAGTATGGGGTGTGTATGAAAGAATTAGTGGGTGGTGGTCTTGGTTTTTATTCTTCAGAGATACAATTGACACCAGTTTGTTGCATGATACTGTTCCTGACAGTGTGGCTTCCTCAGCATCTCCATTTCAAAGGCTGTTCTTTAGAGTCAAGTGTTAAAGTACCCTCTTTCTCAGATACTCTTGCCTCACTCTCTTTGCAGTCCAGAAAGGTGTGTGTGACAAGAAATATCCGGACTTCGTGTTTATATAGGTAATTTGCAGATAAAAGATAACTTTCAGATAACTTTGCAGATAACTATCATAAAAAAAACCACAAACCACTTCTTATATTTCTTTTTCTTTCTTTTCTTTTTTTTTTTTTCCCCCTGAAGAGAAATCAGAATTTCCTTCCTGTGACCTGGATCTGTTGATAGAGTGAAAGTTGGTTTTGTTCGATGGCATGATGTTTCTCAGTGATGAGCAAGAAGTGAAACCTCTTCTGACAAGAGAGGAGATGCTTCTTTATGAACAGCTTTATCACTATTGATAAGGCAGTGCTGTAATCTCTACGGATTGAAAAAGAATATATAATCTTTATTTTTTGTTGTTTGTCTTCTCTTAGGGGACTCAATAGTTATCACATTTGTGATCAGCATAAGTCACACCCTCACTGTGTAGTTAAATTGAATTATATCTGTTAAGATGAGTGCAACAGCAAAACGAAATGACTCTTGTCCTTCTAAGAGTGACTGCCTTTGTACTTGAAGAGTTATCTCATTTGGGCTGTGCCCTGTATGAGTATTTGGCTGGAGCTAAAAGTCATATCCTGGAAAAGTGATATAAAGCAAATTCTGGACTTTTCCTTACAAAAGGCTGGTGCTTTCTCCCCCCTCATGAGAAATGGCTTCTGGCTACTTAGAACTCACATGAAGTGCTTCTCATAGGGTTTAGAGGAAACTAGGCAACTTGATGTCTGTTTGTTCTTATCACAAATAGGGCCTTACAGATCTTCATGAATCTTCTGCTTGCAACCAAAATTTCTTGTTGTGTGTATATGTGTGTCTTGGGAGAGGGGATTCACTGATCTGCATTCATGTGTCAGTGTTTGCCCATGCCTGCTAAGACAAGTAGTTCATCCCATACTGTGTGCAAAATAAAGTACTTGGCACTTTATTTTTCGACAGTTTTCGACAAAATATCTCAAAGCTTTGAATCTCAAAGATTTCAAGCATTAAAAAACTTTCAAGAGCAACCTACTGGGAAATGGCAGCACTGTGCGCAACACTGGAGATGGAGGACAATATTCTGATGTCAACTTTCATCAAGCTGTGTCATTAAATTAAAGCCAAAATTCTTTGTCAGGGTCTATTTTTGAAGAATGTCATGCTGGAGAAATAATGAAAGAAGTTGTTTTAACATTTGCTAAATAAAGCCACTTATTTAAAATTAGTTGTTAAGTTTTTAGAAGAAAATATTTTTACAAAGCTTAAGAAATGGGGGGAAAAAGTTGAAATTTCATGTCAGATAGGAAAGTACCTTAATGAAGGCTCTAGGATATATATAGCCTCCTTGTGATTTAAAAGTAATACCTGAAAAATATTTTTCAAACAGATTATATAAATATATCTATAATGTATGAAACTGCACAATTGTTTTATAGTAAAAAAAATAAAAATTGTCAGCTTCTGATCCTGCGGATGAGAAGAACTGAAAGAAAATGTCAAATGCAAGACTATGTAGTTTGAGGCATGTGATACACAGCAAAAAAGCCTTCCTAACACCTCTTAAAGATTGCTAGACAAAATGTTATATTTTTTGTTTTGAAGATCTACCTTTTTAAAAGGTTTGGTTTCATTTCATATGAACTAGAGGCAGAATGTGTAGTAACTCATTGGAAGGGAAGTGTTTCACAGCAGCTTAAAGCCTATTGGAAGAAACAAATTAAGAAATCTGGTCATTTTCGTAGTGCGGATGTTGTGAAGTTCTCAGGTTATAAACAAGGTGGTACTGGATAGTGAAATTTGATCACTGAAAAATTATTAAAGCATGAGCACTAGCGGAATATAAGGCAAAACTGTCAAACAGCAAATATTTACTTGCTGTTACTTTTTAACTGTTATTCTAGGGTTCTTAAATGAAACTCAGCAGGTGAGAACATCTTATGTGGAGTTTAAAAATTGTGCATTATATTATACTTTCATTAAGGAGTTGTTTAGGAATAGAGATCTATAGCAGTAATAAGGAGAAAGTTCTAGTAAGCTTTTCTCCAAAAGAAGCATTAACTTTTAATACAGAACCAAGAGTAGTGAAACCTATTCTTTCCTCTCTCCAGGATCATTGATAATATATTATTACAGTTTTCAGTCATAAATAGGGGTCAAATATTTTTTTCTCTTCCAATTTTTTTTTCTCCTTGAAGTTCTTACAGCCTAATGAGGTATCAGCACTAGAAATTCAAATCTGACAAGAGATGCTAAATAGACAAACATGTAAGCAACAAAGAAAAGATGAAAAAGAAGACATAAAAGAAAATGAACAGTAATTTGTGCCAAAGTTAATGACTGGGATACCAGTGCAAAAAGAACAAGGATACAGCCATGAAATCCTGATCCAGTTCAAGTTTTTTAAGGAGGATTTACTGTCCCTCTTTATCCTGTTGTGGCCTGGCCAGGTGTTGCCATCTGGTTGTTATATTTTCAGTTATTGTATTTTCAGTTTTCAGCCTCTTGAATCAGAATTTATATGGTTATGCAGTTTATGTTAAGTCCAATAGTTTTGCTATAGAAGATTTCTATCGATTACCACCCACCCCAAAGTTTCAAGGGCTGTATGTGAAACTCAATACAAGGTATTTTTCAAATGCTCTTCTCACTGTATTTCATGAAATTGTAGATTAAGCTTGAAATATCTGTGCTGCTGAAGTGTCCCATCTGACTCTGTAAGCCTCCTGCTCTCCCTCCAGCGAGACTGTCTGTGCTTTGGTGTGGTGATACAAGATATGGCCAAATTCACTTGGTAAAGAATTCACAATTTATATGCAATGTATTGAATAAAGATACTGAGCCCAGTAACACTGGCATCAACTAAAAGCACTTTCAGAGACCAGACTGCATGCTAATACTCTCAGGAAAGTTGCTTAGTTGTATTTTGATCAGTTACCTAAAAGATGACAGGTCTATCAGAGGTTCTCAGCTGTGGCAAAAGACGTACAACTTCTAGTTCTTCTGGGACTAAAAGGTTGTACCAAAAATCCTTTAGGTTTACTGACAGAATTTTAACATAAACCTCTTGGGAGTTACCAGAAGCTATTCCAGTGCACTACAATGAAGATATATAAAACATTTATGATGATGTCTCCCCTCTTTGTTAATGCAGTTAGTACTCCAATATTGTACTGTGGATGAACTCAGCCCAAACAGAGATGGGAAAGGAATAGAAGGGATTTATCACACTTTCCAAAGCCCTATTATAATCTGCTTGGTGGGACTTTACAGTGATTTTAACTTATGTGTTAGTTGTAGCTAAGTCAAAGAGAACTGCGCTGAAGGACTACCTCTATTTTCCAGTCTACCCCTCTGCACGTAACACAATCATTATTGGTCATTTCAGAATAAAACAATATTTCAGAGGAAAGAAAACATTTTCATGTTTTTTTAAATGCAGTGTTTTGGCTTCTTTCTTATTTGAAAACAACATTTTTTTGAAAAACAAACAAACAAACAAAAAACAGCTACATATTTTGTCTTGACCTAAAATTGAATTTCTCATTATTTTTAAAAAGTTTTTGTGAGAAAAACTATTCTTAAGAAAAGACTGTTTCAATTAGGTTGAAACTGTGTTTTATGCATTTTTTTTTAAACTTGTCTGCCAAACTGAAAAAAGCCATTATTAATTGAGCTCTAATCAAAAGTATTTAAACACGGGAAATTATAGCAGCATATAATTTGCCTTGCAAGTACTTTTATAAAGAGTATATGTTCATGTATAAAGAACAGATTTTTACATCAATCACAAGAAGCGTGTTTTTATGGAAGGACAATGCATTTTAATGTGGCACATAAGGAAAACAATCACATTTAACACAACCTCCCTCTGCCTTCCTCAGCAAAATCTTTTCTGAAAGTATGAAGGAAGATTTCTGCTGTTAAATTATACTAGGAATAAACTGGGTATCTTTTTTCTTTTATGATTATTCTTGAAATAGAAAAGAGTTTTAGAAAAAAAAGACAAACAAAACTGAGTTTTCATATGAAAGATTTATTGCTTGTAAAATTTTCCTATATGACTTCCTGGAGTGGAAGCCTTAATATATTCAAATGATGCATTAACCTGTATAGTTTTTATGTCATGACATCTTACATGAAAAAAAAAAAGGAGCAGCATATAAAAGGTATGTCACAAGTTGTGGTCAAAGATGCTCTTTTTCTCAAAATTGTAGCATATATAACTTATAGGTTATGAAATCCTCTAATATTTATTTTCTGGCTGGCAGAAAGAGATACTGTAAGCAAGCTGTTAATGGTATGAGGGAAATTGCACTGTCATATAGCATCTTTAATCCAGTTTTGCAAGGTGATATTTTCTTTTGAGGCTTTCATGGCATTATATTATCAGGTAGACATTCAATGTTAATAACACCATTACCCATGTATATGATTCATTTTTTTGTTATGTAACAGGATAAAAAAAAAAACTACCCCTGTTGTCCAAATAGACCTTTGGAAAAATCTGTTTTGAAATCCTTTGGCCTTTGCAGAGATGATCAAGGAAAGGAGGGAAACTGCAGAGAGGTTATGATGTGGAAGGGAAGGACATGTTGATCTTGAGGGACAAAAAAGAAATAAAGTTTCACAGTTCCCTTCGTACTACTTCTTGTGTTGCCTCTTTTAGTGGAATTTTAATGTTAGAGCTTTTTTTTTTTAATGACTTGAAAATTTTTGTTCCCCAGTTCTGATTAATACATATTTTGCTTTATTTACAACAATATTATTTATTTCTTTTCCTCTAGACCATTGCATTTTTTATAGCTGTTTAGTTTTATATTCTAAGGGGATGTATTTTAAGTCAGCAACTATAGAGCCTTTGAATTATACAATATGGCATTTTTAAATTAGTATTTAATAAGCACTTTATGTTTTAAAATGTTTATACTTCATGCTTTCAGATTATATGTATTTTTGCATTTTCTGCTGTACTAATACATAAAATTAGGAATTTCAATCAAAATGTGGATCTAGTTCAGGAAGGTACCTAAGCCTATATTTGGCTTAAAACGAACAGAGAGACATTTTCAGAAACAGGACTAACTCACTCTGAATGAATCATGATTAATTAAGAGTTTTACTGGATCAAGAGCATGGCTGGCAGTTCTGGTACAGTTCAGACAGGCAGGAATACGTTTCTTCACTACGCATTATAGTGCAGACAGTCATAAGAAATGAGTTGCACTGAGATTTCCATTGTGTGACTCATACCGCAGTTGTTTCTTGATAGTGTGATTCACACCCACGAAAACATTGTGTAATGAAAAGCTGTCCACGTTGTGAAATTGCAAAGTGGACAGCTTTTTTTATGGGTGTTTTTTTTGTTATTTTTTTAAATTATTATTATTTATTTATCTTCTCTTCACTTGCAGTGAACTGACTTTCAGTGTTTGAAGATTACTCACAGATTTTTCTACTGTGCATTACAAACTACACAAAATCTGTTCTCAGGGGTCTGAGTCCCTGGTGTTTGTCTTCTGCTTCCTTTCTGTTAACACTGCTCCTGTGGTCTTTACTGGGTCTGTAATCAAGGGGCTGGGATGTAGAGCCAAGAGGTTCTGCTATCAAAAGTGGGGGAAAAAAAGAGCCATAATGGAAAGAGTTTGGGAGAACTGTGCTTCTATTGCCATCAAAAAAGCTGGAAGATCGACAGCTGTGGTTTCTGAGAGTAGCATATTCCTTCTAAGTGCCTCTGTTGCCCCTCCATGGCTACAGAGACCATGAAATGTGCGTTTGACATAGGCAAAGCAGGCTTTGACATCACTGCCACTTCACTGCGGTCAGCAATCTGCTGTTTTTCTCACCAGCGCTCATGGACATGACTGAGGAGTTGAACTCCCTGCACTGCTCCACCGGTTAGTTGTTGGACTGATCATTGGTTGCTGACTTGCCAGTCTTGGTTGGAGCATCTCAGAACTTATAATAAATGAGGACTGGAAAAAAGAAAGAAAATCTATAGTACTGTAGCCTTCTCTAAGCTTATCATCTAGGTTTTTTCTGTAACCAAAGGAAAGACACCTTTAAAGGGTGATTCATTAAACCTGCCTTGAACAGGATAAATTACTCTGGAGCTGTATATCTATTTTTATTGACCTGGCCATCTAGTGAGCTGCTTGGATTAGGCACTTGGTTTTACATACCTAAAGTTAGCTGACGTATGTTTCTTAGAAGTTCACAAGACTTCAATGTTTCTAATGATAGAAAAAAATGTTGTTGGAAATAAAATGTTGCTCGTTATCACATTCAGCTTTATTACCTAAATGAAAAGTCATTAAGTGGTGCTGAGTGTAGTACAGATCTCTATAAGGGACTGTGACTTAGCCACCTAATGACATGGGATATTCACGTTGACAATAATGATCATTTCATGAAAATTGGTTATAAAAAGCAAAGTACTGGAATCATAGTATCTTAGACACTAAACAGGACTGCAGGAAATGCATCAAAAAGCTAATTACGCTTCAAGAAAATATCCTTGGCTTTAGAAGAGGTTTAATAATATGAGTCATTAGTAATATTTTCCTAACTATTCTTTTGAAAAGTTCCCCCTTGCTGTTTAAGTGAAAGGGCATCATTTTCTGCAAACTAAAGAATTGGGCAGTTAAGACCAAAAGGCATTTACATTGTCATTCAAACTGAATGCCATGTGTTTTTTAAAGCAAATGTTTATGGGTCAGAAATTGGCACTTTGAAATAGCTATTTTTAGGGCCTTTTGAGAGGAGTGGTGAATATTTTAACAAAAGGAAACAACAACAACAACACCCCCAAAAAACAAACCAAACTTTAAAAACCCCAAATATCCATCTCCCCCACCTTTGCTTGTTTCTTTGCCTTTGCTGTTACTGCTCTAAATTTCCATAGCACACTGCAGAAATGTCAAACCATTTCAGGACACCTAAAAAACACTCTATTGAGAAACTGGTGGTCTCACTTCATAAAGGGACAGTAGAGTAGTGTGGAAGCTGTTTCATCCAATAACATAAACTACTACCCTGTCTCAAAAAATTTAACTTGTTTTCTGGAATACTCTGCCAACAGCTGTAGAGTTTGGTACTCCTAATATGATGACATTAATGAGAGGTGACCTCCAGAAACACTGTGGCAATGGAACTAGAAGCTTATTCAGCTTTGGCATTTCTTTTACTTCTTCAGTGTTGACTGGACAGAGTGGAATAACTGGAAGATAGTGTTTGAAGTCATTTAAATGTACATTGTGCCTTTTGAAATCAATGAGCTTGGTTCAGCTGTATTTGTGAATTGAAATGATCCCAAGCACCAGAGCACTGATATTCAGTGCTGGAGGTTCACAGAAAATGCTATACAAAGATTATTATAAACTGGATTTCATTTTTATCTATAAAACAAATGATCCACAGGTCCCATCTAGTTCTGTCAGGAACCCTTCATACCAGACTCTACTCAGCTTTTCTGTGTTATATGATTTCCAAATATGTTAAAAGATAGCCATTTATCCTCAGAAACTGACTTTAAATAATTTCAGACGGCTAAAATCTCATCATCACTAGATGTGTGATAAATGATCAGTATTGACCTAGACTTGATTTGACCCAGAGTCAGATGTGAGGAGGTCCATACATTACAGTAATTTTATCATGCTATTTTCCTGCGCTTATTTTCACAAGTGAAATGAAGTCACATTTAATATTTTGACATTTTGTCAAAATATTAAAGGCATATAGTATATTAATGTAATTTATTTGTTCTTCCTTTTTTATCCAAAGGAAAATTGTATTCTGTGAGACACATTAATTTCTTAGAAGGATTTTCTGCCAAAAATCCTGCCAGAGGGTGTCTTTATTAATGATAAATACAAATAGGTTGTAGATTTGGAGAACAGCAAGAACTCACTTACAGGAATGTTTTCATATAAAAATATTAATGTCATATTACAGAGAATCACTTTCTACTCTACTAAAATAGCAAATGCTCATCTTTTATTTTTTATGGGATACTACTGATAATTTTCATTTTCTCATGTCCTACTCAAGATACTATTTTCTTTTTTTTTTTTTTACCCTCCCTTTCCTCTGATAATGTGAGTGACATGCTGTTACATCCCTCAGCAGTTAGCACCTTTTTTCTTACGTCTCTCTCCAGTCTCTAAGTGAGGTAAGAGACTATGCTGCAGAAACAGCTTTTCAGCTTGAGATTTGGTTTTATCTTTCCCTACACCCTCTTAAAGTGAAAGAAAAGTCTTCTTTTGCCGCACCAATTAACAGGAAGTAATAGAGCTCTAAAATGTTAAACAGAACACTTTATATACACTATTATGCAGAAACATCAGAGTGCTACTGGTTCATTCCTGCCACTAATAGAGGTTTCCAAATATTACCCTAAAGTGTTTATGTGTTTAGTTGCAAATTTGTTATAATTGTGTCATGGAGTAAAAGCCAAAATCAGGGATATTCAAATAACAAAGAGGAACTGAAGAATCCTTAGAGAATCTGAAAAATAAACAAATGCCTTAAGAGTATTAGAATATAATTTGGGACATATTTTTCGCTCTTGAAGGCAGAATGTTCACTGTAAATTTTGCATCGTTCTCCACCAAAGCTTTTAGAGAGCAAGAAAATGGGTATATGCACAAACACATTAATCTATATATATGTAAACAGATAATATCCATATTCATTTATACTTCGGACCAATCAAGCACCAAGTTTTCCATGGCCTCAGCTTCAGATGATAGAGATGGTAAATATTGAAACTCTGTTAAGGTACAAACATTCACAGACCTATTCAAAAGATGCTTAACCACAGGCCACCGTGTCTGAATGCTTACTTGAGCAGAGAAAAAGTCATGTAATTTTTCTCCACTACCAGATGATGCATCCAAACAGAAAAGTTTATCACGCTCCTTTTTCTGGTTTGTTTTTTTTTTTTTTTTTCCAGATCTTTTCCAAAATTAAGCTGTTGGTGATCCTAATGAGTTCTTCATTTATATACTGTATCAAAACTTCCTGCCCATCCTGTCACTTTTAGATAGCAGACATTGCCTTTATGTACGTGCTTAATTGTGGGATGCTTAGTTATTCTTTGAAGCACGTTGGCAAGTGCTGGAAGGAATGTGAGCTTTGGATCAGCCCTGGAGTCAGTCAAGTGTGAATTGGCTGTGGATGTATGCTGCCAAGTCTGCAGGGGTGTACAAAAGGTCTATTTTCATTTCCTGCCATGAGTAAATTCTCAGGGAATTTGTGCAGTCCTATTGGCAAAGAATGACTTGTTCAGATTGTATTTCAACATGTATCAGTCCATCTCCAGAAGATTTTTCTGGTGTTCTTCATTTTTCTATGAAGCCTTTCTTTTTCATAATTCTTATGAGCAACCTTTTTATGACAATAATATTTTAGCACTGCATTGGAGTACAAACATTTTGAATGTGTTGGATTTTCGAAAGATCCTTTATTACATATCCTTCTGAAAAATCTTTTTGCACATATATGGATTTAAATGAATGCTCATAAAGGAGCTGCTATTGGAACATCCAGAGCAGAAAGCACACAAATCCCACTGAAAAAAAAAAACCTCTGAATTAATTTCTGAATACAAACTTTGTTGCTGAAGAAGCTTACAAGAAGATTTCATTCTGAAAGTCTGCTTGGTAATTTAGCCTTCTTTCAAAATGGAGTATAGCAGTTGGGTAAATGCTGAGGAGAATTTTGGGAATGATTAAAGAGGGGGCAAAGAGACAATACCTCCAGCCCTTAACAGGATTTTTTTTTTCACCTGTTGTTACCAATTATTGCAAATGTGACAGGTTCACTTGGTTACTTTGTTAAAAGGTATTTTATGAAACATAATGGATTCAACAAAGCTGTTATCGGGAATGTGCTTTAGGTGCAGGATGGAAGTTCTGATCCGAGAAAGGCAGAACAAGTGTCTCTTTCAGTTCGAAACTGGTAGTTTTCAGAGCTACAGTGAAAGATGGAGTTGTCTTTTTGTTGGTTATTCTGAGGTGCTAGAGATATATCAATCATGATTTAATTTTTCAATGTGAAATGCAAACAAATTCTGAAGCGTATTTTCTTGAGTAGTTGTTGTTTTACTCCAGTTCTACTACTATTTTGATGCTTTTAATCCTTAGTTTGTGCCTACATGGTCTTGACTGGTTTAGGCAGCGTTTACACACAACCTCTCTTCATCCAAGGTTATAGAATTCAGAGGCAGAATCTGTGCTTGTTTATCTGTGCTTGCCAGTTCATACCCTGGGCAGGTACGAAGTTAACTTCCGCTTCCCAGTACAGGTAAGTCACAGTCTCAGAGTTTTACCAAGGTCCAGACTCGCTGGTGTTCAGGAAAGGCCTCCTTAATTTTGCAAGAAAATTTAAACCAGTAATCCCAAAATATTGTAAACAGATTTCTAAATTCATTACACTTTACCCGTTCGAAATCATATGCAACTGCCTGATCTGTATTCACGAGCAGCTAGGCTTCATGTATTTTCACGATTGAGGATCCTCTTTTCTTCAGTCCAGCCTTGCTTTTTACTGTAGGGAGCATGCTGCTCAGAAAGAACCTTGGTGGTTCTATGGCTTTCTAGTCTTCTGAGTCTTGTCACTTTTCTGACCAGTCTTCAAGTGCTGTAAGGTCATCAGTTTTTGGTTTTGTTAGTGATGGATGATGCCCATGTTGTGCAGAGGTACAATTATATGGAGAATTTAGAAGGCAAATCATAACAGCAGTTACACGTTTTTAACTTTTATAAATACACATCTCTAAACTGATTCAGTTGCTAAAGCCCAAGATTTTTTTTGGATGGTGAGTTTGATTTAGGTTTCTGTATTTACATTTAAAATGAGAACTTTGTACCCCAAAATATGTGTCTGTATCTTGCATACTTTTCTGGACCTTATCCTGATAGTTTCTGAGCCTTTAGAAACAATAAATTTTTACACACAGCAGTTTTATGATCTAAGGAAGCATTAATATCCTCTTTTATTCTGGGCAACCAAGTATTTGGATATTGAGTCTCCTGCTCAAGGTTAAAATTGAAATCTGGGAAAGTCAAGGAGTTTAAAATAGTATGTATTAACCTCAGGACAGTTGCTTCTTTTTACAAGGATATATTTTGCTTGAATAGGCAAACATTCACAGTTAAAATACTTCAAGTTACTGCATTTATAGTCGTGACTTTTAGGTGTGTTTTTTTTTTTTTTTCCTTAGGAGAGAGAAATGCATTCTGGCACACTGTATGTAGAAGGTAAATCAGGGAATACTAGTTAGATTTCTTTTTTTTTTTTTTTTTGATGAAATCACTGTGCTTTGGAATGGAGCTTCAATTTCAATTAGTATTTGTAAGCATGTTTTTGAATGTACAAACAGTTTTCTCAAATGCGTAATGGTTCAACTGAATTCTTGTCCTGTAAGCTGCAGTCTTCATGTGCCACCCAGGGTATCAGAGACATGGGTTGCTCTGATGAACAAAACCCATGCTTTTTGTAAATACAAATGGCAAGAAGTATCTTAGTAAATTCTGCTTTAAGAGTAGGCTGCAAATGGTGTGAATCCAGTAACACCCTTATGCTGGTCAGGCAAATGCTAAGGGTTGTGTGGATAGCAGTATTTCTAGCTATCTCCAAGTTTGCCTCAATACTTTACAATTTCATAGCATCTAATATTAAAAGGCACCAAGAGATAATCTAGCCTTTTTGGTTATTGAAGACTGTCTAACTTATTCCACACTTCTTCTTATCAGAATTAACATAATAACAGGGCAAGGGGAGTTAAGCATTCACTATTCCATCCACTGTTTGTTCTCCTACATCCATATAAAATCTCTATTAAAAGATTAAAGATTTTATTGTACAACGTTGAATTAGTGACTAAGTTGAATTATCTTAAGAATTTGTATCACTAATTTCTTTTTCTAAATCTTACCAGTCATCTTGTTACAGGAAAAAAAAAAAAGCAAAACACACCAAAAAAACCTTAAGTGCAGATATTCTTAAATATCTAATTATAGGTTGACCAATTGTAGATAAATTATTTTATTTACCCGAGATGAACATCGGGATCCATAGTACATAACTCTCTACATCACCTCTTAATCTTCTTATATTTAGAATTGTTAATACTTTGAATTCTCCTGGGCCTTTTAAGATTTGTTAAAAATTAAAATTACTGGTTTGAACTACCCATCACTTAACTCTTTTAAGATTCTGTTCTGTCTTTTGTTATTTATTCATAATACTGAAATATTTTTCATTATTTATATTTTCTGAGCTGCTGGCATGCAGTAGATGAAAATTCTTCATTTTTATCTATTGGGATTCCTGATGAAAGATTACTTTGAACACGTTGCCAAACCAACGCATCCTGATCAGCTTTAGTGGGGTAATATGTATGTTCTGTATTTGAGTTACAGAAGATTTAGATGCACTGACAAAAAGAAATGAAATAGTAGTTTTGAAAACCATTTTTTGAAAGGATGAATTTGTAATATCAAGTAGATTGAGGCGATTTTCAGTTTATTTGAGCAAGCAAATGAATACAGGGGGAGAGAGAGAATTCTTTGGATCACTCTTAGATACGAATCGTTTCGTGTCCTGTAAAGACTTTTCTTCGCGTATCTCACTATGTCTGTCTGTCTGTCAGTCAGAATCAGTCTGCTTAAGGACCTGAAAGGGGCTTGAATTTGCGTTGTGTTTTCTAAAGAATATGACTGCCTTTCCATTGGTTGTCCAATGTAATTTGCAGATATATTGAATAGACATCTTCTCTGAAAAAAGCAACAGATTTTTTTACTTATTTAGATTGTATACATTGCTTAACAGAAGTGTGCAAGTAAGGATAAATACAAAAAAAACCCATGTTTAATGCTCGGACCTGTTACACCTGCTAATAATACCTTGGGTAGTATCCCAAACCTTGCATAAATATCTCCAAGTTTGGTAGGAAGTAAACCTGTTTTCTGTGAGATAATTCAATGAACTGTTAACAGTCTCTTTGGAAAAAAAAATGATCCATCCGTTTGTTAGCAGTTCATCCAGTTTTTTGCTAACAGTGGAAAACAGATTAGTTTTCAACCTGAGTAATTGTAAAGCAAGAGTTGTGTAGTGATAGGTTGACCTTAGCTGGAGATAATGTGAAACTCTGGGCAAAACGGGAAAGACTCTGAAGCAAAAATGTAGCCATAGCCTCTTGTTGCCACCTAAGGGTTTTTGAAGGAAAAAGATTTATCCTGTTCTCTCAACCACTGTCTGGGAAGAGGCAAAAGCAAAACAGAAAGAGGAGGAGATACAGTATGTGACAATGCATCAGAAATCTCAGATTGTCTTAATCTGTTTTGGGGAGAAGGTGATCTGAAATGATAAAGGATATTCTCAATTTGTTGCTTGAATATCACCACCAAATGTGTGCAATGAGATGTGAATACATGAATACTTGTGTGGTAGCTTTTGTCCTTCTGTACCACCCAGACATATTGAAGGATCATTGTGTTAACTACTTCATTGGAAAACCATTCTTTCCCCCAGGGATCTAAGAGGGCTTGACAAATTAGTGTAAAAATATAAAAATATTAGACCTACTTAGAAAATAATTACAGAATCACAGAATCGTCATGGTTGGAACAGACCTTTGAGATTATTGAGTCCAACCATAAAACAAAACCAACCAACCAAAAAAAAAAAAAAACCAAACCCAAAACAAACAAAACAAACCAACCAAAAAAAACCCACCATACCAAAACCAACACCCCATCACTGCAACACTCACCACACCCAAAAATCTCCGGCACTTAGAGCAGGGCCTGAAGTGCCACATCTACACGTTTCTTAAATACCTCCAGGGATTGTGACTCCACAACCTCCCTGGGCAGGCTGCTCCAGTGCTTGACCACCCTCTCAGTAAAGTAATTCTTCCTGATATCCAATCTAAACCTCCCCTGCTGCAACTTCATACCGTTTTCTCTAGTCCTGTCATTATTCACTTGGGAGAAGAGGTCAGCCCCCACCTCTCTACAACTTCCTTTCAGGTAGTTGTTAGAGGATAATGAGTTCTCCCCTCAGCCTCCTCCACTCCAAACTAAATATGCCCAGATGCATTTATGACAGTCTGGTGAAGTTCCCACTGACTGGAAAAGGGGAAATGCAACCCCTATTTTCAAAAAGAAAAAATAGAAAGACCCAGGGAATGACAGGCTGCTCAGTCTCACCTCTGTGCCAGGCAAGATCATGGAGCAGAACCTCCTGGAAACTCTTCTAAGGCACATGGAAAATGAAGAGGTCATTGCTAACAGCCAATATAGCTTCACCAAGGCAAGTCATGCCTGACAAATTTGGTGGCCTTCTATGTTGGGGTTCAGCATTGCTAGATAAGGGGAGAGCAACTGACTTCATCTACCTGGACTTGTGCAAAGCATTTAACACTGTCCCACACAACATCCTGGTCTCTAAATTGGAGAGACATGGGTTTGATGAATGTACCACTAGGTAGATAAGGAGCTGGCTGGCTAGTCACATTCAAGAAGTTGCAGTCAATGAGTCAATGTCCAAGCAGAAACAAGTGACAAGTGGCATTCCTCAGGGCTTGATACTGGGACCAGTGCTGTTCAACATCTTTGTCAGCAACATGGACATTTGTCAGCAGCAAGGATGAGTAAGCAAAACAAATGTCAACCTCCCTGTTACCGGTCTTCTGTTGGCAGTTTGTTGTAGGTATCATGATAGCAGTGTTAGAAGGGAGTTGAAGGATGATGACATCTTGGTTTTTACCTTTACAAAATGTGTGTCACATTTATATGCAAATGAGAAAGTTTTGTGTGACAGAAAAAATTGTGCTGGTATTTTCTGTTTTGAAGAGGTATTTGATTTATCATATTTACTGCAGTATATTGTTTCGGCTAATACCGTACCTACTTAAAAAGGTATAAAGTCCTTTCAAATTTCTTTACAATGCTTATGGCCAGCCTTGCATGAAAAGGCCATTTGTTCTTCCCATATTAAAGCTTGTGCTTTCATGTAGTTCTGAGAATTTCCTATTACTGTAAATTAATTTCACTTCATTAAGTGCTTGGGTCACAGGCAAAGGAATAATAGCAGTCAGAGACACAGGAGATTACTAGTTTGAATAATCGTAAATTGGCACCCACCCGCTTTCTCTCTAATACTGGGAAGAAGCTGCTGGCTGTCAAAGCCATTTCATTAATCAAAAAAAGCCTGTGAATGTGAACTTTAAAGTTAGACAAGACAAAATTATTATCTACATGAACAATATTTTACAGTGTGGAACAATAGATTCGAGTCCCTATGGGAGACAGTGACACAATGGTAAAAATTCAGTTTTCTGTGTTACTCTACTGTTATTTCAGGTCACTTATGATTATTAAAAGTCATCCACTCAGCAGTGGTACATTATGCATATAGGGCTCCGTTGTGAAGAGATGACTCCAGAGCATGGAGAGTTTATTACTTGGATATTAATTTGTCCTCTCATGTAAAGTATTATTTCTTCTGCCAAGATATTTATTAAAGTTGTTGCAGTAGTTTTCTTCCAGAGGAAAAAAATGATAAGGTCTAATGAAAATGTTTTAATGAGAACAGATAACTGCTGTTTATTTCCTATTCTTTCTTCTAAGCCTGGCCCTGTGCTTGTTGAAAACAACTGAAGGGAGTCCTACTAATTTTAGTAGATTTCTCATCAATGTGCTAATCTCTGAAGAAAGCTGAGGGGTTATTATCCAGGATCCACCTCCCCTTATAGAAATAGAATAGAAAAAATGAAATACCATAAAAGGTGCTGAAAACCATCCTCAGTGCAGGTGTTTCAAAAACTAACATCTGAGGAACAACCTGGAAACTGCATGTTCAGAGAGGCTGCATATAGGATATTGCAAATGTAGGGAGCTGCAAACAAATTCACCAGGCCCCCAGAGCTATTTGAACTGTAGTGGAGAATTCTCCAGTGTTTTCTCTGAATCCTTACACTGGGTGTAACAGTAGTGTGGAGGGGCTTTCCTGCTGCTCTCTTCTTAGCCATCCCCACTGCCACCTCTCTGTTTAAACAAGGGTGAAAATTTCAGTTATTGCTCTTTCTGCACCAAATATTTCTGCGCCTGATATTGAGTCTGTCTCCTCAGCTGGAGGTATATGTGGCATGAAGAATTTCAGTGTCACAGGCCTGGCTGGGGAGAGAGAGGGAAGGAGTATTTCTGTGATGGGGCTTCTGGAAACACTTTGGTGGCAGCAACACCTTGTCAGCTTTGCCAGAAGTGCAGGTTGGGGAAAAGATGCCAAGGCTTGCCTTGCTGTGAAAGAACTGCGTGGTATTAAATGTACCTTTGATACATTCAGATGGAAGGAGTGGTGATGCTTTGTTCTGAATTTCTCTTTGTACCCATGCTTGTCATTATATTACTGAATGAAGAAAGCTTGTTGTAAAGATTGATCAGTAATTTATCATTGTTTCTATCTTATCTGTACCACATATCATATCATGTAACTAAGGGTGACATAATTACTTAGATAAAGGATAATTCTGCAAACATTTACATATGTAAATTCAAAAGGGAGATTTGTATGAGCCAAATTAGTCATACATTTAAAATCCTATTTATTTAAAAAGTATGGTACTGAAAATTTACACCCATTTTTGAGGTGTCACTTTACTTAAAACATTGAAGGAACTTTGATTTTTGCATCAGACAGATGTTTCTAACATCTTTTTTCCCAAAGCTCCTTATTTTCTGTGGTAGTAGTTCAAACAGTGATAAAAAAAGACATCTCAGTTTATGTCACTTATTACCACAATTATTCATCTGAGACAAGTTTTGAGCCCTCCCTGGCAATAGGATAGAACAGCAAGGTTTAGGATTATATACACTAGTTTCCCAAGTTGCACAGGCATGTGACTCAAGAGCAGGACTTGAGAATCAATCAGTATATTGAGCATTTAATCATCAGTTATTGAATGAAAGAGATAGTTCAAGTTTGGTATATTATTATGCTCAGTAGTCACAGAGAAGGATTCAGGCCCTTATGAAGCCTGAGAAAGCTGTATGATATCCTAGATGTTTTTAAATTATGTGAATAAAGCTGTTTAAAATCGATTCTGGGGTTATGTGTTTGGGTTGCTCTGAATCCATCATGACTTGAGGTAGGGGTATTTCAAATGAGAACAGTGTTAAGAATGCCAGACGCTTTGATTGGTTTTTTTGGTTATTATTTTGGTTTTTTGAGCAAGTGTAATTTTTCTGATGAATTTATGGCACTTGAATGACAGCTGTACCCTGTGGTAGAGGGTATTTGGAGGGGTATGTATGCACATATGCATAGCTTTTGCACAAATAAGTCTGTATATCTGTAGTTATGGTAAATGAGAATTGAGGATTGAAAAGTCTATTTATTCTTGTTTACTGAGGTCAAGAAAAAATGTCCTTCCTATTTTACAACCAAATGGGCAAATGGGGTAGAAAATAATTTTGCGTGGTTTTTGAAAGCTGGTGAATGTTCGTTTTGCATGTCTATTTCTCACAGCACAATTTCCAGTGGTGCAAGGTCACATCTCTGAAGAACAGAGAGTGTGAGAGCTGGTGAATCCTGTCATTAGATCCATCCCAAGTATAGAGGTAGGGGTCTCTGAGGAAAGAAGACTCAAGTGCGGGGAGAAAAGGTATTGGAGTAACCAAAACTGAGTTTAAAAAGTTTGGGTTGGAAATTAAAGCCTCCTTGAATATACCTTATTAAGCCTAATATACCTTATTTAGCCAACACACAGGAAATGAGATGCATGGCTCAAAATACCAGGTTCTATCTGTGATTTTTAAAAAGAGCAGGAAAATCAATGGTGTGAGGTTTTTGGCCAGCTGTTGTAGGTTCTTCAATCTGTCTGGGGAGGCAAGAGAGAAAAGGTGGTAGAGAGAGGAAGAGTTTTGTGTTTGTAGTTTTATCTACAGATGGGAGCAAACTGCTTCATCTGTCTCAGGATTTGGAACAGAGGAAGTAGCTGGTGAGGGTTCCAGAATAAAGACTGGTGTGGTACTTGTCATTAATTTGGGAAAAAAAAATGTTCTCTGAAATACGGGCATAGTTATAGGAAAGCAAAACAATAGCACAGGCATGTGCTGCAGTCGTCTCATTGGAGTGATAGTTTCTCTGTTTCAGCTGCGCAGCACAGATAGGTGAGTAACGTCTTGTGCTTGTTGAAAGGGGCAGGAAGAAGTCAGCAAACAGAGAGACAACCAAGACATGGATTTTAGAGGGAATTGTTGAATAGACTTAATGAAAAGAAACAGGGAACAATGGGAGGTTAGTGAAGGTGATGCTTGAGCATGGTATGTAGGCTGCAGCGAGAGGCAATTTGCACAGAGCTCAGCCATGTGTTATCTCATCTGACACAGCCAACTGTAGTGGTGAAATGTGCTTTCAATGGCAAGGCAATAATAAATCGTGTGGGGCAAAGGCCTTCTTGCCACTTGTCCCAAAGGTGGAAAGGCATCATTCTCTCAGAAGTCAATAAATGATGACAGAAAAATGTACATATTCAAATAATTTCAAAAGGACCGCCCTCCTCTATTTTCTTATTCCTAAAGACACGGGAGGGAGTGAATACATGACATACAGGCGGAAGAGAAAGAAACTGTGTGGTGTATTGATTTATATTGATTTCCAGGTAAGTGTATAATTGACCAATAAATCCTATTAAGGTATATCCAAACTCTAAAATCAGTGGCCAAAACATATGCAAATTTTACTTGTTAGCATAAGTACTAATACTATTCTGTTGTTCTAGGTGATGCAGGTCCCTGGAACAGCTCCACCCGTTGTTTGCATACCTGTTTTAGATGTACAACACTTTATGCATGTATATATGTGTGTGTATCTATTTAAATGCACATACATAATATGGAATTAGTTATACATATGCATCAAACTTGAGAAAATTTGGTCATGTGTTTCCAGGAATTTGATGATAAATCCAGGAGTCATTTTTCCGAGTGCCTATTCAGTTTGGTGAGGACACAACTTTATTTAAACCTAGATATTTTGGATGTTACTGCTGGCCTGGTTTTCTTCTCTCCATTTTCCTTTTTCTCATTTGTTTTACATGCCCATTGTCAGGCATCTGTGTGGGTATACATATATGTGGGACTATATCCACACAGATGTGCACATACAAAAACACACGTATATCTATCCAGGGAAGGGCAAGGTGATTCTGGGTTGTGGCTGGAAAATTCTGACTATGAGCTTCAGATTCATCAAGGAAAAATACTTCTGCCAATTTCCAGCGTTCAATTGAAAACAATCAAACCCCAGGTTTAAGAGTTGCTGCAGGCATGATACAATAGGATATAATTTGCAAGTGCAAACTTGCAGGGATATTCTTGTAAGTTGAAGTTTTGTTTTCAATTTGAGTGCTGTAATGGAGAAAGCCATAAGAGGAACAGATTCCTGTGCATAGTCAAGACTGAACATCTTTAAACTACTCTTCAAGCGGAGGTACCAAATGAGACAATGGTAAGAACACATTTCTGGTGAAGGGCTGTTGAGACACTGATGGAGCATCTCCACGTGTGTGTTGTCTTTTCCCTCTTGTGGGGAAAGCAGCAGGTTCAGTGCATCCTTTGCTGTGATGAATCCGTCTGATGCTACCAAAGGCAAGAAAGGATCCATATTTTTAAAACAAGGATTACTGTTGAAGGCCTTGAACAAGGACAAGTGACTTGAGCTCCTTGTTCTGTCATGTGCTGTGTGTATGTTTATCATACACTTGATGTCCCTGTCTTAATTTCCAACTGCAAAAAAGGTCTGATAGTACTTACATTATTATTATCTTTTTCTTCTCCATTCTGCTGAAAACTATTTTTATATCATCTTGGAGCTCACCCGTTTGGGATTGGTACCAGCCTGATTTGAACACCTCACATAGTAGGTGATGTGTGAGTTTTTTGCTTGCCCAGGACTCTGCCATACCTACTTTCATCAAGAAAACAGAACCTAAGATTTCTTTGCTCATGTTTGGTATGTGTTTGTAATAGTCTTTTGTTAAGGACCTCTTAGCTGAGTTACTTTACTAAACTGTGGACTAACTGGTTCTTAATATAATCTACATCTATCAGTTTTGGAGGATTTGAAGTTGCATTTGAGAGACAGAAGACTCCCATGGATGAAATATTTCTCCCCGTGATTTGATTGGGACTAATATTAATCCGTTATTACATAATTAATTCTTGAGTCATGTGGTTTCCATCAAATACCATCATTTTTTTAATCTGAGTTCTTCAGAGCTGAAGTAATCAGTCTTCTTTTCTCAGCCCTAAATTCAGAAAATAGCAACTCAGCTACCTAAATAGACTTTGAAATGTTAGTTCCTTTTTTTTAACAGTCAAGCTTTAGTAAATAATAAAGATTATGGTAGACAATCCTTATCACAATGGTAAAGGATTACTGCTTTTGTTCATACTGCTTAAAAAAATAGAACATCTTAATCTTTTAAAAACAATTTGGGTTTGGAAAACCAAATTGCATTGAAACTGACAAGATGCTTGCCGAATTCCAGGAGATGCAATTTGGAACATGTGAGATGTTAAATTTTGAATGCCTTATAGAAACAGGGACTCAATATTAACTTCTTCAGCTCTGCTGTAGTCTATAAAGTGCATATTTTTGTGTCTTTCTCATAAAACCCAGGAGGCTGCTGCTGGGTTTCTGCACTGTCTCAGGGGTACAAGATGAGAAATGAACTCCTGGCTTACTGGCTCCAGTCCCCTGAGAACAGAGGCCACCGTAATATATCTATTCCATAATCACTTCCATAAACTGATCATGCACTCCCTTGAAATTGAACTCTGTTTATTTTGGCCTGCCAATGCTGTTGAGAGATGAATTCAGAATTTTACCATAATACTTAGAAGTCTTTGTATGTATTCTCAGTCAGAATATATGCGTGATCCTACTTGCATCCATATGTCTGTGGCATGGCCATATGAGTTTAGCAATTGGGATGCTTTGGGTTTTATCCTCCTGAGTGACTTAAAATAGTACTTGAAATATAGCAAGCACATTGTATTATGGTTCTGCTACTAAACTATCTGAATTTAAACTCTACTCTCAACCTCTTAGTGACTACAAGAGTCTCTCTCTGTTCGTATTAATGCTTTCTTACTCAATTGTCAGAATTTCAGCTCATATGGCTTAGGATCTAATTGTCCATGGGTGCACAAATTGCTAAATCACAGACAATAAACTTCTAATAATCCTCTAGTGGTTTTTCAACCACTGATGGTCTCAAATAAGAGCAGAATTTTTATTGTTCTCCGAGAATGAATTTATTTTTCATGGTAGTGAATTTCAACATAATCATGTTATCTGGTTTCAGAAGTCATCATCTTTTTAAATGGTCTCTAAGTACCTCTGTATTTATCATACTTCCTAGTTTCTTATTGTAGTTAATTTCTTTAACAGTATTTGTCAGGATCATTACTGATAGTATTAAATAACCAACTAAAGCTCTCAGGTTCAAAAGGAGTAACTGCTCAGAAAATAGGATAACTGAAAACCTCAAAACCTAAGGATGGCAGAGGATATTTGGAATTTCTTTAGGGTCTTCGATTATGAAGTTAGGAAGCTTTTCTGTACTTTGCTTCATTTAATTCATGATTATGCTATTTAACAAAATAACTTTTTTTCCTCTGACTTAAGATTTTAAAATTTATTAAATGCACACCACCCCTGCAGAAATTTTTAATAGGTGTTATTCTTCTATAGTCAACTTCGATTGTAGGGCCCTTATCCCATGAATTCTTTCTTTCCTTTATTATACTTCCCCCCATTACATTGATTTGGTTTCTTTTACCATGATATTCCTATTTATTTCTTTGTTGTCTGTCATCTTGCTATAAATATAACTCCATTTCTGACTCTAAAGTCATCATATTTGTATTTTTCTTATTGATACTTTTACATCTTGCACTGCCTTCTCTGTTTGGACATATCTGTTACTATACCCTCATTAACATATTTTTTTATAGTTTCACAAATTAAAATACTTTTAGAAACTGTGTGCTCTTCAATATTTAATTTTCTTCTAGTAGTTTCAGACTTAAGCCCATCAAGGCCAGCACTGAAAGTCCTATCTGAAAGGATCACCTAAGAAAGGTCCATTTTAATGAGAATATTTTTCAGTGGTTACACTTACTGTTTCTTTTTACCACAAGTCTTTTTTTTCTGTCTGTTCATCTTTATTATCTATGGCCTACTTTGATTTGCACTGTGCATCTCTCTGTGTTTAAATATTACTTTATCAAGCAGTAACCTTACAATGACACCTGACCGGAGTGAACAAAGAATTTTTTTTTTATTATTCTTTCTTATTTCTTTTCTGTCTCAAGGCTGACTCTTGTCTTAGCTTGCTGACCTCTTTCTTCTGTGCTCTCTGATGACAGGCCAGTCAATTTGTCCCTCATGAAATTCAGCAGTTCCTGGGATGGTGTGAATTTTAGTTGTCTCTATTTTATTTTTTATTCATCTGTTTTGTGGTTACTTCCTACCTTCCCTGTCCGCTTTCCCCTCTCTTTCATTTATGTTTTTTAATCTTCTATATGTTGTTCTCACCACCCATAGGTTTCAGCCCTTGGATTTTATCTTCCTCTGTGTTTGTGGGGTTCATCTGGTCTTTGCTTGTCTGTTTGTTCTATGCGGCATTTCTGTTTCCCTGTGCCAGCTGTCTTGCCTTGTTACCAACACTTTGTCTTCACATAGTTGATCACTTCTCTGTCTTGTCTTTGTGCTCACATGCTCCGAGTCTTTCTGTTTGCAAGTATTTATAACTCACATCATGTCAAATTAATATTTTCTCTTCTTTCCTCTGTGTTTACTTCAAAAAATTTCTGAATTGTCTCCAGATGCATTGGTAGTCCTTCGTTCTTCTCTTTTATGATTTCTGTCAGGTGATAGCATTATGTTTCTATCAGGTAATCACTTACTAATTTTTATTATATAATATTATATTATTGTTTTATTATTTTTTTCAGATAATAATGTTTATTGTCACATTGTTTTGAGACTCCTGTAAAACCAGGTGTAGACCTGATATAAAAATATTGTCCATTCCAATGTTTTCTTTTTTCCCTCCTCTCTTTATTGTTACATTTAACTCTAACAATCTTCCCATTTTGACACCTGCTTATTGACTTTCCAAGATACTGTTTAAATTTTTGCGAGGTAATTTATTTTTTTTTAAAGTTTTACATTTAAATTGCTCATCAACCATAGCCAGTGGTTTTACTTTTGCCTTATTCAAAACTTCAGTGTGCCCAAGTACATTCTGAAAACTGGGAAATTTGACCACCCCACAGACTTTATAATCAAAGCTATCATCACCTAACAGACTTGGTTCTTCTTTCCATCTGCCATAGGTTTTCACTCATGCCAAATTCCCAGTTTGGCACTATTTGTTGTATTATTACACAACATGTTGTTTTCATTTTATCTTCAGAAAAATCAATTAACATTTGTTGGATGCTTTCATATATTAGTCTGAAAATTGAATCTCTTTTCATGGGATGTGCATTGAAACAGTATTCTAGTCATCATTTGTCACAAATACAATGGTTAATTCTAAAACTCTGTTTGTCCCATATTTGGAGACTGTTGGTTTTTCTTTCTCAGCTCGTCACGAGAGGCTTAAAACATGCACTTATGGTCCTCTATAGAAATCATTCTGCATGAAGGATATACCACAAAGTATACTTTATTTTTCATAATTGAGGTCTAGGGTTTAATTAGATATAATGGAATTTTCCCTTATGAATCTTTTCATACCTGCATGGATGAAATAATAGGAATCAGTGGTAAGGACAGCACATCACAAGTCAAATGAGCTCAGAATTTAAAATTAAAACCCTATTGGTTTCCCTTTTTTCTTCCTCTGGATTTGTATGGAAATTCAGGTACATGGAAATTCTAATACAGATCTGTTTTGTGCCTAAATTCTACCTCAGAAACAATGGGAAGAAAATTATAGTAGTTAAAATGCTAAAAATGATTTGGTTTCAAGAACAGAATCAAGACACAATCTCTAATGAATGCTGGTTTTCCTGGAGTCAGAAGATAAGCTGTGGCTCCAGACAGTGTAGAAAGGTTCTTTCTCATTTGTCTATAACTTTGCAAACACTATGTGAGCTTGTGTTAGTTAGATGAAGTGGAAATTTTTTGAAAGGATGAAATACGTATTTTAAACTTAATAACTTTGCCATGCTCCTCTGAATAACTGTATGCATTTAAGGAAAAGTAAGTATGTTTTCTGGTCAAATCTGCTCATGCCCCATATATTTTTAATATCATTCTTGCTGCCAAATATAAAGCTGATAAAGACTGTCAGTGATGAGATAACCACAGGGACTCTAGTGCACCTCTGCAAGCTTTGAGAAAGTGTGGGTGCAAGGCATCCTGGGTTTTAACCCAAACGGCGCATATTTGAACACCTACTTGGAAGAAAACTCTGTAAAAAAAAAAGTGAACTTCTCTGTGCCTGTTTCTCATTGGTGTGTGCTGTGTATGTACTCAGTGCTAGGTGTCTGCTCCCTTTGCTTACCTTTACGTAGCCTGTAAGGCTTTGCATAAAGTTATTGAGACTGAATGTAGAAATGGAGAGTTAGCCCTTCCATCACCACCATACGGCTCCCCAAAGGTTTCTTTCCTATTAGAGCAGTCTGAAAGAGCTATCACTTGACAAGTATGCAGAAGCCAAGTATGCTTGTGCAGTGTAAAGAAAAACAAATATTCTTTCCTCTTAGCAGAGCTGATCAGGAAGAGTCTTCTGGTTTGAGATGGTTGGTGTCATCTTCAAGGTGTTCTTTAGTGCTCACAGCCTGTGGCACTGTGTGCATGTAAAATGCACTATCGCTAACAAGAAGGTCCTCGGACCTGTAAGGATTTTGCGTTATTTAAGTATTTATTTTGCAATTTAAAATAAGAGTGCTGTAGGCAGAAAAGGACAGGTTGGAACATAATTATATTTGAGGCTGAGTTAAAATTAGTGTCATCTTCTTTCCTTTGAAATCAGACTAGATTTTTAACAAGTGTAAGAGAAGAGATTGCTTTTGTGTGAACAAATTAAAAGATGGCTAATGGACAGGGTAACCTTTGACGTGGCTACACCTTTCTCAGTTCACAGAGTTTAAAAACCCCTAACCTATGTAAAGTAACAGTCTTGCAATGTGATGGGCAGTTTTGTGCCAGAGGCAATGAATCAGTATTAAACCATTAGTTCAGGGAAATCAAAAAGTGGTCTCTTCAGTTTATAGCTGGCTCTCTCAGTACAGAGTTTATGTGATACATGATTCCGGGAGCTTCAGCTATCACACTGTTAAGACAAAGCACCCTCCATTATAAGAGAAAATTAGTAATGTATAAGTTGTGGTTTCACCGTTTGGTGTTGTGTGTGTGTTAGAAAGCTAAGAAGTTTGCATCTTTCTTTAATGATAGAGTTACCATCTGCTGGTTCATACCTACAAAAAGATCAAACTCTGGAAAAAATTGTGCAAACTCTAAAAAGTTATATTGAACTTACAATGCAAGCTGAAGTTGGAGCTTAAGCTATTGTTTCTGAGTAGAGCTGAGAAAGCAGTGTATGAGATTGGTGATATGCTGATATGTGTTATACCCTGACTGTGGAATGGCTGCTTGTTATGACAATAGAGACCAATCATCCATTGCTGAAAATGGGTTTAAAAGGTATTTTCAACCTTCATACTTAGGTCTAGTCAACCCCATGCAGGCATTCCAAACAAATAGAAAACTTAAACTGCTGAATTGTTTCAGTGGCGATTTCTTCTCTTAATGAGAGGCAGGAGAACCAAAGCAAACCAACAAAAAAACCCCAAGATCCAGATGCTGGCCAATTCTGATGGATTTTAGTTTGTCTCAGGGGAACAGTCTTTAACAAAGCATTACAAAATTATCTCTGGAAAGCTAAGACTTTTTAATAGAGTATAGATGTACAAAATTGTTATCTTCAAAAAGAAATTCAGTGTCTAAGCAAAACTAGTTATTCTTTTCAAAGATTTCATTGGGTCTTCAAAGTCAACTCAGAGTGTGGCTTTGTTAAAATTTAAAGTACGAGATTTCTGAGAGGTTATGTTCTTTAGTTAACATTAGATTTATGCCCTTATGGAAATGTTGCTTTCTGACAGCTGTGCAATTATCTGGTGTCCCCACTGTGCCACGTAGTTGAATGGTCAACAGTTGCCACATTTATAAATAGTATGTGACATTTGAGCTTTGAAAAGTAAATTCTTACTGAATGCTTTTGGAAGAGTTCCATATATAGTACTTTACTTTTATGCATCATTCAGTGGAATATGCATTAAACAGAATGGCAACAGAGATTGAATATAATAAGCATTACCTATAAAATGGGAATAAGATTAAAAGGAAATCTCAAGGCATTACATTGAAATGATTAAGGCTAAAACAATAGGCAATGTCATATATATTACAGTAGATACTCAAGAACATTACAGTCATGTAGCCAGGAGAAGCTGTAGTGTATAATTGCTCTTCTACCACTCTTCCTTATAATTTTCTTCATCTTCAGTGTTTCTCTTGATTAACATTAAGATTTTATGTTGGTTTTCTTCAGTGTAGTTGTGGTTTTTTTTAACATCTATGACCTAACTAACAGCAAACTAGTACAGTAGTAACTTTATATTGTTAGTATATTTAAGTTTGGGTTATTATCAAATCATATTGTACAAAAATGTCATGTACACCTTCTAATTAACGTTCATCAACTGTAGGGGTGTGTGCTAAAAGCTGGAGAAGGTTTGGGTCATATTTACTCCTGTATGTGTGAAATGTGTTATTAGCAAGTGAAAATGGAGCTCAGTTGTTGATGATGGTATTTGAGGATTTGCTGTGGAATGTTTTTTTCTTTTTAGTCTTTTCCTTTTCCTCTTTTCCCTTTTCCCTTTTTTTTTCCTTCTCCTTTCCCGTTCTCCCTCTTCTTTTTTTTTCTTCTTTTTTTTTATTTTTTTTTATTTATTAGGTTAAGATATTTAGCGTGTGGAGGACTTGATATAAAAGTCAAGAAAGTACCATCTCATACGTTTTGGACAGTGACCATAAATGAAATATTACAGAGTTTGTGGGAAATAAGAACACTAGATAGCTATCCAAGACTAATGACAAGACATCTGAGTGGGAGAATATAGACATCGATATGACTGTCCTGGACTATCTGTTATGGGAGACTGAAGCTGAATATGACAGGTTTCTAAACTTACACTCCTGGAGAAACTCCGAATTGCTAAAATACCATCCAAACTCATTACAGACTTTCAGTAATTATTTGTACTTTGTCAGTACCAGTGAGGGAAATAGCATTTCTTAGTGATGCAGTTCTGCAGAAGAGTAATAAGGAAATACCAGGCTTCATGTTTTAATGAAACAGTGCACGATAAATTGAAAAAAACACGTTCCCACTGAGTGAGGCTTTTTTAGTAATATGTTTATTTAGTGTAGACCAAGAATGAAGTAATACGCACACTAAATTATCAAGAAATGTGGTTGTTAAAAGCATGTTATGTTGGTGGTTTGTTAATCACTTGGACAAAGCTAATATGTACTGAGATTCTGAATTGACAGCTTCTGTTGTAAGTGTAGGGAAATTAACTCTTATCGCTGACATGAGGTAGTGATCACTGAAAGACAAGATCACAGAGCCTGCTAAGTGTTTTCTACAAGGTGCGTATGTGCACATTTCTAGGAAGATGTTCAGAAAAGGGAAGTATAGAAGTATAGAAATTCTGTCAAAACCTTTTTTATTAAGAGTACAAATTCTTCATGAAAAGTGATGTTCAGTAAGAAAGGGTCAGGCTCAGTGAATTTTCTGATCTGAAAAAGTATGTCATGGAACCTCTTTAAATTCCTATTTTACCATTTAGAGAAGGAAGGATTTAATATTTCACTTTAAAATTACATTTAGAAATTTTAATTAACTTGTATTAAAAGAGAAAAGTATGCTTACAGTCCTGATGCAGTTTACTGCAACTGAATTATTTATCTTCAAGATTCTTGGTCCAAAAAGTCTTAGTTTTATGACTTTTCATCTAGAGATGGAATGTTGTACTGTGGCCTGGAAAATTCTGTTTTAATCCCTCTACTAATTGTTTTGTTACCACTTAAGCTATAGAAACAATATCAGTTTGCAGTATTCTTTAGTACACTATAAGTATTATAAGGAGATTAGACTAGACTGGCTTTTTTTAATTATTATTTTTTACAATAATTTGTTTATTAGGGCTAGTAATGCTTATTTATTTATTTTTAATCTATTAAACACTATAGGATTTATGCTGCTTTGGAGATATTGATCCAAGAGGTATTTATTTTAAATTAAAAAGAAAGAAAAGTTCTAATGAATTGCAAGAATCTCAGTAACTGATACAAAACTGATACTTTCTGTGAAGTTCTATTACCTATGCAAGTCACTCCTGGATGTGAACTGCAGTATTTTAATTGAAGGGGTTTCTAAGTATAAATCGAGTATCTAGGGGATATAAACTGAACCCATCTGCTCTACCAGAATTGACTTTTTCATATCTTCTGTCTTAACTTATTTGACATATACAAAGCTTCTCAGATAAACAGGTGTGCTTTGATAGTATCCAATTAATTACTGTCAGATGTATTGCATTGGAAAAGTGGTCTGTATCTCCTCTTTGGCATCTAAACCAGTACCCTGATTCCTACAATGTTTTTCTGGACATTTAAATAAAGAGCAAAACCATTTTAAAAAATAGGAGTCCATTTCCTGCAATGAAAGTCAGCAGCTGGAGCTAGGTTTGGCTCAGGCTTACAAGATGATGTAAGGAAGGTAGGAACTGTTTTCCCATTGCTGTTTTACTGTAACAGATTTCAAAATGGTTGTGAATTTTTTTTCATTTTTTGGGGGGAGGCAGAAAAGACAGTAATTAAATAATTTCTTCAAGGATGTGAAGGGGGAAGGTAAAAAAGCTATCTTTGGAAGCAGACCGCTGGCTTGAACCTTGCTTGGGACAATAGGAGCTGGAAACCGTTTTATTTTGAAACCTGTCCAGTGACAACTGTAAAGTGAGCAAGTAATGAATTATAAGGGCTTATGAAAGATTTGTAAAGAGCTGAGATTTAGACATGATTACTTCCCCAAACCCTTCTTTACTTATGCCTTCATTATGAAGACAAAAAAAAAAAGAGAGGTTTATCTGTCATTACCACACTGGTTGCTTTAGAAATATGATGGGAAAGATGACAAACGACCTCAGAAGAACCAGAGATTTGTGATATTTGCCTGTGATGAAAGCGTTTTTGGGTTGGTTTTTTTTTTTTACTTATTTCATAGTAGTAAAGCTGACCTTGAGTATTTCCTACTATCATTCCCCACCATGCTGGTCTCTGAGACGACTCGGGTCTCCACCAGGCTGTTTCCTCAGATCCTCTCTGGCGAGCTCTCTTTGTGCCTGGTTTTCTGCTGTAAGCATCCTGGGGGCTGGCCCTTGGCAGCCTGTCTGGTTGGCAGGGGTCTGCCATAGCACTGCAAGCCAGAAGACAGTTGTATAGGAGGAGCTTTGTACTGGGGCCTGGTTCCTGGTGCTGTGGTCTCAAGATGGTCGGGTGTGTCTGCTAGTGCCTCCATGGAGCCCTCATCACCTTGCAGGTGTATCTGCTCTCTCTGCTGCCAGCTGTAATAAGTCATTGGTTGGCAACAACTTCGGTTTTATGATCTTTCAGCATCTCTTAGCATGCTATTTCCAAATTATCTTCTCACTGTGAACTTCCCAGTTTACCCTTTCATTCATTTTTCTCTGTAAAGTTATGGTGCTCTTTATCCTTACTGTTAAGGTAAAGTATATGCAAGTAATACCCTTTACTACTTTGATATTCCTTTTTGGCAAAACACTCTGATGGCTCTTTTATATCATGGATTTCCAAAAATGTAGATGCAACAGGGCCATCTGTGCTTGCCATCTGCAAGAGATTTCCTTCTAGGATCCCGGGTTTGATTATGGTGCTTCCAGACATTCCACTGCCTGTCCCCCTGGGTACACAGTAAGGAGACAACAGGTTTTTAACTGTAACACAGATGCATGTAAGCCTAAACTTTTCAGCATATCCTGCTGTCGCCGGGGTGCAGTCTGCCCAATGTCTGTTTGAACACCCACCAACTTCTCCCTAAGTTGTGTCCAGCCACTCATCCCTACATTCCTTTCTACACAGCCTGCCTTTTGCTGTCCATACCAAGGTGCCGACCCTGGCAAAGCAGCCAAGTATTGTGGAAAAGAACCTTCCCTATTACTAGCCCGCCAGTGAACGCTTGGAAATGTTTTCAGTTTCTGAGTTTTTGAGAAGAGTGAGAAAGTATTCTTTCTCTTCTGGGTTTGGTATTTTTTTTGTGTTTGTGTTTTGGTTTGGTTTGGGTTTTTTTCTGCAAAATTGCTTTATTTCTGAATATAGTAGTTCTTATTGCTTACTTTCCTAACTTCTCCTTTTAATCCTGCAACTGCCATTAGATAAAATAATGAACTAAGTTACTTATTCATAAAGGCATGTAAATATTTTTTCTCTACTATATTCCAATAAAATAATGTTGTCATGGATTATTGGCAGTAAATTTTTAAAGTTATACATTTAAAAGTAAATAAAGCCATATAGATGAAAATACCTTTGGTCGTTTTTCATGCAGTATCTTTTCTTTTATCATTGTTGGTATGAGATCTGAAATCTTAACGCTCATATTTTGAATTTCAGTGTCTCCCTATTTCCTTTCTATTGCAAATGCTTTCTACCGAAACATTATAAAACAGTTTTCTACATTCACTGCTCCCCTTCCCTTCTTCCCAGTCTGGCCCAATTCTGATAATATCATTTATATGTTGCCATTAATTGTGATCCACTGAAAGAATTATAATTCTCCTGTTTGGGTTCTGCATTTTATCATTTGGCTGTTGAAATGTTGGGGAAGAAGGAAGGGCATACAGTATCAAAACCCCCTCTTTTTTTTCAAATTTGCAGAAGCTGTTTGCTAGTCTAAGAGGAAATAAAGGAAAGATTAATGGTCTTTAATTTCTGGTGCGCTGTTTATCTCAAAAACAGATTTTCTATTTGATAGAAATGTTGTGAGGCATTGCTCCCAAGTGTCAACTAGATCATATATACATAAAATGTATATAAAGAACTAGGAGTTTTTGCATATATATTAATATTTTTTCCACAAAAAACCCCTCTTGTAACATATTTTAGCACATGAATCCTGCCGTAAATAGATGGCAGAGCTTTCCCTCAGCCACAGTGATCACTCAAATTCCTATCTTACTTTCTTTAATATAGGGTGCATTTATGAAATAGGCTGCAATAGATCATTCAGGATGCTTCATAAACATTTTTTTTTAATGGGTGGAGGCACAAGTTTAAATAAATGGCAGGATTTTGAACAGGTTGAATAATTAAAAATGGGTGACCCTAATCTCCCAAATGCCAATACTTTTTCCTCTTTAAAGAAGCTCCATATGTTACAAACATATCCAATTACTTTTTTATTCTGAGAATTTGCTTATGATATCATAGGTCTCCAGGACCTTGCTCTTTACAGTGCTTCACTTCCCTGAGCCTCTAGCAATGCACGCCTGAGACACTAGTATTATTAGAAGGTGATGTGACTTTCAGTAGTTCCTTTTAGGATTCTCCAGGACAGCAAAAGTGGTGTAAAAACTGAATCACAAACTGCAAGAAGTTTCTGCTTCCCCTCAACATATATAACTTTAGAATAATGCTTCATGCTATGTGTTGCATCTCTAAACAGAAGATATTAATAGATATTTGCACTTGGCTACATGCAGCTATGTTTCTGAATACATTTCAGGCTTTTAGAGTGCAGAGCCATTGACTTCTGTAGGAGGTGCTAAATGGTCTAGCACTCTGATGACTAAAGATAAACTCTTAGCAACCTAAATTTAGGTACCTCATTTTAAAAACTTTGGCCCAGATATGTGAACCCAGAAGAATGAGTTACAATAATTTATTTCAAATTCCCTGGCTCTTGCGGCTCCCCAGACTTAGCATTTATTCATACAAATTGCTCACTGTTGCAGATAAATCACAAAATGTAGCCAATGCAATAACTCTGCACCTGAGCATTATTTAGTTCTGCTTTGCTGATGTTGGCAGCACTTTGCTTTTCTTCTATATGTTACAGCACCTGCCTATTTTGGCTTTGTCTGAATATGTTGGAGGGGTGAATAAGGAGAAAATCTACAAGTTTTTGCCCTCTCTTGCATTACTGTTAATTTTCATAATAGCTGTGATTCCTCAATTAGGTAGTCAGTTTAATTTTCCTGCCAGCTTAAAAGAAACGCGAGGGAGACAATTACCAAGGGAGACAATTTTTCTTTCACTGCATGCTTAGGAGAGGATTAACTTGACAGAAATGTTGTCTCTAGTGGTTCTCCTCTGCTTTGACACCAGGGATAGTTAATTTCCCATAAAGCTGTTTATGATGATGATGAGAAATACTATGCCCTGTCTTTGTTGACTTTTCTCTTTCAACTTCTTTGTGGCTTTTATTTTGGGATTTCTGTCTCTTTAAAGGAGTATTTCACCTTGTGGACATGAGAAATAGATTGAGGTATCTGTGTTGCCCACAACCTTCTCTTAGATTTATGTAGACTGCACAAATGAGTAAAGTTTTAAAACACAGTTACTTAATTTTTACTTCTTTTCTTTTCTTTCTTCCTTTCTTTTTTTTTTTTTTTTTCTTTTAACACAATATAAACTGAGAGTAATGTTAAAAATGTTGATGTTGGCTACTTGGCAAGTTCTGGGGTTGTTTATTGCTAGGATCAGGTACCAGCACTTCCTTTGCCTATATTAAGGATGGATACCTTGTCATTTCACTGCAGCCTTGTAAGTTGTGGGCGTTTATTCTAAGCCAGTCATCTGTAGTCAGTGTCGTGGAAGAAGGTGATTCATCCTATCTGACGCTAAATATCTGAGAGACTTATTATGCAAATGTGTTCTGGAGAGGAAGGTGGTTGATGATGTTCCTGGCCAGCCAAGTGCCGCAGTCTACAAAGCTTCCCTGTACTGGCGCAGTTCTTTTTGAGGCCACACACAACGAACAGAATGCCAAAATTATCCAAGTTAAAAATCAGTAACTAGAAGGATTTTGTTCATCTGTATTTGTTTTTTTAACCAGGTTCATTTCAGTGATTCATAGGGCCATTTATAACACAGCTATAGCAATATCTGTTCAATGAATGGGGTCATATTGGCACAGAAGAAATAAGTGGTTGAAGGCAGGGACATTCAAAACTTTGTGTAATGAACTGCCTCCTGAAATACATGTGTGCACTGGGAGTGTCCTGTTTTATTAGGTGAGATGAATCCATGGTGGTTGTTTAACCGTGTATTAAGCAGGACATTAGCAATATCATTATCACTGTAGTGTACACCTCTTGATGCTTGATGTTGCTTTATTAGACTATAAAATATCTTGAAGTAAGCTTAACTATGTCAAACAAAGGGGGCAGTTAGAAACGTCTATGTAAATTGCCAAATCCTTCTACTGAGGTCCTCAGTACTACTCAAACTACTGTAGTCTTTCCCAATTTTTGAATCTTACTGAAGCATGAGTGTTATATGAGTACAGATAAATATTCTGTTTGATGAAATGAGCTGTTTCTTTATAATACAAAGGGATTATCCAAGTTCACACCGGGAAGTCCATGCAATTCATAACTTTCTTTTGGGTCTTACGGAAATCTGAAGAGAGGATGACTCATATGAACTTCACTTGAGAGTCCGAGTGGTGTTTTTCATTAACTAGCTTATCTAACAGTTAAACTATCAAAGTTGTAATGAAACAGAGGCAGTATATTTTGAGAGGCATATTGAAAAGAAACCTAGCCTACTAGGATGCATTATCATACAAAAGTTAAATCTCATGAACTGCATATGCTATGTGCAGTTGTTCATCCCTTATCATGTTGATGTACCACCCTGCTCCACTATGCTTTTTTGGTACATCTAGGGAATATCTTCATGATACAGGCTACTGTAGTTTAGACACTGGAGTCAGAGAAATAAGAATACCACCAATAAGATACCATTCCGTGAAGCAGCAGTGGAAGAGATGAAAAGAACTGGACTGAAACAATGCCAATAGCAACGAAAGCAATCAAAATGAGCTTTATAGTACCTTTTAATGTAAATTCTCTCTGGGATATGTTTCACATGTTTTATTTATTTTTATTGTTATATTTCTTTTTATTTTTGTAGGCTGTGGAAACCAACCTTGCATCAAAGGATAGTCACTGGGTCTATGTAAATGAGGTAAGAAAGTCAAAAGAGACAACATAGCTTAGTACATTCACTCATCACTGTCTTTTGTTTCATAAGTTTTGACACATCAAACTGAGCATACACGTAGCATTTTTGCTTTTTGAATGGTACAAGATGCAAACTCTGTGGTGTCATTGCTTATCTGTGTCAATTGAAGTGGCATAAGTTGAATACCAAAGGTCAAAATGAAGCTTTCAATATACCCTACAGCAGCTGGGAGACTTTATTTTTACCTTCATGTTGACCCTGCTTCTTGGTTATTTAGGAAGTAGAGAATACCTCAAAAGAAACCTCAAACACACCCATCTGTATCTGCCAGAATCTCACCCTTCAGTGCTATGAAAGCCTGCACTCAGATACCAGGAGGTGGAAGTGCTGAGGTTAGTTGCAGGCTTAGCTCGTTCGAATATTGGTTTACATGGTGTGCATGTGTTCTTTAGTGCAAAATTGTGTTTGGCCAAGGTCCAGGATAGCATAGTTTTAAAATGTGATACTTCCTCTCTGCAGCAAATGGTATCTTGTCCTACTACTACAGTTATTTATATTACCTTAGTACCATGATGGTCTAATGGGAATCAGTACAGACACTTATTTAAAAAGCAATGGAAAGCTTGAAATACGTTGTACTATATATAGTAATTTATAAATCACTGATTGTTCAGGATAAATGGCACCATTTTGTATATTTCTGGTTTTAATGATGATTCATTAAAAGATAGTAAAGTATCTAAGTTAAAAAGAAACTTGTTCACTGTTTTATTTTTATATTATAAATACATAGCCTCAAATTTAGTAACCAATTCCTTTGTTAATTTCTCATTTCTTCCTTTGCACCTAGCTAATAATTTTAGATAGGCTACTTTTAATAGTAACTATAAATTGTATTGTGTGGCATTGGAAAGGCTATGTAATTAAATAGGGGTTATGGGATGTAAGTGAAATCACTGCTTATAAAGGCTTTATAAATTCTTTCTAGTCCTTGTTACATTTAAATACGTCCTGATTTGTCAGCTGCGGTAATGACCCACTACAAAATATCAGCAAGATGCCTGCAGAGTCAATCTTTATATTCACATAAAGATAATGCAGTGCGTATTTCTTTAAACGTTTATAGAGAGGGAGTGTTTGTGAATTTGTCATTGCTGCTGTTATTGTTCAGATGTTAAAACTCACTTCATGAAACCTGACTCCACACCACAAAAAACCCCCTTTAGCACATGCACAAACTCATGCACAAACATGTGCATACATACACAAACACGTCGCACAGGGTGTCAAGTCTACTTTTATTTTGGGAACTTTTTTTTTCCTGTTTTATGGATAGACACTGTGTAGGGAAACAAAAAGTAAATCTAAAGTTTCACATTTTGTGAAAACTATTAGTTCACATACTTATGAATATGTCAAAATGTAATTAAATTCAAACAGTTACAGAAATTCCAAATTCATGAAACTTTGGAGAACTCTTTGCAGGCCAAAAGAGGACAAAATGTCTAGATTACACTTTTTTTTCTTAAAAAAAAGTGTTGGTCTTTGTGTGCTTAAAGCTACTGTGAACAGAAGATGCGTTAATCATCTATATGGATATATTTGTAGAAAGACAGAGGATCCTTTAACAGTGTGCATATCTCTATGCTAGCAAGAGGACAGACTGATTGTGCATTCCACGTATGTATTTCCAGTTGGTATCAGCGTGAACTGCATGGATACTTGAGGGAAAATATGTTATTCTTTGACTGGATATTGATTAGTGCTATGATTCACAGAATGGAATTAACTTTTAATTCCCAACAGTTAAATCATCTCTTTTAGGTGTAATTCCACATAGTGACAAACCCGAGGTAGTCCATTCTGTAAATGGACTAAATACTTAGCCAGTCCTTTTTTTCTCCCAGACAAACTGAGGATCCTATACCTTTTTGTTCCCCCTATGGTCTGTGTGACCTACTGATCCCATTTGTAAGGACAGGGAGGTACAGGGCTAACTGACCTGAAGGGGCAGTAGTGGGAAAACACAGTGACATTATTTCCATTGAGTTTCCCGGCACAAAGAGCATTGGATTGTAAATATGCTCTTTAGGCCTTTCTGACTTCAGGGAACCATTTAAGGGCCTAGTACAGGGCAGACTACTGATCTTTACTGATCTTGAGCACCTTGTCACAATCTGCCCTGTCTCCTACCCCTCCTGTAGCAAATGAGGAACTGAAACTTGGACTTACCTTGCTATAGTGAGAATGACAATATAGCACAGTATTATTTCAGTAAGAGATTTTATTATTGTCTTCCTTGTATTAAATATACTTTACTCTCTCTGTATTGCCAATCCAATAAATGTTTGGGTGGGTTTTTTTTTTTTCCCCTTGGGCTTCTGTCCCATATGGCAGGATATTGAGTTTTGGAGTTTGAACATACTTTATCATTTCAGTTCTTTTAGGTAAACAACACTATCAAGTTGCTGGTTTAAAACTGTATAGCTGGTGGGCTTATTCCACCGCAAATGAACAATTGTGGAATATAAGAGTTGGTCTCAAATTACAGAGCTGTACTGTCAAGATCACGCATTTGTTAGTTTCCAGTAACGCAAGTCTCTGTGCTGAGGTATCTATTCAGTTTGGATGCCATTGGAGGTGCAAAAGGACTCTGTCATCTTTAGAAAAAGGCTAGTGAATTGGGAGCTGGATGAGTTGTATGGGGTTGGAAGGCTGAAACATTACATGGCAAGTCTTTCAGGATAAGAGAATATACAGGATTTGGTCTTCACAGGCAATATGATGCCCTCATAATGTCCTCTTTGAAGCCAAAGTCATAAAAACCTTACTGTTTTAAAAATATATATTTGTAAGTATGTCTACTTTTCTCGTTTCAGACATTTTATTTTTCAAACTTGCAGAGCTGTCAAAAGTAGTGGAGATTTGAGGGGAAAAAAGAAATGTATTTCTAACCATCATTCCTTTTTAGATTTATATTTAATCATCACTTTTATTCATCTAGAAATACTAAATCGTTCCTTCATTTAGGTAGCAATTCTACCTGAATTCTGGGTTAAGTATGCCACATAGCTTTTTAAAAGCAAGAATATTTGTGATTCCTGTATAAATGCTTGAAAAAGCAAACAACTCCTCGGAGCAATGAAGTCCATGCTTAGCTTTGTCTCAGAATAGTCCAAAACATTTTATTACCCACTGACTGTGTTGGGAGTTGTCAATGACCAGAAATTTTTGTTCCTAAAGAAGATCTGTTAGAATAGATCTGGTGTTCTGTTTGTACCTTAGCTGTTCATGCCTTTAAGTGTTGATGAAGTCACCTACCAGCTTTGCTAGACGTGGGCTACTGCTTCTTGTGCCATGACTGGCAGAGTTGTACATGCCCTCCCCCTTTTTTGGATATTTATTCTTTCCTCTCTTTTTGGCTGTTTTTTTTTTTCTTATTTTTATTTTTCTCTTACATTTCTTTCTCTTTAGTGCCTGACATCAAGCATCTCTGTTGGTTCCTCCTGACATTTTTTGTTTTCCCTTTCTCTTTTTCTGCTTGTTCAGAGAAAATGCTGTGCATTGCCCAGGGCATATGTCTGTGGGAGATGCACAAGAGCGATGCTTGAAACTGAATTTGTACAGGGTTGTACTAGGAGCAGTGCTCTAGGATTCTGTATTTGCTTTTTTATTGGCAGCAGCTAGGGGTAAAAGTCTAGGGGTATAAATAGTACTAGAAACCATGTTTCCCATTTTGTGGGACATTTCATGGTTTTGAAATTTTCTCCATCCCAAGTGGAGAGAAAAGATAAAAGAAATTGTTCTGCAAAACTGGAATTTTGGATTAAAAAAATAACTAAGCCAAATTAAACACAGTTTTATATTCCCTTAGATCAAGATATTTAATTCTAATTCCAAGTTTCTAAACATTCATTATTTTAACATGTAAATTGGTAAAATACACAAAGTAATCAACTACTCTTCATGGAAATGGAATGGATACTGAATTTGACTGATAACTCAAATGAGTTGTTTCACGATTATCTCATCCTTCTTTTAATTTCTTTTTTGACAAACTTTCATCACTACTTAGAAGTTTAATTGCAAGTTGTAAGACATGGTAGGACAAAGCACAAAGCTTTGAGACAGCAGATAATTTTTTATGAAGGGCAGGTAGAAATGAAGAGAGGACAACGTAGTGTTGCATGTCCAAATGATACATACTGGAAGTTGAAAAAGTAATGTTGGGATACAGACAACATGTCATAATTTCCTGTGATTGACAATGTTATCTCCACATGTTTAAAAAGTTAAGGCAGCCGTCAGTTCAGATTTCATTATGGCTAAGGGAGAATGGGCTGAGGAAGTCAGAAGATAATTGGTGTGAAAGTGATTGTGAGATGGTAGCATGCTCTATTTGAAGAAGTGAGAAAAAGAGAATAGGGATAATGGATGTTAGTAAAAAGATTTTCCAACTTTACAAATTTAGGGAACTCATAATTCTTTTGGAAAGATGGTATGGTGAATATCAGGATGGCCGAGGAACTGTGGAGTTCTGTGAAGATGAAGGCATAATAACACATAGTTATGGTTCCAATAGGTTATCTTTATAGATCTTGAAATCAGAGAGAAATTCTGATTAAAAAGTGGTGAAAAGAGGGATTAAGGAGGAGTGTAAAGGTATAATAAAGTAAATTATTATAAAATGAAGCTGAGGTGCAAAATGACTCATACCAGGGACCATAAAAAGAGAAGTTTAGATATAGCAGAAGAAAAGGGACAGTGTAAGGTGAATACTTAGTGGAAAAAATAGGTTTTAATATTTACTGACTTGACGACTTTATTGAAACTATTAATTGTAATCAGACCATTAAAAACATAGTGTAGAAGTTCCAGTTTATTTAGATAATTCTGAGGCACTCCATCAAATGAGAATCAATATAAAGCAGTGCTGAGTGGTTCAGGTGTGGCTAGAAAATGAGGTATAGCAGGAGAGCATGCACAGGAGCAACTTAGAATCTTTATGGATAACAAGTAGAATATGAATCAATACTGTTGTGGTTTTGCAAAACAAGCAAATCTAGTCCTCAGATATGTTACTGGAAACATCCTTTGTAAGATAAGGGAGACAATCATTTTGCTCTGTTTGACATCAGCTTGGCCTTGTTGGAACAGTATTGCAAGTTTTGGGCAAGACACTTTAAAACCAAACAAGAGAATGCAGAACAGTTTTGAAAATCCAGAGGAGAGCACCTAGTATGATGAAAGCTCAGTACAATATGACCCATGGGAAAAGGTTGAAAGAATGTCATTTGTCTCTTATGAAACTCGGAAGATGGAGCAAGGGTATAGTGGTAGAACAGATATATTAAAAGAAAAATATGATCACGTTTACTTTAGAAAGACAAAGGAAATGCAATTTAATATTCTGCAGTAAAAATTAGATTGAGTATTGGGAAATGGTTTGTTATTTAAATATGATAATGAATAGGAGCTTCCTTGGTTACTTTCTCCCATCTCATCGTATCTCTGTCTTCATACCTGGTTCTGCTTTTTTTTTTTTTAACCTTTGTTTTTCAACATCCTACTCACATTATGTAAATCTGCTAAATATTTTCAGATCTCAATTTGGAAAGACAAATACAACTGTATTATGAACACCAATGGGTATTTTCTGGTCTGCATCTTCTGTTTTTCCACATCTTTTTTCAATATGGGTAGAGCAATGACAGTTTATACAGATAGTCATTGCATACACCTTTGATCAAATCATTTATTCAATACTTTTGCTGACAAACATGAAATTAATGGACCCTGTGACTCATATTTGATTTCCAGTCAGCGTGGAACTCCATACTTCTCTGTCTACTGTGAAGCAAGCTAGAGCGATTGCTTTTGACTCAAGTCTGTCAGCCAAATCTACTCTTGGGGTAGCCTCAGTGGTATGTGATATGCCTCAGTGATATGACATAGCCAGAGATGAACCCAGCATCATTTTTCTTAATATCAGTCATTTAGAAGAGTATATTGTAATTGTATGTAGTTTTGATAGAAAGATGCCTAGTAATGAATTAGTGGCACTTTCAGTGCTTTAAAAATAGATTTAATTGTAAGACGTAAAAAGTAAGTATGAAAACTGAAGGTTAGAGCTTCTACTGTACTACAGTTTTAATTTCTTTCTTTTCCATTGAATTGATTTTCATTGATTCAGATCAACCCTCATCAGATCAGATACCAAGGGGTATTTGTTATTAACACAAAATAACTTCTTATTACCCTGTTGGGTTTTCTCTTTTTTAGGATTACCACATTCTCTACCACACAGCATAACAAATACTTTTCTGGACTACAGCTCAATTCTTTTTCTTTCTGCTGTCTTCATAGGTCTCTCTTCACCTCTCTTTACCTCCTACTGTCTGTAGGAGGCAGTTTGTTATATGAGGGATGAGAAACTGTCCCATCATCTCTGTCCTGGTGTGATGTATTTCTTACTCTATCTTACTCTTACTCTTTCTTTCTATCCTGCAGCACCATTGCTTCTGCCAATTGTTGTTTTATTTCTTTTCACCATGTCAGACATGCCCATTATATCCGTAGTTACTCGTCCTCTTGATTTGAGAATCAAATGGCTTCTCAGTTATCATCTGGGTACTTCTTTCTTATTTTCCTCTATAAAATATTTTTTAAAGGTTGAGAAAAAAGAGCAGAAAATAGAATAGTAATTATCAGATAAAGTCTATCTCAGAAAACTACTTTTTCCCAAGGGTTGCGTGTAGGAAGGTGTTAGATAATGCACAATGAACAGTATTTTCCTAGCACAAGGCGTGTAACCTTGAGGAAACTTATGACTTTGGAAGAAGATCCCTTATGAATGCAGTGTTTGTTCATTTTTCTTTGGAAAACCTTTTTCTTTTTTTGTAGAATTTCCTGTGTTATATGCATTTTGGGTGATAAATAGTTAGACCCACAAGCATGTGCAAATAGTTATGGCGTTGTTTTTAGTTGGGTAGAACCAGAACTGCCTGATAGACTGGAATTCTGGTCTGTCTTTCTCTACATATGGAAGTGCCAAAAGATTATTATTTTTTTAAAGCATCAATCTGTGTAATGATGCTTGAGTTTACTCTGATAACAAGTTAATAGTTCCTTTATACTACCCCATGCCTTATTTTTTCTTGAAAAAAGCAGACTTTTTAATGATAAGTTATAAATGTAAGTAGGGCAAGCATTATAAGATCTTTTCAAATTATACAAAAGTGCACAGACAAAAAAGTAAAAAGAAAAAGAATATAAATACAAGGAACACACTGTGGAAAATTTCTTAAGATACAGCAAATGACACATTTCAATGCAAAACTTAACCATTTTCAATTACAATTTTTTCCAATTTCATTCCAGCTAACCTATATTTACTACTAGTCCCAAAAATGGCTGTTATCTTTGACACTGCGAAATTATTTGTTTATTTATTTATTGTCACAAAAATATATAATTTTCATACATATGCTTGAAAAGTACACTTATGCATGAAACTGCACTGCCTGTGCACCTACGTCATGCTCAAAGGATTTGTAGAGTTCAGGGTTGACCTAATTCTAATGCTGTTGAATTACACAGAAACAGTTGTAGTCAGCTGTGAGCAATGTTAGATGAGCTTTGATGAGTTGTTTTACCAGTGAAATCTACATTAAAATCAATGGTGATTTCTTTTGGGTTTTTTTTTTTTGGTGGGTTTTTTTCAGCTTTTGATAACTATCAGTTTGTATGCTTTTCTTTTTATTTTTTTTTCCTAAGATAATTACTTTTTAGTATGGAATAATATTTTGTTAAATCAGAGAATCTTTTATTGTATAGGCACTTGCTACAATCTGAGAAAGACTTCTGGACACCCAGTGCAGAATCCTTATATCTTTCTAGAAATAGAGCTAAATCAGTTAAATTATAAATACATCCCTGTAGAGATTTTTACAAGCATCGGGTAAAAGGAAGAGAAGTGAGGTAGTGTTGGATCTGTGGGAGGACAGTGAGGATGAGAGTTGGACAGGTGGTCACACAGACTTGTATTAGAAAGTTTTCTGTGCTATGAAAAATGGATTGTGCCCTTGCCTTAAAGGATTAACCTTTATGTATATCTGTATGTGTCTGTTCATGTGGGGTGCAGAGAAGCCAGCATAATGTTACAGTTGAATAAATCTATCTGCGTGGTAAGGTATCGTGAACCTTTTAAAAAACAGCTTATCAAGGGATGTTTTCTGGATTTTCAACTAATGAACAAGTGTCCCTTTATAGATGTAGGTAGGTAGGGGAATTAGAATTACCCCACAAACAGTATCTATCCTAATGCAAAAATTCCACTGTAAATAAATCTGTAGCTTGTCTCCATGTGCATCCTCGTCCTCATTGACATTCAGTTTAATCCTCCAGTTTTCTCAGGGATGTGCTTTCTGGAAATATCTCTTGGCTCTTTAAATTATTAATGTCATTAAAATTTATAATTTTCTGTCATTACCTCTAGGAAAATAGAGATTGTAATGTGAAACATAATTGTCTCATTTTGCAATTTGTGTTATGATAGTTGAGCACAACCAGAGCAGATTTAAATATTCCCCTGAGCAATACGGCTAGGTATTACAAACTAACTGGAGTTCTTTGTGTGCAGATAAATAAATAGATAAATGAATTTCCCAAATGACCAATATTTGTGTGCAAATAAATAGAGAAATGAATGCCACAAATTCTTGAAGAGTAAACTTTGCCATTAATATGCCACATGAACAAAAGGTACTGTGTAAAGAAATATCCTTTCAGTGTTGATTTGAGTGGTAAGAACTACTACTAGTCTGGGTGAATAGTCAGTCTTGCACTTATGTCTGCTTTCCCAAAATATTTAAGTGCCCCCTGAAATATTGGGAATGTCCAAATTCTTTCCCATTGTAATGGAAAAATCCAAGATAAGAGCACTTAGATAAGATACCAACTTTTATCCCTGAGTAAAGTGCTTTCCCTCCATTCTCATTCAAGAAATTCAATATTTACCAACCTGAGTGCAAATTATATTAAATAAAGATTTACCCCATGTTGCAGCAGCAACGTCATGGGAACATGTAAGCCAAAAAGTGGGCATGTGATATGGAATTTTGTAAGGAACACTTGCCTGGCCAAACCAGCTGATAAACTGCTAGAATGCAGGATTCACTCATGGTATGAATAGTAATTACTGCGTGTTGACTTGTGCTGTGTAATGATCCAAGAACAGGATTGCAGATTTGGGATGTTTGTTTGGAAAAAAACCCACCTATAGCACCAAATTAAATTATTTGTTTAGTTGTCAGTTTCACAGTGTAAAGAAAATTTTCATATCATGTACAGGAAAGAAAATGCATTATTTTAAAAAAACACAATAGATTAATGGATTTTAATTGTAAGATCAATGTGAAATATTTTTTCCCTGTGACTCCAAGGCTCAGAATTATTTTAGTAACTTCATAGAACCATAGAACACCAGGTTGGAAGGGACCTCAAGGATCATTTGGTCCAACCTTTATAAATATAAATATATATTTAAAAATATATATTTTTATATAGCCAACTTCACATATACTTGTTATTTCTTTTTTTGGCTAGTTTTTTTCCTTTGCTTCCTCCCCTTCCCCTCTCCTCCCCAACCACCCCTGCCCCCATATTTGTCACAGTTGGAATGCAGGTGACCTTTCTGCATGTGACATTTAAGTTTTCATGTGCTGCTAAGCCAGGACCATGAGCTTTCTGGAAATGAGTCTGCAGAGCCTGGCTATGCCAGGCATGAGCAAAGGGTGAAGTCCTCTGGCCAGGGAAGCCTCAACTGGCTGCCCTGGTGCCGGATGGTGGTGACCTGTTCTCCTCTGCAGTTCAGGCACTTGGCCACGCTGTTCTGCTCCTGGACCTGCCCGAGGTGCCCTGTGATGCTCCCTGTGACTGTACCGCCCTGTGAACCGGTGTGGAAAGGCCTATAGTCACCTTTGACTTTTAGATCACCAGCTCAAAAAGGCAGACATAGACCTTTTGTTCCCAGCTGTCCAATCATCTTTTTCCTATGCTTTTACATTTTTGAAAAGGCACACAGTTTCTAAAAAGAATGGATCATTTGCTGTTATGAACGTCCATCAGCTGAAAAAAAATAAAGGAGCTTTTTTCCCAGTACTGAACTCAGGCATTGAAGGGTTTAGCTACTTTTGGCCGTCCACACTGAAAAAGGGTGGCACTTCAGAGTCAAATTTAGTCCAATTTAGGTTCTGAAATTCCCTCCAGAGGCTCCCATTTTTCTTCTTTGTCTGTACAGTGACTAGGTTTTTACACTCAGGACTCACTTGGTGCCTATTGCCAAGGGAGAAGATCCTGGGTTAATGTGTCTAACATAATTGATGTCTGCTGCTATTTTACCTCTGGAAATCCCACAGAGGAAGCAGTTCTGGTTTGCTTCCCATAGGCTTACGTGTTTCAGGTCAGGCATTTTGACACAAGGTAAGAGATGTCTTTGAAAGGCCGTGTGCATCACTTGGGGAGGACACAAAACACATGTTATGTGAACTGAAGGTTTGGATGATTCCTGATATTTTTTTTTTTCCCTCCTGTTTCCAGACATTCAGAGTTAGCTGCCAAGGGTTGTGGCCTAGGGGATTATGAGTTAAAGAAGTCCCATAAAATTGTCTCTCCCCCAGACCACAGCTTAGATACACTGTGTGGCTTTAACACCCCTCAGCCCCGCAGACGAGAAATCCAAGGCAGCAGTCTGGAGGGATCTGTAGAGCTTGTGGGTCTCCTTCAGTGTTTCCCTGCAAGGCTACAGGTGCCGCCCAGCATTTTCTATTAAAGCTCAAAATCTTTGGCTTCCGTAAGAATATATTTATTTTCTGATTTTCTGTTTTCATGCCACACCAGTTGGTCTGTCATTAATGCAATGAATTTCACCTGCAAAGCTAAAAATGCATGTTCCTAAAAAATGATGGGAAATCGGCAAAGAACTAAATTGAGCCAAAGCTACAGTACTAGTCAACCGTAACAAGTAATTATAATAACCCCATGGTCATTTCGCTCACAGCTTGACAGAGAAAATGGCAAGAAAACAAAATATTTTTTTTTTTCTTGAATGTTAAAATACAGGGCCAGGTTCACTTCTGCTGATGGCACAAGGTAGCGTGGGCCCTGTTGACTGGACAAGGACAGCAACATTCTGCAGCCCCCTACTCTGCAAGGGGCTCAGAGCAGCCCTGTGCAGGCTGGGCAGTGGGCTGGCCCAGCTGGGCAGCCAGCGTGGGCTGGAGGTGGGCTGATGTGACATGTAGTCACTGCTGGTGGCAGCGGTAAGGAGCTGGGACGTAAAGCTGCTCCCTGCAGAGAAGGTGCCTGGGGGAAGGGATGCAGTCAGTGGTGCTGCTGCCCGTCCTTCCTCACGGTGAGTTCCTGGCAGGAGATAACCATCACAAGCCGTACCACTGTGGTGATTTCAGGATCCACTAAGACCATGATTTTCAAACTATTGCGGGGTAAAAAAGGGACGTTTTCATTTTGTGGGGTTTTTAAATAACAAAATATGAAAAACATATAGTTGAGTAGATGGGCAGTAGATGCAGGCTCCACCCCAGGGTGGATTAGGAAGTAGGGCCATGGGAAGGTCTGCAGAGAAGCTTTAGAAAATGCAAAGACTGGAAATGTGAGCAGCCTGTCTTTGAGATCTCCTTATATCTTATTCTGTATTATCCTTTGTGCAGAAACTTGCATTCCTAAATGTATCCAGATGTGGCAATCCCTTCCATAAAGTTCCTTCTAGTTTTTATTTCCTAATGCAGATAACATCAAAAGACGTCATTAAGTCATTATCAGGATTAGTCTGCAGACTGTTCTTATGGGAAAAGTACTTTCTTGTAAAGTTGTTCTCAGGTACAAGCGCCATATTTCCTAAAGATGGTTTCGTTTTCCATTTGTTGTTTCGCTCTGAGGTTACAGTGAGGTTGTGTTCTGTTAAGCCAAAATTCTTTCTATATAAAATTGTTTTGAAGGCTCTTTTTTTTTTAACTTAGAAACCTATTAAGACCATCTTAGTGCTTTTCTTAGAGGCAATCAGTGTTTTTCTTAGAGGCACTACGTCTGAAGTTTGTGTAGTATTGCCAAGATAAATGGAATTGATTTAAACTGTTTTGTTTCAGATGATGCATAAATAAACACCGGTATTGTTATTAAATGAAAAATAAGAATTTTTGGCCTAGGCTAAGCATGTGCATCTGTAACTCTTTTCTTCTATTGTCTGTTTAAAAACATTTATCAAATAATGAAAGGAATGTATAAAATATTTAGACAAACACATATTCTTAAAAGACTGTGTCTCCATTCACAGGAAATCACTGATAATGAAATATTGGAGTTGGTACATAGTGCTCTGGGGAGGATGACAGTTATCCGGCAAATTTTCCCTCTCTCAAGGGACAACAATCAGAGATGCATGAGGAACAACCACCGAATATCATCACTGCTCTGTGACCCGCAAGAAGGTTATCTTCAGATGCTGCAGGTCAGTAGCTGTGCCCAGCAGAAAAGTCCATCTTAGGAATTTGGCATGAGATAGTTTGCTGTGACTGTATTACCTGAGAGGAAAAATTAAGTTATTATAGATAAATCTAAGCATGTAACCTTTGGTTAATTTTTCCTGATTTAATTATTTATTTTCTTTCCCAGGATTGAGTGCTTTAATATGATGTTATACCCCTAAAGTACTAGCAAGTACTCAGAGCTGATTTGAGATATTTAATTCCCTTAAGAATCTTTTTCTATTTGAAAAAAGAAAAAGTTGTGTCGTTGTTGTCTTGTGGTGTTACTGCTTAATCTCATGCCCATTAGACATCTGTTGTGAAAGAGTTAATCTGGGATGATGACAGAACTCTGATAGGTATCAGCCTGTGGAGCATTTCATATTTAGTTAAATGGACTGAATCCAGCTGATGTATTCAATCTGTCCCATTTCAATAGTCTCAGAAGTCTCTCGCAGCTGATAATTGGCTGAGCGTGTGAAATATGCACTGCTAGTTCAAGTTCCAGATTTCTGTAACAGATTTATCTAGTGTAAGCAACATCTCAGGATTTCTTGGCAATTTATCCCAGATATCAGAATTTTTCTTGCAGTAATTTAAATATAATTTCAGGTTCTATTTCCAAGGATAGTGCAATAATTTAGAAACATGGGTCTTGGGCTTTCACATGGGACTCCATGTGTTTCTGGTTTCCTTTAGAGCTGTTGGGTAAAACTGAAAACTTTAGTGAGATTGAGCATATAAACTTGATTAGAACATTTTTATTGCAAATTTATTCTTAACCTGAGATTGATTGAGTGAGAACACCATGGTTGAATCTGTGAGTTGGCAAGCATGTGTATTGTGTGTTAATATGAATCTAGAAAGAGCTTGTTTGTGCTGTGGGGAGAGGGGCTGTGGGCAGCGTGGGCTGCTGCAGCTTGGTCAGGAGGGTGGTGTGGTGTCCTTCTCAGAGCATAACTTGGGCTGGCTTGAAAGAGCTTCTACAGAGCAAGGAGTGAGGCTTATGGGAAACCTGGAGAGGGAGGGAGATTCTTGGGAAGAGGTCAAAATTTTCCGAGGAACATGGGTGGAGATGTTTGTTTTACTTGTTTGCACCCTACTAAGAAGTCGTAGCTGCAGAGACGGGAATCCTTTGAGGTGAGATATAGACATTTCCTCCTTGAAGAGAACCTCTGTCAACTCGGGTTCTGTCATAGCAGTGACAAAGTTTGGGACATGCCAATCACACGCACAGTAGTTCTGAGCACTGGGCTATTCCTTTTGCACGGGGAAAAGTCTATGCCTATTTTGGCTTAGAAGGAAAAAACACCTCTGATCTTTGTTAGTAACTCTTAGGTATGCTGTAATAAGAACAAAAGCAACTAGTTTCACAGGATCAAAGCCATTTCCAGAATGTTGAAGAAAATATCTACCCTGCACCAACAAATCACTCATTGGGGAACAATCTTACATTACAGCAAGATTTTGAGTATTGCTGTCTGTGCTGGTTTATGCACAATGTAATTTGGAAACTCGTCTGAATGGCTCTGACAGACCTCTCTGAGCAAGTTCTTATTTGCTAAAGCAGTGACTGGTTTGCTAGCATGAATAGCCTCATGTCCTATTTCTAAACTTCACTGACAAGAACCCTTTAGGAAGGACCCTCTTCCTGCTGCTTTCCAGATGTGAGTTTTGAGAAGCAAAACATTCTCAGTTTCTATTTTTCAGAACTATTATACCACCTTAGAAACTGTCTTTGAGAAAACGGAACAGGAATGTTACTCTTTGCCCATTACTTCCTTCTCTAAGAACTTAGGAAGAAGAAAGAGATATAAAGAAGCATGGGGGTATAAAGTGTGCCTTTTGGAAGTTGATTCCGTAGCTGTTGTGTCCTGCCACACTGGAATGAAATATCATGAAAGGTGAGGGGCACACATTAGGTGTCTCAAATTAGGTGCCCCCAGTATGTCTTGTGTTATCTTTAAGTTTCTATTGATTGAATATAGGAAGCTTTAGCATGTGCAGTTGTATCTGAAGAGTTCCATAGCTGCCCTATTTTTCCATAGACTTTGCCAAAACGTCTTACGTAACACTTTGTGGGCACACAGCTCATATTAATTTCCAAGTATGACTGACATGTTATTAATGGTCCTGCAATTCAGGTACTTCCAATCTTCTGTTTCCTTTTTCTTGCTTAAAAAATAGTTTTGACCTTTTGCTGTACAGAAATACATCACTAAATTACCCCTGTTGCCAGAGGCTGCAGTAGCTCCCAGCTCCATGTCAGGCTGCACGAATCCACCAGAGGCAGTGACTGCCTGCCTGCACCAAGTCCTTCTATTGCTTTGAAGTAGCTTGATTAACACCACAGTTTGGAAATCCCTGGCTTATTCTCCCTTGGGCAATCTCATATTAATATTTCTTTGTTGTCAAGGCAACTTACCAGCTATTGTTGGTTAATTATTTATTTAATGACTTTGAAGAAGAATAAGCTAATCTCTGTCAGCCTCGAGCTGTAAAATTTTTATAGTGGAGAATTTAACATGTTTAACAAGCTAGTAAAGAAATAAACATTTACGTCATGGATTATTAACTTTGTTCTGGCTAAATTAATTAAAATCTTTTTGGAACGATTTTGTTCTTGGTGTCTTTAGTACCATATCCTGGAAAGTTGTTTTTCAGTGGGTTATCAACCCAGTTTGGCATTCTGACAAGGCTTTTAAAGATCAGGCTGTTCTGCAAGCTCATCCAAAAACTCATCTGTTCTGAATGCTTTGTGGAAATTCAATCTTATTCCATCAACCTGCTTGTCAAAATTTTGCTCATGACCTTATTTCTTGCACGTATAATATACCCAGCTGGGTTTCTTCTTCAACTTGAGAAAAATCTTTGTAAAGTTTACCCTCTTGGTCATTTTATTTGAGTCTAGGGGGCTACATTTATCTCTTTCTTATTCTTCATATATGATTTTCTGTGTCCAACTCTCTTACTTTTTTGCAAGTGGAAAAGAGACAGGTTAGAACTTGCTGTCTTCCATTGGTGATGAGTATCACGTGGTTTGGGCCCTCAGCATTGTCAGAATTGTCTCATCTGGAGAGAGAATACTGATGCACTGTAGGATTTATAGTTAAGTCTACTTAGTCCTAGACAAGGCCTAATATGTATCCCTGCATTGTGTTTGAATAGCGAGTTTACTATTATTAAATTCTTTAGATTATTTTAGGCATAGTCTTACAAAGTCAATTTGAAGACATTTTAATGCATAACCTTTTTCTTTCTAAACTCTTTCTGTTCGAATTTTAATTTTGAAACCTATCTACAAACTTGGTTTTTGATGAAGATTTTTTTTCTTTCATTGAGGTATTCATGATGTGTTCATAAATTCAAACGAATTTATTTTTACTGTTTATGTTTTTGAAGCAAGATTTCTCTTTAGAAAAGTAATTTGCATTACAGTTTGTTATTTCCTGTATTTACCATTTGTACAGTTAATAAGTTCAGTCTTTGTGAGATTCTATTTGTATTAAGACATATTAAAGGAACACAGTGTGTCTGAAACCATTTAGCATGCTCCAAAATATATGGTAATATTAAAAAGGCAAAAAGAAACCTCCAGCATATTATGTCACAAAATTTGTGCGATTATTCCTCACAGGATTCAGAATCCAACCTCTCTGCTGAAGAACAATTCCAGGTATTGCTTTGGCATATTTGAAGAGAAAATGATGAGAAGTGTGGGAGGGGTTCATTAAAAAAGCTACACTTTTCCCTGTGTAAAAATTTCATTCTTCAAAGACTTGACCATCAAATGTCTTTGTGGGCATCTCTTAGTAGTTGCTCCTACAGAGCTGTGTTTTTCTTTATTAACTGTCTTCTCTTCCCGAATGTCTGGAATTTAACTACTCTAAGTTAGTAGTTATGTTTTTGGAGCTGTGTTTGACTGCCTAATCGTAAGGACCTGATCCTGCAGTTTTGTCCAACTCAATAGTCTTACTCTCATTTGACCTATTCATGCTGTTATTACTCAGCTCTTAAGTGCTACTGGGGGCAGTAAATATTGATCAAGCCCTATTAAAGCATTTGCTTTCTCCCATAAAGAATTGATAAGCTACATTTTTCTTTTCTGTTTATTACAAACTTATATTTGCATGTCTCTTTAGCAAAGTTTAATTTGGACTTTTGGCCAGATGTTCAAATATGGTGAAACTGAGCACCAAATGAATGAAAAGTATCCCTGGACTGACTTTACTGCCCATTGCACAACACAACCTCTCCCTGAAGCCTAATGGCATTTGTTTTATACAAGGTGCGTTAGCAGAAGAATTGGTTAAAAATACCAAATCAACAGGAGGTTTCCATGTGGGACTTTGTGAGCACTCTGGAGGCTATGACCCCAGGTACATTCTGGAGTGAGCTTTTGCTCTCTGCCCAGACTACCTCTTTTGGCTGCTGGAGTTCTCTATTTGCATAATTATTTCATTCAGTTGTTCAGTGCTCTATCAGGGAGTGGACAATGGTGGCTAGAAGAAAGGGTATAGTACCTCCATTTTTTTTTTTGTTTTTTATTTCCTATGAGGACTAATTTGCACCCATATTTATTATAAATGAGGTAGGGTAAAATTATAATCTTATACTCTGTTTTGCAATTCTAATATTACCTCTTGTCCTCCTGTCCGACTCTTAGTTGTGTTCAGTTTTCTTTATCAAATGTCTCCTGCTAGACTTTACCTGGACAATTAGTGTTAGCTGTGCCAAATTCTTGAGAATTTAACGAGCAAAGCCAATGCCTACAGCTAATAAGCTTGAGCATCACAGGGTATTCCAAGCCTTGTATTATTGTTAGCATTGTTATAAAACATATGGAGTAAGAAAACATTCATAATTATGATAGATACTCATAATAAATAGCTGAAGGACAGTGAGCGTTCAGAGAATAGACGCTGTAGCTTGGGAAAAGTAGTGTGAGATGTGTAACTCAGCAAAAAGGGGGGGGAAATTAAAAAGAAAAGCAGTTTATCGATTAAAAAAAAAAAGATTCTGAGAGTGAAGTCATCCAAAGAAATCTTTGAAAGTCCCATTGCTTGAGATACTTAAAACTAGAATGGGTAATGCACTAAATAATACACTGGTTAGATCCCCAACGTCAGAAGGCTTGAATAAATATACAATTGAGGTCTGTTTTTCTGTGGTTTTAGGAAAATTTTATTCAGTCTTTCATTTGCCTCAGTGATAACAAATAGCCCTTTGGAAGTTTGAAGTTGACATTTAAGTCTTTAATGAACGCTTGTTTTTTGACTGTGGTTTTCTCATGAATGCCAGACTGCTGGCTGTGATTTTGTTCTCCATGAGCAGTAAAGCATGTATTTAAAACATAGGCATTCATGCAAAGCCTCGCAATGGGCTCTGCAAACTAATTTAAGAAAATAGAATCATCCAGTCTCTCCAACCTAACACTGCCCTTGTAAGCATGCCATTATTCTATAAGTAAACCATCCATCTCTCTTCGCTGCGCCTAGTAAGATACATCCTGTCATTAGAGACAGAAGTGCGTTTGGCATTACGTGAACTTTGAAAGTTGAAACACAGTTTTAGGGCATGCTGGTGTGTGTGTATGCAAACACAGTGATATCACTCCCCGGGCAGCAAGTGTTTCTGCTGCTGGCAGGCTGTGCTTGGTCTGAGACCTACTTCCATCTGCTTTCAGCCTTGGAGCCGACTGCTGTGGCCACTCACAGGGTGGTTTTGGCAGCAGCAGGGTACAGATGTCCATCTTGGGAATGAGTTTTTGAAGCAGTGGCATCTGGGTGTCAGCTTGTCTTCCCAGATGGTCTCTTCAGTCCTCTTGTCTGGATAGAATTCTGGCTCTGCTGGCAATTCAGAAGGTGGGGTCAACCTTTCTGGTTTGTTGGCCTTCCCAGAAGAGCACTTGTCTGTGATTAGTGCCTCTGAAGGAGCTAAAAGCTATCTTCATATGTAACTTAAAAAGTAAAATCATCCTGGAAAATCTTATGAAACACATGTAAAAGCCTCTATAAAATGCCGTTTAATAATGTGATATAGGGGAAGGTTTCCATTCTCATTGAAAGTTTCTGCTTTGCTGTACTAGTCTATGGTGGATTTTTTCTTTATTGCAAAATAAAGGTTCATAAAGTCTGGAATAATTTTCAGAATATGTAGCAGAACATTACTCATGTGCGGGGCAAACGCCTTAAATATGTTGGTGAAACAGTCACCATCATTCTTGTAGCAGACAGATCAAAAAGCATTTCAGTCACACCACCTCCAGCTTTTAGAGCTCTCAGCTATGAAGTGAAAGAGGAACTTAAAATTACTGTTTCTTCCTCCAAACAGGACAGAAATGAAACACTTTGTTCTAATCTAGAAGTTTTTGTTATATGAAGGGGAATCCCTGCAGGCAGACATATGTCCCTCCCTCCTCTGTTCCCCTGTGAATATATAAATAAGGGAAATAAGAAATGCTCCAGAGCCTGGAAAACCCAAAGTAGGCAAGTACGTTACCTTATTTTTCCTACTCTCTTGCTTTGCTACCAATTCTGAATGCTACCTGAAGACTAATTTTTAAATGTACTGTTTCTCGTGCCTCTGACAGCACTGGTGGAAACAGAGTATAGATGATCTTTCAGGTATCTCAGAAATCCCTTCCAGGGATCATGTTTGTATTCAGAGGGATTTCCATAGTTAGCTGAAAATTAAAATATATGTGCAGTTGCAGTAACAAGTGTATACACACTTTGTCTGCTGAATCCTTTCTCTTTTTGCAGCCCCACTATTCAGGAGATTACAGCAAACTCATTGCAAATGCAATCTAGTACATATGCAGAGATTTTGCTGTATTAAAAGGAATATAATAAGAAAAAAAAAGGAGATTATTATAGCAATGAGGTGGCTATAGAGATGAGGCGAGAACTTCTGTGTCTTGTTTTAAGTAACTTTTTTTCTACAAGAAAATACATACATAGTAATAAATTCAGGTAGAAAATGGATATTATTTTGAGAAGAAGAGCGTATCTGAGGTGTTTATATATTCTTGTTTTTCTACCCTAGAAATAAATTAGAGAAAAAGAATATAAAAATATACCTCTAAATTAACAATAGATCTCACTGTAGGTATTGAAGGAATCAATACCTCGCACAATCACACAAAACTACTCAGGCTTCAGATTAGAATCAATGCTGTAATTCTGTTTTCTAGCATAAAGCTAATTCCCATTTGGGATTAGGCAAAGACATTCAGTTTATGCTACTGTGCATGTTTAGAAGCTGCCTTTTGCTCTGCATACTGTGGATGATCAAAAGAACATTATTTTCTACGTTACCATGATTTTTTTGGTGGTTCTTGATTATTTTTTTGCACCTCAAAAAAGTGACTCTTGACCTAGAGGACTACCAAAACAGTACTATCATATGAACATCCTGTCTTCTCTTGTTTTAAATAAATAAACTGTTTATACACTGAATTTTGATAACTCTGCAAAACCAGATTTCTTGAGTTATGCTTTATAAGTTTTAAAGGGTTCTGACCTTGATAAGGGTAGACTTATACACTTTGTGTTAATTTATGAATTAACTGGCAGCCTGAAAAAATGCAATATTTAAAAATATATATATATCTTTTTTAATATTAGAAATCCAGCCTTGGTTGTGGATGTTTTGCTGTTGTGGGTTTTTTTTTTCTTTTTTTTTTCTTTTTTTTTTTTTCTAGCTTGCATATTTTCTATTCTAAAAAAGAAAATTGATAGTGAGGATAAAATTCAACTTACTCTTCTGTAGTGAGAAACTCCCTTTCTTGCTGTCACTCAGTTTATATCATTCTTTCAAAAGAAAATACTGGGACAGCATTGATACAGAGTCCGTTACAGCTCTAACTGAAATACATGGATTAGGTTGGTAAATAAGGGATTGTTTTGTTTTGCTCTACAGCATAGGGTAATTCGAGTGGGATGCACGGTCACGTAGGCTAAGATCCTCAAAAGCCATTTTCTCAAGCTTTCAGTCCATTCTACATGCAGAACTGTGGCTGCTTCTCAAAAAGCATAAAAAAAAAGGGAAAGGAAAGCAGCATACCCAAGTATATCTTATATTTTGCCCTAGAGCTCTCTGCTAGCAAACCAAGCAAACTGGTTTTGAGAATGAAGTTGCCGTTTTCCAGAACTGAAAAAGCAGTGCCAAACTGAGAAAATACAGAGCATTTCTGATTTGTGGCTGTTCCAAGGCAACAGGCAATGAGCTGTCAGTTAAAAGTGAGGGTGTAGAATTAAATTCAGTGGGGAGCGAAGAGGATTGTGATGGCACATAAGAAATGACATTTTTCCTTGTACTTGTAACATCTACTTTTAAGCAAGTGGTTTTTGTGGTTTGGGGTGGTTTATTTTGTGGGTCTGGGGTTTTGTTTTGATTTTTTTTTTTTTTTTGGTGGAGAGTAGCTTAACACAAAATAGGATGAGTGCCCTGTTGAAAAATAAGGATTCACTTGGTCGCTTTATTTGAAAGTTGTTTGGAAAATATCTGCAAAATAGGGAGACAAATGCAACTGAAAGGGGGAGCCTTAGTTGCTGAGACTCTTATTAACTCTTTAACTACTTAATTATATTTAATTTATTTAATTAGCTGCCTTGGAAACTCTTTTAAAAGGAAAAGGATTAACTGGACAAAATAGCATATATAGGAAGTATGAACTGCTTGTTGTTCAGGAAGGCTGGAAAGAAAAGAAGGGAAAGAAGATGACAGTGGATGGGAGAGATTCTCAATGATAGTATCTCATGGTTTTTACATGATTTTCGTATTAAGATCCTTTTTACTGTTGAGACACTTAAATAAGTGGGTATCCTCAACCTCTTTTTTGTGTATTTTCTTCCTATTTTGAGTCTTTCAAAATGAATTTTTTTATATATATCTTTTGCTCAGATTTACTTATACTAGAAGATTTTCAAAGTGCCTAGATTCTCAGTTTTTTTAAAATTCCAGATGATGGAACATGAATCATTTTGTTTCTGAAAATTAGGATCTTAGATAATACTTGGAGCAAGTGATCAAACAGTAATATATATTTAAGCTTTCACAACTGAGTGGCATTCTTATAGGAAGTATGCAGCTGCATTAACTCCCACTTGTAGCCCTTTCCTGGTCTCCCTGTATGAATTCACATTGTCTATAGTGAATTGGAGAAATCCAAAAGATAAATGGCAAATTTGTGGATTTTTTATTTTAAATCACTTTTTTTTCCCACCAACTTCCACTGCTAAAGTTTTACCAGTTGTGGTGGATAGTGCTGCATGTCAAAGATCTGATCTTGTATTTCTGGCCATGTCTTGGTTTGAAAAATGAAATGCATAGTTGAGCATTACCAGTGTGGGGTTCTTAATAGAGCCTTTGCCATCAATTATTGCTCTTTTTATCTCTCGTGTGAATTGAAGAATAGGGAGACTAAAATCAATAGCTCCAGAGAAAGTAGAATAGTAACCAGTATCCTGTATGGAGGTGGAGGGAGATGATAAGACTAAAATAATACTGTCAGTTCTCCTTCTCCTATTCTAAAGAGTTGCATTAGTATTATATTTTGTTGTGCCAGAAATCACCAAGGAGATTGCTCAAAGAAACAAAAAGAACAAGAACTTATTCCATTCTGTCTTTTTCTCCTTGCTGAAAGGACTGACAAAGTAGCAGTCCTTGTCTTTCGCTGACAGATAGCTGTACTCCCTCCATTGCTTGAGCAAATATAGGCTCATATATTTGAACTTCAATCTCTTGCATGTTTACAGCACTGCATTGCAGTGATGTAGGTAATGCACAGGCAGTGCAAGTGTGCCAGAGTCCCTTGGCCAGAAGGGTCCAGGTGCCAAGCAGGAAAGAAGGTGGGAGTGAGCACTGATATTCGTCTGGATTGTCTTTACTGTTGAGCACATCAAACATTCCCAGATTTAGTTTTTACTTATGTCTTCTTTTGTTTTGTCTATTTGCTGATTTTTACAGTTTCTTTGAAAGGATGCTCAAATAAACAAAGAGGCTCATTTTTGTTATTGTTTGCAGGTTTCCAACCTGTACCTGTATGACAGTGTGCTCATGCTGGCCAATGCTTTCCACAGAAAACTGGAGGACAGAAAATGGCACAGCATGGCAAGTCTCAACTGCATGAGGAAATCCACCAAACCTTGGAATGGAGGACGATCCATGCTAGAGACTATTAAGAAGGTGAGAACGGAGAAACCACAATTGTGTAAGCAATTGAAAAAGTTACTTCATTTCCACTTGAGATTAGCTTTTGAAGAGGTTTTGACCTCTATTCAACTTTGATTTATTACAAGCAAGTGATTTATAACGACTGGGAATGATCTACAGCCATTAAAGAAGCAAATGATTTATTACAAACAAATTATGCACACTGCAGTGTTGCTCCAGTGGTGTGTATTCTACTTCTGTTAGTTTCATGGCTACCTTCTGTGGATGTAGTGTGATTAGGAATAGTCATACAAATTGACGTGTGCATGCAGCATAATAATTTCCCCAAGAGAAGAACTCAAGGAGCTCAAGGGGCCAACCAACAATAAGTTTTATGGTTTATGTTCCACTTACTGCAGCTCAACTGGCGTTGCAGGTTGGCTGAGCATTCATAAGTGTACTGTAACCCAGAGTAAAAGGGACCTGATTCAGCTAAGTTGTCACTAAGGATTACACTGTCTTGTAGCATATTGAATTAATTAAATACAGACAGTATTGTGGCTTTGCAGATGGATGGCAACTTCTTGTATGAAAGTTATTTGATCACAAATACTAATGGAAAAAATACTCATTTTTTACTATATACCAACTTAAGCAATTATTTTGGATAAAAAAAAAAAATGCCTGTTTGTCCATATATATTGATGAAATTGTTTTTCTCTACTAAAATGAAGCAATTTGATCAAGTGTTATGTCAGCCTCCAACCAGTCCTAATGATCCCAACCTTTGTTGCAAGATTATTTCAGACGTTAGTGTCATCTCAAGCTTCTTTGCTACAAACCCAAAATCAGACTTGGAGATACTTTTACAGAGAGATTTTAATAATACTTAAAGTTTTATCTGTTCTTCTTGCCTCTTTTGCCTGGTGCTATGATTGAGCTATCGAAGAACACATGATTGCCACACTTAAGTTCACTGTAAACATTTTCAAAGTAGATTTGGCATACCTTTAATGAAAAGGACTGTTCATAAAGGCAAATTTGTTCTGTTCTAAAATTTCTGAAATTTATTTCCTCAGGGTCACATAACTGGGCTTACTGGTGTTATGGAGTTCAGAGAAGATGGCGCCAACCCCTATGTTCAATTTGAAATACTGGGCACTAGCTACAGCGAAACTTTTGGCAAAGATGTGCGGAGGGTAAAGATACAATGCTTCTTTCTGTCTTTTGTTTTCTTCTAAATAATATACATTCTACTTCACAGGAGAAAATGGTATTCTTTAAGAATGAATTAGTGCTACACTGCAGAAGAGATTTACTATAAGAGAAATAGTTTCTGATATCATAAATGCTTAAATCTTGAAAGCTAATTTTATATAAGTAGGCAGGAGCCCTGCAAGTTGTTTCCACATGTGCAGTAATGATGCAGTACCATAACAATACTGTGAACATAATAGGGAAGACTGCACAATTCTGCTCATGTATTTTATTGTTAATTAAGATATAATTCATGTAACTGGCACTTGTCTTACTAAGGAAGCTAGGATTATAAATTACCTAAACACACAAGGATGTTTCAAAGTATAGCTGCTGCAAGAATTTGAGATAAATAAATAAAAACTCTAGAGTTTTTATTTATGTAGAGAAGATAATTTCTAAAATGGATGATGATATATCACATAAAGGGTGACCTATCAATGGTAGCTGGTGGAACAAAGACTAATGGGGATTAGAAGGCAGTTAGAGTGCTTCCATGGGATTACTAACATAAATTGTCATGGGCTGAAAAGCCTACCTTGAACACGTTCATGCAGAGGGGGTGCTTCGAAAATACCTGAAACTCTCAGCTGAAGAGTGAGGTTCTGATTGGAATCCAAGCTACAAAATGTCCCTAAACTGGGACTGGTCAACTGGTTGAAATACAGATATTACCACTGTATGGTCAGTGATTCCTGAACAGAGAGGATTCCAGGCAGTATTACATTTTATTACATTTTCTTTTTCCATTTGACAATTGGTTTCTGTGTTTTCTTTTGATTTATCTGAATTACTTGAGTCTAAATAGAAAAACAAGCAAAGAACTTGTGTTTACATTATCGTCTTAAACAGCTAGACCTGAGGTTCTCACAGTCATTTGGCATGAGGATTCTGGATGTGGAGCCAAAGGCTTGCAATATCTATTAGATATTCAACAGAAGGAAGAGAAGTATTTGAAATGCATAAAGCTCCAGGAGTTATAATTAAAAAACTTCTATTGCCAAAAAACATTTCTGAAGATTTCAGATTGGCTAGGCATCCTTCTGTATTGTAATGACCAGAAATGGCTATTTCTCAGTTCACTTTCACTTCTAGAAGATTTCTACTGAAAATGAGGAAGTCTAAGATCAAAACACTAGCTGAATGATAAAAAATTATCTTAATTTTGGAAAGAGTGTTGCCTGTTTCATAAAACAGAGATAGCTTAGGAAGTATAGGAAGCAATTCCAGTTCATAAACAGAAGTATGTACCTCACTTTATGCACAAGTATTCAAAACAGAAATATCCAATGCCATGTGGGATGCTGTGGAGTATCCTACTGTGTTTCCAGCTGCCATTACAGAAAAACATGAGTATCCTCTCAGTGCTGCATTACCCCTAGCAGATATCTGGGATGCCTTGGGGCATTGGAGTACAGCTTCATTCTGTTACACATTTCTCAAGTGACTTTGAGTAAGTCTCATAATCACTTTATACTTCAGTTTAACCTTTCAGTAAAATTGGTATGGTTACCTCTCAAAACAGGTTTGAGACCTTAAAAGGAAATTATGGTGTGAGAGTATACATTGTTAATTTTTTCTAATATACTTTTCAAATATGGTAACGCATAAACAAAAGCTCTCACTTCAGTATGTGTAGCACACTGAGAAAATTGGTATATAATCCAGATGTGTGAAGTGGACATAGCTAAAATATCACTCAAAAGGGACCACAAGACAAAGAAATTGGTAAAAAGACTAAATGGGAAAATTATTAAAATGGCTAAACTGATATACTACTGATTTCTTTTGCTCCCTAATTTGCTACTTTCGTATTAGGTGGCTAATATAGGAAGGCTTAACTCTTTGGATGTTAAATACAGGGCATTCTACAGGTCCCAAAATGAAAGGGAGCATAATTCTAACTCGGTAAAGACCTACTGGCTGTGGAATACCACTCAACTAAAATAAAGTTCTGAAAATCATCCTTTTAGCCTAATATATATAGAGAGTAAGAAATCAGCAATATGCTAGAGAAGTCTCAAGGAAGAACTTGGAAGAGATGATATTTCTTAGAGTAAAACTACCATGGAACTGCTGGTATTCAATTATTAAGACAGGTCGACTTTTTATTATTGCAGCAAAAATATAGCTCAGAAGTACTTTTAAAAGCTGAGAAAGTCATGCTTGTCTCATTTATATTACTTGAGTGAGAGATCAATTCTGATTTATTGTCAGTTGTTTCCATATCAGCCTTTCCTCAGATTTAGCTGTGGAGGAACATATTTTTGGTGAAAACCATGGTGTTCAACTTCCTTTAAAAAGTCTATCAGGGATCATTTCCACCAGAAGGACTCTTAGGAGTATGTCCAAGACAGTAACCCAAATCTGGCAGGAATTTTCAGAGCCTTTCTGTAAAGGCATCTTGACTCATCCCAGTTGCCCTGAGATCTGGTCTTTCTGCAGACAATTGTTCCGTCCACTGACTGTGACTGAGTTATGAGTGTGAATAAATATATGTATTTGCTTACTTAGTATACTTTCTCCTGGATTCTGTGAGTCTAACACTATATTTTTGTCGTAAGGGCTGATAGTGGCTTCTGTGTATTTTGTGTGTGTTTTCTTTTTCCTTTGTTTGGAAAGTTTAGTGAAGGGAAACTACAGAAAATGCTCTAATTTCTTTGGTTTAAACATAAAAGAAGACAGTAGGTATACCACCGCGCTTTACAAAAGGCTCAGGTGATTGCCTGATATTCACTGGGTGCGTTTGGAGGTTGAGAAAGCGTAGGATATTCATGCTTAAAAAAGAGATCAATGTGGTGACTTATCAGGGCATTTGAAAGTTGAAGGATAAGATTGCCAGAAAGAAACTGAAAAGGCTTAAATGTCTAGTGCTTGACAACTGCCAGTATGATTTATGCTCCTAATGTCTGTAAACACCTTTAAAAATAGCAACCCGAGTATCTGTACATTTAAAAAAATAAAAAGAACTGGATATAAAGAGATAAGGGAACTATAAGAAGTATAGAACATAATAAAAAAGAAAAAATAAAGTTTAATAGCTGATGCCACACTTATATTTTAAATTGAATGAAATTTGAGTGAAAGAAAGAAAGACATACAGAGGATATATAACTTGGAAAATCAAGAAAAAGTGGTATAAAGTGTTCAGGTGAAGCGCATGGAGGAGCTGGAATGAGTCTAATAGTTCATTATGTTAAAAACCCTTTGGAGATTTGCATTTGTAGCAGATAAAACCCCCCTTCTCATTTCACCTCTTATGTCCACCTCCCATTCTAAGAGTGTGTGCATCAAATACAGCCAGAATAGCCTTGCTCTGAATTTATAATTACCAACACAGCCATTTTTTTACTCATTTAAATTCTTATTTGTTTGTCCTTTTTTAATTTATTTTCTTTACCCACAGGGTTGCATAAAGTCTCTCTTATATGTTTACATTTTTATGTCTTCTACCTTCAGTTTCCTGAGCCTTTGGTCCATTCCCAGCACTGGCTGGGGATGATTAACTCATTGTGCTTCATTGGCCCACTGTCCCTGGCTGGAGCATGAAGCTGAGGGTACTTGCCTGCTTTGTACAAAGTCTTGAAGTGTGATAGAAAAACAAGGACTATAACAAAGATTCAAACAATTGAATTAATCATAGTATTAAAACCAGTATATTCCTAGTTGTATGAGAGACCGTCCCTTCAGAGCTTGTTTTGAATTGTTAGTGGAGAATTATGTTCCACTTCTACAGTACAAGGGACGTGAAATGGGAAAGGAGGTCAGGACTAGATTAATTCCCTCCCTAGTGACCATCTATATTATTAGTTTTATTAATGAAAGCCTTGCAGTAACTTTCAGAACATCTGAGCTGGTTCATGTTTCTTATGTTTCTGCACTTGGGTGAATTTCATACAATATAATAACTTAATGATGCTGCTGTGAGAGCAAAAAATAAGGGAGTCAGGACTCCAGGGTGGTATTCTTAGCAACTCACAAGTTCACAGTGGGTGTGTGTTCCTGGGGGGTAAGCCTATTTGTTCTCGTTGTATGCAGAGAGTACCACAACGACTAACTCCCCTTGTAGGGATATGATTAGGCTTAGTTAGGTAACACCTGTAAGAAGCTTTAATATTATCTTTGTCTTCATCCTTGGCAGGAAGATCTTCTGTAAGTGTGAAATGATGTTGTTGTTTAGTTTATTTTATGACAGGGATCATATTTTTTAGAAAGCAAGCTGCAACTTTTTCCAGAGCTGGCTGTAATGAAGGCAGAGTTAATGATTTACACACATGCTGTATTTCATAAGAAACATTCTGTTCAAAATGATAATGTTTGCCATTGGTTATTAATTTCTGTCCGTTGGTATGTTTTCATTTTTTAAAATTAGATTTTCTTGAAGTTCATATGCTTCATAAACAGTCATACTTGTTTCTTCCAGTACTTTTGAGGCCAATCGCAGAAGTCACATAAATAACTTTGTGATATGTTTCGCAGTTGTTGAAGCCCTATTTTTGAAGACTGATAAAGTGCTTTAATTGTGATTGTTACTTTTAAACAGAATCTCATCATTGTCACAATGAGAAATCCCATGCTTATTCATTGCAAAAAGGAACTGTATTTTTAGGGCTCTACAGTATTAAGTACTTTTACCTGGAAAAATATTTCCAAGTCACATCATATGCCTCTAAAAGATAGAGACTGAAGGGAATTACCTTAGGTGATTACGACGTAATTGAATCAGTTTTACTCATATGGAAAAATACATAACGAAATTGCCAGTGTTTAGCCATAAAACAGATGCCTGCCTCCTCTTTGAGCACTTCATAAACATGCACTTGGGTATCGTAATTGGATTTAATCTGTGTTGCCAAAGTATCTTTCAGCAGAAATGTAAGACTGAAGTCTTGGCTACTTGTGATCACTAAAGATCCCCTCTTACCTTGCAAAAGGAAGGGCTAATAGTCCTCTCATTCTGGGTAACATACAATTTCCAGATATTTATATTTGGTTTAACTTTCTGCTTGAGTTGGTTGTCGTGGTAGAGTAATTTGGAAAAAGAGTATTGCGATTCACCGTATAAATATATTGTGTCAAAGTGAAGAAGAATCTGGAGGATTTTACTCAAAATAATAAACCTCCTTCAATTTTTAGTTGTAGTTTTCTGTACAGGATGGATGTGAGGAGTAAAAATAAATGCATTCCTTGCATATTCCACAAGTTGAATTATTCTTGGTTGAAAATACAGCTGAACATTTAGGAAATGGCTATGAACAATTTTTAAATTATAGAAGAATACTGGAGAAGAAACATGATGAACCTGAGCAATTTTTTCTGAAATGAAGTGGGGTCCCAGTTTGCCCAAGTTCTGCAAATTGGGTTTTTCATTTTAATGAAAATATTTTATGTTCCATATGATTTCAATGTGAAATTATAGCTGAATTATTACGTTCACAAACTGAAAAGTATGTAAACAAATTTAGAAATGTGTGACATAGTTCTTTTTAATTTTATTTTATATTGTGTTTTTGGAAAACTTTGCCAATGGGGCCTATGCTTTTGCATAAACTGTTACTGTATTTGCAAACACAAAATGCTGTATGTATTTGCAAATTATACCAGTGTCAGCCCTGAGTAAATGTCTTGCAAATTTCAGTTGGAATTCCTCCAAGCAAAAGATCATGCTGGTCTTATCCTTTGGAAAACTGTTTGGCTGTTTATATGACATTTTCAAAGCATGAAGCTTGAGGCTAGATTTTAAAAAGCAGCCATATCTGAGTTCTCAGTGGGGCCAGGATACCTACAGCAATTAGCACACTGCTGAAGTTTCCACAGCCCACATACACCACTGCCTATATGTTTAGAAATTCTGTTTAATTCATAACTCACATATTATGTCATACTTACCATAATGAATCTTGGGTATAACATTTTCCTTTTTACACACGTATGCAATAGTATATAAAATTGTGATGTTAAGGGTGTTAAAATTGGCCTTCTAAAAATAGCTACATCTTTAATTATGGAATTTTCATCAAAGCTCCTATAATTTATTGATGGATCCTGAGAGGGTATTCTGATTGGGCTGAAGAGAAAGCTCAGCTCATGAAGAAATCTGTGCTCAAATGTGCACACTACAAAGAAAAATGGATTTCTATAAGGAAACAGGTGAGGATTTTCTGAGCTTAACACCAAAGAAAATAAAAAGCATTTGAAAAAAGCTTCACAAATTCTTTTTACCTTTTTGGAAATCCAAAGATAGAGATTATTTGCTAGTCTCTTTTGCACAGTATTAATCTGTGAGCAATAAGCCCATTACTCCAGAAAAGACAGAGAGTCTTTCTTTTTTTATTATTTCCTGCCTTTAGAAATATCTTTGAATCATGATTGTTGTTTAAAAATCACACCAAAACCAGAAGAACTTTCTGTTGAGTATCAGACTAGATTTTTTAGCATAATGTCTGTTTAGCAAAAACACTTTGAAAGATATTAATGATAAAGCCAAAATACAAGCTCAATTATTTTAACTAACAAATCAAAGAGATGTTATCTTGGCTTTCATAAGTACATAAACTAAGGAGATCTAACATCTTGGCATTTAGAGCATGATTTCAGTGTCAAGGACAGTTACAAGGACTGTATGTTGAGGAAGACCGTGAACAATTTTATTTCTGTAGTGTTTGAAATGCATTTAATTCATCTAATTATTATTGTCTTATACCATTTGGTAAGCTGCAAATACATGTAGGTGCCAAGCATAGTTTATGAAGTAATTTATTTCAGGAGTAATTTCAAAATCCAGGATAATTTTGTTGTCTTCATCTGCTTATTGCTCAGATATATACAATATGTCAAAAAGTGGATGTTTAAATACAAGTAGTTAAGCTATTTGATCATGATACATCATAGTTTTGTTAAGAAAAATGACAACCCTTTTGGTTTATGTTTAGTCCTATTAAAATAAACAACAGAAATAGAAGTTATTTAAAATATCTCTTCTCTTTTTGCTTTTATTTCTGCCATTTCCTGCCAGTTTATATTACTGTATACCAGTAAACACTTTCACATGCAGGTTTTCCAATGACAAGTTTAATGGTATATATCTTAGTGGTCAGCCCAAATGTGGAACACGAGGAACTTCTGATTCACAAAGTGCCACAAACTGTATGACTTGCTTTGGCTTGGTCCCTTAATTTCATTTTACTTAAAAAAAAAAAAAAAAACCAAAAAAAACCACCTTAATTCCTCAGCTTACTGTTTTGGAAAGATACATGCAAAAGGGCATCAGAGTTCTGATACTTCTTTGCCCGTATTGGCTAGTTCACTGAGATAACAGTGCTTTGCGGAGATTGTCTGCTGGTGTTCCAGTTCCTGGCAGAACTGCCTTTAAATGAAGGAATTCCTGTTTTCAGATCACACAGAAAACACTCTGTTTTACCTTAAAATAGGTACAATCTGTAATCAATGTGAGCCTGTATCAAGGAAGGAATTCTAAAATACACCTGGTCCAGTATCACAATGTCTCTTGCTATAGGAGTGAATGAATTTATTTACTTAGGTAAAATACACAGATGTCACGAATTAAAACTTGTTTTCCGTATTGAGACAACATCCTATTACTAGAATGGAGACAGTATCAGACAGATAATAATTTTTAAAAGGGAATATTCTTTCCGAGCATGACATCTATGTGACAGGCTATAGTATATCTGTATTTTTAATATGTTAATGAGTGTGATGTGCAAATGTATAATAGAGTTTTCCCACAATGTGATTGCTAACTGGACACATTTTAAAGTTGTATGTTGGCAACAAAATATTTTTCTTTAAACAACATGTAATAGTATATGCATATATCTTAAGCATTTTCCAGCATAAAAGAGGTACATGAGCAGAATACAGTAATAATTAAAAATGTTGGCACCATTAAATAACTCAATTGTCCATATATTAACATAAGCTGAGTTATTAAATGCAGCGACATGTTTGAATTCCCAACAACCCAAACCCCAACAGCCCAAACACCTTTAATACTGAAGCTTGCCAAAATCCACTTTCGATGGAGACTTTTTGGAATAATTTCCAGGGAATCTGTAAAAGGAATCACCCTGTTTGCCCTAGAAAACCATGCCCTAGCTATTTGAAGTGAAAAATATAAATGCCACTAGACTGAATGGAAAATTGGATAGAGGTAATTTCTGAGATGGCCGGATTCTAAGTCATGTAGGGCTTAAAAAAATGTTAATGAACTGAAATGACACCTGGATCTAAAATTATGAACAGTGTATCACAAAGAAGAGGTGTGCTTTACTGTCAGTGACCATACATGGAGCTTTTACTTCATGAAGACAGATCAGGCTCAGAAAGCATCCTGTTAGCACAGTGTAGACTAGACAGAAGCGTCATGTAGAACAGCTGAAGCCTGGTGTCTTGAGTGGCCAAATAACCTTTGCAGTCAAAATTCTCTTAAGAAAAACTGTATTCCTGTCCTGAGATTAAATTACAAGTTGCAAAACCATCTTATTGCATGCCTTAAGCCCATTGGGTCTTTATCAATAGAATTGTATAGAACATTAAGCACGCAGAATGCCAGTGTGTATTTTGTCTTTGAATTTAAGATGCCATGAAGAACTCAGTTACAGAACTCTCTTTCCATAATCACTATTAAATTTTGTTCTGTGCTTTGAGATCATTGGATGAAGGGTGCTGTCTATAATCACATAATTTTTCAAAGGCATGAAGTAACTCTCTTGGAAAGAGTACTTTAATGTAGTCAAACAGCTCCAGCCTACCAACATCTACTTCACTCGCAACAGTATCTTTCCTATGAAAAGGTAAATTGCAATATCCCATCGAGTTTACTGATGAAGTCTGAAGAACTTGCAGGCATTGGGCTTTTTTGGAGAGTAGATGTAATGAAGTGTAAAAAAAAAAAAAAAAAAGATAATTCAGAGACTCTCTGTTATAGTGAAGGAGTTAAATAGAAATATGCTGCTACTTATTATTGACTGAATTTGGTAGCCAGATACAGTCTGTCTTTTAGGAAAAGAAACAGAATAAAAATAGTTAAATCTGACATCAGTTTTTTGCCTATAAACTGCTTGTCAAGGTCAGTTTCCCTGAATACGACAGCTAAGGAGAAGAAGGAGGGCTTGCACACTTACAGCAATAAATTCCTCTCAGGTGAAATGCCACTGAAAGGTCCCTTCCTAGGTTTTTACTCAGGACAGCGTTTGAGCTATTCCTGCGTCGAAAGTGCCTGTGCCATCTTGCCTGGTCCTGCAGTTTCTTCTACCGTCACAAAATTTTGGGAACATAAGTGAGGAGGCAAACCTTTTCCTCCTACATGTGCTGTTTTCTGGGGTAATGTGTCTGTCATGAAAGTGGTGATGACTGGTTTGTGTTATGTAGTTAACTGATGATTTTACCAGCATAACAAGTGAATTGTTGGTTTCAGGAGGTTGACTACTATATCTCCCTGTGTTGTCCATCATAAAGTCTCAAATTCTTAAAATTTTATCCAATGGTAAAATTTGGTTACAGTGCTATGATAAAAGTGAGTATGTTTTAAAATAGTTGAGATTATACCATCTGGGGATGGTATCTGCCTGATATCAGTTCCTGGGTGTTTGTTTTGCTTTGCTTTCTTTTTAAGACTGTTATCTAAATATACACAAGGTTGACACAGTGCAAAAATAGGTATTCTCTTTGAAAGCAGGCTAAAGCTTTCCAAATACACTGCTTGGGAAGACAGGCAACTGAAGATACTGAAGCATTTAGTTCCTGGATCGTTACCAGAAAGTAGTCCTAGACAAGTACAGGAATTGGCAATTGCTGACATGGAGGGAAAAAAAAAAAAGCTAATAATCTAGTAACTGGGAGTATGGGTGATATTTAATACTATGTGAACATTTCAGTTTGAGGAGTTCTAGCACCACCTATAATTTTCTTAAACCTTTATGTGCAATTTATTCTACCATAAGATTAATAATACAGTAAGGCATAAGTTAATAGATGCTTCGCAATATTGCTGTCTGAGCTGCATTGAATCTAAACTGAGCTCTACCCTCATTCTCTCTACTCTCATTCACAATCCCATTCAATACCAATCGACAAGGCCACTGTAGCTATTTACATTTCAGGAGCACCTGGAGGCTCTGGTTTTGTTATACCAAGAGTTGCCTGGATAGTTAACTATATTATTATTTTGTAATACATAAACCATGTGGTTGTGTTCAGAAACCTGCTATTGTAGGTTTTCCATCCTGACAAAGAAATGCTATCAAAATTTAAGTTTCGAGAACGTGCAGTATTGAGACTTCTCCAGGATGTTTGCTAAGATAGGGATAAATAGTTTTATGGCTCAGGTGTGTCTTTCAGGTTAGGTATAACAAACACTGATGCTCATGGTTCAAACTTGAGGAGGGAGAAGCTCACTTCTGGAGTTGAATCTGAAGTTTAGTCTGCTTTTTTTCTTTCTTCTTTCCTAAGTTTTAAAATAAATAATTAGGAGTGAAGCATTTCTTGGTAGATTTTTGGAACTTTATTATAAGGTAATTTCACCAGGAATTTTTAAGAGAAGTAAGTGGTGTTGCTCCATATTTCTATTAGACCAAGTGAGGGGAAAAAAAGCACAAAATATTTATTTTATGAGCATGAGGGAAAGCACTGAGATTTTGTTAGTATTTTTCATTAGCTCTGATTGGTTTCTGAGAGTTCAGGAGGAGGACTTTTCCTTGATAGACTCACTGAAAAGACATTCAGCATCTAGACCTTTTTTTTCATTTGAACACAAATAGGAACACAGTAACCAGTGAAAAGTAAAACATATATTTGCTGGCTGAGCTGGCTTAAAATGAAAGAGTAAATGTGAATCTTGGGTACAGACCACAGAGTCTGTTACTCTAGTGTGGCTCTCACTACAGGACATTTTAGTGACTTTCTTTATTAAAACAAAGTGTCCAATCTTCTCTGCATCTCAAGGTGACTCTCTTATGTCAGGAGCTTGCTTTCAGAGTTTGCTTCTCTTCCTCTCATGCATCCCTCAGTTTCATCCCCAGCTGCATGGTCCTTATTTGTGTATTGCATTGTGCATCCTGGAAGCTTCTCTTTGACAAGAATGGTCATTTGCCTCCATGGAAGCCATGATATCTCTCCTACTTCTGCAAGCAATTCAATCTGATCTTGTGTGCAATTTGGCTCTGAAAGATCGGTAACTTCCTCTGTGCTGCCTAACCACAAAGTTTAATAAAACGCAACATATAGTTGTGAACTGAGAAATTTAAGTAAATGTCATCCATTCCACAAATCAATATGACGGTGTAAATTCAAAACAAAATTGTTTTCCTAACTGTTTCTTTTTTGACTCTTGATGGCAGGTTTGAGCTAAGACAGATGAATTGTTCCAATAACTATGGTATTTTAACTATGGCTTGATTTAATAAAAAAGGAAAAATATTGGAAAGAAAATTCTAGTGTTAAGTCTCAGAAGAAGAAAGGGAGAAATTTTCATATATGTTTTCTTGTTTACGTAGTGTATTTCTGTAGATTTTGCCTATGGGCATTACAAGACTCCTGTGCGTTATCAATTCTACTATGTCAGCCATGACTTACACCTTCATAACACTTTATCCAAGATGACTCCTGTTGAATCTTTTTAATTATCTTTATATTATGATCTTTCTTTATTGCTCAGATGCAGTGCAAAGCAGTCATTTGTTGTAGCCAGTGAAGAAGACGACATGGAAAATATGAATTGGCTGCCTTTTGTTAATACATTCAGCTTTTGGTGAGAGTCATATTTCATAAGAAAAGGAGTTCAGGTTAGCCTAGTGAGGCATTTTTTAGTATTAATCAAAATTTTAAGGCATTAAGTAGTTTTGGCTTTAGAACAATTATTGCAATTAGTTTTTCAGTAAAATTTATTATGATTTTTTTGTGTTCACAAGACAGACCTTATTGCAGTACTAGTGTTCTGTTTTAACAAGCACCGTGCAGCCAAAACATCTCTGTAGCAAACTTCTTTGTGCTTCAAGGTGGTACATTACTGAACCAGCCTTGGGGGCAGGGACACTCAACATCCCAGCAAAGCACATGGTCTGCCAATTACTGATTTGGTGCGATCGTTAAGGTGGATTTGTTGAGTATAACATAGTTCAGTACTAGACAGTCTGATGAGGGTATGAGAGTAATTATTGTCTGACAGCTGAGTCATCTAAAAAGTCAGAGCCGCCACCACTAAAACCTTTGGACCTGCTACAGAAGGATTCCAGAAAATAAGTAACTGTGATCTTAAGGGGCACTTTCTAGTTGGAAAGGGTCACTCTTGGTGGAGAGAATGAGGCTTGGATGTTCCTCTCTCGGTTCCTCTCTGACATACGTGAAGCACATTAGGTTGAAGTCTGCTGCACTCCCTAGCACAAAGAAGCAATCTTCTGTTTCTTATTTGCATTAATTGCATGCTTGTGATCTTGTCTAATTGCTTTTTGTCTTGTTCAAGAAACAATTCAATGACTGCAATTTATTTTTTATTCTATATGTTCTTTATAGCACAGGCTGGCTATAAAGTGTCATAGGAGTTCACTGCATTTATTGGTTGAGCTAGAGCTGCTCTTATACTATTTTAGCCTAAGAAAACCAGTAAGCAAATTTCTTTGTTTAAAATATATCAGTTGTCCTCACTGTACATATCCTCTGGCTTCAGTTGAGAATAAGTACAGCCTGGGTTTTGACCATTTGCAGTGCTTCAGAGAGGATCTTCGGCTGTCTGCTGCTCCAGCCGCCTGCCAGATTATCTTTCTCTGTTTTCACAGATTTTGAGCAAAATGTACTTTAAGAACATGTACTAGCTTTGCTGGTTTCTCTGTATAGGAGGATTTAGAGTAGATGTTTTGAGTATTGATGCTGGATTTCAAAGGTAAATTTCCCTGTTTTCTCACTAGTTATGAAATAAAAAAAGTCAGCGGGATCTCCTTGGAAGGACAGGAGCAAGGATTTCTTCAGACTCTCGCCCTTCTGCATCTCCCAACATTAAGAATTCTCATTGCCCTGTGATAGTTAGTGAGGCTGCAGCAAAGATTAAATACCCTTTTATTTAGCTGAATTAATGTTCTAGGTATAGGTGGTATAAAATAGAAACATCAATGTACCTACTGCCTGTCAGGTTTTAATTATTTCAGAAATCCTGTCCTTAATTAATACTAACTATGAATATTTCCAAGACTTGGAAGTTCAGGATCAGACCAGCAGCAAGGCTCTGTAGAGATAAGACACTCCCGTTGAAATGAGGTGTTACAACTCTGATTTTGAAACACCTCTCTAGGATATCTCACTTCTCTAGCTCTGGTTTGCTTCAGTAGGGATTGCATAGTCCAGTCCAGAAAGACAGTATATGGATTAATGCTGCTCCAGGTCAATGAGCAAAGGAAGTGATTGTTTTCTTTTCTTCTTCCTCTCCATTAGAAATGAACACACCTTAAACCCAAAACCATTGGTGTGTTTGTGCACAGTCATGATCATGCCCACTGTCACTGTTTCAAATCCTGTAATGTTCCCCTTGCTTCCTATCACCAAAAAGAAACGTTAGCAATGAATGCCAGGATGGAAATTGTTATCAAAACTGTTCAGCTTGATCTGTCTTAGTTCCAGAATTTATTTAGTTTCCATAGACATCTCTAAATGCCTGGTGACAAATTAAATGGGGCATAGACCCACGCAGCAAAACAGTGCTCTGTGGGAGAGTGCACAGGCAGCTAATTTGAGTAATCCAGAAGCCTGGGGATGCAATGATTAATGAGGAAGGGACCTCCAGCTGGCCTGTAACTTAAGCAAGCTGACAAAGTCTGTTGAATTAAATACTGGTTTGATTGACAGCAGCTCTACTGAAATCCACATCAGGCCTAGTTCTATTGCCTTCCTGATGTATATTTGTTCTGAAGTATGCCTGGTCTTGGGTATCTCAGACTTTCTATGTCTCAATATGCTGAATTGCAAATCTAGATGTTCTCCTTTTGTTTGTTGCTGTAAACCATTTACAAAGAAATGCTGAGTCTTTAAATTGTAGGAAAGAATATAAAATATGCAAACTCATATACATGCATACATGCATAAATAGATTTCACTCTCTCTTAATTTCCTCTGTGGCATATTAGAATCTGCTTTTCTTGTCAGTTGCTTAAGAAAGCACAAGTCAAGAAAAAGCTGTTTTTCTGGGGGCATTCCGAGTGCTTTATATGGACACTTTTAGAGATGGAAAAAACCATAGGAGTAAGATTCATTATTTCACTTTGATGTGCTTAGTAATGCTGTCAAAAATATGGGGTTTGAGAAACAAAACATGCCCGGTGGAAATACAGTGATGTGAGAAAACCAGAAAAAAATTGTGGATAATAATCATCAGTAAACCTGACAGACAATATCAGTACTTTCTTTAGCTGACTACGAGCTAGAAATACAATTATGCTCTCCAGACTGTACATTAGGACTTACATTAATATCACTGTGAGGAAAAAGCCCTTATTTTCTCCATTGTGAAGACAGTAAAGTGGTCTCCCCCTTCTAGTGTTCTGGGGTACTCCCAGCTGCCTGGTCTGAGTTCAGGTGGTGCTCAGCTCTTGCCCTTCCTCTCAGCAGAGGATCTGAGCTCCAGCCAGCCATCAAGGTGGCACACCTGGGTGACTCCTGGTCTCGTCACCGCACAGGGAAAGCAGCCTCACATCTGCTCAAAGGATGGGCAATACGCTCACATGCCACAAACATGCTAGAAAATACTATAAAGGTGATGACATCTGGGATGTTTCACTTTCCTCTAATTCGTGAAATTAGAAGTTACTGTTTCACTTAGCAGCTGATGAGCGTTTGATGGATATTTTTGGGCAATGACAAAGAATTGGTAACAGGTTTTCTGGTAACAGATCAGAAAGAGATAGAGAGAGGGCAAATTTGGGTATAAATAAAAATACAAGGTAGTTTTATTTAAATCAGATGTAGTTTTTTTTCAAAATAATAGAAGTTTCTCAAAGGCTAAGATATAGTTCGTGGTCTAGGTCATGTTTTCTCTCCTTTTTTCAGAAAGCTAAGAAATATTTTTTTCTATTGGTTTTAACATTTTGATTTTTGGTTTCAAGCATTAATTCCATGTAGGTTTGGGGGGTTTTTTATATATGTGTATACAAACATTAGCATCTTTCATGTAAAAGATGAGGAACTCGGTCTTGAAAGACTAAATGTTACCTCGATCTCACAGATAATAAGCAATTACTCCTTCTACTGCAACTGGCAGAGAGTGAGTACAACCAGTGCAAGCGGGGGTTCTGTTTGCAGAAAGGACCACAAAACATAAAATGGTCCTCAATTTTGTTTTTCTCTGGTTTTTGCCTCCTTTTGCAACCATTCTAAATACCTTTGATTTGGCTGTGTGTCGTTACTAGACGTATATATGCCTCAGTTGAGAGATTATTAAAGGCATGTATTTTCTATTCATGAATGTATCTGTGATTCCAATTTTTAAAGCCTACTTTATTAAAATTTATTCTCATTTGGCATTTCTTTTAATTATCTGAAACAGAATGCTCAACCCCTTTTTTGCTTTTTTACTTTTCCTTTGTAAAGACTAAAATATTGATTTCTAGCTAGCTGGATTTTGTTGTTTTTCTTGCTACTGCTACTGTTTTTTTCTCCATAGATATACTGTCTCCCTAATGTTACCTTCGTATAGAGACCTTTGTATGTCTGCAGATCTTTATTTTTCACTTATAGGAAATGAGGCTGTCTTGGAAATAGTTTTTGAATGGATTTTTATATTCTCTGATAGTCAAAGAAAATAAGTTAATTTGCAATGCAAATATGAATATCTAATGATAAGTGGTTTATATATAACTTTTTCAAAACTATTGTATTCTGTTAGTTACAGCACATGTGATAGAACTCCACAATGTTATTTATAGCCAGTCACAACTTTTCAGAAAGGATACGTGTTGAAGGTTGTTAGCACAGATATCCTGAACAGTGGGAGAATACCCTTGCTTGCTCAGTAAAATTATTCGGTGTATGCAGTCTTGTGATGCTGCTTAAGTAGCAGCATCAAAGTTAGCGAGGTGTAGGGTGTTCTTCAGAGTTCACACGCAATTAAGCAGGCTGTGACCCAGCCATGGGTCATAGCTCTAGGTAGCTGTCTTACCAAGTGAGGATGCTGCCAGTGATCGACTGATTGCAGAAAAACAATAAACAGTTATGTGAAATTGTTCAAACAGAATTCACTAATAATGCAAAAAGGTTTGTTTTCTGAACCAGCCTTGTATATAGTGTGGATACGGATTCCTTCCTGAAGAACTAGATGGAGAAGAAGGTCCATAGTCACACTGATCTCAGGCATGCTTTAGGACCCAAACCACTGTAACTGCCTCCAAATGGCAGTAGGTGTTTGGCATCACTGCACTCCATATCAATTTATCACTTTAAATAAAAACCTCTTACTCTTTTGTAGTAACGTGCTTAAGAAAAAAAATCCAGTTCTTTCAATTACAGAAGATGTGATCTGCCTGAACATCTGCCAGCTGGATAGTTTCTACCTCTGTTTGGAGGATAGTGACTTACATATTTTAGCTTATTTAACTTAAATTATTAGTTAAATGTAGGGGCCCAGGATACAAGTGCATAGAAACTGCCTTATTTATCAAATAATCAAAATGCTTCTAACCAGTGCCAGCAGTGCATATTGGTTTTGTTTGCCTGATTTAAGGGATATATCTGGAGAATATGGGAGGTGAGGAGGGGAAGGACATCCAAGAAGAGCAACTGCCTGGATTCTTGTGAAAATCAGGTGACTTTGAGGTGACCAAAGTCAAATGATTGAAACCCAAATGAATTTGGATCTGATCGCAGCATGACTGACCCTCTGGGGTCAGCCTGGTGTGTGCCACTGGGGGACGATACCAGGTTGCTGCCTTGTTAAAAGATTGGGCCTGTCCCAAGGTGAGGGCTCGTGGCACTGTACTTTGTACACATACCCTCTGAGGCATGGCATTATCCTTTCTTACCCTAGACAATGTTTCCTTTACAAGTATATTATTGGACATAAGCTTTTGCTTAACTTACTTGCTTATATTACAGTGCAAATTAGCCCATTTTTACCTAGCTAGTTTCTTTTTGAAGCTTATTTTCAGTAGTGTTGTTTCCCTGTGTTTGAAGCAGACTCTTGGCTCCTTGAGTTAATGCATGATGTGAATTGACTTCTGTTGAGTTAAATATAAGCTGCTAGTATCCTTTCCCCTGGAAACTCCCTTGACTTTCTCCCCTTCTCTGACTTTTGTGTACTTTGAAATGATTTACCTGGCACATTTTAAACTGTTGACATTGTGAAACAGTTGTTACATTTCACCATAGAAATGACTGAATACATGTGAAAAAAGATTGAGGGCCCTTTAGGATGAAAATCGCAATAACACAGTGATTATTCTGACTGATGAAATTCTAAACTGCATGTGGTTCTTTTTTCTTCTAAACAAGAAAAAATAAAACCATTAAAACATTCAGATGTTATAAACTTCAGATGTGTTTTTTTGAAATAAAATAGCAGACATCTACCTCAATGAGGTTTTAAACAATCTTTCAACTTCAGGACTTTGCTATGTTATGCCCTCAGGAACCTATTCTTATTATAATTATGATCCAGAGGAAATATTCTTGAACAGTAACACTTTTCTGTGGTAATAGCACAGTAGATGTTATACTGAATTGATGATTGTTTAAAAGCTTTTTGCCAGTATGAGGTAGAATAGTCCAACATCTTTGAAACAAGATACTAACTTTGGGTTAAATCAAGAACTGTAATAAAGGACAAATATGTTCTTAGGAAATGCGTTGAAAATTAGTAGGTTGAAGATGAAAAGACTGAAATTATTAATAAGAGTTTTCCTTTCATTGCACAAGAATAGATGTCGTTTGTGCTGTTGGAAGTTTTGTGGTTAAAATTAAAGGATCTGTGTTCTCTCTTCGCTGTTCTCCTGTCACCTGTTACTTTAATGACAAAGGGTATCATGGGGTCAGTTTCAAAACCAGTAAATGCATTGGGTTTTGTTAATGTTCAGGGTAGTTTGATGAATATTATCAACACCACAGCTGTAATAATTATTCTATATTCTGGGATTTATATTGGAGGCCAGAACAGTCACGCTTCCACGTTTGAGAAGATAAGGTCATATGAGTTACGTGGTTAGTTACTGCTGTATGTGACTACTGTGGGTTTGAGTATTGTCAGTACATTTGTAGTCTTCTCTCGGATCTAAAAAAGAGTCAGGACAGCTGAAGGCATGTTCTGTGCTATCAGGCTAGCTTTGATGCATGGAATTTGTGTTCTTTTTTTTTTTTTTTTGTACTTTAAAGTACCCTATTGGGCAAGAAACTAGGGTCAAAATGTATGGAAATCAAATTTTTGTCATGTTTTTTCAACAAGCATGAAAAACCTGGCAGAACTCTCATCTTATTTAACCTGTAGACTAATTTTATAAGTGAATTGCATAATTCTGTTATGGTCTAATCCGGTTAGTATCTTGTTTGATAGCAGCAGTGTCTCTTTTCGGATTTTTATGTATCTGATGAAAATGAGGGGAATCCTACAAACCAAATCTGTAAGTCCCAAAACTCTTCTGGCTTTTGCTTGCTAGAGGAACAAAATGTATGAGTCTCCTTTTTGTTTTTTTCAACATGAGGATAATTAACACTTGAATAACTTATTTATACACACATGGAATATGCATGAGTTCATTTTTCAGGTCCAAGTTAGATGTCTAATAGTCATGCTATCATTTTAATAGAGGCCTAGGTGTTTATCTTCAATCCTTGTAGAACAGTAATCCACAGTGGAGTAGTCATAGTGATCTCTTAAAATCAAATTTAATAGCTCCAAAATCTGGTAATGGAACTGGCTTTAATGGCTGGTCTCTTTCATGGGGAAAAAACAACATTTTGGATTTCAGCTGCTTCTGATTTACTTTCTGTAGGATACTTATTTTTCATCTAAGAGTCCAGTCTAAACCTAGCAATACAAGGAAGTATCCATTAATATCCAAATGCATTTATTTATCTGATATTTTTCACCTTATTAAAAAGAAAGCCTTCTTTGAAAAGCAGGTATTCTTTGTACCACTGTGAGACTGAAAACCCACAATGGATGAATTTCTGAAGAATACCTGGGGCTCAAAAATACGCTTGGAGCTTGGGTTTAGTAGAAGTGTTCTTTCCATTTTTGTTTTTGATTCAGTATTGGAATCATATTAATTTCATTTTTTTTTCCTTTTCATTGTGACAGCAGAACCATCTGAAACAAAACAGTGAGGGTGCCAAATATCTGTACCGAAATAATGAAAAATAAATATGTGAGTTTGCTAAGACTTCTTATTCCTCAGACTTGATATACGTCTCTAATTCTGTGGTTTAGAATGTATATGTGATATTGAAATGCAAGAAGTGAAAAGCTGGTGCATAACCTTGGTGGTATTTTATATCCTCTTTCAAAATTTTACATTATTTTATGTATTTTGAGCTACAGACATTTTTGTATGTCCTATATCTGCCCTGAATATCTGGCTTTCTAAGAATACATACAGAGGTCAGGTCATAGTATGCCTGGTAATATGCGTCTTATATGCAATTGCTCAAAAAGTAAACTTACTTGACAACAGGAACACAAAAGAAATTCTGTTAAAATATTGAATAAATAGCCTGATAAAATTGGGGAATAATGAGAGAACAGTGTGGAGGAAGACACAGAAGCAACTAAAAGGGAAAGAACAAAGTTGGGAATAACTTAGAAAAAAAAGGATAAGTGCAAATAAGCCACTTTCAAAAAGTGGCCATCGTTTGTAAAAATTATGATAGATAATTGAAGCAATGGCTAAAAAAAAATAAACCTGGAGGAGAAAAAAAGAAAAAGATGCCAGCCATAGCTGTAATAATTACTCAAATATCACTTTGATAGACAGGTCTAAAATTAAAGTTTCTCTCATTTCTTTAGGTTGTAATAGAATGTTTGTCCTGTGTCTGCTGTAAGAGATTAGGAGACATTATTGACTGTCCTTCCACAAGAAAACTGATAGTAACAATCACCTGCAAGGGGAAATTATACTCTTTTAAACCAGATGATTAACCTTGTCATAATTCTGCTGTAGCAGATAACATTGTCAGATATTTTTTAAGCTCTTTCTGTATTCAACATGTTTTAATTAATTGAGAAGAGAAAGGACATCAGTGTAGAATGGAGGGGAAAGAAGACCACTAACTTTTTCTCATTTTCTTGTGAACCTACAGTATGTCTTGAGCAATATACACAGCTAAGTAAGTAGTACATTTAAGATCACATTTGTAAAAATGCTTTTTCCTTTCATTTATAAACCTGTGGAAAACTTCCAGTTCTGTAAACATAGTCAAACGTCTTGTGCTATTGTTCCAAAATGTGTTTTTCTTATGAATGGAATGGCACATTGACCACTTCATTACATTAAAACAATTGATGGCTTCTACTGTATTTTAGGAAGTGTACAGAGACTGGTTTGCTATTCACTTGTATTAGTGGTAAGTTAAGAATGACCAAATGAAGCCAATAAAAATTTGTCAAGAATAAAAAGCTGTAAATAAGATAATCTAAGATAGCACTTTCACAGAGTTTTCTCTGTGATCACTTGGTGATAGTCTAAGACATGGATGTCCACAATGTTGTAGTGTAGAAAGCAGTGATCTAAGAGAAAATGTACTGGAGTGTGTGTTCCCAAAATGTTCCCATTAATGCAGATAGAAAATCTCTAGGAGCACTTAGCAAAGATATTCGTAAAGAGTCAGATGGAACCTCAATTAGCATATAGTCTTATAAATTCAGTCAAGTCAAGGGATCTTGATCAGATTTTTCCAATAGGATTAAAATATCTATTTGCAGTTTGTGTAATAACAGTTCACCTAGCCATATCCAACCTAGATTTAAATTAGCTAGTTTAGGTATCGCTGGTTTTATTTCCACAGCAACATGGAACAAATACATAGACTGCAAAACCCATTTATGTTTATGCTAAACACCTTGCAAATACAGTCACACAGATGCAGTAAAAGCAGTGCAAATTATTGTAAACAGGCCTCTTTTATTAACTCTTTATATTCATGCAATTATATGTTCCTTTGGGCATTATGCTAATAAATGATGGATAAGTAGGAGAATATCGGTGTTCTACTTAAATATTTAATTGTCTGAATCGTTTTACGTTGCCTATGAAAAACTTGTCATTGTTTCTTAATAAGTGATTTCTTATATCTGTATCCATCCTGTCTTGAAATGTTCATTGATGTAAAAAATTCCAACACTGCTGATATCCTGTAACTTTCTTTTGATGTGCTTGAGCAGAGCATTTGAATGCAGCATATCACTGTTACATAGGTTCCATGTTCCTGATTCTGATCCAAAATCAAGAATAAACTGGAATTACATTAGCAGAAAAAAGGCTGGTTGGATGTCCTTCTCCTTGTCTCAGAAAGGACTTAATTCTATACCAAACAAGAACCTGACTGAGTCTGAAAACCTGCCTTCTAACCCTTACTTAAATGAGTCACTGGATATTCTAGATTAGTTCCTCTGGGGCTCTTGAATACGGATTTCAGGATCAGAATCTTTATCTGACGTGTCCAGGTGTAAAAGAGGTTGGTTCACTGAATAATGGATGATCATATAGCCTATCTTGAAAGGGACATTTCTGAAATGTTTCTGCTTCCTTTAACTTTATCTCATCATTTACATATAATAAAGGGAACCTTGAGTGGGTGGGAAGTGCTGCTGGAGGTGAGAGCAGTCGCAGGGATGGTGCATCCCTAGAGCCAGGTAGCCTTTACCATGTCATGGAGTGATGGGATTTGGCTGTCTTGCACTTCTTGTGGGTAATTCAAGAATGCGGGAGGTTTTGAAGACTAGCAGATTCTAAGCTGGTATTATTTTATGCCTCACGTTCACATTTTAACTTAATTGTGGTCACACCCAAAAAGCATAGAAAGCAGTGGCATACCAAATTTAAAGTCTGGTGAGGTTTTTCTTCCAGATAATTTTATTGCTCACAAGATTCTGACTACCCAAAACCAGGTTTATTTTGTGGTCTTTGTTCTTGTCAGATTTCTCTGAGCACCAGAGGAATTATCTAGCCAGCTCATGGGAGAGGCTAATGATCATATTTATTCATTATGATGTTTTAAATTTCAAGGAATGGCTCCTGATGCAGCAAGACCTGAGTCTAACCTAAAATTCAGACTGACTGTTGGCATGTTTAAATTCTTTGCTGAACTGAGGCTGAAACTTTGCACATCGTTAATGCACACGCAGTTCTTGTTGACTGCAATGAGAGCCTCATGCTTGTGTCCAAGGGCATGTTGGCTGACAATATATAAAATCCATACCAAAGAAGAAATCTGGAGTCAATGTTCTATTTTTCTTGCAAGCTCCCTTTATCACATATTGGCATCTCTTGAAATGAAAAAATAATACACTTTGTGTATGAACATGAGAGAATTTACTGCATTTGTTTATTGTGCCATGGATTAAAACATGATGTCGGTGATAATGTTAAAGTTAATAAATAATTTAGACGTATTCAAAACTGTCTAACATCTCCAAATTTTAAGAAATTAATGAAATACAGAAAACAAGCAGAAGTAGCACAACCATAATGTATCTACTTTTTTCCTTTGTGTATCTATTCTGCAAGAATAAACTGAAATTGTATAATGTAAATCATAAGCATACTTGCAGGTGTTAGTGCCTGATTTTTTATCATTCAGAGTTCTGCTTACTCTGCTAAAGAGAAATATTTGTGTTAAAACACAGTATCTTTATCAAGTAATTTGAGTTTATTGCATTATGGTATCTGCAGAATGGTGAACGGAGGAAGACTTGAAAAGATCTTCATTAGTTAGCTCATCAGAGACACAACTAATAATATTTTGCCATCACATCAGAGGGTGTTCTGGAAGGAAGAATCAAATGTTCTGTTTCTAAAGGTTGCTATTTGGCTAATATGTTGATCAGCCTGACAGGTGGATTAGCAGTAAATGATACTTCTGGTGACTCCAGTCAAGAAAAGTAAGCTGCATGTCCCTGCTTGCCTGCTATCTCTTCTGCATTTTGACATTTTTTCTACTCAGTCCTTTTCTCTTTCTCTTTTCTCTCTACTTTTCTCTCTGCCTGTCCATCTTCCTCCTGGCCTTCATGCCCATGCTTTTCCTGGGAATTCCCCCCTCCTCCTTCTCCTCTCAACCTTCTGTCCCACTACTCTTTGAGATTTAAATTGTGTCCATGCAAACATGCATATCCTCTCTTTTATGTCCATCACCTATGTAGTATCATCAGGTGTATCAAGTCACTACAGACCTCCTGTCACCTTTCTTTTCTGGCTGTTTTTGTTTTAAAAACTATGTTATTTTCCATTGTTGTTTCCATAGTAAACTAGTATTGAGATTTTATCAATGTCCATTTCAAAGGAATTGGGGTTTTGTTTTTTTCAAATTTATTTTTGGTTTATTTTACTCCTCACCTGTGAAGTTTGTCTAATAGCTCAGTTCTCTTGATGAACTATGTTTGATCCCCACCTCTGGGACATGACTTGGGTCTAGTGATCTGCACTGTCTTAGAAGAATGCCTCTATGGTGTTGATTTATGGATCAAAATATAGTTGAAATTTTACTTGATTTTACTTGAAATGTATTTGATTTTAATATGAATAATATTCAAAATGGGTATTTTAATATGAGGCTTTAAAGTTATCATGGAAAGTTGACAGGGAACCTGCAGGAAGAAGGTGCAGCTGAGATTTAACCTGAAGAGTAGATGGTTTTTGTATCAGCTGAAGTTTTCACAGCTTTTCATTCTCTGCATTTAGTCTTGTGTATTAGAGCTTTTTCTAACGTATGGATTGCTGTGGCCAGATCTTTATTGAGGGGAAAGCTGATAAACCAGATTATTAAGTTCACCAAGAAGTCAGATAGTATCCCAGAGATTTTGTAAGTTAGCTACTATTAACACTTCTGCTTCCTCCTATAATTTTGGTCATTTCCCTCTCTTCATCATCATACACTTTATCTTAGAGAAAACAGTAAGCTTAACTCTGCACAAAAATCTTGTTTTGCATGCCATTACTTAAAACTTTCTTTTTCTCCCAACAAATGTATTTGATGCCTCTTATGTTTTCCAACAAATATTTACCTTCATAGCTCTATGCAGAAAGAATGACAGGAAGATAATTTTTGATCAACTCAATTGCTCTAAGCAAAATTATAAGGGCTTTTTAATTTGTCCAGGTGTGAGTACATTTAACTTTAATATTGTCAGACTCTTTTTCTTTAGCCATAAAGGTTATAGATTTCCTCTTTAACATTAGACCTATAATGGCCTTATAATCATATGACTGCAGCATCTGGAGTCTTCAAAGCTTTTAATCAGACTTGCTGGTGACATTGCAGTTAATGTTCACAAACAAATTTATAAACCAGATAACCTTATACATGATGCATGAACAGAATGACTGCCGGTGCTTGGCACCAAATCTATAGTATTCTGCTTTATTTTGCTAAATTACTTCTGCCAATAAAAAAGAATTTGTATGCTTTCTAAACAAATTCATGTTCTACTTATTAGATGGCAGACGTGAGATTCAGACTTTGCATAAAGTGTGTTCTGCTATGACTTTTGATTCCGTTTCAATATCACATATTATTGAGTGTTGATCATCTTAACAGTGAAGTTTCCATAGAATCTCACCTCAGAAGCTCAGTGGCCAACATCCTCGGTTGCACAGATGAACCTTGCTGATATTAAAAGTGACTGAGCTTTGATAGTTCAGAGAACTTAATTAATCATGAAAGCTCCTTTTTAACATAGTCTTTCGAAAAATCACACCAATAAAGATCAGCTGTACTTATAGTTGGTTGGTAGTTTTCCATTGGAATGATCTGCTGGTAGACAAATTTGCACGAGAAAGCATTTATTTTGGTAAAAACCTATTGAAATTTAGAAATTTATAAGTGGCCTGAAGGGTTTAATTTTGACAAGATAATAAAATAACCCCTCAGTATTGAACTGTTTTAATATCTTCTGTCTTCTATCGTGGTCTGGGTTCTCTTATGTATTTCCTGTACATGGTGATCCTGAGGGATTGGAGTGCATTGTAGGAATTTATTCAGTGGGATGTATAATATGCTTTAGCAACTGGTCCATGGGAAGAAATTGAGGACTAGGATTGTAGTGAATAGAAAATAGGGAAATGTGTTTTAATACTGGAATGGATAAGACCCGCAAGGGATTTTTCCAAGGATTCTACTTTGTCAAAACATTTTACTTGAATTGAAAATGTCTAAACAAAATGTTTAGATGCTGCCCAACTTAGATTTCTCAGAGTTTCTCTCTGTGGAAAAGCTCAGCTGTACATCCCATTTCATGAAGAAATCAAGCTGCCTGGTTTCCCCTATGATAGCAGTTCTAGTTTTCTCTCATGTCTAATCATCATGCCTCCTTCAAAAATATACCTAAATTAGTGTGATGTTTCAGATGAGAGAATTCTTGGTCTGCTTCTGGAAAGGCAAGCATTATCCTAGAGGAAGGATGATACTTAAGTAGTAGAACGGGTTCTGAAAGGGTTCTGTAGTATCCGTGTGTTGGGAGGGAGGCGGAAGGAGAAAGCATCAGTGTAGTTTTTGTTAAGCATTCCTTCTGGGCTTCGTTCCCATTTGAGTGGTCTGTGCAGCGTAGGTAACTCTATACGCCGGGAGTGTTCTTATTCAGGAGCATTTTACTAGAGAACTGCTATAACAAAGGAAGGCTATATTAAAGTGTGCATTTGGGATTTTGGTTATTATAAATTACATTCTTTGAAATCTCATTTAGAACCAGGAACTAAAATGATGTTGGAAGGCTCAGAGGATTAATTCTTCCTGAACAATAGACTGTCACTGATCACTCTGTAAAGTAATTATGCCAAATTTAATTATAATACAAGCACATTGTGTGATAGTCATAGTGTGCCCAAAAGAGAGTTTGAAAAGGTGCCTCACAAGCATATGGACTAGCTCTGGGAGCACAGTGGCAAATTATGCATGTTGTAATTGAGTACAACTTAATATCAGGCTTTGTTAATTAAAGGTTTGGGGTTGTGTGGGGTGGATTCTGGCTGGCACGCTTTGCTTTTCAATATCATCAGCATAATGAAACAAACAAACTCTTCCCTCCTTATTTTATAGATTCTGCCAAAACCTCTTAAGACTTTCAGTAGTATTGATGTATTTATATCAATTCCAGTATCACTGTAGTGATAAAACCAGGAGTAATCAAATTGTTACGGGGCTGGAAATATAACTGTCCCTCCTGATACTTCAGCTGCAGAAACTGCATTATCATAGATTGCTGACCTTTCGGTATAATCCATCCATGCAAACATAAAGTTCCTACCTTGATGTTTCAGTCATCCTCTCAGTTTTCCATGCATCTTCCTGTTGGATTTGGCCTAGTAATGGAAATACCATTGGCCCTTTAACTGTAAAATCAAGCACTGATCCTGTGTACAGTTCCACCCCTGTGACAGGCTGGAACTTAAGGCGCTCGCTAAACTGAGGGAGCCACCAAGATCACAGCCTTAACACGGTCAGTCCAAATTTAGGATAGCATTAAGGTGTTTGGCCAAGCTGGGAAAAACAAAAGCTGTGTGAGTCATACGTAAAAAAGTGAAATGACTTCCAGTGCTTGGGGAAGCCGTTCTGCAACTGGAATGACGTGGTGCAGAAAGCCTGAGCTGAAGTGTTGTGCTTATGTTACATTAGGGTAAGTATATTGGGAGAAAGCTAACGAGATATAGAGTATGGGTGTCAGGAGTTAACGAAGCAGGAATGGTGGCAGTGAGAGGTAGATGCCTTTGGTCTGTATTGCAACATAGGGTGTTTACTGTAAAGCAACAGAAATGGGTAGGACCACAGTTCAGAAGTAGCAAAATGAGTGCAGGTCTGCAGAGGTTAGCAGGTTTCTACTCACAGCAGATTTCGATTTGGCTTTACATCTCAATGAAGAAAGTTAAAAATAGAGAATCTGTGAAGAGCACGAAAGCCACTCTAATCTGCCTCTTTTTTTCCCCTTTTACCATGTTTCTTTCATATGTGACTGCTTTGTTACATGGGAAGTCTGGTCAAAATATTAATCTGGTGTTAGTCTTTCTACATCTAACACAGAGGCTGCTAACACCCTGAGTCACAGGTGCTTCCATACGGCATAAGTTCTAGTTATTCAGGGGATGGTGCCAGCATATGCTCTGCACTTTGCTTCTGCCATTCCTCCCTGTACCAAAATGTCTCTGTTGAAAATTGTTTTTCAATAGAACTAGTGAAACAATTAAACCAGAAATGTAGAGAAAGGTGTTTTCTCTGTTTTCCTCCAGTCTAGAACATTTTGTTTTCCAGGTCGTCTTTACAGCAGAATTATATTTTCAGGGTATGTGTAGAAAAAAAGATGTTAAAAAGAAAATAAAAAACCCTTTCTGCATTTTGGTTATTTTGCTTAACAATGTGATAATATATATTCATCTGCAACATGTTAATAGCCAGCCTTCTGTGGTAATTTACACCATCATTGAAATGTTTATCAGATGATAAGCCATATCTGCCATAGATGGGAAGAGTGTCCATTTGTTCTGATGAAGAGTACTGAATGTGAAATCATGCATGAGCTGTAACATCATCAGTTTTCACACCATGCACCAGGTGACATTTAAAGTGTCTGTGGAGAAATCTGTGTTGATACGGTGGGCTGTTATGAGGATAGGAATGACATTCTAGTGGCTGCCATTGTATGATGTGATTTCTGGTCTTTTAGTCTTTTTAGATTCCTTAACCAAACGTTTGTGACATATTCATATGCAGTCTATTATAGAAATAAGCCTTAGTTCTCTTTGAATTTCTATGTATACATGCAGCCTCTTGTAATGTTGCCAGTCTAATGCAGACTGAAGTCCTGATGAAAGTCATTGACATCAGATCTATTCATACTGACACAGAACTGCTGCTTGTTAAGAGGTCCAATATTTCCCCTAACTGATATGGTACCACTTCAAACCAGGAGACTCGGCATAATTAGATAGAAGTGTCCCAAAAGAAGTAGGTAGGTTAAAAAAATGTGAAAACAAGAATATGGAGTTTTTTTTTTTCTTTATGTTGTAGCTCTTCACAGTGACTGACATTTAGTACTGAAAGGCAATTTAAACTTAGCCACAACCTTATGAGGGATAACTGCACAGGCTTCTTTATGCATACATATAAACATATATACCTGCCTACATATATCGTGTATATAATATATTTATATATTTAATGCCAGCTGTGTGTTCCCTAAAGGAGAGATGAAGAAATGCTATTTTTATGACAAGTCTAGGTGAACGTAGGGAGAGATATATTTCTAAAGGAGAACATTTTATCTAATTCAGTTATGATCTTAGATGATTAAGTCTATGTTACTTGGCAGGTTGAAGGCAAAGTTCTTCACTGGAGGAGATGTCTTTAATCAGGATCTTCCTTTTGAAGGACGACCTGAAGAGTTTCATTTTGTCACTCTTGGGATTCAGTTCCTCTGATCTGGGTACCCAAATCATCCAGATAGCCAGGCTTTTCAATAAGTTTTGGATGGGAAACAGACACATCTTTTCCCTTCTCAGATTCTATAAGTGATTGGGTGCTTGTGCTGGTACCACACTGACAACACTCAGTGTAGGAGCTCTCATTCTGCCTCTGAGCAGTGAACAGAGGTAGCTTTCATGGTCTGAGCTGCCAATTCTGAAAGGACCTCAGCTATTGGAGTTTCTTCTCCATCTTTGACTGCGTCCACTTTGTATGCCTATCTGAGTACAGGTTCTTGATTAACTGTGACCCTTGGAGTGATAATTAGCAGCATTACAGTAGCATCACATGAGCTGATGTGATGAGGATATTTGTCACCTATTCATTTGTCTATCCCTGTAGTTTCTACAGTCTGAAATCTGTCATGGAACCTTCTATTTCAGTAATGGGCAAGTTTTCATTGGAGTATCATGAGCTACTAAGTTGATGGACAGCCAGCAGATTGGAGGGCCTTTCAGCCCTCAGCGCTTGTCCTAAGCCTGCTCCAAAACTTGGAATATTGTTCCATGGAGATGTGGATGACACCACATAATTATTAACACTCTGTTAATTTTGTTTCCTTTAATTAACTTGATTTGTGAGCAAAATCTGTAGCCTTCAGAAATTCTGCGACCTGCAAGGCAATTCTGTGAATTATAAAAAAAATCCATGTTGGCTGGAACATTTGTAGAGGACTGATGTGCTTTATGCAGACAGAAAAACCGTCTACAGAAATGCTTAAAGTTCAGCAATTGCTGCAAATTCCCCTTAGCTTTATGAAGAGTTGCAGGCAGCCAATACCAACAGGCAGTTTTTTTTACCCTGACCCCAGTGAGAGGAGGGAGATTATTGTTAGATCTGAGCTTTCTGCTTTGCGTATGCCACCTTTTGCTTATGCAAGGGAAGGATTTTAGGAAGAGTTTCCATCTAATACAGTGGAGGGTGTTATAATTTTTTTTCTGCTGAATGAAAATTTCATTTTCCAAGAAAATAAAAATTAAATAATTCTACATCTTACTGTGCATGTAGTAGGTAAGCATTTCTTTTCCATTTTCTAAGTATATCTTATCTAAATATACTCAATTTCTATTGGCAAGTGACATTTGCTTTCCACTTTTCTTGTTCAGCTGTGTCTGCATTTTAATACTGAAATGCAGTGTTGACGAAAAAGTAGTTTTTTAAGGCAACTCTTCTAAGATAATTTTAAAATAAAGGTTTAATAGTTAATCAGAAACTTGGCTTTCCAAAGCCGGTTTTCCAATTTTCCACAGGCTGTTTTTTGGCCAGTCTCTGTTATTTGAATAGGGTTGGGTTTTTGTGGGAATTTTGGTTTTTTTCTCTCTGAAAAGTATATGGAAGAACTAGAAGAGACACAGAGGAAGAAAAAGGGTGATTGGAGATATCAGATTGCTTCTATATGAACAGTTTATAGGGACCATAATTCTTTAGCTTAGGAAGCAGACAAAAGAGGGGACTATGGCGAGGTGTTTATGGAACAAAGACAAAATGGGAACAATTATTCATTTTCTTCTCATAACAGAAACCTAGAGGATGCTTAATAAAACGAACAGGTAACCAGCTTCCAACTAATGAAAGAAAGTACATTTTCAGAGCCTGTATGCTTATATTTTGAAATTCATTGCCACCGAATGTGTGGAAGAGAAAAAATTAAAATGGACTCAGAAGACCTTAGGAAAATGAATGCCTGATGGGTCCACTGAGGAAATAGTCTTTGTATTGCATTAAGGAGATATTTCTCACGCTTAGAATTTCATGAGAGGGAATACTGATTTTTTCTTTAAATGTATAAATGGCTGGATAACAATCACCATAGCAACGAAAAGAATATCAGGTTAAAGCAGTAAGGAAGGGATTTAATGAAGGTAATGTCATTTTTTCCTCTTTGGATATGTTTGTGGTAATTCTTGACCATATTTCTGCATACATACTCCTCTGAGAGCATTGCCCATTTTACCTCTAATGCTGCATACAAAATCTCTGCTGTTTATTGTTGAAAGACTGCTTGCCCTGCAGTGACCAGGAGCCATTCATGTGATGGGAATAAATTTTGTAATGTTTTAAGCTAGGATGGTCTAAAATAAGATCTTACTGGTGGGGCATTCCTATAGAGCTGCTGCCTTTCCACTAGCAGACACTCAGCTACTTGTTTGTGGTCCTAAAGAGTGTGTCTTCTCCCACTGAGACATTTGGATCAATCATGTTGTGTTTTCTAATTTAATTGGGTTTAACCTGTCTAGAAGCTTTTCTCAACACTTCAGAAACATCATGAATCAGAGCATCAAGTGCAGTAGTAAATGAACTTTGTAGTAATTACATAAACTTACTAAATTATTCAGTCTTTCCAAACATGATGTAGGTCTCTCTTATAAAGCTTTTTGGAGATCAGTGTTAGTTTTAAAGCTATGATAGGTAATCTGAAAGCCAAGCCTTTAAGCATTACAGATAGTACAGGCTGGCTTTCTTACCTGCTTCCATTTCTTACCTTTGACTACTTTGCTGAAATTACCACATCCTTTCTAGTGATGGAGTTTGGCTGGTACATGTTAGTTTGTGGAGCTGGGAAAAATTACTTATTACTGTAATCTTTCTTGTATACCCTGTGTGTACTGTCTGTCACTGTGTAACATTGCTCAGAACTTCTAGACTCAAAAGTATTTTTTTAAAAAGCTAAAAACTCTCTGCAATGTTGATTTGAAGTTGGGAAAAACAAAGGAGAGCAAAAACTTTGTAAGCAAAATGTTTGTAAACAGTAACATAGAAAAGTATTTTCCATGCTTACCATGGTCTCTTTACGAAGGCTATTCAAAGATTAGCTAAGTGTATTGCTATATTCCTTGTGAATACTTAGCAACTGGTATACAGTTTATATAAATGATAATATCTATGGATATAACATTTGTATATTCTCTTCTAATTGACTTTGTGAGCAAGCTGATTTTATTTGCCTTACAAAACCTGCTCTATGTACGTAACAAAGCCAAAGGGATAAATATATTCTTGAAAGCTGACTCAGTATAGCTTGTTGTTAATTAAAACCATTAAATGTGTATTATTTTCTTTAATACTATCCACAGTTCTTCTGCTTCTTGGAGACGTAATTGTCCATTACCATATACCGACTTAGGGTTTTTTAACTCAGTTGTTTTCTTTATTCTTGAGGAGAAGAATGTCTGCAAATTGTTGAAGATATTGTGTGTCATATTCTATGAGAAGCAAGGATAAAGATGAAATGACATTGTAAAGATCAAAGTAAGGGGAAGTTCAGTAAAAAATGACCTCTTAAATTTATTACAGGAAATTTCAGTGTTCCATAGATATCAGTCTAAATTCCAGTGCTGATAACTAAACCTGGTCAAAATTAAGTTAAAACCTTCAGCATGGAAACTTTGACATTTAGGATTGTTACCTATGTCACCAGAGAAAATTAGCTTTTCTTGACAGCAGGTCTGATAAAATATTAATTGTTTTTTAAAATGTTCATTTTAAAGTATCAACATTTCTTCTAAGATGTTGACCTCTTTATACTAAAGTCTTTAATTTGTTTTAAATATTATATCTATAAATCCACAGCTTTTGAATTAAAATGTGAATAGGATATCTTTTCCTCTAGAACACTGCAACCAAAACATCATGGGGTACTGAGATAATAGCAATGGTAGGAAAACAAAATAAAATAACTGATGTATCCAAATTCAACGGAAAATGTAATAAGATTCTGAATCTCAAAACTTTGCAATTGAAAATGTTAGTAAGAATTTTATTTTTAAAATAATTTTCTACAATTTCTACTCTTTATTTCTACTCTAAATTTCTACAATTCTACTCTTGATGTTTGGAGCTTTTAAAAAGTTTGAGAGAAGAGCATTTTTCAATACAGAATTGAGTGCTAGCTTGACGGGTGATACCAAAGAGTGGGCTGAACTTTGCTTTCATTCTAGATGACTCGGTGACATCAATCAGAATCAGAAAGTGAATTCATGGTGGCCAAGCTTCAGAAGGTCTGCAGCTGGTAAAATCACACTGTGGTCCCTCTCTACTATGACCAAAGAACAAGCAAGGCTATGAAAAGTTCCTTTGCTAGAGCTGAAGATGCACATGGGTTTCTTGAATGTGTAGTGAGAAGTCAAAAGCATTCAGATATCCAAGGAATCCAGTAATTAATTGCAAAAAAGAACCGATATTTCGGCGTAGCGAGCCAATTGTAGAGTGCCAGTTCATTGTGTAAGTGCAGAGCTCTCATGTGGAACGACTGGAATAGTTGTAGTTTTCCAGCTTCACAGTCCTTTCTTGCTCTCCCTCCCCAGTAAAATTCTCAGAACACCTCTACAGGGCAGTATTTGGTTATTACACTGCAAAGAACCTATATAAAAATCAATATGAATTTGTATTTGTTGTCGATCCAACTTCTCAGTAATTATTTTTTTTTTTGTCTACATAACAGTTTGCTGAGTCCACTATTGCATGGATAACAAGGGTAGTTCTATTCTCAAAAGCTAGGTGTTTCCCACCAAAAAGCATTTGGAAGCTTTGAAAAGAATCTGTTCTCTGTGTGAAATGGATTTGTTTCCGTTTTACCTGCACTTAATGAGTAATGGCAGGGGAAATTGGTTCAATTTTGCCCACAAGCGGCTGCTCTTGAACTACCTGACTTTCAGTATTTAACAGCAGTGTTCAGAGCATCCTTGGAGTCTCCAGCACCTGCCATCTCTCACTGGGCAGCAATTTTGGTTTTTTTTAAAACTGCAGAAGAAAGATGAGGGCCTTGTTTATCTTGCAAACAGATGACTCAGTGGCAAGGAGCGCATGCGGTAGGGCCTTTCAGCCAATCGCTTGTGGCATCTGTTGCGGACTTCATATTTGGATTGGGCTAACTTCTTCATTTACTGATGAGTTCTAATTTTATGCTTAGAGGCCTGCTTGTTCATATCAACTGGTAATTTACAATGCCCCTGGGAAGTACCTAAGCAGTATCTTACGTACTCGCAATTAGTTTATTCAAGCCTTAGGAGAGCTGTGATGCTATAGCAACACTGCCGTCTGATTCAACAACAGCATTGCTGTGTTAGACTGTGTTAGTCATATCTTAAAGCCTTGAAAAGGGGAAAAACTGCACATGGACAGGGGTGGAGGTTAGCTGCCTGCTTTACAAAAGAAAAGCCTGTGAGATCCTAAGAGAAAATAGCTCCAATTTATTTTCAACACTGTTTTTGCTGCATTTTGATTTTATGTTAGGGGAATGAAATGCAAAATTTTGAGGACAGAGTAATACTTGCCTACGCTTTATAGAGAAGCCATCAGAGGATAATATTCTTGTTCATATTGTTTTCATCGCTCTTATGATTGCTTCATTTAAAACTACATCTTTTCCAGTGCCTGTGTTGCTGCAGTGTCCCCCCACTAATAACATCAGCATGTAGCAGTCGCTGCTCCTTCGAAGACTAGTATTAATTGAAGCAATTTATTCTACCAGAGCTGAAGATGGCCTATTTATACTTTTGTATAATGAATATTAACAGGTTACATTTATCTTGTCATGTCCTGTCAGCTCCTTTTTCTGCTTCATTCTGATTTGCTGCCCTGTACACGCTTTGCTGAGGCTCGGCACAGTAGAACATAGGTGTTTCTCCGTCTTGCATAGGAGATCAGAGGTGCTCACCAGCTATCATAATATGGAAAGAGAAGCAATTCTGAATTAGGTATTATTGCTCCTTCATTGGCTTGCTGGCAAAATAATGTCTCGTTCTGACAATTAACGGAGCAATATCTTATTTCAGCAAAAAGATAATATTAATAATTTAAGTCATTCAACATAACATCAAATGTGATGTATATACAATAGAAAGTATATGGTGCTGATCCATTCCCAAGGGATATGAGAAGTCTTATACTGTGTCACTAGAAGCTGTAGTGATACAGAAAACTACTACTAATTCTGATTGAGACTCCTCAGTCATAGTACTGCAGAAAGCTACTGTATACACAGATATAAGAATATCTTAGCTTCCTGAATATTAGTAGTATAAGGCATGACGTGTCTGAACTTAATTTATGTGGTAGACCTCTACTATATGTAAAATAGTTGGCTTTTAATAACATGTCCATTATCTTTAAATGAACTGATCTTTGGCTAATGAAAACCATAAAGAAAAACACCCACCTGTTCTCACACCAAAATATTTCATATTCTCGGCGATGAAGAACCATAAAAATAGTGGAGCAAGATACTGCTGAGTTATGCTAAAGAAGATCAAAATTGTTGATTGTAGTGAACATCAGAATTTGTAGAGCAAGAACTGAATAAATACAAAGGCTTCTAGAGAATGAAGAATATTAATGCTGAAATACCTCTACCAGAACCTCTGTTTGTAGTCATCTGTCCTCTTAAACTACCCCCATGGTTCCAGATTAGGTGCAGTGGTTTTTCCCCTCTAGATTTTCCCAATTATTTTGTAGAAATTATTGCAAATGACATGGAGAGAGATTCTATATTCTAGACTCTAATTACTCTCTGTATGACAGTGGTTTAATACTGTGATTGATCTTACATGGCAAAAACATGTTTGTAATACTAATTTTCATTTTGTTTTAATGTAATTTTTATCACTTTTCATTGGGTTTGAGCCATTTAAATGATTTTGAAATGTTCATTCTAATTTATATAAATTTTCTGCTTGTTACTGTGAGCTTCTTGTCAAAGTACATTTTGTTTGCACAATTGGAAATTTGTGTTTTCTTAAATCTTAAATAAGTATTTCACAGGACTATCCATATGATAGTGACTCGGTTAATGCTATTCTTCGCTCTTAATTGTGAGCCAGTTCCCTTACATGGTTTGAAGGGCATTATGCTGGTTCAAGGGCAGTCTCCATGTGGCATCTTAATCCTAGACATTTGCCATTTATCTCTCTGTGCTTCTCAGAAGAGCGGTGGTGTATATCTGTTTCCTTAGATATGCCAGTTCAGGTCAATTGCTCTTTCCTAACCAAATCCCCCCTTCAGTGTTCTTGAACTTTATTTTCTAGTCTAGTCTACGCTCAATTAACTTTTATATAAGTGTAACTCTAAGGATGCAATGGTGTTATGTACATTTGCTAAATTAAAGCACAATTGTAAGTAATTGTAGGCTGGGTCCTTAAATTGCTCCTGTGCACTTTCTACAGAGTTTCTCCCTGGCTGAGCTCTAGGAAAGGCTTCATTTCAGCAGTGGGGAATAGATTTTTCTGTTGGAGGTGAAAATATTTGAGGTTTTCAAGTATTCAGGAATTACACCATTAATCATAAAGACTAAACCAATACCTTTGACCTTTGTGAATGATAACATGTCCCCAAACTGCCTTAGAGGTTGTGATTAATCCACTCACCTGAGATGCAGTAAACTGATGAGATCACAGGCTAAATCTTGCACTTTGGGACTTCAAGTCCTATGAGGAGAGGTTGAGGGAACTGGGCATGTTTAGTTTGGAGAAGAGGAGGCTGAGGGGAGACGTCATTGTCCTCTACAACTACCTGAAAGGAAACTGTAGAGAGGCAGGGGTTGGCCTCTTCTCCCAAGGGAATAACGACAGGACCA
>JAOTQQ010000002.1:9090906-9156962 GCA_026546715.1 Gallinago undulata | reverse complement strand
ATCCCTGGAGGTATTTAAGAAACGTGTAGACATGGCTCTTCAGGGCATGCTCTAGTGGCCAAGATCATTGGTTTGTGGTGGGGTGTTGTGCGTGGGGTTGTAGGTGTGGGGTTTAGTTGGTGGGTGGGGTTTTTTTTGTGTGTATGTGTTTTTTTGTTGTTTGTTTGTTTGTTTTTGTGGGGTTTTTTTTGTTTGTTTGTGTTTTTTTTAATGTGGTTGGACTCGATGATCTCAAAGGTCCCTTCCAACCACTAATATTCTGTGATTCTGTGATTCAATGAAGTTGTTCCACATACGGAAAAAGTATCCCAGTCACCTTTGGCTGGGATCCAGCATTATGGGAAACCCCAGTTCAGACCTGGTATCTCTGTTGAATTCAGGAATCACCAGGCTGTCACGCTTTTTTGTTGTTGTTGTTTGTTTCCTCATATCCTGGATATGCCAAACCTTTCCCATGAATTTTTTTTTGTTTAGAAATACTCAGAAAAGCTATGCCCTTTTATCTGCTTCTCATTTCACAGTCTGCATTGAGAATGAACATTGCTAGCAAATGGATTGTATTTCATGTGAAAGGATCTCTGTAAATTATTAGGAGTCAGCAGCAGCAGTTCTGTTGTCTTATATCTACTTTTGTTTCTAATTTTCCCATTTCTTAGTCCTCATTATATTAGGTACACATAGTTATGTCTTTCACCCTACTTGTGCAAACTAACTCTTTCACCCCAGGAGTAGTTGTTCTGTTCTCCCCTGATTTTCTTCTAGCAGGCCTAAATCTTGTTCAGGCAGAAGCTAAGCTCACTATTAAGACTGTGTATTCTTCTCAGCTGTGTTGTTGAGTGCTCTCTGTGCACAAGACCTGTGGAGTCCAAAATCACACTGGTACTTTTGCAGCCATACTGTATTCCATGCTCATCACCCATTTGCGGCTCACTTTCTCCCTGCACAATTTTTTGACATTAATTTCCATGTTTGTTTCTTCAATTGAAGTATCTCTGTTTCTCGTTTTTCCCTTTCACAAGTGTTAGCTTCTAGTTATGCCAGATGCATATAATTATTTCATGTCTAGCTTCTTACCTCTCCCATTATTTTTCTCACTGTTCTAGTCTGACATATGTGCAGCACTTCCCAGTTTTGAGATATCTTTGCATCTTAGACATTTTAATTTTAGTAATTTGCTGTTTCGTGACCCAAATAATTAAAAAAATTATTAAATAAATAAGATCTTAATATTGACTTGCTGTAAGCTACTTCAAAACTTCTCTCCTCATCTTGATGCACCATTCTTCATTGTTGCTTAGAAGTTAGCCTATAAATCATGTGATATTGCCCTTATTCAGGAAATGGATTCAAGTTGTCCTAGTGACTTTTCACAAGACCCCCTATGAAACAAAACTACACGTCTCATGAGAACTGCTTGTCTCACACTCTCTCCATCATTTATTTTCTGTTGTAAGTTCTTCAGGTTTCAAGGCAGGGGTTCCCAAATTTAATTTGTTTGGATGGTGTAACCTTAGCTCCAAAGGAGTCAAAATTTTTCAGGTTTTGGTAAGAGAAGATGCATTCTCTGGATCGATTGTATCACTTTCAAACATTACTGTACATCTGCTGAAAATTATTTTGTTTTATTTTTTATGAGAATCACATTTTCCTTGAAAAGTAGATCATGTTTAGGACAGTGACACACTTTAAATGGTGTTAGATAGCAGTGACATACGTTGTTGGACAAGAACTACTGCCTCAAAAACTATAATAATGTAGATGATCTTATTCACTGTTATATCACTGTTGTGATATTAAATATTCACTTTTTATGCTAACATCAGTTTTCAACTGTATTTACTAGCAGTTTGGGATAATTTTCATCTCCATTTGTTTGGGCTGGAGACAGACATTTGCCATAGTCCAGTGGTGTGAGTCTTAACAGCAAAGTTAGGAAAAGTAAATTCAAGTTCCTGACTCAAAGAATAAGTAATTATTGTGTAGCAGAGCAGCACGAACACCCAGACCTTGCAGACAAACAGATGTGTAACAAATAAGTGAGTTTATCATCAATTGTATCTCCTAAAAGAAGTGGAAAGTGGTAGTAAATCCTGCAAATAGGGATGGAATGTATGCAGCCTTGATTTATTTGAGAAGGATTGTCTGCCTCATTGTGCTGTTAAGGGTCCTCACACTTCTGTGGGGTTGTTTCTGATGTTCTCTGGTGTGAGTTTACCATGACATCTCAATATGATTTCCTCTGGGAAACTAATCACTCAAGTAAGTGTTAGGAAGCCAGCATCAACATCGTTAACAAAGTCATGAAACTCCTTTGTAGAATTTGGCTTCTAATTTATCGATGGCAACTCAGGAACCCTGAAGTTACACTGACATCAAATTTTCTTTGGAGGATCCTGACAGATATCAGTACCTTTCAGGATAAAATCCTGAACAGCAGGTTCATGTGCCATACTTTGGATGACATCTGTTATCATTTGACATTCCTAGGGTGTCTAACCGTGTTTTGCTAGTGTGTTGGGTATGTGTGTTTGAAGCTATACATTACTTATGAACGTTGAAAACAATGTTAAATTTGTGACTTTGTCTCTCCAAGTTTTTTCTTGCAGTTGTGGTTAAAAGCACAGTAAATATTGATAAAGGTCAGAATCATGTCTTAAGTCAGCATTTTCCAACAAATTACCTTTTTGTCTGAATTTCACAGTTGTTTCCTCTGGTTTGTCTTCACTGGATGATTGAGTATGGCTAAAACTGTAGGATACCCAGCAATATGCCTATTTCAGAAACAGAAGCTAGGAAGAAGGTTTAAGTTGAAAAGTTTTAATAAAGTAGCTGTTTTCAAAACTTGATCTCCCATAACCCAGTAACTTGAAAATAAATTTAAGAACCCCACCCATACCGCTATTAATTATATGTTCCAGAAACCATTGATTTTTTTAAATTCTTCCTCCAAGTGCTCGTCCTACAAGCAGTTGTTTGTCATAATCAGCTCTAAAAGCCCTTTGTCTCCTGTCAGATGATGGCTGTGCTATAACCTTTGGCTTCAGACTTCTGGTAGGAACATGGTACATATTTCTACAAAGAATGAAACTCTTACGGCCTTATCAAATAACAGCAGTACTCATTGTGTTTAACAGTGCTGGAAATTAGTTTCTGGGGCCCTGATCTTGACAGGTCAGCTGTCACAAATTGGTGGACGTATCTGTAAATACATCAGTCCTGTAAACAAAATTCTGTCTGCAAGAAGTGGAAGTTAAAATTGGCACACTTCGGAACAAATGAAATGTTCTGAAGCACAAGGATACACAGGCAAAAGTCCACTCTGTAAAAGGTTTTCCTCACGTTCCATTTATTAACTTTATCTGCATAGTTTGCTTTTTAGAGACTGAAAAGTTTGTACCTCCATAGAGAGCACTGGAGTTCTGTGCTGAAGCACCTAGCCCTACTGCCTAAAAGAGGAATCTTTGTCTCTCTGATTTGTCTCTCAAATTATCTCCTTTGAATAAAAGGAATAAATGTATGTTATCTCACTGGCATGTCTCCAGCTCCATTTAGGAATCCTTAGTGTTAACGCAGAATGCGAAATGTAGGGTATTCAAAAAGTCTTAAGGCCTTGACATGAAACCAGACAGAGTTTTTGAAGCAAAAAGGAGTGGGAGAAGGAATTGAAATGTAAGTTCCACCAGTGGTGAAGTAATAAATGTATGGATTGCATTTCCCATTTTTTAATAAATATTTAGTCATCATCTGGAGATTGTGCAAGCCATTTTGCCCAAAACCTTCCATGTATCTTTTATCATATACTTAGGTATAGGACAGCTGAAGAAGGCTTAGACAGTAAATGTGTACAGATTTGAGACACGATACATACCACATGCACCTATACTGGTCCTTGAAGTCTGAACCATATTGACTTATATCAGCTGAAAAATTGGTCAGTTTGGCTTGTCAAAAGCTAAGAAAAATCTGGACGTATTTCAGAGCAAGCATCTAAAATTGAATTTAAAAGATACTGTGGCTATAGGTATCTACCTGTATTGCTGCAGAGACTTTTATGTGCAGAAGGTCATTTATCACTCCAAACTGGAATCACAAGGGGAAGGTTTTCAATCTGAGACTCAGGAGTGTCATTAGAAAGTTGAATATTATTGAGTCGTCGTCCTCCATCCTCCAAGACAGCTGGATAAAGGAGGTGTAGCCTAATTCTTTCCTCTCCTGTGTCTTAGTTTTGAAGATTTAGTGACTACAGAATCATTTGTGCTTGTGTGATAGTTATGGTGGCTGAATATTCACTGAACGTCCTTTTCTTTTCTAGGTCCCTGTTTTATCAGTTAAGTACAACAAAACAAAAACAAAACTATACAGATCTCTCCCATCGCATTTTATTTGTTGGTTTGATTTTTGAGGCTTTAGGATAAAACCAAAGTTATAGAAATAAATCATGTAGGACATCAAGCCATAGGCATTTTCAGTGAAATAAGTTCTTTCCAAGAAGGTTTTGACTTGTTACAAGAAATTTAGCTTCTGGCGGGAGTAAGACACGTTTCACAGATCTTGGGCTATGTTTAATTTCTACAGGGCCTGCCTTCAGCTAACAACACTGCTTCTACATATGTGAGCATAGTATTGGTGTGTAAGAGTAGAGCTGAAAAAAAAAAGAAGGAAACACTTTCTACTTGATACTATTTACAACTTCCTGAACAAAATGACACCATGGATTCTGTTTAAAGGCAAAAGAAGTGCCTAACTGCTACTGCCGAAGAGCATATTTAGTTTGACTAATCCAAAGGTCACTTAAGATTGCCTTTTCTATTGAACCTATTGTATTGAATTTTACTGCATTTCTCTTCAGAAAATGCAGTAAAATTGATTTTTAAAGTGATGAATTTAATTGAAAAATAAAATATTTAGATGTAATGTTCCCTGGAGATATCCTGAAAATAGGTATGTGGGTACGTCTAGCAGATACATGTAGTACTGGTAGAGGTTACAAGATATTTGATCATCAGGACCTGGGAACTTAAGAGGCTGTCATTGTTTTACTGATGAGGTAGAAGTAGGGCAAGAAGAGAGAAAATAGGACTTAAGACAGCATCCGAAGAAAGTCTGAAAGAGAAGAGGGGATAGCTTGAGACCACAGAATCTGTGTCAAGAATTTATGACCACCAGCGAGAGAGAACATTGTGCAGCAGGAAGAAAGGTCACTCTTTGATTATCAGTAGGAAACGATTTGAAGAGTAGGAGGGGATCTGGGATCTGAGCAGAGAGGGAAATGTAGGATAGTGAGACCACAGATAATCTCGAGGACTGTCTGGCAGTATAAACTTGCTGGAAATAAATGTCCTATCAAAGTGATATAAGTGAAATAATATGACAAATACTACAGATAATAGAGCCAGTTAAGTTACTGGCATTGATGAAAATGCATTCAGGCAAGGTACTTTTTATGTCTGTCTTATGAATCTCACTAATTCTGATTCTGCATTAAAAAACACACTTCTCTTATCCTCTCTGTATGGGTTCTGGATTTGGTCAGGCTACTGTTACATGTTTATATAAATACTGAAAGATTTCTGCCTAACAGTCCTTCAGACTCACTGTGCTTTCTGTTCTAGTTGGCAACGTGGGACTCTGAGAAAGGACTGAATGGTAGTCTACAGGAACGACGGCTGGGCAATGACTTACAAGGACTGACACTCAAAGTGGTGACTGTCTTGGTATGATCCTATTTGAGTTCAGGAAACCAACACTCAAAATAAGAAGGATCTGACTGAGTATTTTGCGCACTTCCCTCAGTAATTTTCCCTATCAGTTTCAGTTCTGTATTTTTGGAGATCAGTTACATAAGCAAGGAAGGTAGATGATGGCCTTTTATTATTTTATGTGAAGCTCTGCACTGTCAGAGATACAGAGTGTTTGTGTGTTTGTTTATGCTGTTTTTCTGCATTATAATTCCTACTGGGCATGGAACCAGCACAGGGCCTGAGTGCACAAGGGTGCATTCCAGATACAGTGCTCTAACTCAGATATGCAGTTTCCAACATTTCATGGCTTTTAAGATCAGATGGGCCAATTATGATAATCTAATCTTGGCTCTTGTACACTGCAGGCTGTAAAATTTAATCAAGTGTTTCCTCCATCAAGCTCATAAATTCCCGTTGAGATAAACTATATCTTTTAGAAAGGCATAGTCTTTCCAAAAAATCACTATGCTTTTGGGACTACTGTCTGTTAGTATCTAGATAGTGATAGCAGAGCTCCTGTCAGCTAAGTGCTAAATTAGGGGCAAATTAGGGCTTGAATCCACTCCTGCCTAAAATACTGTAGTTTGCGGAATGCGGTGTCTTTTTGTGATTTTTATTTCTCTTTTTCTGAATCATGGTACAAATAGGAAGTATCACATAAGATCATTAACTCACACTTTCCAGCCCCCAGTTTTCTTTCCTCTCTCTGGTGACAGGTGAGGTTATACTGTAGCTTATGTGGGAGGTGAGCAGATCCCTTCCACAAGAGTGTCAGTACCAGGTCGCCAACTGTGGAGGCTCTGCCACCAACAGCCCTGCTGTTCCCCCGCAGGAGAGCAGGACACTCACACCTGACAGAAAACATACTACAGAACGCTACGTTTCCTTGGTCCCAAAGCATATGTTAATATAAAATACTCCAGGAACCAGTCAGTACCCATGAAGGTTATTCTTTGAATTTTCAAATGGTTAAATATTCACAATATGCAGCATTTTTAGCTCTCGTTTCAGTATGTCTCCTGGATAAAAGATTAATCATTGTCTATAAAAGATAGCTTTCTAAATCTGATATGCCCTGAGAAAGATGGACAGTAGTAAAATTCCTATCTAGGACTCATATGCTTAAGTTAATGTCTATACTCTGTACAGCTAGTTAGGACACTAAACTAGGTGTCTATGCCCTCTATTCAGTCAGTGGTAAGAGATGGGACTTCAGAGGGCAGTTCGTCCTGTAGGCACCAGGAAGCTGCTACTAGGAGTTGAATTGTCCTCTGGAGTCCCTGCTTCTTCTCAAGAATTGTGGAAAACCTAAGGCCATGGACAGGACTCAGGTGCTGAAGCACTGGTGTCTGCTTGGGATGCCTCACAGTATCCTGTGTGGCCTACAGTTCTTGCCTCAGAAGTTTTATAAGTGTCTCAAAATCTGTGCCAAATTGTCCAGAGTTAACTCCAAAAACATACTTTTGCTAAGAGAAGCAAACTAAAAAACCTTGTTTCAAGTATCAGATAAGATATTGTTTTGTTCTCAGGAAGAACCTTTTGTGATGGTGGCGGAGAACATACTTGGGCAACCAAAGCGATATAAAGGGTTTTCCATTGATGTCCTGGATGCACTTGCCAAGAATCTGGGCTTCAAATATGAGATATATCAAGCTCCTGATGGCAAATACGGACAGCAGCTCCAAAACAGCTCCTGGAATGGCATGATTGGAGAGCTCATTAATAAGGTACACAGAGAAGTGGCTGTATTTTTAAAAATAAATAAATAAATAAAAAAGACACTTCTGAGTATGCTGTCAAAGCTTTGTAAGGGGGGTGTTTAAATTCTTCCCTTCCTCCATTCCAAATGAAGAGAATGGGTTAGAATGAAAACACCAGTGCAAAATGCTTCTGAGCTGCGAGTAGTCTGAGCGTGGTGTAAACTGTGCACTTTAAGACCCTGAACGCAGGAGAGAACCAGAGAGTCTGCTGTTCTATTTACTCCCAACTGTTCTCCCCGTAAATTATATCAGTGTAAATCTCTGTGTTTACATAGTTGTAAGAATAAGAAGAGAGGACATGTATGTGTGTGTGAGTGAATGACTACAGAAAATAGAAAAAAAAAAAAACAACCAAGTAACTTTCTCATTATGTCTTTGCTACTTGTTCTTAGGTATGGCTTTATTTGGATCCCTCTGGGGCAATGCATTTGATAGTGATCAGCTGTTTGTCTCCAAACAGGAAAAGTGTTTGCAGTAATATACAGCACAGAAGTGTTTTGAAGGACCAGAATTTAAAGTGATCTCAAGATTTTAAAACAGAGAGGATCAAATTTCTTTTCTTAATTACAGTCTTGCAAATCAGGAGTTAGTTAATTGATCTCCAATGAAGTAAATGGGGAAACTCCGTAGCTTAGAGTGTCATGGAGAATGAAGTGTATTTTGTTCATTTTCTCCCTATCTGACACGGGACAAATGTTAATCAAGGAGCATCAAAGGAATTAATATTCCATGTTGCTGCCCTTTGTAGAAAAGGTTACTGTTCTGCAGTGAAGTTATTACTGAAAGTGAAAGCTTTCTCATTATCTAGTAAGTAGGTGGTTCAGTATCTGGTAAGTAGATGTTTAGGAAGAAATAGAAGCAATTAAAGCAATAACAAACGTGTGAATAACAATGGGATATTCTTGGTTGGTGCTAGGAAACATAAAGAATTTTTTACTTCCTTTGCGTTGACGTAAACTGCTTGACTTTCATTGGCTTGAAAATGTAGTAAGAAATCCTGCTAAATTTCTTTGGAAATTGCTTTGTCTGAAGCAATCTATTGTCGTATTTTTTAACAGTATTTCTGCTACTAGTTTGTCCACTGACTCCAAGGGGTTTCAAAGCAGACCCTCGCCTAACATTTTCTTTACTTTCCTAGCAAAGTGTAGAGATAGGAAACAAAAAGTACATTGGATTTTTAAGAAAACTGTTTTTATTAAGGTGGAAAAATATTAAAAATCTAATTGCAACTCTTCAAAAACTTTGGGAATCTTATTTATTAACTCCTGGTTTACCTTTCATTGAGTCTGTATATTTTTTAAGGACCCTCTATGTGTAAAACATACTTGCTTTAAATGTTGAGGTTGAAGCAGTTTCAGGAGCTGTTGCCTTTTGTGCATTCTTCCAGTTACTAGTTTTTGCAATTGCTTTATTCATTGTAAAACAACAAACAAAATATCCCCAGTTGTCATATGAAATCCCTTCATGAATATGGGCAGCTGGCATCTCTGCAGGGAGAACAACAAACATTAGCTCTTTACACCTTGCTATCAAATGCACAAGCTAAATAAATGGTGTTTCCTTCTTATTGCTTGCAGTGCACCAGGCTAATACAGATCGGATTTTCAGGCATCCTTTGGAAAACAAGTGAGGGATAAATGTTAAATAAATTGCATTCATTCCAGAGAGGAGTCAGGGTGACACTTTTTGTTCTAGAATACTTTGGCAGGTTACATTTCACTATTTTGCTTTAGACCAGTGCAATTAATTAGCATTCAAATAATGAAACTGATTCTGGTTTTATTTAGGCAATTTATTTTAATTTGTCTAAATGTGTTAAATTATAGAAAGAAATGCTTGGATTCACTTGGTTCTTTAAAAGCTTCTTGTTAAGGCTCATGCTTAAGGAAGAGATCTAATCTGTTGTGTTTCTCACAGAGAGCAGACCTGGCCATCTCAGCCATCACTATAACACCAGAACGAGAGAGCGTCGTGGACTTCAGCAAGCGGTACATGGACTATTCCGTGGGGATCTTAATCAAAAAGCCCGAGGAGAAAATCAACATCTTCTCTCTCTTTGCTCCTTTCGACTTTGCGGTGTGGGCTTGTATTGCTGCAGCCATCCCCATAGTTGGTGTCTTGATATTTGTCCTGAACCGCATCCAGGCAGTCAGGGCGCAGAACGCTTCCCAGCCGAGCCCTTCTGCTTCCTCCACCCTCCACAGTGCCATCTGGGTCGTGTACGGCGCCTTTGTTCAGCAAGGTACTTAGCTCTCTCATAAATACGGGTGCTCAGAAATGCTCTGCCTTGGGTAAAGCAGGTCAGGACATGTTAGTTTTGGCCAGGACAGTCTAAAGGTGAAAGAGAAGGCTCATATGGGGAGGCTATGTGTTTTATTAGACCAGCTGATGAAAAGTGGGAAGAGGCAGGTAAGTTTGGGGGGGTTACGTTCTGCTTTTCTGTCTCTCAGTATGTCCAGAAAAAAAACACTCCATGCAAGCTTTTTCCCTCTGGGAAACTTACCGCATGATAAATAAACCACAGAGCTGCTTGCTGCAGAATTACACCACTGCTCCAACTCTGACACTGGCACCTTTTCTAATTGTTTAAATTTAATTTTAGAAATTTATTTTTTTGAACTAATGTGAGACATTTTTTCTTTTGGTTCTTTCAACTGAATAGAAAAATGAATTCTAGTTGTGTAACTAACTTTATGCTCAGGAATCTCTAGGCATGGGACTAATCCTACTGAATTCGGTATGATTGCTACCAATAAGACAGTTAATTTTGTAAATAATTGTTTTCAAAATCTGCCCACACAGTTTTCATCCCATATCTGTAATGTTAGTACTATTCTTAGAAGGCAAGTTTTGTGGAATGCTAACATATGGCTATGTTGTTAACTTTTTTCTGCATTTTTTTCATTGTGCTTGCAAGCTTATAAAGCTTCAGCTGGAAAATCCTTACTATTGCTATGAGACTTGGTCCCTCCGATCATTAAGGTGGCATCCCTGATGGGTTTACGCCCAGTAAGATACAATCAGTGCAAACACACTGAAGTGGCTAGCATCAGCTCCATGCTAAGGTTTGGCCTTCAACAATCTTCAAGCATAACTGTGCTTGCAGCCTGCTAGGAAAAAACCTTCATGTTGTTTGAAATGTTGTAAAGAGTAACAAGTAATGACCCTAATGCTTCAGTCTTTGCAGATTTAAATACAGTACAGATAGCACACAAACCATTGGAGTTTTGTGGGGTTTTTTCCAAATCTGAAATGGTCATTGAAAACAGATTATTACTATATTCTGAACACTAATGAATTTATTCCTGCATATTAGTCAAGCTTCACCATTAAACTTTCTTTATGTAGAACATATTTCATGTTCTGTAGATTTGCCCCTCAATAATTCCCAAGGGAAATATTTCCAAAGATTATTTTCTAGAACTGTATCCAGGGCAAGAGGCTGACTGGAGAGTATGTTTGTAAATTATCAATCTTAACGGAAGCAGTGGTTTTCTCACAGTGAAAGGGCAGTCTGGAGGGGAAGCAGAAACGGAGAGGGGTAGCTCCAACAAAGTTTAACATACCAGGGCACACAGAGGGTGATGGTAAATGGAAGCTGCTGAGAGACCCCCATTTTCTCTATTTGTAGGGGGTGAATCTACTGTCAACTCTGTGGCCATGCGCATTGTAATGGGAAGCTGGTGGCTCTTCACCCTTATCGTGTGCTCTTCCTACACAGCGAACTTAGCAGCGTTTCTCACAGTATCAAGAATGGATAATCCTATAAGGTAAGAGCCTCTTCTTAACATGAAGCTGGAAACCCGGATTTCACAGAAAGGTATTATCCATTTGAGCACTCATTCTTGCAAGAAGGCGATATCTCTAGAGAAATACTCTCCTTATTTGCAGTGGCTGCTTTTCTCAGCTCCCCTTCTCCTTCACTCCTACAACCCCCAAGCAGTTTTGACAGGTGCATAAAAGGGACAATGACACTTTAATTGTGTATATTTCCAGAAGAGATATCTTTCATGTTTATATGCATTTTGCTTAACTAGAGCTCTCACTGCTTCAGCTGTCTTTATTTCTTTGTTGAACATCAGAGGGAACTGTCACCTCTAGTGAACTATATAACGTTCCACTTCTTACCTTCAATGTGTAATTTTACGTTCTTAATATCTTGATATACATTGGGGTTTATACTATTATTTGCATGTAAGCTAGTCTTTTAAAATATAAATGGCCAAAATGTAAATGGCCAGATTCAGTGACATTATTTGCAGAAAAAGCTTCTTCTCAAGGAGGGAAAGATAACCAAACCTGACTCCAGGATAATAGATGTAATATAGCAGTTGTTTTATTAAATTTATGTATAATTCTCTACAGTTGTGTTGGCAATATTGTGATGATAAATTACAGCTTCTGTAACAAAACCAATTTATCTTGCCCCTTTGACTTCTTTCCCCTGCTGTTTGCCTACTAATCCATACCCAATGAGAATATTTTTAATACACCAGATCTCTGAGCAGCTCCAGAGAGCTGCTGGTTGTTTGGTGGCAATTTGTGTGAGCGTGTGTAACATTTTTTTCTTCAGAAAATTTAAAGGCTAAAGAATGCTTTTATTTTTTCTCTCAAAAAACACAGAATTTCCAACTTCACACTGTCATAAAATACAGAGAGAGCTGTTGATCTTCCATGGTCAGTGCCAACAGGATTAGAGCCTGGTATCTCATGTTTGATCTGATGGTGATGGAGTAGAGAGGCAGCCAGAGGATGGGCAGACACAGGCTCTCCTCCATGAAAGTGCTAAGCCAAGGATTTTAGATGCTGGAGAGTGGCACAGTTTACTCTGTTGGTCTCACTTGGGGTTGCACTGGGAAAACTGGGTCTGTAATCTTTGTGCTCGGCTCCTGAAACAGAGGCATTGGCACTTAGATGAGGCTGGCACTTTAGAAAGCTGCTTTTGCATTCTCTGTGGTATTTGAACAGAAGGACATAAATAAGTGCATTTCTCATAAACATGAGTTTAACGGTATTTCCAATTTCCAACTTGCCATTGTGTGCTTGCAGGTAATATAATGCTTTGTATGTATGTAGTGTTAAAATAATAACAATAAAACCAGCCCAAAACCATAAAAAGTTTTGGTTTTAAATTAATTTTTCTGTTAGTTTGGACAAAATAAGGGGAGTTTAACAGTAATAGAAATAAGAACTGGAAGTAATTTCTGGAAATAACATGAGAAACTAAAGAGAATGAAAATACTGGGGAGTATCTGCGAGGCCTGGCTGTAATATGAATAAGGTTAAGCTCAATGAATACGTTGCTCTTGAAACCCAAGACAGCAATAGTTATCCCTAAAGCTTGAATAATGATCATAAAAAATTCTGAAAGTTCTAGGTCCTTCATGACAGAAGAAATCGTCTGTTTGGTCTACTGAGCCCCTCCCAAAACTTAGCAAAGCTCAGAAACAAAATTTGGGGTAAAATGCAGTGAGGAATCTGCAAAAAGAGACACAGGATTAAGAGCAGAAATATGAATTATTAGAGGAGGCCTTTGAGGCTGAGCTACTATGACATTTACAGTGGGTTTTTATTCCCCTTATTAAAATGAATGGATATTGCTAGTAATCTTGCGGGGAAGTGGGGGGGGAGGAGGAGGAAGAAGAGGAAAATTTTGGGGTAAAGGAGCTGCTTGGTGTTGTTTCAAGACTTCGGAGCCCAGACGCCCTTCTTCTGTTAGAGATGGCAGCTGAAGAATTATAATTAAATGCCTTTCTGTACCTGTCGGTAGCTGCTACCTTTCATATTCCTGTTATCACTTTCCCTTGTACAGGGTAAGGATACAGAAGGAAGAAAGCACTCCAGTGTGATCTGCACACACCAGCAGGGCGATTCAGGTGCCAAACCAGAAACGTGTAAAATAATTTGAATTGCCATAAGGTTCATTGCCTGTGCTCCAGCTGGTTGGCTGTAAGGGCAAAGGTCTCTATCAGGTGTTGTCAGGCAATGTGGAGTTGTCAGCCAATTCATATTGCCTGGGGTGTAGAAAGTGATCCTGGATGCTTTGGCTTAGGCACCTGAATCATCCTCCAAATACTAAACTCTCTCATCAGAAACTGTTAGTGCCTTAGGAGAGAGGGGATGGGGTAAAGAAATAGCTTCTCTGGAAACTCTGTTGAGCCTTCTTCCATTTCTAAGCTATTATGAACCTCACTCTTTAGGAGAAACATGTCGTAAAATGTTGTGTCAAATTTAGAATAAATATTTTTCCTGGGAAAGTAAATTACTGCCTTACACAAATGCACATGGACTGGTGTCTCAGCTCCAATTACTACTTAGCTTCAACATCATATGATGTGGAGTGACTACTTTTGCCTTTCTAAATTTTCGACTCAGCTTGCCTATATTATATCTTTTATGGATCAGAAAAGAATATTTACTTGGAATCCATTTTTCCTACCCAAAGAGCACAACGAGTTATAGCCGAAAATTTGCTCACCAGCTGAGAAGTACCAAAGCCATCTGTGTATACTTCCATTGTTAGGAAGCCAGCCCCCCATCCTCTCTGTGAATGTGTGCTGTTATCTCTCCCTCCATAGGAAAGCCCTCTGGTGTTCAGTACTGCTGCTGCTAAATTGTCAGCAGGAGAGAAAATACTATTATGGTGCTGCAATAGCTGCAACATAGTTAAGATTTTCATTACAAGACTGATTTTCTCCCCAAGCCCCCTCCAAAATGCCTTATGAAGGTTGTTTCAGCATCAAATTTGGCAAATGTGGCCTGTAACTAGCAGAATAGGAGTATGTTTGATTGAATAACCAGGTGTCAATCAACTCAGTGATTCTTACCTCCACAATTTCACTGCAAAACAACTGTGTCATAGAAACCTAATAAATGATATTTATTAGAAGGGGCTTGGTGAGACATTCACTGAAGCAAAGTCGAACTGTTGGAAGGCAGATTTTTAGAACTAGCACATGAGGTGAAAGCCTGCTGATGAGGGAATAATTTTTTTTTAAATTTGGTATTGGCAAGTCTCACAAGGCTCTTCCACCCTGCCATGAGTTTCAGGGACTGCCTATGGCTCACACAGAAGTGAAATACCTAGAATAGGAGGCACAGAAGAAAGCAGCTTTTGTATGCTGCCCCTATTTCCTGACAGAGACCTCCTAAAACTCAAATGGGTTCCCAAGTGCTGTGCTGTCCTGGTGCCCACATCCCATGTAAGATATGTGCTTATCTTGGAAAGAACAAAAATCTATCCTCTCTTCAGGTTGTCCCCAACCCTCAAGGGCTTCATCACAAGTATGATAACAGGGAGAGGCACTGGTTTTCTGGTCTGGCATGACTGTGCGTGCTGCCTTGCTCCTCACATTTTTCCAGTGCCCATCACTCATGCTGCTGTGACAGGGTGGTAGAGAGGGTCAGAACGTGGAGTTTGAGACCCACACCAAAATCTCTGGCTTTTCAAGAGATCAAGGATAGTAGAAATTACTATGAACCTTCCCCAGCTTCCCCTTCATTTCCCAGTTGCTAGTGGCTGGTACATCTGCACCCCTTTGCTCTTTCAATACTGCTTCTTTGAGACCTCTCTCCAGATTACTCCTTGTGCTCTTCTCATCTTCTCTGCACCCCAACTTCACAACAAGGGAACAAAGGTAATGTAGTGGTTACCTCAGGAATTCTGTGTTCGTGGAGATTTACAGGCAGGGCAGCAAACCATCAAGCAGAATTCCCAACCGCACATGGACAGAGGAGTGAGACATTCTAAAGGAGAAGGCATTTTCTGTGAAAATGCTGGTGGCAACCACTTTGGACCTCAGACTAGGAGGCCGTGATCCATGCTCTAACTTTGTACATGAGCAATTCTTAATTTTTGTTTTTAAATAGAAATCTAGGTAATGTTTAGAGCCTCTACTAATCCTTGACAATCTTGTTTAAACTCAAATGATTTCTAATATTTGCCTTCAGAACTGCATGCAGCTGAGAAGTGTTCTAATGGGTCAGTCTGCCAAGTAAGGGCTGAATTATTACATGAGAGTTTGTTCTTTCTTTTGTCTTATTGCATTTTCAAACAGCCCTTGGATCTGCTATCTGACCTTCCATTTGTAATTATGAGTTTAATTAGCAGTGACTTAACTTCCACCTTCGTTTCTTGTTAACAAGCGAGCTACATGCAGTTCAGTAGCCTCACAGACATTCTGAAGCTCAGGTTTAGGAAAGCTTGTCAGACAAGAGGTTACGAATCATGCAGGAAAAATAGGACATAAAAAAGTAGGCATTTTGCAAATTCAAGAGAGTTTAAGATTTTATCAACTTGATCCTTAACATTTGCACTTGCTATGAATGTTTTGAAGGGTATCTATATATGCATTCATAGACTGCTTACAGATGCATGTTATATCTGCTTTCAAGTTCACAGCTGTTGTTTTATGATTTGGGATTTCCTTATTTGCATTTTAACCCCCAAATTTCATGTGTTTTGTTGACAGCTGAAGATTTACTGCAGCTTAGTTGGGGTCACACTCTGGTACTTGGAAGACTTGAGTGCAAATTCTTTCTCTACCACAAGCTTTGTTTGATCTTGGCAAGCTTCACCTCCTCTCTGCCTCAGTTCCCTTTCTGTACAACAGAGTAAAGATATTTAGTACCTTATATGGCACATTGTCAATTTGGGTGTTTTAAAGATGCTGGCCAGAAATGACCATATTATAATAGTTCTGCAGGTATCAAAAAAAAACTATTTTCTGGGTTGCATACAGAACAGAAACAGAGGAAAGTATTTTGATGATGTCAGCTGGAGGGAAACAAACAAATGTTTCATCTGCTGTAGTTAAGTGGATTTGATTGGGTTGGTAACGAGAACTTCCCAGGAATCCCTCTCTATTTGCAGTGATTTTGCCTTGAAATTCCTTGTGTTTGAAAGCAGCCTTTCTGTTGTTAATATCATACATGGTTTTCTAACTACTTCATTGGATTTTCTTTTTTTTACATTTAATTTTGGTATGTTCAATTTGTACTATGTTTCACAGTGTCTGGGCAGCACCTCAGGCACGTTGGCAGGAGGCACGTATGAATGAGCATGATAAAAAATAATTATTGAGATTATTATTTAAGGCCTGTGAGCAAAAGCTTCAATCATTAAATAACGAGATTAAGTTCATCCATAAAAACGAAGGCCAAAAAAAATAGAGTGTAAGAAAGATGCAACTGGATGAGCAAGGACAAAAACTCAAAACTTTTTTTTTCTTTCCAGCACATTCCCTGTTTAGGCCACATGGAAGAAATGTCACGGGCAATGCTGTGCAGCCTGTGCAGCAGGGCAGCAGTGCTCAAGGGCAGAGCTTGCCAGCCGTTTGCCTTCAGGCACTGTTGAGGACAAGGCGCTGTGTTGTTGCCAGTTCTAGAACTCCCATCGTCTATATTTTCATTTCACTGTCATTGATGGTGTTGCCCAGTGGGTGCTTCTGGGAAACCCAGGGCTTCACAAAGTCTGGAGCCTTTTAAAAAGCTTTCTGAATGTTGTCATATGCTGTTCATCCATGGTTTAAAATGGATCCTAATTACTCCTGTAATTGAACAAGCAGGCAAGCATATAAGTGCAAATATTTCCCAAGGACATTTTTCTGGGAATGCACAGCTGATAACCAAGCTTGCATTCCATCTCTCCAGTTGTGATTATAAAAATGTGACATATATTGGACATTAATGGAAAGCCAAGAGATTTGTGATTCTACACCCTCATCAACTTTACTTTTACGACAGCTATATTATAGGATCTCTTCATTTGTTCTCGTTACTGGGAAGGTCTGTGACTTACGAGAGTTGAGGCATTAACATTCAGATGCACGTACAGTTTAGAAAAGAAAATGATTTGGATATGACGTTAGCAAAATCTACCATCTGTGCAGGTAATAAAATGATTATTATTTTTTTTTCTTTGAAAGTGTGAAAATCTAGCAAGAGAAGCAACCCTCATGACAGCCCAGCTAAATGTACGCGGATTGGTTCAAACCTGAGATTTGATACGCTGTCTCTTCTCAGCGCAGATTGAGCCACCTTTTAAATCAGATTTTCTCATATTATTGTACGTCATTCACTGGCTGTCCACAGAATAGAGTAGCTGTATGCTTTCTGCAGGCCTCTTTGCTGTAGTATGTGGTTTCTTTTTATTTCAAGGATAGTACCTATAGCTTACTTTTTGGGTTTTATTTTCAATTTGACTCCTAAGGGATAAACAATATAAAATGCAGTAACAGAGGATTTTTGCCCAATAGGATATTTATATTTCTATTGTTTTTCTGTAAAGAAGCTGATTAAATGTCTTATATGAGCCGATAATGAAATTTAATATAACAGGATATTAAAAATGCAAAATAATGATTACTACAGCAATTCAAACAGAGATGGCCTTATAGCCTCAGACATCTCCTAAGTGTAAAGACTACCTCAGCCCACCAGTTTTTAAGGCCAAAAACAGGAGTAAGAAGAAAATCTTCATGGGGAGCTCTGTTTTGAAAATGGATTCTGGGCACTGAACAACCATTAAAGCAGGATGGCCAGTGTGCTCAATTATTTGATTTTTCACTCCTGCAAAAGTACTAATATTTTTTTCCACTCTATAAGGTAGATATTTATTTGATCTGCAATGCAGAACTACCTAACTGCTTTATGCATGTTAATATAACGTTCTATGTGTTTACCTCCTGGCCATGTTTGCCATTCTTTTGGAGGGACAGATAATGTTACATGCCACTATGGTATATGTCTTTGTCAGAAGGGTACTTAAACAAAGACCCTCAAAATGGGAATCCAGGTGGGACCCCAAAAAAATATAAATATCTTCACTTGCTAATGAAAGAGCTGCCTGGAAAAAGCAAAACACCTGTAAAAGCACATTTATTTTATCCTATTTATCTGTGCTGGTCAGAGTCATTAGTGTAGCAGTGGGCCGTATTATAAAAGCCACGCAGGTTGTTCTGTTATAGGGCAATAAGAGTGTATACTTCTGCACAGGGTTCCAAATCATCCCAGAGCCAGAAGGCCTCTCAGAAAGTGACCCTGCAGCCAGAACAGTCATGTACATGACAATTGCAAAACTTCCAATAATTAGTAAGCACTTCATGACAGTAAGTTCCTCCCTGTGAAACAAGGAAGTGAAGCTGTAGGTAGGTGTAGCTACTTGTAAGAAGGGAAGGCTGTGCCTGTTTGCTTACTTGCTGTCAGCTCGTGCAGAAGGTACATGAGCTTCCAACTCTGTTAATCTGTTGCATGTTTTGGAAGATGCTTCATTTGCTCACGTAAAACAAAAAGAAAAAGTCTTCTCATCTCGCACAGTTGCTCACCTACATCTCCATGTGAGCAGCGGTTCTGTCATTCCTGCACCGTGATTGTTCAGCACCAGAATTTCCCACTCTCCTGGCAGAAAAGTAATTTTCCCACCTTCTGTTCATTGCCAGATATTCAATGTCAGCAGGATGACTGTCAGTACAAGGAACATGCATTGAATAGTTTATTTCTTTAAAGAAAGAAGGGAACTTTCCATCAGGAGCAGAGGAAGTATGTGTTCCCAGCCATCCTCCGGGAGCAGTGGTTGGTTGGTTAACACTGACCAGCACCACCGTGATATGGCCAGTCCTGTTCTCCACTTAGATACGCCCTCTTTCACATTGCAAGGTTTGAATTAATAGCCTGCAATAAAAATTAAATAATGACCATACCTCCTATGGTCTAAAAGTTAAGTTCATACAATCAGCATATTCGTACAAGTTCAACAGTTCATACAAGTTCAGCAGCCATTCTTTCAGAGACTAACAACTGAACACGCCTGTGGTATAGGTTGCAAGGGGAAGAGTTTCAGTTTTGGTGAGCTCAGTGCACTGTCATGTCTTTCATATTGAGCTGATGAAATCAGCCATAAATCAAACTTTATATGAGATACCTGGAGCACAGACACGTGCCTTTTTGCCAGCTCTGCTGTGGACACAGGAACTTCCGTGGAGGCATGATGCAAACAGCTTTGTGCAGTCATGTCTTAAATCATATAAGTTAGACTCATTGGTGTTGTGAAGAGGATTTATTTTTGATTTTCTGATTTTTTTTCTCCCATGCATTTGTACAGTTCCCATGCATTTGTAGTATGTATGCATATTTAGTCAAATGGTTGCACTACTGTCTTAAAATTACTTAGAAAAAAAAATGCTTTTGGTTTTCTAGGTCTTGAAAGAAGTTTCTTGCTGACATTATAACAGCTTCTTACAATTTATTTTTGTAGTTCCTCACATTAAGATAATTTGCATCTGTGTCTTTGATACGGTCACTTTCAGGAATTGCCAGCCCTTCAGTACCCCTTTATCCTTTAAATCATCTTCCCATAAGACTTTATCTTTTGGTTCCTGAAGTCTGTTGAGGTCTGATAGTTTAAAATCCATTATTTTTCTGCCCTTATTCCTGCTTTTTTTGTTTGTTTGTTTTTCCCTCAGGATGGTGAGTTCCATCATCTTGCAAACACTTTCATCTGATTAGTTTTCTCTTTGACATTTTCATTCAAATATAAAGTAGCCATTCCCCTTATATTTGTCTCCATGGTAGAATATCTTAACACCTTAAATAATATGTAGGATGATATTTCATCTTCTGAAATAAAAGTTGTTTTAATAGATTCTAAAATGTTTATAGACCATCTTGCAATGAGGTGGAAAACTTGCCATTTAAAGAAAAGGTTTTAAAAATTGAAAATCCTCATAAGGAGATTTCAAAATATTCCTGATGGGGTAAAAAAAACAAAACAAAAAAAAAACCCAAACCCAAGCTAAAAACCAAAAACAACACAGCAAACCTACTTGCAATAGTTGCAGGTTATGGGTTGTTAGTGGGGAAAGAAACTGGGGATTCTTAGTTTCCCTAGAATCTACTGTTTTTTACAATGAGTGCTATCGTTTTAGTTCTTAGTTCCTGTGGTGCAAAAAAATTTCTAGGGAGAAAGGAAAAATTTTTGGAAATAATACTATGTTGCTAAGGTAAGGATTGGGATTGCATATGTTCTTTCCATGCCCTGGGCTCATCTGCCTTACTGAGCAATGTGCTCTTCTATATGTGTGCCCCCGCACTATATAATACAGGAGCATTTCCAGACTCATCTGGAGATGAAGGAGAAAATGGTGTTGCCTTAGAAAAGCTAGTTTGATACAGCTGCCAAAGTTCCATTAAAAGAAATGTAATCACATGCACTAAAGTTGTTTGCCTTCTAAACCGTTAAAACCAGCCTAGGAGAATAAGCCGCTGATTAAATTTAATTGATTTATGAGTAGTCATATCTATCTAAAAAAGAATAGAAAACCATCAGTCAGAATGGGGTGGATGTTAACTATTATGTTTCTTTCACATGACAGTAATGCAATTTCCAAGCTCATATTTCAAGATATGTAATTAGGCTACCCAATAAACTAATTGATCTCACTGTAAGGAACAGCCAGTTGGTTTTGGTGCAGCGCTGTCGGTGTTTCTAGTGTGAGGTTCAGTATTAGGTGAGACTCATGTTCAGGGGGAGGAGAGAGAGGCGAAAGGGTAAGGTCTCTTTGTCTGTTTACCTCCTTGCACACGAGGATGAGGTGGGAAGTACACCATACACCAAGCGCTTGTAATTTGGGTCCTCTGAGAAACAGGCAAGTGGGCCTCCAGACTTTAAAATGTGCATATGTAATGCGTGCACTTTAGACATCAATAATAACTGATGAATGCTATATGTGTTTTCAGTATTAATGAAGAGCCCTATGTTTAGATTTCCCAGGAGTACCCAGCACATGTTCTAGCAATCAGGATGTCTCTTCAGAGCCCTTCTGTTTTCTTCTCTTCGCTCTGTCAACATTGATAGCTTCTGCTTTACTCCCTGTGATAAGGGAAGGGTGCGAAGCTGTTTTCCAGCATCACTTTGTACCCCTGACAGATCTGAGCTGTGTGAATTCATCCAGCCCCTCCGCTCTGGTTATGAGACTGCTGACACTGGTGCACGCGGCAGCCCAGAGCTTTCCACACCGAGATGCTCCTTCTTGCAGTACACGACAGCTGCTGATAAATCAAAAATTAATAAAGAGTTGAGTAGGACCTTATCCCACACTGGGATTTCATGGAGTTTAATGGAACCACTCACAGTATAATGATATCCTAACAGTCATGGTATAAAGTACCACTCGCCCTGAGTAAGGACTTTATAAGCCAGCACCAAGATCCAAGCTTATCTGTTCCCCACTCTATTTAATTAAAAAGCTACTCTTTGTCATCTGAATGCAAAACAGAACGGTGGTGGTAGCAGTACTTAAAGCACCAGTTGAGAAGGAAGAAACCAATTTCTTCCCTCTCGATCTTAATCATTAATCTTCATTAGGATTTTTAGTTTCCAAATGTGAATGATAGAAGACAACAGCGTAGCAAGCAATTTAAAGTGCATCTGCATAAATAATCAAGGTAGTTTGTTATTTTCATTACAGGTAAAAGCGTGTGTCAGTTGCCAGATGTGTTTGATTCAGACAATATGATTTTCATGCCAACTTTATGATATGTTTGATTTAGGTGAAGTGACTAAAACCTGCCGTTGGGACTGAGTTGCTGCTAAAACAGCAGCTGCAGTTTTTATTTTAATTAATAATTTAAGGAATAGAATACCTTGCTTTAATTAACATGTTAACCCTTCAAAGTACTCAGAGAAAGGTCACAATGGCAAAGTAGTTTAAAAATAAAGTAAAAAATATGCAAAGGTAGTCCAAATTATGTATTTTTGTCCCCCAAACATGCCACAAGCTCTTGAGATAGTTTCACCTTTTCTTTGCATTTTAATTTCCTTCTTGCTGTTGAATGGAATATGGAGTGTGGGTAAAGAACCCAGGGTAACCAAGTTTTTTTTAGCAGAATTGATGAGCCTGGATTTGCAGGAAGAGAAGCAATTGCTCATGACTGCTCTTAATCCCTTTCTAGGCTTTTAACTGAATCTGCAAATATCTTAGAGATGTGCTGTTTTGTCAAAACTTTCCTTGGTCCATTCTGAAAATTTGCCCAGTCGTGTAGTAGTTTAACTATGGATTTAAGCATACAAGTTAAAGTTTCAGCTTTTGAAAACCTGTGCCTCTCTCACTCTAATGTGATTATTGTAGATTTATCTTTGTCAGTCTTCCATTGTTTAATTGCAAACATGGTGGCCAAACTAGGTAGTATTTCAAGGCTATTTTTTAGATATATAGAAAAATAGGGTGGTGAAGAGGAGTCCTGTAAATGCCCCTTGTAAATATAAAGGAAAGACTGCCTTCTGATTTCACTCTCTCATTCAGACATCAGATAAAATCACGTGTGATCATAAATGCCCAGCCATGAAAGAAACTTAATCCAGAACTTCTAAACTATTGGGCACCAGTGGATCCAGTTTTGAGATGCAAATCCTCAGAAACAAACTTCCATTGCTACCACTATTAATAGAGTTACTTGTTATGCTATTGTTTGCTTTTAAAAACATTTTTAAGGAAAGTAATCATAATTTCTACTGTAAGGACCATCACAGTTTCTTTCCCATATGATAACAGTGCAGAAAATACAGGACTTCCAGAAAGAAAAGATTTATTACAAATAAGCAACCACAAAAAAACCCCAAACCAACCGACCCTAGTTAATGGAAAAATCAGCAATCTAAGGGACTTTTGCTCTTATTGCCTAGAGGAGTTTTGGAGGAGAGGAGGGTTGGAAGTATAGTTAGAGACCTTGGACTGGCAATCAGGAGATGTTTAGCTTATTTCTAGCTGTTTAACAGATTTCTTTATGTGCAGTGCTGGAGCAGAGCCAGCCTCAGCTCTAGGCAAAATGAACTTCTATGATCCAGCGACAAGTCCAGTCACACAGATCACTGCAGATAACTGGAGCTGCTGTGGTGGTCCTGAGGGCATGGTTTAGAAATAGCAATGGATAGGAATAACCAGAGGTCTAATTTTGTTTACAGAAGAACCTGTTTTACTGATGATGATGAGAATCCAGTTTGATTTTTGAATCCAAAGTTGAGTCTCACAGCCAGAAAAACTATTAAGTCTTTTTTTTTGAAAATGGGCATGTTTCCTAAATAAACCACTGGAAGATATTAGAAAGTTTTGTGAGCAATGGGACACAGCCTAGTTGTATGGATTTCTGTCCTACATTCCCCCACAGTTCTTTGACTTTAACAGGTACTGCAGGTTGTTCTGAGATCAGTAAAACAAAAGTGAGCTTTCAAGGCATGGTAATAGACCGTGTTCCTGCTGCATCTCAGACTCTTGGAAAAAGTATACAGAAATCTACAAATGTTTTGCCAGTACAATATGTGTAGCATTTGCCAATACAATGTTTTTAATTACTACTAAAATCATAAACATGACAATGTATCATTTTTTAATAGCTGTCCTTGCATTTTGGAGGGGGTACATACAGTTCCCTTTTAAAACTTAATCATGGAGTAGCTCTGCAGGAACAGAGGTACTCAATGTCCGCAGTGAAAGAGTTGCTGTATTGGGAATTTGGAAGACAGTTTAGTTTAGTTTTCTTGTCGTTCCCTTTGCATGTAGGAACTGATACTGGCAGAAGTAATTTTAAAGAAATAAAATCATTGCAGAAGCTGTACAGGTTCTGTGCTTCTAGTGCTTTGTGTACATATTATTTGGCTATTTTGCTTTGTCTTTCTCTTACTTTTTATGCTTTTGTCTCCTGTCCTGAAAACTCTCAAACATGTGCTTTTGTGTGCATGAATGGTTCACTTATCTCAGAAGGACTGGTCTACCTGTTACGTAGGCTGAGTAAGCTAATAAATTTCTTTGGGTCACCAGGAGAGAGAGGGTCTTGTTCCTATGCTGGAAGGGTGACAAGGAGGGTGGCAGAACAGTTGCCATCATACATGTCACACATATAGCAAACCTCTTCGTCCTGTGGCAGAAATAAAGGCTTTAGCTTCCTTTCCCCAGTAAATCCATAATTGAGCGTTATATTTTGCTTTTGGTTACACCTAATACAGGGCAGTGAGTCCCAGTCCAGATATGGGCTCATAAATGCCACCACACTGGCAGCGAGGACCATTATTGTCATGAAAGCAGCTGCTATGATAAGCAGCTGCTGTAGTGACATTACCTGCTGAGGTTCAATAACTGTTTGTTTTAACTATAGTAAAAGTATGTAGTTGACATGGCAACGAGTTCTGTGACACATGTCCATTGATTGGTTTTTCCACTGGAGGAAAGTCCCTGCTTCTTTGAAATCGGATGGAGCAGCTGTTCCTGCTCCACTGATGATGACGAGCGCGTACATAGCCATAACTGCCTGCACTGTGTGTCTCCTTCCGTGATTTGGAAATGTTTAGTCCTGGTGTGAAGAGCTGCAACTCCATTGATTCAGTGTGTTTTCATCTGTCAGTGTTTATGGCTTCCCTTGTACAAATTCCCACGAGGCTTTTTCTGTTAAGGCTTTTGTTTAGAGTAAAGTGGATGGTATTTTTCATGGACAGCTGATGAAATGAGTTTTATATGAACTATAGAATGATGTATTTGATGGTAAAGGACTTCATCCTGCAAAGCGTGTATTAAGCTTGCAAGTACTGCTGCCAATTTTTACTGGGCTAACTCTATCGGTAAGTGAAGATTTTACTTGGTGTTATTTGCTGAAGAAACCAGTTGGTCTGCACATTACTGCACTAAGGCAGAATTAAGACCATTTAAAGTGACTTGATTTGCAATGAAATGGAACAATGCAGAATTTGATCATGTCGCTATAGAGAATTTTCCAATTTAATGATTAATGTAAGAGCTCAGCTATATTATTCATAATTTCAAAGAAAGTCAAAGAGATGCACAAATTAAAACCATGGACCTAATTCTTATGAAGTCTAAGGTTATTAGATGTGGAGATAAACTTGCTTTCATTTTAATATTCTCTGTGGATACTGCCACTCTAACAATACTTTCCACAATTTTATTGGCCTCACTAAAAATCATCTTTCAAGTTGCCCATATTTTAGTTTATATATCTTTCATCTGGTTTAACATGTGCTAGTAACATTCTTATATAGACATGGGAAAATGTTGGAAATTTATAAAAATATGTCACAATACTTTTTTTTTTTTTATGGGTCTTTACTTTTGAGGTTTGTAAAAGCTAGAGATAGATCAATTCTAACGTTATCTCATTATTCAGCTAGTATATTGCCCTTTCCAGAATAGTTGAAGCCTTATTAAGTATTGGCTGCACTAAGGTTTAGGGGTACTAACTGCTAGTCTTTCTTCCATTTTCAAGTGGTTTTGTAACTTGGATTCAGCAAGACGGTGAAATCACATAAGTCTCTGAGTCAATGAGACTATCATCACCTAGTGGTAATTTATATCCATAACATGATGGGTTTTTCCTCGTCTTCAACCATTTAAGCTATTCAGCTTGGGTAGACTAGCCCTAGAGAATGTTTTTATGTGGAAGTTTGAACTCATTTTCAGATGTCTTAAGACATGATATACTCATTCATAAATCTTACTGAAAACTGTAGATCCAAAGTCCAAAGATTGTTCACCTGTGAGTAACGGACTGAAGCCCAAATCCGTTGCCTTGCTGATTCACAGATGAATATAGAAAATGATCAGGTCAGGACTCAGGTCCTGAATAGAAGGATCTTCTCATGCAGATATTATTCAAACCACCACATTACCACCCACAACGTTGATTCTGCTTTGCAGACTATTGTTTTGCATTTTTTTTGGAAAAAAAAAAAAAAAAAGAAGACTTCTACAAATGAGAAGCTGAGCTTGCAAAACGTGCCTGGCTTCCAAGTCTGTCTCACAGTGGGTGGAGTGATGTGGTTACCAGCAATAAACACCACTTTCTCATTTGTTCTCATTGTCTTGGCAAATACATCCATGGAGGGTGTAGTGGTGAGCAATTTTATGTCTCAAAATGTGAACATTTTTCTGCAATTCACAGTAGGCAGAATTCTCTTTCAATTCATTGCTTTCCATCAGTGAAAATATCTTTATCAAATAAAACTCTTTAGATAGGATTTTATATTCTAGGTTTCAGCTCATACATATTTCTTGGGCTCATAGTGTAAGGTTGACAACTCAATTCAGCTACTTTTATTTTCACTTGAAAGTTTAGTAGGATGACTTTTTTTCCCAGTGTGTAAAGCATGTATTTCCCCCCATATATCTTGCTGAGAAAACAGTTATAGTTAGGAACTCCACTTATATTTAATTCTGTAAATGTCATGAATTCCTAACTTTCGGAAAAAAAAAAGTTTTAAAGGCAATAAAATAGCTTCAAGGTATTTAAAAATATAAATTAGGATTTGTGCCATCCCTTTTATGTATGCATTTCTAAGGCTTCATTTAGGTAGAGCAGTCTTATCATCCCTGGCACACTTTATCTCGATTTAACCCTCACCTAAAACATTGTGCTGCATTAAGAAAAAGTCTCAGATTACTGGCTTCCTTAGGTAAAAGAAGAACAGAGCTTTCTCTGCCAAATATGGAAAAAGCAGTAAATTTATTTTACTCCCTGTTATGACTTAGGGATTAATATTAATTTAGAAAATTAATTAATTTTAGCGGAGAGGAATTTTTTATATTGCATTGTTTGAAAAAACATACCTAGCACTGTGAAGGGAGAGGTTAGTCTGAAGTGTACTTACAGTGGGGAAGAATGAGGGTAGATAGATGATCACTACTACCATGTCAGACTTTAAGCTTTATTATTCCTGATATACAGATGAACGAACAGGAACTAAGCATGAAAAAGCTCGCATCATTTTAAAATAATACTGTGGATTCAGAAACTGATGAAATATTATTTCCCCATAAGTAATAACAGACTGGAAAAATCCCCAGTTTTACAGTGTCAGAACACAGGCAGTTGTGAATGCTAATGAGAAACTACCTCTAAATCAAGGAGCTGTCAGGATTTTCCCATTATGGTTTCTCTAAGGCTGAAATTAAGATAAAATGCTATGGTTATTACTGTAATGTAAAAGACCAGTAGTGTATGACACCGCGATGCCAGTTGATTGGCTTGTTTGCAGTCATAGACTTTACACACAGGAGTCCAGATGTACAGCTTGCTGCATACTTTAAAAAAAAAGAATAGTAAGGATGAGGAAAAATTCAGTAAGTTTTTTTTTTGCCTATTTTCCTTCTTCCTTTGTTTAAAGTCCTTCTTTAAATTAAAAATAATTTTTAAAAAAAGGTGAAAGTTGCTACGACAAGAAAGAAAATACAATTTTTTTAAAATTTAGAAATTACAGGAGCCTGTCTGGGGATTGTTGTTCATATTATTCATCAAGAAAGTGTTGGGTTATAACAGTTCCCGAGTAAAATAAACCTATACTGGTGGCACATTTTTAGTCTACATATCTACAGCTACGCGAATCTTTTACTAATAAGAAGCATCTACAAAAATTGTAACTTAACCAGTACTGTTATTCTGGCAATTATTTCTACAGGACTAATTATAAATGCTAGTACAGCTATTGCCTGACTGTTTATTCTGCAGCATATGGTTTATGTCAATATGTTTCTAAAAAATAAAACAAACAGAAAGTCCAGTTTTCAACTGACTCTACATGAAGTAATCTCAGCTCCACTGGAAATTATGTCTTAATTGTTGCATTTATCTAGCAGGCATAACTTCACGCATTAAGTATTTTGGCTGGTAATACTGTTTTAAAAGACATAATGTTTAGATTGACCTCAGATACATTTACTTAAATCAATTGGTTTACATGTACTTGCCTATACAGCAATCACCCAGTGGATATATTTCTCTACAAATTGAAGTTCAGCTCCTATAATTGTAAGTGAGGAACATTGGCTTTTTCTGCTTTACTAAGCTTTATCTTTAATCACACTTACAGAGACTCTTTAATGGGTTGTGAGATCTAATAATTGAGGTGCTAAGGTTAATGGGGCATCTTGTTATGCTACACATTTTTGTTTCAAATAATTTTATACATTAAATCCATGAAATCTTTGCCATAAGAAAGTGAGCCAAAAAATTGAGTGGCTGCTGAAGATGGGTCCAGCTAATTGCTGGTTGCAAAAAATAAAGTCTAATAACAATGAGAGCAGCTGCCTTTAGAGAATGACACAATTGTACAATACAAGCAGTATCTGAAACGTGGCAGTGAATGAATTTGTCCAGTGAAGGCAGATCTGAGGGAGTTGAAATAGCAATAGTTAAAACCTGCATTTGTGATTATCTTAAAAAAAGATAAAGAACAGGAGATGTTAATCTCCATTCAGTGTCTTTTATGTATGTGACCATACCCCCATACCCACTATGCCTAGATCTTTTGATTCGCTTCCCTGGCCGTGGAGATGCTAAGCATTGTCTCCACTTTCAGTGCAAAAATACAGTACAGAGATATTTTTTTATACCAACTATAAAATATATATATACTGTGGTCTGAAGCATTCCCCATCAGGATAATTTCTGAGATTGTTTTTTTTGGCTAAGTGGTCCATTTGGTAAAGGCATAAGGTTATTTCCTCACTCAAACAGTCACCATTCTTCTGAATTTATGCTAGAGGAACTGACCGTAAGCTTGGTTTACCTACTGTGAATGTTGTCCAGTGATCATCCGTCTCTCAGAAGATATTTCCAATAGTACAGAGGATGTCCTGTGGCAGTTCATATAATACATCAAAGGGGCACTGCAGAAAGGCACATGAGATCCTTAGGACATGCAATACCCCATATTATCTCTTCTAAGGAAATTCTGGCAGGTAAAGGGGCAGGAGTTGTCTTGCTCACACCCAGGTAAAGGCAGTGGTTCCCTCCCTGCCATCAGTATACTGATTATTTGTTTACTGGACCAGCAAAGCACTTGATTTAAACCCCGAATTTGCTCACCGTGCCCTTCGATGTTTGGAGAATTGAAGAAACAGTGCCACTTGAAAAGCAAGATGTGCTGTTCTTTTGTATGGTACTGATTGTCAATAAAATGTAATTTAGCTAAAACAAAAGTACTGATTGTCAATAAAGTACAATTTAGCTAAAACAAAAGGTATATTTTTGACAAAAAGCTTCTACAGCAGTAAATGCAGTGGAAGTGATCCAGAAAATGCTGACATTATTAAAATTGCAGGTTTAATTTCTTTTTTTTTTTTTAATATCCAAACTCTCATATTCAAACTGAGCAGCACGAGCAGTAGGCATTTGTAAAGTCGTTACCAGCTGAAAGCTGTGTTAAAGAACATTAGCTAAACATGTTTCTGCTACTGTGCTTCTAGCAAACATGTACTCCTACGCAAGCTGAAATCCCTGCACCAGACCTGGTGTGAAAAAGGTTGCCACAGAAACCCTCCTGTGTGTATTAAGTAGCTTTCTTTGTCATTTGTATATAGAATAGGTAGAAACGTGCTTTTTAACAGCCAGATCACCCATCCCCAGGAGGTAAGCAATTCCATGGAATATGATGAAACTTATTATAAAAAATTAAGAATGAACTAAATGAAGCATGTAATCATTTGGGTCAAAACTGGTAGAAAAATGGTCCTGTTCAATGAAATGTACAGGAACTATTTAGGAGACCAGAATATAACTTTTGGGATTGTTAGACAGAGAAAGAAAATCAACACGAATTCCCTCATTTTTCATTAGAATTTTGAATTTCCAGCAACATCCAGGATGTTTGTTTTGTACTTAACCAAAATGCCATATACAGAGCAAGAAAAATAACAGGAGGTTTGGGGTTTGATGCAACTCCCGGAGTTAGCCCAAAACCAGAAGTGTGCAATGTATAAAGAGAAAAAACTGTTCACACAGTCTTACTTAAAGCTGCTTATCAGCTTAAAATGATAAAAAGTCCTTAACACAATTTAAGAACTTAAACCACTTAAACTGTTTGAAGCAGCTTGTGAGTTTGAAGAGTTTTGACGGGGTGGGAGAGGCGTCCCTGCCGAGCTGCAGCTCTGGGGACAGGGCGGGCAGGTTCCCACACAGGGTGTTCTGGCAAAGGTGCCCTTTGAGACCCAAACTCGGGAGGCCTGAAGGGGGTGTGATGGGGAAGATGGAAGGGTTTTCTGCATACTTTTGTGTAGCGTTGTGGATGCGCTGAGATTATTTTGCATTAAATCGCGTTGCAGGGAATCTTCCAGCGATGGGAAGGGTAAGCAGTAGTATCCCCTCAGTGAAACAGGGAAGGGGGTGGCAGAAAAATATTGTCTCTGACTGTGGAAAACAGCTTCAGGGCCAAGGGAGGGCTCTCAGGAGCATTGTGCAGAAATCTTCTGCAAGAGCTGCAAGGCAAAATATTTTACTTTCATGGCTCCAGGAGTTGGTGGGAGGTGGCATGAGTGGGCCTTTCAGACGTTTTGAGGAGAGCTTTTTTTTTTTTTTCAGAAAGACTGTTTTTGGGAAAAAACAAATGGAAGGAAAGAGGGAAGGCTGCTTTCATCTGACTGATCGCAAACAGTTAGTGAATTGGTCATATCGGAAGCATGTCATTGTTATATATCAAGTTTATAAAACATGAACAAAACATAAAATATAAAACAAACCATTGTTTATGAGATCCAGGTTGATCCCTGCTGCTGCATGTGGTGGTCAATCATTGAATGTGTGTTTGTGTGTGTATGCTCAGATGAAAAAAAAAATGGTGGCACTGCACCAAACTGGTACTTGAGGACAATGGAAGGAGGCACAGGAATGGGAATGAACGTCTGAAGGTGGAAAAGAGGATGCTGCTTCTGATGGCGGCGATGCCACCTTAAATATTTTGAAGCTTGGCCTGGTTTTCATTGATGCAGGCAGTGATTTACACCTTTCTCTGCAGAAAAGGCTGTAAAACAGGAGTGAATTACATTCTGTGCAATTTGAAAATAAATGGTGCATTCACAGCCACTCACATTGAGGCCCATTTACACTTCTGGAGTGGTATGATGAGTAAATGAAAGGTAGGCTTGTGTGTGAATGAAAAATGCTTGTTTTACCAGAGGCTGTGAAAAAAGAGAGAGAGAGAGAGAGAGACTTAGTGGAAATTGGAAGTGAGACTTTTGTTTGTTTAAAACACTTGTATTGATTTGGAGTCAGATGGAGTATTGGTGTAACTGCAAACTAATTCCACTGAATTCTGCAAGGTATTTCTGGTGATGCTGATGGGGCTGGAAGTTTATATTTATAATCTGAGTTTTTCCTGTGCTCACGTCTTTATTGCACTACATTGTTGTGCAAACTTGGCATCATAATATTTAATGTGAATGTTATCCATCAAAAAAAAAATCTTTACTGGGGTGAAAAAGAGCTCAGGTATAGTTAAATTCTTCTGATCGCAATACAATTAAATTACTCCTTGTTTTTTTTTTTTTGTGATGAGGAAAATGATATGCAAATAGTACTCTGAGGATAAGTGCTTTCTGCCTTATAACAGACATACAAAGAAACCTTTCAATGAATGAGATCTTGATAATGCACTATGTAATACTAATATCTCAATATTGCTTGAATTTCAGAACGTTTCAGGATCTGTCCAAACAAATGGATATATCTTACGGTACAGTCAGGGATTCAGCAGTGTATGAATACTTTAAAGCCAAAGGGACAAACCCTTTGGAGCAGGATAACACATTTGCTGAACTCTGGAGGACTATCAGCAAGAATAATGGGGCAGATAATTGTGTATCGAACCCTTCTGAAGGCATCAGGAAGGTAAGACTGGATCACAGGTGTTTTCATTTTCATATTTTGGGGCCATGGTTTTGAATTTAAGTATCATAGCTCTGCCTAAATCTTCAGCATATAAGTCCTTCTTTGGATCTGGCCATAAGTTTTCTAATTATTTTGGGAGCTCCAATAATACCATTTTGAATTATCCAGGTACTGACTCTTGTCCTTTGCTTATTTGAGTGATTTCTGAGTTGATGGATTGGGTTTATTGGAAAGTATGAAGGGATTCACTGAGCATATACTAATTTCTCTTAGAACAGAAATTTAATGTGAGATTTTGTTTATTCCAAACTTAAAGAAAATGTATATACTCCTTCATATGTCACCATGCTCACCTAACTTTTTTACCATTTTTATGTCTGTGGATACTCTTTAGACATGAGATTGTAAATACTCTTATGCTGTAGGCCTACTGCATGCTGCCATTTATGATAGCTAGATTTACCTAAGCCAGAAATATAACTCTATATTGGCAGGCTGTTTATGTATATTGTATGGAGCTGGCAGCTTCATTCTACCTATGTGACTATAACTTTCCATATTAAGTTTGTGTTCAGTATTGTAAGGGGATTTTTATATAACTTGAGCAGCTCATTCAATTATCATCAACAATAACCAAATTTACTTCAGTCCCTAAAGCTGACCAAGGCTACTATTTGATTAGACACCTACATAAATTGGGCTTAATATTTATTAACATTGTCAACTAAACGGTTGTGTTTATAGTCTAAATATTGCTCTTCCTAGCTCATCGAGCTCTTTGAATAAACAGACAAGTTTTCTGTGTCAAGTCTTAGAGTCTTAGAGCTATAAATCCTGTTTTTTTAAAGGAGCATTGATGTTAGACAAGGAAATGGGACTTTCCATCCATAAACATGTACTGCTGTACGAAAGAGATGTGTCTTAAAAATCTCTTTTATAGGAAATGGGAAATCTAAATCTCTTTAGCATAAAAAGATACCCAACAAATTTTTCTGAATGTGAACTTGCCTGACACAATGAAAAAAAAAAAATTACTACCTTTTCTCCCCTTCTCCCCCTTTCCATTTTCTTCAAACAGCATCACAGTTCAGCTGCAGTTACCAACAGGGCAATGCTGCTTCAATGCAAAACAGGAGAGTGCTGCTTATTTATGGTAGAGGCAGGTATTTCAGATGTTTGTATTCCATTTACCTCTCTCCATTTCCCAGAGATTTTTCTACTCCCTTTGACTGGCTAAAAACAAAAGGATAATAGTGGAAGAAAGTCCTGAAAGCTTTTTAGCGTTTGGTTGCCATGGCAGAGGTCTCTTTTCAGACACAGCACAGTCCCTGTAGCCACAGTGACCATCTCCCATTGTCAAGGCTTTTGCAACACTGGAAGAGCCACGGACAGGGCATTAATGCACTGCAAATCCACGTAAGCGACAGAAGGGCCTTTCAGAGCTGGGGGGGGGGGGGGCAAGTTGCTTTTGCTGTACTCCCAAGGCAATTGAAAGTGATCATTGCAGGTGGAAACCATCCTCCTGCTCACAAATGTCTCTGCATAGCATAAGAGGAGATTACTAGATAAATCACTAAGCCCGTACAAAACATTACTTTGCCACTCGAGTTTTCAGGTACTGTAATAGGTGAGGATTGACTAACGGCTCTCCTGTGGAAACTTTCTTTCTGGGTCAAGCTACAGCCAGGATCCCCAAAAAGCACGCATTGGGTAGCTCCTGCTATGTCATCCCAGGTGGATGTTGGCATCGGAATCACACACGTTTCTAAGCCTTTGTAAATCTAGCAAAGTGTTTGCATAACTCTAGGTGACAATCAGTTCTTCAGGGTGATTCTTGTGATTACCACGATATATGTAATAAGCTTTTTTCATTGAGGGCACCCATTTGTGCTTTGAATGAATGAAGTAATATGATTGCCATGAATTCCCATATATATATCTTTTATGTCTATACATAGGAGAATTAAACTGTTACTGTTTTTTTTTTAAAAGCCTTGCTTAGGTAGAGACTGTTTGTTCTCCTTTTCAACAAATTTGGTGCCAAAATTACTCCGAATCCTTTCTTTTTTCCTCTATGACACTTTTGATGAAGTGATCAAAGCCAAGTGCAGTAAATAATGTGAATGTATTGTTAATTTATACAATAGGACAGTAAGAGTTTATTCCTTCTCTTTTTTGCTTCCTTCAAAAAGTTTCTCTCCCTTAATGACTGCTAAACATTAAATCAGAGCATTTCTTGTTGAACAGTCACCTCTACTCATTTTTATTTTGAGAGCAAATGTAATTTAAAGTTCAATAAATAGATTTTTTTAAAATTCTTTTTTCCAATAATTCATTGTCCACAATGAATTTTATATTGTGAACTGTGCTTGTTCATCCATATGTGTTCATGGGTCCTCATAAATTTCTCCATCAGCCTTTGGAGCAAATGCTTCCTTAAAGCCTGAATGTATCACATCCTTTAGTGGCTCCATAATTATATTACTTTTTAAATCATTTGAAGAGGATTAAATGGCATGTTGTTTGTTTGTTTTTTATTAGAACTCTGTTGCTTCTCTTAAAGCACTTTTTTATAGATAATAAAAGTTATCCTGGCATGGTTTTGAACTATTCCACTAATGCCAATGTAAAGGTCACTTTTTGATATCTCTGTGGTACCAGACATGTTGTGGGATCAGCTACAGTGACACCCCATTCTGACAGTAAATTAGTGATGAATGTTGCACTATTCTTGCACTTTTGTCTTTGGTAGTTTCTTCATAAGTTTCAGATAATTCACAGACATACCAGTGGTTAATCTGAAATTCATCTTTTTCAAGCCATTATTATTTCTTACCATACTTTATTTGAAAAACCATTGTTTTACCACCAGTAAGCTGGGATCCTTTGAACAATATTCTTCCATCTCCCTCCATGTTGAAGAGTGAAGTTATGAAGTTCCTTACTGCTTTTCTGAAGTGTTACTGTTCTCTTTGTGGTCCTTCTTATATCTAGGAGACAATCTTCCCTGGCCTTTGAATTTTTTATGATTGTGAAGAAGAAATATTTTTGATATAATTGTTTTCCTAGGGGGTTATTTTTTCTTAAATCTCTTTTCTTTAACCTCTTTAACCAAAGATAAATCTAGTGTCTTTGCTGTAAACCACCACAGTAGTTCCACCTGGGTGGAATAAATGAGTGCTGATTTGGCTGAATATCTTTCACGTGACAAAAATGAAAAGTGTAAACTACTTTTAAAAAGTCTTGATTTTTAGTTGAAAATAAGTGTCAGTTTGATTTTATTTGGCTTTTACTACTTGCCTAGTGAAGGTATATAAAAAGTAAACATATCTTAAACCCACAGATATGTTTGTAGTTGTGTGTTCTGTACATACATTTTTCAAAGTTTGTCAGTTTTTCTTTGAATTGAACAAATGATACTGTTTAGCTGTCACAACAGATATTAACAGAGATGGGAAGGATGCTGAATTTAGACAGCAGATAAACATTTGGTCATATGGAAGCTTTCCATGCAGTGAACTCACTAACGGAATGAGGTCTCCGCTCTTCAGAGAAGAAAATTACACAAGTAGAAGAAATTTTGGAAGAGACAAATCTTCCCTTAGGAGAAAGTGATCTCTGGAGATTCTAGGTTTAGCAATCAGAGAGGGGAAATAGTCTTACATCCATTATTTCTGTGAGTTGAGAAGTATGAATAACTAAGAGTTTAAAATTCAGATTCCTGTTTATACTAAAATGAGCAGACTGTCAGAGAAATAATGTTCTGCAGATGTGATGGCACTGGATAGAATGATTTATGTCATAAAAAATATAAAAATGATATTAAGAGACCTGGTAGACTTTGTTATTGGCTACTTATAGTTGTATGACATAACTTAGGATAGCAGCATTGCAGATGCGCGAGAAGTTACACCTTGCAAAAGATCAGCTGTCTGACATTAACAGTCAGTGTAAAATGCTCTTTTATTAAAAAATAACATAACTGAGGATTGAAAAGTAGAATCAATAATGTGATTTTGCTCTAGAAATTACCTTATAATTGAAATTGAATATTTGAGGAAGACTGCGTTCCTCACGTATTACTAAGAAAAATATGAGGAATGTATGACATGTTGTCAGTGTTCTTCTATTGTAAATTGTAATTTTGAAAAGATGATTTACAAAGCAATTCTTAAACAGCAAAAATATACAGCTATTTAAAAACCCATAGTAAAAAACAACCAGAAAAATGAAAGACATTTTGTTCTTTAACAATGTAGATTTTCCATAAATTCTGTGTAATGTATAAATGCTGTTGTCTTTGGTCCTGTAAGTTCATATTTTTAACATACTTGGACAGTTTTCTATCATAGGTAGCAAACTATGTGTATTATTTACCATAGAACACAACCTGCCTGAGATGTGCTATAATAGGGCTTATGATGCTCCTTCCCTGCCAGGAACACCATTGGGAGATGCCTATTGCCAGTTGTCCCTAACCAGGTAGGAGGCCCATCAGCACCATCACTGGTGTGAAAGCATAAAATGTGAATCATTACAGCCCATCACAGGAAAAGCAGAGGGCAGGATGCAGAGATTCACTGCTAACAACCCAGTCAGTTATGGGTACCTGGCCATTCAGAAAATACCTTTGAAAAGCACATTTTAGGCTTCCGAGAATGTAGGTTGCTGGCTGAATATAGGCTAGATGCCTTGAGGAATCACTCCCTTGCCATCCTTAATTTTTTACGCATCCTTGTATTGATAGGTTATGAGGCCTTTTCTGTCTGTCACATATAGTAAAGAGTGAATTTTTTTCTTTCCTCCTTTGCATCACCATTACCAGTTTAGGTGGACAGCCAGGGATAGTATTACAATGCAGATATGGAAATCTTGCTCTGGTCTGGTTTCATACAGTGACATTTAATTGAGAGATATTTTGATGAACATGCTAGATTAATAATTTGTGTCACCTAAATCAATGTATGGCTTACATTGTAGAGTCCTATAGTGGCTCCTGTTTCAATAACTCCTGTAAGGCCCATACTATAATGTAGATTTTAATGATATTTTGTACTAATATAATAATGGTTGTCTGAGGCTATATGCATTAGCTTCTGTCACACTGAACTGACCAGTAAGGTGGCAAAGGAGAATCTGGGGGAAAAACCCATAATGGGGGCATACCCTTAACAAAAAATTATTTTCAAAGTGTTCAGTACAGGCTCATTTAAATCTTACCAAAGAGGAAAGATATCATATTTTTGCTCTAGTTTAACTCGGAAGCAAATGAATTTGAGGATCTTTGATTGCCTTGATGCAGATAAAAGGGAGAAGGGGTGGGGGGAAGAGGTGGATTGTGGCAAGTATCTTACAAAAAATCCAAACAATATACTTTAATTTTTGTTTCCCTGGATATCCCAGTAGAGGTTAACTCACCTGTTTGATTTATTGTCGTGTTTAAACAATTGTCAGAGACTGCAGAAACCTGTGGTTTATATCAAAGCATGGTGAAGTAAAATTAGCTTAATTGCTCAACTGAGGAATCCAATATAATAAAATAACTAAGGGAGACTTACAGGCTTACAGGTGAATTCAAAACTGAGCTTACATGAAAATGGAAAATACAAAAAATGTGGAAGGATAAGCTAATTCCATGGCAGAGCTGCAGCCGTTTGCTAGGGGAGCTTGATGATTTAGTTCCCATAAAGAAATATATGCAGGGCTTCAGCTCCCTACGTTGCATTGTTCTGACTTTAAGAAAGATCAGAAATAACCCCAAGTGAAAAAAAAAAAAAAAAGCCAAAAAAAAAAGCCCTGTAAGTCTGTCTACATTCAATGACTACTCTTTTATTTGCATTAGGTGTTCCTTCCCATCTGTTCCATTGTGCTCTGTATATTCACTAGAGACTTAAAAACATACTACTTAAATATATCAGGAAACCAATGATTACTTTAACCAAATAGAATGATTACTTTTTTCTTTACTGAATCCCTATCCAGAAATGTTTCTTACATCTTATGTTAAGTAAGATGATTTACATTCATCATATGCACTGTGTGCAGGCATTGGTTTGAATCCCAATTAACGCTGACGTTTAAGGACATCTGTGTGGGTGTGTGATAAAATAAAACAATATATGTCTCAAAACTGAGATAATTGGAAATGCCGGTGGCTCTTCTTACCTGTGGAAAAAAAAAAAAAGAGGGAACTCTGCGCTCAGAGCATGCCTTTTGTTACAGGACTAGCATAGCTCTAGGAAGGGGCTTTGCTTATTTACATGTTTATCTGAGGAAAGCAGTAAAGTTACCATTTTGGTAACTGTGATGACTTGGAAGCACCACTTAGTGCTCGTACTGTACCCGTCTAGTTATATGTGTGTATGGAACCAGTTACACTCCTGCTAATCCATGTCTTCTCCAAAACATACATCAAATGTCATCAACTAAGGCAATAGATTTAGTTCACAATTAATTACCTGTTATGTAAGCATGGCCTACACTTACAGTTGGCTATATTGTCCTATGTAATCCTACTAAAAATGGAGGACATTTTAGCCAGGTTTGAAGTAGATGAGGTACTGCTGGGAGAGAAGAATGTTAGAAATGGATTAAGATGTTGCAGATCTACAGGTGAACTGTGACCTAATGAAATACTACCATGGAGTAATTACAAGCTCAGGGTTTGTTTGTTTGCTTGGGGTGTGTCCTACCGAGAAAAGTAGTTTAGATTTAGATTTTGTTGTGTTCGTGGTGTATTTGCAGGCAAAGAAAGGAAACTATGCTTTCCTGTGGGATGTGACGGTGGTGGAATATGCTGCACTGACGGATGATGAATGCTCTGTGACAGTCATTGGAAACAGCATCAGCAGCAAAGGATACGGGATAGCCCTCCAGCATGGAAGCCCCTACAGAGATCTTTTCTCTCAGAGGTAAACTGAAACAAAGCTTGTTTTATAGGATTCCTCTCTACAATTCCTCTCTACAACCAGCAAGGCATTGCATATGTGGTTCTCCTTGATTTTGGCCATTATTGAATAAATGACAGTGAGTAAGAGACAGCAGAGAGGTTATGAGTTCAGGCTTCCACAAATCTGCTACTTCTGCGCCGTGTGCATCTGCTTAGGGAGGAGGGGACTGGAGATTGTGTCACACCTCTGGGCAGCACTGCCTCTGGCAGAAAAAGGGCTTTGTGTGAGCTAGGGAAGAGATTGAAGAGAGATCTTTGATTCGTGCTACGTTTTGCAGGCCATGAAGCAATGTCTTGCTTCCTACAATAAGCAAGTAACAGTGCCCTGATTTATTCTTTAGGATGGAGAGACACATCAAAGCCTTACAATGCTTCAGGAAAATTAGAATTGCTGAGTATTGCAAGGGGTTGCCAGGGCTGTGTGGCTATAAAACTATGCCATTTCGTGTTCTCTGAGCTATCAGCTAGAAATGTCTTTTTCACGTGAATGTGTACACTAAATGAAGCCACGCAGTTGTGTGGACTCGCGTGGCCTTAGCAGAAAGGGAGCGGGTGCTCTGCTCCAGGCAGGGAGCTGAAGCAAGATTTCCTCGTCTCGCTCCTTTATAAAAAGGGGTAAAACTCCAGCTGCATAACCAGAGACAGAGCTGCCTCAAGAGAAAAGATTGTTAGTGAACAGCTAAAACAGTTATCAAACCAAATCCAAAATGAATCATTCATGGAGAGAAGGGACACTTCACAGGAGGCAAAACAATGATTAATTAGCGACTGTTACCACAGTAATTCAGGCATGAAGTAACAGCATTGAAGTAAAATCCTTTTGCATAAACTACATTTGCCGAAATAAATGAGTTGGTCGCTGCTTAAACAGATTTGTATTAAGTGGTGCACAAATAGTAGCATGTTTAGTCTCGCATGATTTTGAAATTGTTGTGGGAGAGCAGCAGTGGAGTGAGTTGAGCGTTTCGCTAGTGGGACCAGCTGTTGCAGCTGAATGTAACTAGACTAATGGGAGTATGGTGATTTCCCTTGGAAATGCTTCTTGCATTGCAGTGGAACTGTTGACAGTCTTCTTTTTCTAAAGTTACCTGATGGAGTTTACCTGCTACCGTGAGTAGAAAGAAATTCTGCTATAGCAGTTTCAGGTGGAGAATGCTACATGGCGGTGGTGATGGGAGGGGGTTTTCAATTGTGGGAACATAGATTTAAGAGGTATGTGACATACGAAAAAGACCAAGAAAACTGTGAAAAATTATCATTGAAAATAACACCTGTGTTTTGAAATTTCTGCAGGATCTTAGAGTTGCAAGAAAGCGGAGATTTGGATGTTCTTAAACAGAAATGGTGGCCACGGATGGGACGTTGTGACCTGAATAGCCATACCAATGCACAGACAGATGGGAAGGCACTCAAGCTTCACAGTTTTGCAGGCGTTTTCTGCATTTTAGCAATAGGCCTTCTTCTTGCATGCTTGGTGGCAGCATTGGAGTTGTGGTGGAACAGCAACCGTTGTCATCAAGAAACACCGAAAGAGGTCCATAACTTTTATTCTTATCACAATTAAAAGTAGAAAACACAAAAGAAAGAGAGAGCAAGTGGAAGTTGTGGGATTTTAGGTGCTCTTATGCAATAAATTTGATTTATTTTGGTTTGCCATACTAAGCTTTGCATATAACTTTTTTGGGTGGTTGTTTCTAAACAAATTAAAAAACCAAACCATGTCTTTTGTGCACATGGAAGGTGCCAAACCTACGGCCCTGGAGACTAAAGTCCTCTATTTATTTATAGAGCAGATACAGCATGGGCAGCAGCAGTGCAAACTTCCCCACATTGCCCCACCAATGTGCCTCAACCCTGACCTGGAGAGATCACCTTTAGGGGTAAGAGAGTAGTTCAGAAACGTGCCCTTCGCCTCTCCGCTGTGAGTGACGGGGGGGCCAGTCACGGGCACCCAGTCGCACCATCCATGGTAACGTTTTCTCTGATCTGAGACCCCATCCATCGGCTGAGAGAACCATGTCCGCCCCGTGCAGGCTGTGCAGCTGCCAGCCAGCTGGTAGCTGTTTTCCTTCATGGCTGACCTAGGCTGAGTTCGAAGAGGTACACAAGCAATTAAAAATAAACCAGCTAGTTAATAATTGAATAAGCCATATTGCCATGACACTGTTTAAATGCCTCCTTTCTTTTGAAATCAGTTTTATCTCTAAAAGTAGGAACCTCTGAGTAAATCAACCTTCATATAATGTATTTTATCTAGGAAAATATACCTGAGAATTTCTTGGGTTTGGAGTTTTGGCACACAGCAGTGAGTAATAGTTAGCAATGTTATGATAGGATAATCAGTCCATACTCAGATCTGTCTTGCATGAAGCCTGCGTTTGTTTACATAGATTAAATGTTTAACAAACTAACCTCTTGTAATTTTGGAGACATGGAGGCATTTGTAGGTGCTTTCATCTTGGAACAGATGTTTTTTTACAAGCAAATAATAGCAGTGAGCTGCATTACAGCTGGAAAATAGTACATAGTCCATCAATTCCAATCTATGTTTCTCAGGTTGCCAGGAGTACTACACTAATTGCCATACCTACCACCTATAAGCAATTCTGGCAAAAGGGATCTGAAGATACATGTTTCAGTCTCTAATGTTATGAAATATTTATCAGTAAGATTCCACTCTTCTGAGTTCCCGCTTCTCCCATTTGAATTCATCCATCCAGTGCTTGGTGATAAACATCTGGGACAAGGCTGCAAAGTCACTTTCCTGTGGCTCCACAATGTTTAATAGCAAAAGGGAAATTTTGGTAAAATGAAGCACATCTCCGCTTTGCACAAGGCAGCACTCCAAAAGCAGCCACACAGGGAGTACGAGTAGGTACTGTTGCTTTTAAAGAAGCTTTCATATGAAGAGAAGCGCATATTTTATTGCTCTTTGGTTAAATTCTGTAGCACTTTGCCCTGCTGCCTTGTAGAAGTCACTCCTGCAGTAAGGTAGCCCCAGAGCCCCTCTCCGTCAGCATTGCTAAGGGCTAAACCCTGGCACTCAGCGGCTCACTGCCTGCTGGGGGAGCCTGGCAGGGGGACAAGGGACAGAGGTGTAGTTTGAAGTGTCCTCGTGCTGCATGTGCAAAGAATTTGCCTTGCCGTACTCTGCAGCGTGTTGCCCCTCTCTACCCTCAGGGACTTGTCTTTATGCATCTCTGTAGAGCGAGATGAGGATGTGCCCCAAAGGCAGTTTCGTATAGGTAAAGTGAAATAATTCATTCTTTTATTGCAAGGAGTTTTAAATACTCAGTTTCCATCTGCCTGACTTTAAATATTTTTGTTTTGCTCATCCCCTTCTTTTATCTTCTTATATCTGTAAGAAGGACTATTACAGATACCTGCCTACCCCCTCCCACTTTTTCTCCCCTTCACGTCCCTCTCTACCTCCTCCCCTGTCCTTCCAGTGCATTCTCAGTTACGATGGCTCTGTACGTCCTCTTTTGCAGTTTCTGTGACAAACAATAGAATACTTTTAAGCTTCCATTTTTTTAAGGTATACTAAAATTACCCATACGGTAAAACCATACTTGGGAAAATCACCTGTGTGTGGGGCTGGGTCTGCTCTTAGTGAGCAGCCAGTTGGGGTTAAGGGAGGCAAATTAAATTCAGGCAGAGGAACAGGCTCAGAATAAGCCAGTGGTGTGGGTGCTGCAGAGAGGGAACCGTCAGTGGGAGCCCTGGCACAAGTAGGTGTTAAGGTTGAATGAGAAAGTGCATGTTCCCGAGGAGAGGGCATGGGGCTGAGGGCTCACAGGCCAAGCTGGCCAGGAGGAAAGCATAAGGAGGGCACCTGGGGCAGGTGGGATGGAACTTCATGAGGAGTCCCTGTACAGGACAGCTGGGTGCAATGAAAGGCGGGCGGCTAGTAGCTCCTCTGGATCAGGTCAGAGTTGCTGGAGGGAAGGGTGGCTGCCACCCAGCACCATGGGCAGGCAGGGTCTTCAGGGATCCTCAGCTAGACTGCGGCATGGCCGTGTTGTTGGTTCAAAGTTTCATTTCTACCCGGAGTCCCTGCAGCTCAGGTCGTGTAACACATCAACTATACCCTGAGTTCCGAGCGCACACCCGAGGCTGGGAGTGCCCTGGGAAAAAGGTCCTGGCCACATGGCCACAGCAGCTCCCACTCCTCTCCTGGGTGGCCTGGAGACCTGTAAAGCAGAAGTGGGTATGTGACCAGCTACCCCGTGTCTAATGGATGCCTGCCCCAGGAGATTCTATGTTTCTATGGTGCATGGGGGGCTGCAAGCAGATCACTCCCATCATAGTGACCACAACGTCCACTCAGCTAAATTAGCAATGAATGTAGCAGATATTTCTTGGTAGATTAGTGGACAGATATATTTATGTACTACTAATGAGGAGGGAATGAAACAGGATTGCTGATGGCTACTGTGATTGAGATAGGAAACCAAGTTTCAGAAGAGGTGGTGTAGGTTGGTTGAGGGTTTTCAATGTATTTAGGAGAACCAAGTTTCAGACCTTTGGAAAGGGCAGGATCCAGGGATAGTGGGAGCATTGAGTCTTGAGGATGCCTCTGCTTGAGTCAGGAACAGTAGCTGAACATTACTTAGGGGACCAAAAAAGAGGATTTGATCCCTGAGAGGAGTACATTTGGGATATATAATTTCTGTCACTGTGTATCATACAGCATTTGTACAGCAGCAGTTGTAATAACAGAGCTGTATATGCATAGCATATACAGAATATGAAAAACTGCCTCTCCACTTCATCTGATACTCCAGCCAACTTGTTAGTACAGTAACAGCTGCAAACTTAAGACATGCTGCCGATTTTTTTCTGCTTTTGGCAAGGCTTTGGCAAAATACGGGTGTTGTTATATCACCTAAAAATTGTGGGAACTGGATTGTCTCCCAAACATTTTCTTCTGTGAATTGCAGAGCTTGAGGACATTCACAGAAGGGGCTGATTTTGTTGCAGCATAAGATTAGACTTTGCTGTCACCTCATGCAAAGTCACCTCATGACTTAAAGGACAAGGAGGGAGTGTTTGGCTTCTGTGGCCCTTAACTTGTTACGAACCTTATAAATCCATTGTAGAAAATTACAGTGGATTCAGGATTGAACGAGGAGTTGTCATAACTTGCAGAGCCCTTGTGTAACGTTCTTTCTCTGGCTGGACCCTCTTGATAGTCTGTATCATGCCAACAAGTGCCAACTCAAAAAACAGAGAGGTGTTGGGGAGATGGATGCACGACTGCTCTGGCAGATTTATGACAGTGTTGGGTGGCCATGCAGCTTGCTGGAGAGAGAGAAAGGATTTTTTTTTAGAGACTATCATTTTTTTATGTCAAGGGTCTGTGAAGTCTGAGGCTGTAAGAAACGTGCACAGCCTTCATTAGCATTGGAGACGTCTTTTCAGCTGACATTAAGCTGTTGATATTTGCCAGTTTGTTGTCTTTTCCTCTCCTGCTTTATATGCCTTTTGCTTTTGTGCAGGTTAGCCTGAGCCAATACATTGAGGTGTTCAAGGACTCAGATGTCTGTGTGGTATAAATCACATAAATTACAACGAGTGTGAAAAATGTAGTGTTACCTATGTAACTGGGAGGACCAGGAAGCCTATCTTTTGAAACCTGACAGCCTAACTTGGACTTGGAAATTAATCTGATCTATATTTGTAGACACTTTATGTTATCATATAGACTTTGTCATATAAGAGTTATGTCAGATGGAGACTACTTCCAATTACAGTCTTTTCATATGAAGAAAATATGCCTCACCCAATTAAAAAAAATACTATTGTTTCTACTCATTAAGTCAGTTCATTAAGATAAACCTCCAGGAAAGATGGACTTCCTTTACTTTCCCAAAACCACAGTTGCTATTGATTCACAATTCTGTCATGCAAGAAATAGCTAAGTTTCTTGCTAGAAGAGGCTAAAAGGCTGGGTTGATTATGTTTCTCAGGGTGTTGATACAAGATATTTTTATTCTATTTGAAGCAGACTTGTAAAAATGTTTCTAATGAGTTCTTCTGTAAAAATCTTTTAATTCTTCATTTAATCCTTATCAAATCAGATTAACAGAAGAAAGATTAGCTAACATCAGGAAAAATGTATAGCTGCAACACTATGCCATAATCTTCTATTAAGGTTCAAGTTTGTAATCTCTTAAAGTTGGAAAGATGTCTAGTAATGTTTAAATGCCCTAATTATTTTCTAATTTAGAAAAAATTACATTTGGTCATCTTTTTGAAATTGGATTTACTAGAATTTATAATCATCCTCTCCTAATTATTGTTATTACTGAGCCATCCTATACGCACATTCATATTTAGCCAGCTCATACGTCTACCTCTGTGTATTAAAATCTTGAATTTACACAGCTGCTACTCAGCCTGCAATACTGATGCCTAATCTTTTGACTTTGATAAGCTTCAGGAATTTGGAGAGCTGTAAAATAAAAAATGAAAATTAATATTTATTCTGGAATCTCCGTTCAGTTACTCTATATCCATTCTGAATAACGGAGCAATCAGATAAAGTTATTGAAACCTGGTACCATAGAAATGTCGAGCTTTCAATAATTATCTCTGTATTTCTATCTCTTTTGGCATGAGTCCTATTCATTTTTTTCAAGATATCAGCAAGTTATAATATAATTTGGATCATTTAACTGCTAAAGGCTTTGCCACATCGCCAGGTTGTTGGTATGTTTTATTCCATTTGACATACTGAAAGACAGTTTTCAAATCTTTGTTGTCATTATGATCAAGTGTAGCTGCTTACTGCAATGGACTCCCCAGGAACCTCTGTGCTTTATTGGCTATGTCTTCCTGTGATGTACGATTATTACTTCTCAGATCTCTTCAGAACTATTAAGAAAGCACTTCTAGTTCATCCACATACTATACTCCAAAACAATGAAAACTTAGAAGTAAAGATAAGAAAAGATAAAATATCATATTATTCATGGAAAGAAAGTTGGATTCCCGTATTTTTCATTGTGCAGATGTATTCACTAAAAACAAATTAACAGGCACCCCTCACATCAAAGAAAATTAGTCACTTATATGGGATGATTTTTTTGCTGGGAACTGATAGTTTTTGCAACTTCCTTAAAAGGTGATATTCATTCACTGATTGTTAATATAGGTCTTGAAAGACAATGTTAGAATGGTCTCAAGAAATTCTTAGTTTGATTCTTTCTTAGATAATATACATTATAAATCAGAAATGTATTTTCTCCAAACTGGCTGTGCTACTCCCAGCAATGTGAGTGTTTCAGAAACTTTACCCAGTGTGTCTGTGATTTAGTAGCGCATGAAGATGTTGGGGTTTTTCTGGTTAAGGAATAGTGTCATTTTCCAGCTCCCGAGTTGTTACTAGTCATTGTCTCATAACTTGTGTCAAATTTATAATTCATTAACATTGTTAATCTTCACAGCTTAGTTTGTGATTTCTTAACTTTCTCATGCTTCTGAAAACCATTCTATTCAATACTGTTCGTTTTTCTGTTCTCACTTTGTATTTTTAAATTATTAAAAGGGGGCAGCAATTCACCTACTGTCCAGAGTGGGAACAGACTTGTGTACTAGTAACAGCATCTTATCATTCCTGTTTCCTGCTACTCCCAGCTTAATATTTAAAATGTTATTGAATCTCAAAAAGCCTAGACTCTGCAATACTCTCTAGCTCTATAGAATAGTGGGAGGCAGCAAAGTAACTCTAAAAATTATCACAAGTATCTTGACAGTATGCAGGATAAAAGAGAGAAAACCTACATCTCTGGCCAGGGCAGCCTTGTATGACCTGCCTTAAATTCCCCGTTTTTCATGTTCGATAGTATGCAAATTCCAGCCTACCTCAAAAATCCACATTTCCAGCTTTAGCAGTCATGCAAGTTACCCACTGGGACTCTCCTCTGGTGTTATAAGACTATGAAGTTCAGTGTACCTTAGAATTGGAAATATGAGCTAGCAGATATGAGTCCAATGGATCAAAGTTTGTCACTGCTAAGAATTGTGGTTTGCACTGTGTTCATCACTTCCGTTCTCCAGCCAGATATTCCATGGCAATCGAGGCTTTGGTACTTTCAGCATGGTGTCAGCAGTGTTGTTTTTGATTATTAAAGAGTCTTATGCTTTCACCATTATTTTCACTTTCCTTGTCTTTTTCTTTGTCACTTCATTTACCTTGTCTCCTTTGTGTTGTTATCTTTTTATCTGACAATTTGATTTCCCCCAGGATGATTCCTTTTCAAAGTGAAAGGAAACATAAGATCATCAAACTGATATTTTATTTTCCCTTCATTGCATGTCCTCTATATTTTATCTTGGTTTTATTTTAAATTATTTTTTTTCTGTATTTTTATGACATGTCTGAACTCTTTGTACATTTTTTGCTCAGTTGCGTATAAATGATCATTTGTTTGTACCACTGTATTGTATTCTACTTTTCTAAGATTAAATAAAGTTTTTTGGGGAAAATAAATCATGCAAACACTGGCAAAATAATGCATTTTAAGGCCACCTAGAAATTAAGTTTCAAACTAGCTTTGAATATAGTAAGCTGCAAAATTTCATTTAACTAGCATTTTTAAATCAGCAAAGCGGTGTTAGGAATTGATCATCCCAGAAAGCAGAGTTTAATGTTGTTTGATGATGAAGTATAAGCTGGAAGAATCAGTTGAAAAGAGAAAAAAAAGGGGGAGATAATATATAAATTACCTTGTTCAGCAACCGATAATAGCTGGAAGGGCATTTTAACTAACTCAGTGTTGGTTTCTTACATGAGTGAAGAAACAAGATTTTCTCCTTAGAGATCGCTAGCAATGAAGCTGATATTCTGTAATATCTGGTCACAGACAGTGTGCTCGTCCAGAATCCAATGAAATCAGTCAACTCTTGCTATTGATCACCATAGATTGAGGTCAAGGCTGTAATGGATTTAGAAGTGACATGTCTTCCCTGTGATTAATGACACCAGGTCCGGGCTTCTGCCTCCCAAAGCAGTGTTGAAGCATTCAAGTTTAGTTCCAGCGTATCTCCCTAGCTGCAAGGAAGGGAATTTTTTTGTTTGGTTTAATTTTTCTCTCACTCATGTAAGAAAACCCTGCTAATAGGATTATTAGGGATCTAATCTGGATTTACTCATCATGAACCTTAGTAGGGGCAAAAAAATATTGAACAGAAATAAGCTTAAAAATTAATGTTGCCATGGAGGGAAGTGAAAAAGAAACAACCTGTTTAAAGTTCCAGTTTGGTAATGAATTTAAGTACTTGCTTAAGTTGCATTACATCACCTATTCCAGAGAACTTCTGTGGCTACTCATGTGCTTGGCATGAGCTTATGTATTTTACTGAATTGGAGCCTTAATGTGTCAGATTTTTTTAGATTTTTCACACAATGTTTACAGAGCTAACGTTTGTATATTTTATCTCAGCCTACAGTGGTATTTTAAAGGTGACGTTTTGACAGGGGTTGAATGTTCAGTAATAACAAAATCAGTAAAAGTTTAAAATAAAAAACATAAAATATGGCTGGTTTCTCAATATTTTTGTTCTTCATTTTTATGGTTCATAAAATGTCTTAGGTCTTGATCCAACTAAGCATTTAAACATGTACGTACAATTAAAGGAGTGTTTGATCCTGATCTCACTCAGATCACCAAAACATTTCTATTCCTTTTAGTGGTGTAGGAATTAAACTTGAGTTGCTTTGAAACCAACATATATAAAGCATAAACTGTAGCTTACATGTGCATTGAAGTGATTTGTTGAAGATTGAATTTACTGTACAATAATATTAACAAGCAATTTATAAGTATATTTATCCATTGAATTTAAATAATTTTATAATATCTAAAATAACCTGTGCTCAATATTAGCAAAGTATTAAGGACTCACCTGTGCTAATATTGTGGGAAATATATATTTTAAAAAAAAACAAACACAAACTTGATAGTTTGGTTATGATTTTCCAGAAGTTCAGAACCATATTTATGAGCACATATGGTGAAAACACTTACCTGGACTTACTCAACATAACAAATACTATTTCTTCAGAGTATTCGGTATCAGTTCTCTTTTGGGAAACTGGTGGCCAGATTTTTTATTATGCTGAGCTATTTTAATGATTTGGCTGGCCATGTCTTTTCTCATGTCAAAATAGCAGCTTGGGCAATTTCCAAAATAAAGCTCTGAATGAGGGTGCAGAAACCTTTTCAAAATTAATTTTTTTAATCAAAACATTTGTGGCTAATAGTCAGGAGTAGGAGCTTTCTAAGGCTTTCACATGGCTGGAGCAGAGAGGAGAGGCTTTGCAAGGCAACTATCACTGGGCTTCAAACAGGATGTAGAAGCAACTCCTTGCATCTCCTGTGCCAACTCTCTCATGTACTCCTGGCAGAATAGAAAAAAATAGGAACTTTTGAGATTTGAATTTGATTAGGCTGGAATGGTGAAAAAGGATGATGGTAGAGCAATCTGTTATGCCTGATGCTCCAATAGAGTAAATCAGACTGTTAAAGGGTAGCATTGCTTGGCTTTGGACTTAGTAGAGTGAAAAATTACATCCCTTATGGACTATATAATAATTTAGGATTTAAAAGCTGTGTAAAGCAATGTAAAGAATGCATTAATTTTTGGTGAGTTTTGGAACAGAACCTTTGTGAATTTAATCTTTGTAAAAGAATAATCTGTCACCTGACAGGGTCATTTTAGATGTAGTTGGATTCGAAAATGCAACTGTCTTCAGGGTCATCCTCTTTGGGTGCAGTGGCTAGAATTTGCTGTTTCAAAGCAGAAGCATAGGAAGCAATAAGTATATATTTGCTAGTAAGAGTGAAATATTGATCACATTATTAGCCTCACTATCTTGATCCTTTTTTTGTCTCTCCACGTCTTCCTTTCCCTTTCTATCTGGAGATGGCCAATGATGTGATCTTGGGCCTCAGAAGCATGGTGAGAATTTATGATAAACATACAGATAATTGGTTTGTTGTTGAAAATGCCTGCACAAATGAATCCTTGCTAGTTTTCTCCTCATCTTTACCACTCCCTGGAACTCCCCTTGAAACCTAACCTTTGTGTTGTTGGAAATGCCTGTAACTACAATACATGCAGTGTGTGCACAGTAAAGGTTTCCCGATGTGCAAGTTCTCCTTTCTCCTAAAAAAGTTCCTTTACAGAGACATTGGCATGCTCATCAACCAGCACTCATTCAGTACTGCATTTTGCTGCTTGCATTGAAAAATGTTTCTCTGCATTCTCTTACTATACTGTTTATTTTTAACTTCACGAAAGCTGTGGCAACATCTGTATAACATGAACTAGTCATTCATTTTCTTTGTAGTTGAGTTACCGGCTTCTAATGCTTGTGAACCAAGGTTGGTAAGGACTTTAAAGCTTGAATACCTCAGCATGAGGCTGAATGTCCCATTTCTTATTGAGTAATAAATGAGGATGCTATCACAGCCTCTTACCTTGCAGGTTTGAGTCTGCTGTTGGTTGTGAGGACTAGCCAGTGTTTCTCTGTGATTGCACTTAGTTCATGGATTGTGATGAACGTGGAAACAGATCACTGCAAGAGACTGTGGGGCTACATGCTGTCACCTGATATGCAGTGCTTGTCCCATCGCTATTGTGCCCTGCATATTTATTCACACAGTGCCATAGCATGTGGATGCAGTTGAAGAGAAAAAATAAAATAACGGCGGATGTTTAGCTGGTTTAAGTTGGTATGCATCATCAGCTCCAGTGTCCTGGCGTAGAGCTTATTGTCTGGTGGATTTCTGGAAAAGGCTCACAGGCACAAACTATGGGACACTCACAGCCATCATCAGAAATAGTTCCCTGGCTAGATGTGATTGCAGGTTAGATGAATCAAACCTGGGTAAGGCGGGGGCAACGTGAGTGTGGGAAGATATGGACTGCTTCATGAAGCTCCTTGCTACTTGTAGCAACTCTGGAGCAAGTCACTGTTACTTGATTGACCTCCAGTTTTTTGGTAATAGTTTCTTATTTTCACCAATTATAGATGTTTTCTGGCTGTGGATAGGTGGCAATAAACTTTGGCAATGTATTTGAAACAATTTTCTATTACATTAATATCATCTTTGCAGCGTTCTGTTATTTCTCAATTTTTTCAGGTTTACTTAGAAGGGAAAATAAAATTATAGTCTCTTCATAAAAGAATTTCTGCTCTCTGGTGAAGGAGAGCACCTCCTAGTGAATAAGGTGGCCTGTTGTACATAATTTTTGATGAAGCTTTGTTTTGTTGAAGGTGACTACACATTGAATGAAATTAATATATTGCAAACTAATGCATTTATTTTACCCTTTCAGTTGGATAGCAGTCTCCTGGACCTCAACTGACGTCAGTCTCAATGCATTTTTCTAACAGCTGTTTTATGGATGGTAGCTTAGTTAATTGCTAATTTAAAATACATGGTATAGTTTCCACTTATAAGAGCAGAAGCTTGATTGTAGAGTTGGGCCTATTTATAAAAGTAGTTTTTCAAGTAGACTCTTGAGGTGCATCTGTACTTATTTCCAGTAAAGTACTCTTATGGTCAAACCAGCATCTAGCGGAGTACACTCAGAAAGCACTCCACAAATTTTATGTAACATTAGGTGCTATTTGACTAGGTCAGTTGCCTGTGTTAAATTAATGACAGCAAACATACATTATCACAGCATCTGTTTACACGTCTGTTTGCATTTCACTGCATTCATGACTGCAGAATCTCTAGAATAATGAGTGTAGAAAACTGAGTCAAATTAAAAAGGGGTTATTTGTATTAATATAACACCATACTATGTTGTCATTGGTTTGCAGCACATCTATTACATATATCATCACTGCTTTTTCTTCATGAACAAGCCAATTATGTCTGGTTTTGCCACTCTGTCAGAGCCTCTGGAATAAATTAAAATTACAGCTTTATATATGCAGTAGCTGCAGCTGAAAATAATGATTATGACCCTGGGTGAATACAGAATTTCAAAATAATCTTAAACAAATGTACATATGCAGAGCTGCTGCTTCTTCATTTCTCCTTAATAAGCCAAATGTTTGAGCCCATGATGTCTGAAACCCCACAGACAGAAGCTGGTAGCTGAGTAGAGCTGTGGGTTTTGACACTGAGCTAAGAAGAGAATACCCTGTGGGTACCTGAGCACAGAAACCTCCTTGCTTCAGTTTTATTTCTTTGCTTTGTTTTTCAGTTACATGGTATGTCTGGCTGTGCATGCAAGTGCCTCAGAGACTTCATTTCTTCATTCTGTATTGCATGACCACTGATACTTGTGTTTTTTAACATCTGGGTATGGGTTAAGAGGTACTTCTATGGATGGTAGAGGGACCGGCATGTAACCTGTTCAAGGCCAGAAGAGGACCTGTCTGTCTGAGGCTGGGGCTTGTCTCAAATTTGAACACCAGTCCTAACCACAAAACTACCTTATTTTTTTCGGTTGTTTTTTTTTTTCACACAAGGAAAATGTAATATTAATGTTTATGTCTTGGTTTCCTTCTCTCACTGAAAGATAATTCTTCATATTGTCATATTCATATTGACAGGAACAAACAAACAAAAAAGAAGTGTGCCATGACTGATGATTAAGGCTATATTACTTTAAAACCATTATATTCTGCATATCTCCTGAGGCTTATTAAGAACAGCATTAGCAAGCTTTTAATAGTTGGCACAGTTATCAGCATCTGACCGGGAGGTATTGACACATTCATGGTAGCCCCTCAGTGTACGTGCCTGTCTGCCCATATTGGCTATGTTTCTGAATTTTTAGTGATTGATATTTAGGGTCAGGACCATCAGTCTTTTTCTTTTCCTCTAGTCTACTGTGGTTTTATTTGCATGTGGGGGATGCAGATGCAACTTACCACAGTTTTGGCATCGTTTCAGCATCAAATTTCTGCAGATATTCACCCTTCCTTTTCGGACATTTGCCTCCCTTTTTTGCCTTACTGAAACTTCTTCTTCAGCTTGCAATATTTTTATCTCTTTGAGTGGCTTCTCTTGAACTTTGTGATGAGATCAGAGAAATCATGAGTAAGACCAAGAAGCCACATTAGTGTCATTAGTAAAAATATTTTTCTCAAAAATCTTCTTTTTGGAAATCCCAGCTGGCAGCTGAACAGTATTACCTTTGTATTAATTGTGTTTAGAGTGATGTAGACAATTTCTTGAAAACATCATCTGGTAGCTCCTTTCCAACACTCAGTGAGATATCTCTCAAATTTGATAATGTTAACTGACTCCAAACCTCCCAAGTAGTTTCATATTCTTTCAGTCTGACCACCCACATGCTTTTATTAGCACCCACTGTCAAAAGTCACAGAAAAATAAGCTAGAAAAAAGTATTGATTACTTTGTAAATCATCCTGCCTGCATTTATATCTTGCCATAATTTCTCTCCACATGATAAGACCAAACTTGATGAGTCCTGAAAGGCAGTGATAGTTTCTTGCAGGTGCGGTCATGCAGGGTTAGTCATTCCCAGGTAGTTCTGGTGAGCATCTTTCACATCGATGCCAGCAGTTGCCACGGTGTGCTCCTGCTGTCAGTCATAGGCCACTGAACCTGTGGCTCATAAGCAAGTGCTTGGGATGTATCAGAAACGTGCCCTTCATTTGCCCTTCCAGAACTCAAACTCATTGGAGAAGAATGACATTTAATTTGGTATTTATGAATAAGATAATTTCCTGACCAGAAGCAATATTTGGTTAGCCGTTTTACTTAAGCTTGAGGAGGATAAACCTGTGTTTATAATTAATTGTCCTTACACATGATATTTTTTTGTTCCCTTCACTGATTAATTTCTTCAACTGATTTATTTGGAGTACAAAATTAATATTGAAAATAGAATTATGAAGATAGCAAAGGAAAAATATTTGATCTCCTTCTAGCAACACAAGCATATACATTTTTCCAATGTAGCTATATACAAAAAGTGAAGTTGAATAACCGTGAACCATCTGTGATGTGACATGTTTATAATATTAACTGTTTTGCATATTAAGTACCAAAAAAAAAAAGTATAAAAGTTTGATAATGTGTCTCTCACAGACACTGAAGTATTAAGTTTGGAGCTCATTCATTCAGCTCTTGAAGAGACCTACCTGGAGCTAAGGGGAGATGGAGCCAGAAACCTTTTGAAGAGAAGCAGCAAGGCTTCCTTGAGGGGCTCTCCTTTGGGCAAGGAAAGTCTCTGTGCTAGAAAACTAGCACACCAACCTCCACTATGGTTCTTGGTTTTTCCATCCAGATGCCAGGTCTGCTGCCTCTGCCATTCCCTGGCTCCAAGCCTCAATTTATTAATTTATAGTAATTTATTAAATTTAATTCTTCATTTTTTGTTGTAGAGAAAAGCAAAAATAGAGAGCAGTTACAGCATCATAAAGCTTGAAAATCTTTTGCAATGCTACATTACCGTTTCACAATTAAGGTGACAAAGCCTCAGGAAATTAAAAAAAAATGGAAGCTAACTCAGTGGTTAAAATTATAACAAATGGCTCATATTTAATGAGAATTATAGAACTAAAAATAAAGGAGAACACTGAGCTGACAAGGGAGAAAACATCATAACTTTTAATATTTGTTTTTTCTGGCTTTATTGCCGTATGGCCCTTTTTCCATTTACCTTGTTACTTTTCAGTAACATATGCATTTACTGAATTTTCCAGGAGAAAAATCAAGGAAAATAAAGAAGAGGTTTACAGAATTTACAAATTCTGAAAGCTTGATTTGTAAAATAAAGCTATCCCCAATCTTTCAGTTCTGAAAATCTTGGGATTCAAGGCAGTCTTCTAGTATGTAATAACAAACTAATCTTTTCAAGGTTTTCTAATTTTTATCTTAGGGGCTTTTTAAAGCATTTGAAAAATCATTCATTCAGCATTAAGATAGTTTCATTTGAAGCTTGACATTTAGTTATTTAGCTGCTCATCATCTACTAAGACAAAGAAAAGGGGAGAACCTTTAAAAATGTGATTTTATTATTCCTCAGAGACAGAGATGTTTTCCTTAACCTTTACAAACATTTTATCTTAACAACAACAAAAAAGGAATAATGTGAACTTCTGGGCTCTTGGAAGCCTTTAAAAAGTTTTCTCTGATTGTAATAAGGCCAGAAAGTTGTCCTTAATGCTAAAAAAAAAAAAAAAAGAGTTAGAAATAGGCAAATTATATCCCCACCCCTACCTCTTAAAAAAAATCTCAAAAAAATCTCAAGCATTTACTTCTCTACTTCATCCTCTGTTGTAGATGAAATGTGATGGCTGTGTGTGTGTGTGTGTGTGTGCAGAAATTGTTTTGCTTTTCCTTGATAATGAAAACTTTAGCACAGTGAAAGATAAGTTTATATTGTGAAATATAATGAACTGCAAATTGCCATTTTCTGAGGAATGCTGTCCCAGGGCTGGGCTGTGCGCAGTAGAAGAGGGAAATGCTGTTAGGCCAGCGGAGGGAAACTTTCCAAATGATGTGGTCCTTAATAACCCCTGTGGTCTGTTAAGAGCATCCTATCTGTGGCCTTCCACGTTTACATTTTAGAAGAGCTAAGCTAAATATATAACCAGGATTAATTCCTCCTTTGAATTTTATAACCTTTTTGCACAAATGCTCCAAATAAAGAGCACACTTCATTTACAATTTACATTTACATTTTTCCTCTGCAAAAGGCTAATGACTGCATTTTGTGAATACTGAAACTCTACCTTTCCTTCTGGCTTGGCTATTACCCAATCACATGATGTTTGTTCCCGTAGCAAACCAGGACAGAATGCGCTGAGGATGTGCTTGCAATCAAAAAATACAAATAAAATGTTGATGTATATTTTCACTCGAAATGATCTGAAGAAAGCATTAGCATTTGGCAAAAGCTCAGAAAAATGCAAATGAGTCATGAATATTTCTCCAAGATCTTATTTAGGAAAATTTGTTCTAGTATTTGCTCAGTTCTAACCTGAGTTCTCTACTTTTTCCTTATTTTATAGTAAAGGCTTAGCAAGCATTTGAGTTCCAGTTAACTAGAATGCCAACCTAGGAGTCTAAATCAAAGCTAGTAGCAATTTTGAGAAAAGAAATAGTGCAGGGTACCTAGAGAAACATTGTATAAGGGGCTTCTGGGTGTTACCTTCCTTAGACAAGATATCATCAGATGCTGTGGCAGTTTGTGGCTAAGCAGAGCTTTGCAGCAAGCTTTTATTGGCAGACAGCTAAGAAAAACAGCATCCGGACATCTGGGCAAAAAGAACCCACCCATAGAGGTGGAGGCTTTACTCCCAACGGGGGGTAATGTGAGGACACTTCTCATACTTGCCCTCAGCCCACAAGAAATAGAAATAAATACAATTATTAATTAAGTCCATGTCATTCTCTGGCCCGTTATACCATAAATCTGTAATTTACCTGGCTACAGACTTTATGAAGGAGTCTCAGTGTTCTTGTCAGCTTGGTGCATTGTCTACCTACTGAATGAAGAGCCTGAAAGGTCAGGTATGGCAGCTGGCAAGAGGGACTTAATGCAGCTGCATGGGTTATCTGATCCAGTATTTTGTGGGCCCTTTCTTCCACAGAAGTTTATTTTTTTATTTATTGTCCATTGATTTTCTCAAAATTATCTGATTAGAGGATTTGGCTGAAAAAAAAGTATTTAAAAAAAATAGTTTGTTTCTCTGGTGAGGGAGATGATATCCCCCAGGTTTCTGTGAGCTTCATTAAGAGTTTGGTGGATTTGTGATGGAAATGAAATAGAAATTAATTTTTTACAGATAAGCAAAAGAGGCGCAAGGTGCAGCTCAGCCCTGTAATTGTTGGACAGTTGTAGTCCAGCTGAAATCAATAGGGATTTAGCTTAAGCTAAGGACACAGGTTTGGGTTCATCATCATGTAACACTAATTCACTTCCAAATCCATGCAGAGATCAGGAAATCCAATGGTTCTTGAGTAATGTAGAAGTGGTGTTAAATCAGAAAGCTAGAACCAAATCTGTAGTTGACATTGATTGGAATGAAGGGCTTTGGGGCTGACTTGTCAATTTACAGGTATAAACCAAGTTGCATAGCAGTGTGTACCACTGCAATAATACTGTAGTTCTCTGTGCTCTACCTGAACACGCAAAAGATCACGAGATGTGGGTGGCAGTGGCAGGCACCTTAGACTTCTCTGTTTCCAGGCCCTCAGTTTTGGCACAAATCATAGCCTCTGTAAGACTGCTGGTGTTGGGTTGCACCAACATTTAAGCACACGTTGTGGGCAATCAGGGAATACTGGAGCACAAGAGTTTCAGGTAGTCCTGCGTAGGCTGCACTCTTGCTGGCTCTCTGGTGCAATTAGAGGTTTGTGTCAGACCAGGGAATTTCTCCAGTTCCAGGATCACTGGGCTTTTCTAAATTTTTTTCTGCTAGTCTGTTGTATGTTACACTCGCACCAAATAACTACAACTGCAGATCATAGCTGTGCTTTATGAAACATAGAGAAATTATATAATATAATACCTTTTTACTGGCAATACAATGCTTGCTATTGAAATTCAGTCATACAGTATCCCAAGTGGTTAACTTGACCCTGCCAGTTTTGTTGCTTTCCAATTTGAGCATCTAGAACGCCACACTGAGGTGATAAACAGCCCATTGTAGGTTTTTGCTGCTTCAGGTTTTAATGATAACTTCTGCTGTTGCATTTCCTTGTGGAAGCTAAAACGTGTTGAATAAGTTGTCTCAAAAGCCCTTTGAGGAAACCACTCTGTGAGCCTTAGGCAATGCCTTCTCAGAAAATGGTGATGCATTTCCTAAAGACCAGCGTTACTTTCCCAAGCTGTGACCACAGACAGACTTTTAGCAGAAGACATGTCAAGATGATGGGCAGCTTATACTTGGTCCCACAAATGTTTAAAACACAAGTGAGTGGTCCTCTCCCCAGGGCTCCCAGGGTAGGTTTCTAGTGCTGTTCCAGTAGGTCTATAGTCTGTGCTGCATAGGTCTTCCTGCTGGAAGGGAAGACTTCTCCAGCACCACAATCCCTGGCCAGTAGATTTTGGCACATCAAACAACTACCCTGGGGTCAGTTGGGCTGTGCAAAGTGGTTTACTGACAAGTTCCTTACAAAGTGCACTGTAACTAGATGAGACAATGGCGAGCTGTCTTGTGGCAAACGGTTCACTGGAGTGTGGAGTCCCAACTCGTTTGTTTGCCTGCCATATCCTCTTTCTCCCAGGCTTGTGCAAGGTGAGCTAAGGGCTTGTGGGATGGGCTGGTGCCTGGTGCCAGCTCCTGTTAGCTGAACTAGTCATCAGTTTACCCCCAAGGAAGATGGGATTGACAGCATCAAGGGCTTTTGCAGGCTGAGATTGAACTGGTGTTTTCTTCAGCATGTGTTTCTCAGCTGGAGGTGTTGGGCAGACTTTGAGGTTTTGCATAGACACAGATGAAATCGAAGCGATGTAATGAACGAACAGCAACTCCTGTCACACAGAGCGAGTGGGGCCGGATGGGATTTTAGATTGCGTTTGGACTGATTGTTCTGGTTTCTTCCTCCCTAGGACAAAGAAGTGAACCTGGAGCAGGTCCACAGACGCATGAACAGTTTAATTGATGAAGACATAGCCCACAAGCAAATCTCTCCAGCGTCCATTGAAATCTCAGCTTTGGAGATTGGTGGCATGCAGCCAACTCAGACCCTGGAGCCGGTACGCGAATACCAGAACACGCAACTTTCTGTCACCACCTTTTTACCAGAACAGACAACTCATGGTGCCAGCAGGACACTCACAGCTGCCTCCGGCAGCAACCTGCCACTGCCCCTGAGCAGCTCAGCCACCATGCCCTCCATACAGTGTAAACACAGGTCGCCAAATGGAGGACTATTTCGTCAGAGTCCCGTGAAAACCCCGATCCCGATGTCATTTCAGTCTGTGCCGGGGGGAGTCATTCCAGAAGCGATGGAGCCCTCGCATGGAACATCCATATGATGAAAACAAACAGTAAAACAACCAGCAGAGCTTTTTAATACAAAATTTAAAAGAAACAAAAAAAAAAAAACCCAACACAAAAACAAAAACAAAACAAACTCTTACATTTTTCTTGTATATACCTGTAAATAATGAAAGAATGAAGTGGGGTAAAAGTGTATTTTGAATATTCCCAATTTTCGAAGTCAGTAAAAAACAAAACAAAAAAACAAACAAAAATGTATGAATGACTTTGTAAATTTTGTTCTATATGAATAAAAAGGCAAACTACTTGTGATCGTTCTCAAGTGCCAAAGAAGACCAGTTACTGGGACTGAGGGCCGTACATTTTTTTCTGTGTATTTCAACATTTATTCCCTTACTGTTACTTTTTTTAAGAGAAAAGAAGTTTACCCATTTCTTGCTGGAAAAGTTCACCGTGCTCAGATCTCTCCTTTCCCCAAAATCCTATTTTATAGTCAAAATGGCAATTCACTCAGAGAATTTAACAGCTGGTATTAGCATAGCAGTAACAAATATTTAAAATGTGAATTACAACTAAAATTCAACAAACAATAAAAAGGAAAATAAAAAAGAGACCTTTTTGTTTCTAACAACGATTTAAACTTCCACACAGTTTCTAAGTTTAAACACAGGATTACTGAATTGTGTTTTCACGTCTGCTGTGCTGTGTGGCCTTTTTTATTTAACCTTCTGTATTTTGTTATATATATAATATATATTATATGTATGACATATATTATATATATAAATGCTTTGATAAACAACAGGTTTCAGGTTAAGGGGAAAGCTTTTAAGAAAAACAGATCAGCTATTTTTTTGTGTCTTGTGTACATGACTGAAAATGGGGAGGAACCCATGGCTGAAAGGAATAGCTTTAACGGGCAGGAGATAATGGTATCGCAGTGACTGTGCCCTCTGCTGCCATCTCTTTCTTTAAGATTTCAAGGAATCTGCTGCATAATGGATGCAACACTCTCTGGTGAAGTCATATCCTTGAATGACAAGGCTAAGCTCATGACTATAAGCACAGCTTTTCTTTTTTCCCCATTGATTTTGTAAAAAAGAAACATTTTAATAGCCGTGTTTATAGTCTTGGTAGAAATGGCTGTAAAACATCTTTTTTTTTTTGTCTGTGAAACACAATCGGAGGACAAAGATAGAGAAACACATGTAGCGAATGTAATGTCTCCTTCTGCAAATATTGCCGGTGCAATTTCATGTGACAAAAAAAAATCAAAACCAAAGCACAGTTTCCTTCCCAAATAGTAGTTTGACTGCCCAATATAAGTAATCCCTGCCCACCACCGCCCACTGTTGCTAATGGACCATCACTATCTTTCAAAATTGGGATAATTTAGTGTCTTCTCAAATGTATCCCCATAGCTAACTTGTAATTTCCCTTTGTAGCTGCATTTCTTCACTTTATTAGAGCACTGCTATTTGGAAAAGCCTGTAGATAGATCTCAGTGCAGCAAAACCACTGTCTGCATTGAGGTGAAAAATTGTGTTTGAACAGAGATAAAAATGCATTCACATACCAAGAAGGCCAGCAGGCAATGTGGGTCAGACTTTTGGATAAATAAACATTCCATTGACTGCTCCTAATTTGATTTGCATAATTACACAACAGGTATATTTATGGCATGATAGAAGTCCCCAGATTTTTACATTTCTAGTTTAAGCAGTAGGAAGAAAAGTCAAACTATGATACAAAACCAGCCTAATGGAAGAGCATACTCAACGTACTGCTTTTAAAATGAGGAATATTGATGGTGAGCTTACAGGAGGAGTACTCTTGCAGGGATTAATTTGTCTCTATTGTCAAGCTGGTTCTTCATGAAGACAGTGTGATTTTGCAGCTTGGCACAAATTGCACTATTTGCTTCAAATTAATTAAAAATGAATAATGCTGAAGTCAGCTCACTAGATTTATCCTATTTAGAGACTTGGCCCGCACCAGCTTGGGATTTTTTTCTTTCTTCATACTTTTCATTATCATTATCTTAACAAACCTATGGCCACAGGAAAAAATTGAGATTGCTTCCCCTGATTTTTTCCCCACCTTTCATGAATACGCTAATGAGTCTTAGCAGAAATAGCTGCGCAGAAAGACTATTCACACCTCGGAGTCTGTAAAGATTCTTAGGAGAAAGCAGGCAACTATTTGCATTGAAAAAATCCTCCGTTTTTATTACCAATTTAAGATTTTAGCAGCTGCAGAGGAATATGCTCCAGAAGAGGTGCAAGGAGATGCTCGTGTAGCTACAAAGGTACAAACTGGAAACTAGGGCTTGGCTGGAGCGAGTGCTCCCTCCCAGGCAGTGCCAGAGTGGGGATCCATCGCCCCTCATCCTGAACATTCTCCAGAGCACAGGTTGGGTGAGCAGCTCACTCGGCCACCTCGGCAGCACAAGGCAATCGCCCGGCCACGTCCTGCCTTCGCACGGCGAAGAGCCGCGGTGAGCTGCTGGTGCGTGGCAGCGTGGCCACTGCTGCTGGCGCTGCACCCCTGTTGTAGCCAAGAAGCTCGTCAGAGGCTGCCTGAGCTGCTCCCTTGCTGTTTCCCCTCAAATCATCCTATTTGTTTGCAAAGCTCAGAGAGGGGATTGAAGCCCTCCTTTACTGGGGCATCGTTGTTTTCACAAAACACTTTAGATCTTTTTCTTATTATAGTCTAAGCCATTGTACTGAATAATTTAAGCTGAACTACATTTGTAGGATAAATTGTGAATACAGTATATTTTGGGGATTAACTTTAACATTCTCCGTATTCACTGTTCTCCTCCTGGCTTAGTCTTGCCGTGTGCTATAAAGTTTAGAAATGTGGTTTAGCTTATAAACAATGTCGGATCTCACTGATTCTGATGCATAGAATATGACTTGCCTGTTTGAATGCTCTACAGGACTATATCTAAGATGATCAAAACCTTGAAGAATCCAACCACACAGTCCTCAACGGAAAAGTATTTAAGCATGTGTGTAAGCCCTATAGAAAGCAGCTGCATTATGCACAGGTTGAAGTGCTTTGCTGATTAATGATGGAGTTAAAATGCACGTCTCAAATTAAATATATGGCTAATTTTAAGCAGGTGAGTGAGCTCACAAAACTCCCTGGGACTATTCAGTTGCTTAAAGTTAACTGTCTTGAGTGCTTTGCTGCATAAGGGTCTATACTATAAAAGTATGAACCCACAATGGATCTGTCACTGCCTGGTGATTATTTGTTTATATAAAAGGTAGCAAGTCATAGCCTGAGCCTGTCACCACGACAGGAAGCTGTTAAATCTTTCATGTGATGGTGGTTTGGTTTTAGATTATTTAAGCAAATCACCGGGTTCTCCTTGAACATAAACCATGTTTCTTTCCCCATAGCTTTCAGTTTTCAAAGTAAATGCAGAATGTATTATTTCCATATTCTGTCTCCTGTTTTATATTTATATCTTTATTTTGACAGATCAAAGCAGTCGCTTTCTATATAATATGTATTCATCACACACTCATGCATATATATATATATATACATGCGCAGTTACTCACAGAGGAAGTGAGAAATATAATTTCCATGTGGTGTAAATGAGCGCAAGCTCAAAGCTCTCACAGAGTTGTGCTTATTTACACCATCTGCAGATTTGACCCTTCACTTTTAATATCTGGCAAGTTGAAGTAGGAAAACTGCAGAAATCCCTGAAAACTTTGAAGACCAAACTGTGCCCTCGATTTTCAAACAGAACTTCCCCCCCGTGTGCTTAAAAAAGAGAATAATGTATGATCCCAAATACTCCAGCTCCTCCAGGATGTTTACATTGCAAAGGTGGTTGTACATGAAATGGAAATTGAGTGCCTATACCTTCCTTTTATCGTGCTCCTTTGCTGATGAACTTTTGCAAAAATGACATCTGTGGCACAGCACTTGTAGGGCATCTTGTTCTATCAATCCATTAGTTTAGAAATGACTTATTTTCATACAAAAATGTGACTCTTTTTCCTATTTGCGTGCAATCCACAGGCAATCTGCTTGCAAGCTGAAGAATGCATTGCTCTTATTTCTTCGTATGTCATGTTTTCCTATGGCAAAGGACAAAAGAGTAATTGTGCTTTTTTTTATTTCAGAGTTGAAACTTGATAGAACGTTTTTATGCTGAGTTACAACTACACGTGTGCAATATTTGTCTTGCAAAGTGAAATTCCCAATATCTGCCTTGCTTTGATAATCATTGCTGCACTGTAGATGAAGTCTCAGCAAAACAACTCACTTTCTCTTAGTCTGCTGATAGAATAAAACACTTAAACCTGGGTTCTCACCTGTGTAAATCAGCATCCTTCCAGTGAAAGGGTCAACCATAACGAGTTTCAGTAGGTAAGGATTTGGCTCTTAATATTGAGCTTGAGAGCTTCCCGTAAACTTGTATTCAACAACAGATCTGAAAAGGAAAATATTTTGAGAGTCTCAAAAATGAAACAGAAAGAGGAACATTTATTACTGTTTTGAGCACTTGTCATAGATTTGAGTTTAAACTGTGTGCTGAAATATTTTAGAGTGAATTTTTTCTTAAAATCTGTTCAAATTTAGGTATACCTCTCCTCTAAGAAAGGTGAAAAGCTGTTGGCTTTGTGGCAAGTGGAGCATTCTTTTCAGAGGAAATCATGTTACTGGGCAGTATAGCAACCACAGTGCTCAGATCTTTTTATTTTATTTTATTTTGATTTGCTGACTTGAACTTACGTTGTGACCAGCTAAAGAATAGCATAGATCTAGACACAACGCAATTAAGCTACATCAGTGGAAATTTCCCAAAGAATCCACATCCTTTGATAACATTGAGAATGGCAAGGAGAAAGTTAGAAGAAAACTGAAGAGAAGCAAAATTAAAGGTAAAAGTGAACAGGTGGTGAAGGGGGAGGAAGAAAACAGTGGTTACAACTCATATGTCCTGCAAAGCTGTATTACTTGTATGAGTAGCTTAGATTCCATCATACAAGCAGTTGCCTAAATTAATTATTATTTTTCTTCATTTTTAGGAAGCAAATAAAACCAGCATTTGTTCTACCAGAAACAGTTGTTATATTATTTAAGAGTTGGAATTATTTGTTTGGTAATGCCAGGTTTTTGGTGTGATTCTCACTCAGCTGGGGTAAATCAGCTTCAATCACTGATTAGCACCTAAACCAGCTGTAGGCTGCTTGCTGAATAATGCTCCTAATGGCTGGTTAGGTCTGCAGCTGGGAAAAATCAACCTCACTCAGCTACCCACAAACCCCTATTTCTCTGGTTTTGGGTAAGAGTCAAGATTCAGCAGTATCAGCTATGCGTGTCTCTGGATTCCTGGATAAGGCTGTTGCTTTGCTACTGTTTGTTTTGGAGGGGAACAGCACAGAAGTGGTTTCTCCAACTTTATGAGGTATTTAAAAATAGAAGCAAGTAATGTGTAAGGCTTCAGTCTCTTACTGAGTTCTATTTTTTGTGAAGTTTACTGTCTAGCTTATTAGAGTGACTTTTTAATATTTTTTGACTGCCTACTTAAAGGCTGTTACTTCAATTACTTTCTTTTTTCGCTATTTAAATTGATATCGGATAGCTTGCTTAGAAATCAATTAATGCTGATGGTAGTTTCTTGTCATGTTTTAATGGAACACCACCTTAAGAAAACTGTTCTTTTTTGATTCCTCTTTTTGTATCTTATTAGAAGATGTCTCATCTTTCAGTAACTGTTCAGTTCTTTTGTTATAATTATAAAGCTCTGTATTTTGGAGGGTATCAAGGTTTCTATCTGTTTTGCTCTGTATATAACATAAGGGGGAGAAAATAAGTCCTCATAATTGTAGACAGAAACAGATATGGGAAGTAATTGGTTAGGGGGGGAAAAAAAATAAATTTGCATATCTTGCCAAAGCTTCAACTACTTGGATAACCAGCTGGGACAAAATATGATTTCTGAATAATGTGTTATAACTGACTGACTATACTGTAGAAATCATCTGGAATGTTTCCAGGTGGGAAATCACAAGTCATATGCCCCCAAGTTGCTTTTGAGACAAAGACTGTTTGTGGTGTTTTTTTTTTCCTCATTATTAATTGCTTTGTTATAATGTCATAACTGAAGCTGGATATGAAGGGATATAGAACCAGAGGTTTTAAAACAGCTTTAGTTAAATAACAGACTCCTTTTAGACTTTGATTCTAAAAAGTCACTCATTCATTAAAGGAAATATCTTTGAGATTTTCTATATTTCAATTTCTTCTTAATTTCTTTTCCTCTTGTGAAATGTATGTATTTGTTTTATGATGGACTTCAAAGTGTTTAAGTATAGCATAAAGGATACCAGCATTTTGGGTGAGAATTGCAGCTAAAAGGAAAAAAAGAGCATACAACCATGACAATGAACTGCAAAGAACAGAGATCCCAGATTTATGTTTTTTTTTCTATATATCAGCAGAAAAAAACTTGACTTCTGTTTAATGTACTTTTTATATGATTTATATTGGATCAATCTCATCAGATTAAGTACTTGCCAGAAGTAAAATATTCCAGCCCACCAAAGTGCTGAAATGCATATTTGCAAATAAATCTAAGCAGACACTGGAAATGTTCCCTGTCTTATATAGAAAGCATCATTTTTATGTCTTATATAATAAGCACAGGAAGGACAAGGACCTGTTGGAAAGGGCCCAGCGAAAGGCCACAAAAATGATCAGAGGGCTGGAGCACTTCTCCTATGAAGACAGGCTGAGAGAGTTGGGGTTGTTCAGCCTGGAGAAGAGAAGGTTCTGGGGAGACCTTGTAGCAGCCTTCCAGTACCTAAAGGGGGTCTGCAGGAAAGATGGGGAGGGACTCTTTAACTGGGAGTGGAGTGATAGGACAAGGGGTAATGGTTTTAAACTGAAAGAGGGGAGATTTAGATTAGATACCAGAAAGAAATTCTTTCCTGTGAGGGTGGTGAGGCACTGGA
>JAOTQQ010000002.1:9063863-9089560 GCA_026546715.1 Gallinago undulata | reverse complement strand
GCAAGGGCCTCCAGAGAGGAGTCCTGGTGGTGTAGGCGAGGTGCTGGGTTAGAAAATACTCAACCCGCAACAAGGGTTGATGAGGCTTGGAAGTAAAAGGGGGAAAATTCTGTGTCAGAGTATGAATACCCACCAGGGTATGAACCACAGACACAGAGGCTGCTGGATGTTACTCTCATTATTTGCATAAAAGTTTCCTAAAATCCACGTGATGCTAAAGGGGGAAACTTGAGTCAGCCTGATCCTGGCACATGGAGAGAATAAATAGCAGTTGTATCAGGCTGTGAGCTGCCGTTTCAGGTCGGTGCTGTTTGATTTCCCCTCCTGTTCGGTGCCTGTAGATGAGTTTGTTTGTCTCTTCTGGGCTGTGATAGTTGTGCAACATTTACCCAACTCTTTGACAGGGGGAATGCGCTTTTGCAGCACAAGAACGGTTTCCTCTTGTGCATTTGCATTCCTGGCTTTGTCTTGTCATTCATGTCACAATGTCAAGCAGAGAAACATATGCTTTCAAATGGAGTTTCTGCAAACCGTTTGGATCAATGAGGACTGTCTGTCTGCATATTTGTAACATCTGCCATGGAGGAATATGAAGCTCTATCAGTTCAGTGGTTTAGTAAACCATATTTTACTCCAGACTGTAGCTTGTTTACATTCAGTGACAGGAAAAAAATTGGTGGTCTGGGCACTGCAGAGGTCTATGGTAAAGCAAGCCCTGCTTTTTGGAAAGTAGATGTTTCATCTTTTGCATGCAGCAAATACATGCCATCCTGACATGCTGGGGTGTTAATCCATAGCCCTGTCACTCTGCTCCTGACAGCTCGGTGCAGCTGCTGATCATCCCTGATCTGCTCTACAGGCCGGTGCAGGCAATAACTTTGATTATTCTGAGACAGCACCTGAAAAACTGCCAAGGTGTCAGAAGAGAAACCACCTGCCTGTGGACAGCAAGAGGGGTTTTAGGATGGGATGGGAGGGAATGTCTGGCCAGTCCACGGGGGCAACGAAGGTGAAGGCTCCCCCTTGGTCTGCCTGGTGGCATTTGGAGCACGAGGTGCACCTCTAAGGGCTGAAATCTCACAGCCAGAAAATGCTGGTAGAGCAGAGCGGTGGGAGAGAGATCTCAAAGAGTATCGGAGCGTGAGGCAGGTTAACATCTTCTTTGGCCTGGGAGCAAAGCTCCTGAAGTGAAAACTTCAGGTTTTAACCATGAGGTTGTGAAAGAAGAATCTTACAGCACCAGCTTGGATGTTAAGCAGTTGTTGGGGAGGTCCCAGGCCTTTAGTTATAAAGCCTGCTTAGTTCCACGGCATTAATTGCCATGAAAAGTGTATTAAACCTTTTATTAAAACCTCAAACAGCAGACAGTGAAAGCATGCAATACGTAAAGTGTTAAATTAGACCATCAATTTAATTATTCTTTATCACTTAATCCCTTTACCTGTGTGGCTTGTTAAAAGGAAACCCTTCTCTGCTGCTCAGGGAGGAGCGGCAGGAGGTGGCAGCAGTCCTCCAGCGGGGAGGAGGGGAATTGAGGAAAGCGCCCGGGTGGAAGCAGCTTCTGTTCGGCAGGGGCAGGCTGGAGCTTCAGCAGGACCCCTGTCTAAGCAGAGAGTCAGAAGAGAGAGTGATGGAGGAGACAAACGTGGTCGGCGGTGCTCTGGCCCTGGCTTGTGAACCATGGGGAGCGGGGGGAACCAGGTCGGCGCCAGTAGCCAGAAATTACACTGCTTTTCGACTGACTCGGCTCTCGGGGTTTAGTTGTACCTGAGGGTGGGGAATGGAAAGTTCTAGCTGCACCATCGGGGCTGTGTCAGGAGCCAACCCATGGGGCTGGCTGGTCCCTCGGGTGGCATCGCTGCCGGGGAGCGGGCAGGAGCCAAGATGAGCTGCTCTGGGGCTGGCAGCAGGTTCACTTCAGTGGTTGTGACTTTGACTGTCTGGCTTGACCATAAACTGTTATAAACAGGCATTAAAAAGAGGAGATAGATTTAAAAAATAAAAAAATAAAATTTATTTCAGTAAAGCCTAAGGGAAAATTCTACCATTTTCCTCATGAACAAAGTGCTTATTTTTAAAAAGACCAAAACCTCTGTATATGTGGGATTTGATGAGCAGATAAGATGAAAATGTATTAAGAAAACATAATGATTAAAAAAAAAAAGTCCCCCCGAAGTTTCTGATGCTTCTGGAGCTCTTTTGCATTGAAATATATTGTTCAAAATTTTCTTGCATTGAATTTTGATCAAAGCTTACATTGGAACTGAGGGTCTGTAGTTCATCTAGTTGGGAAATGCATAGGATTTTGTGTTTAAATTAGCTAGTCAGTATTACACAAATACCAGCAAAGGTCAAAATGACTACTCAGTGAGTTGCAAATTAAAAGTATTCATAATTATTAAAGACAAAAACATTAAAATTTCATTTTGCTTTTGTTTTTGAAAGAAGTAATTAATTGGAAATAATTAGCATTAAATTACTCACCTGGCTTTAGTTATGAGGGGTTTATTAAGTCATTATTGAGAGATTGAATCGTAGCACATGTTGATTATGTTTAGATGTCACTTGTCTTTGTTTTTTCAAGCCCTAGAGAGACATAGCTCAAGTCTTCTGACAGCCAAAAAAAAAAAAAAGGTAAAAATTGATGCTATGATTGCATCTAAGACATTTAAAGTCTCCAAATTATTAAATTTCAGTGGGATTTATAAGCTTAACTCCATGGAACCCCTTTGATAGTCCCTGATCAAAAGTAGAAGTCAGCTCACCATTATTTTGTGTGTCATGTCAGATGTACGGATTGAGATTTCAAAGCTGTTTTGCTATTTTGGATGATTAATTCAAACCCATACTCTAATATTTGTTGAAGGCTTTTTGGTTTGTGGGTTTTTTTTCCTTTTACTTTGATCAGTTTTGAAACTTTCATTTTTTTTGAATATGTTTCCTTCTTAATAATTTAAAAACTTCAGACAACAAGTTTTGTGTTCCTCTGCCAGGAGAGGAGAATACTGAAAAGAGGACCTTGAATTGCATTTATGAACTGAAACACCCAAAGCACCTGCCACTTCCTTCTGCCTCTGTGGTGTCTCTGGTCATCTGCTAGGATCCTCTCTGTTGCAGTCCCACAGATAATATCGAAATAGATGTGTACTTATGGAATTCTGATAATGTAAAAAGGTTTCAGATTCATCAAATCTTCAAATGCTTAGTATTTATTTATGCTGACCTCCTCTTAGATATGCTATGTAACTCACCTTTGTGGGTTGTAGACTTTAAGTCCCACAAGAAGATCCAATTGGTCAAAATCAAAACAATGCAGAAGTCTTTCAGCACTTCACCCTTAATGCACTTTCAGCACTTTCAGCCTTAATGTTGTATAGAGAGAGAAAGTACATTTCAGGGACTATTAATGCAGAGACTATTAAATAAACTACAGGTAAATTTTGCTTATATTCTCTTCATGCTAATGTTGTTTGTAGTTTTTAGTTTTTTTTTTTTTAGTCAATTTAGTTCAGTAATTCACGCGGCTTCTGCTGACAATCTTTAAAAAAAAATGATATTTCTTAGCTTGTAAACACAAAGGCAGTGTTACCTCTTGCAATGGAAGAAAGAAGGAATATTTATTTTTATCTGTATTCACTGTATTGCAGCTTTCATTCAAAGTGCAGTAATTTTAAAAGCATGAAGAATTATCTTGTGTAAGTGAATCAATCCGGCTGTCAAACCAAAAGCATGTTTGAGGAACTGGGCACAAAATAGGGTCCTTCCTGCCTGAAAACCTTGAAATTGAAGTGGTTTTTTATTCTCTTCATGTACCTTTTTATTTTTGCTGTAGAGTGTGTTAGAAATGTTGGTTTTTTTCTTCTCGGAGGGGAAGAGACAAAATGTGCAGTGTTTCTCTGGCTTCCCTTTTCTTGCTTACCTTTAAGGTTGCAGTAAAACATGTGGTATGTAGGTTTTCCGGGGCAGGTGTGTTTGTATGGTTTGGGATTTTTTTGTTTGTAATTATTAGGTTTTTTGTTGGTGAGATGAAGAATACCAGGGCATTACTTGCTGCCTAGCAGAGTCTTGTATTTCTAGTTGTCATCTTCATGGCTAAATTATAATTTCCTTTTTCTAATTCCAACTTCCCAGAGAACCAAAAATTTTGATCTATTGCTGTGGCTGGTGTAAAGGAGGATAACTTTCTGTGAAATGTGATCCATCACATAGTGCCTAATTATGTCACCTCAAGGCTTGACCCCTCTTCACTGTGACTGGCACAGTTAGCAATTTTCTCAGATTTCCAAACCATAATAATAATAAAGTCATCTGGTTATAATTGAAGGAAAAGAAAAGGAGTGGGAAAGAGAAGCATTCAACTCATCCCTATGTGATGCTGTACCATATTCCTGCACATCACACGTGACACCTTACCAAGGTTCCAAGTGGATAATGACATTTTGGTAAGTAAGGTTTGCTGGAGCTGGAGGTCTGTCTTTTTGCCCAGGAAATGAGATTTTTTTTTTTTTAAACTAGTCTTTTTCTTTAGTCCTTCCTATGTCCTTCAACAGTCCCAACTGTGGTTATCCAGGAGATCTTATCAATGCTTTCTAATTGCTCCTTGCTCCCCCTTTTGGAATTTGTCCACATGAAAAGTCATTTCCTTCCTGGGAGTGCTCCACTCTGAATTCTTATGTCTGGGGATAATTCTGTTTAGGTGGTAAAGATTTAAAAATTTGTTGCCTTGAATGCAATATATTAGCAGATTTATGTGAAAATAATCACCAGGGTGAGCAGGGACATTTCTCCACTTGGCCTATATTTATCCTTGAGGCTGGCTTTGTTACCTGCTGTACCCACTGCTTTTCTGTATTTCCCTGGTGCCTCTCATCGGCGCTGGGCCAGCGGCAGAGCACAGACCTGCGCCCACGCAACGCACGGGGTCGGTGCTGGGTGAAGTGGTGAGCTAAGGAAGCTGTCAGGCTTCAAGACATGGCAATTGCTGCTTTCTTTTCTTTTCTTTCTTTTTTTTTTTTTTTCTTCTCAGCTGTCACACGATGCCATTTATTTTGAACACCACTGCTGGTAAACTGAGCCCAGGGCTGGAAATTTGGGGGTGGCTGAGCTTGGCCCCAGCTGAAATTCTGCAGGATTGGCTCATGTCTGGGTGCTCACCACCCATGCGTTTGCCTCCCCACCCTTGGAAGACAAGCATTTGTGGTCTGACTTCTACCAAGCCTTCATGTTTCGTGTTCCTTGCAGCCTCTCCTTTAGGCACTATGAACCTGTCTTCGGCCCTGCAGACACAGGAGAGATTGCAACTGTGTTGGAGCATCCCAAACTGATCCTATCTGTGAACGCTTTAGTATTCAGCCTGCTACAGAGGATGGGCAACCAGCTCCTGTCACCTTTTGAGGCGGGAAGGATGGTGTGAATCTTCGTCTACCATCCATAACTGAACTCCTCTAATTTTCTCCTGCTTTTTAGATTTTTATTGTAGGCAATTATAAGATGCAGATGAAGTCACAGGTCTGGTACAAGTCTCTGTGTTAGCAAGTACACGTGCCACGTAACTCAGTCGTCTTTGCACTCCTGTGTTTGTTTTATAGTGGGAAGCTCAATTTGCATGTGTGAAATGCTTAAATCTTAGTTGTGAGGCCTTCTTAATTGTTTGGCTTTTACATGTAAATTGCTTCTATGTCAGCCAAATACTACCTTAATTAGAAAACAAAATATACATCCTGGCACCTAATGTTTCCATTAGATTGTTTAAATAGTCTGCAGGCTTGGAGTTGGGCCGGATTGTTTATTCAGAGTGTATTTTTAATTGGATTATTGGTACGTAATAATTGATATATCACTGATCCATTATTAAAATATAGATGTATTTGAAAGTGTTCTGACACATCTCAATGGAGTTTAATTGAAATGTTTACTGTTATAGAGCAGAATAGGCCTTTCTTTTTTCATGCCAAATAATAAAAAAACAAATAGCTTGATGGTATATCAAAAATACTGTGTCAAAAATAGATTCATTTTTTGTTCAGATTTGAGATGTGTCTATGAGGGATTTTTATGTATAAAAGTCATTGTTTTCCTTTAAACCTTCAGATAAGATATTCTCATTTTTGAAGTAGGAAACTGAAATAAGGACTTTTTTTGGTCAGAAAGCTAGGATTTTTTTTTTCTCTTGGAGTGCACTTCCTTTGAAAAATGACCAATTGTTTCCACTTTTCTGTTTTTTATCTTTTAGTCAAGTGTAAAGAGATAAATTGCTAAAAGATAAATCCATTCTCAGTCCAAGAAAAGATCTCTTGCTATCTCTTAACAACTGAGTTGCACTAAGAAGCACTTTTGAGGAACAGCTTCAAATGATTCTTGAAAATGCACCTTTATTATGTCAACTGGATCACCCTTTGTGACCCTTTCAAAAGGAGAGTAGATTTAAGAAACATGTTTTTTTTCCATTCTGAAAAGGCACAGTGGTTAGTGTGGGGTCTTTTTGTCTGCCCCCCCACCCACCACCACCCCTACACAGGCTTGTTCTTGTACAAACCCCACTGCATGGGGTGTGTGTGGTAATTTGGGAGGAGGGGTCTGGAAAAAGAGCAAGACCTGAGCGTTTCCCTGCTCAGCGATGGCTTTCCTGGTAGCTTGTTGGGGAGCTGCCTCCAAGACCCTTGAGTTCCTGCAGAGCTGAGTGGCCGGGAGCATGGGGAGGGTCTGAGCTGCTGGCCCTGCTCCTGCCCTGGTGCAGCCCAGTCCCAAGGATGCTGCACTGGCTCATGTTCACCTCTGTCGTGTTGTTAGGCACACCTGGAAATGGCTCTTTGGTGGGCTCAGTAATGCATAACTCAGGCCTGAAATCCATGCAGAAAGCTGTTGGTGAAGAATAAGTGAAGAGCAAATGTATGGGATGGGATCCTCCTTACTCAATCCAGTCATACACCACTGTGGTCCATCGCTTTATCCTCAGACTTTGCCTGGCTGTAGATGTCTCCCACCCCATAAATATTCTGCCTGTGCTCAGTTATCCTTTGCATCAGTGGATCCTTTGGAGGTTTACTGGTCCAAAGGACTCGCCAGCTCAGACCTGAGCAGGTCTCTCTGTGAGAGGCGGCTTCTTTCTGAAATCCCTTTTCTCTGTGTTCTCGTCTGGAAGGATGTAATCATGCCCTGTCACTCAGCGCTGCTCGTATTTTGGAGAGAGTAATGACATTTCTCCACACTTCTCTTCTTCTTCACTTCACTTCAATCACACTTCTTCTTGTGATTACTGTTACTTGCCCAACCAGAATCAGATGGGTTTGTGGTGGTGGCGGCAGTGTTTTTTGCAAGGAACTGTATAAATGTATCTGCCTAGTTAAAGTTCTTACAGCAGATGTTGGTAGCTCTTCTCCCAAAGAGGTGATGTGAATGCATGCTAAGGACTGGAGCCCAAAGGAACAGCGGTGTTTTGTGCTCTCCCCGGTGCGGTATTTAAACCCTAAACCAGAGTCTGAAAGTTTGAGTTGCACAACTTTGAACTAAAGGCCAGCCCATATAACTGGGGAGAAATGGATTTGTTTTGCATGACTTCAGTGATGTCATGTTGACATTTATCTGTATGCCTTTAAAAAGAAAAAGGACAAAAGTGAAAAAAGGAACATGCTCTTTTACTGCTAGATGGAGGTCCCCCTCAGGAGTGTGCGAGGGTAATGATCCTTTTGTATCCCTGTGAGTTTCCAGCTGGGATCTGCACCACACCTCCCTCTGCATTGCTGAGTCAGGAGTGACCAAGGGTACCGAGGCAGAGAAAATGGCATGCAGCCCGTCTGTCCCTCACCAGTCTCTCACGGAAGGAATTTTTGTCAGATGCTGTTGAAAATTTGAGAAGGCTAGAAAGTGTTTCTGTTGTCCTCTTAGGCTGCTTAGAGTTAAAGCTTCTTCTCCTTCCTACCTTGCATATCTTGCAAACTTTTTAGCTATTGGCACTAACTATGTGTCTAGACCCTTTCAATAATTTCTTGTGAATTTGAAATTTTAAATGATTTGTGAGTTTAGGGTGGACCCTTTGTTTCCAGCTGCTAGGCAAAATGTTTTTATTCATACAAGTATCTAATCTGAGGAATGAAGCCTCTCTTCTTTAATGATACCTATGGCTGAAGACTCACTGCCCTGGCCGCAAAACAGTGTTTCTGATGGAAGGAAGATGAAACATTTTTAGTCAAATATAACGACAAGCTCATTCAAGAGTGTTAGAAATTATCATCTGCAGTATTGCCTCCCCTGCTTAACAAAGTCCCCAGAGTCTTCTAGTTTGAGGCATTTTTAAAATGCCTACCCTGCTGTAAAGGTTAATTATGGAGGAGCTGGGGACCATCTCTGGCTCAGAAGAAAAAACTAAGATACCTCCATAGCTTGTTAACTCCTGTAACCTCCTTGTATGGGCCAGGATAAAGAGTCATTGCCCTATCTTCATCTTGGTTTGACTCAAGTTTCCTTCAGCTAGAAACAGTTCATAGCTGTTGCCCTCTCTATCCCAGTGCAACGCTCTCACAGATGAAGCCTCTGCACTGAACACCCGCAGGTACAAACTACTTGGTCACATCTCAAAGCAAGAAATCCATTCCATGTTTGAGATAACAGGTCAGTCACTGCTGCTGTGCTTCTTGCAATCACAGTAGCTATGGGTGTCACAATTAAAATACAGCAAAGGTGACCCTCTTGGTCTCTACTAAGTCACTGTGGAAGCTGACTGTTAACGGAGAGAGATTTAAAAAAATTAAAAATTATTTTCAGAGTGATCTTGCTGAACAGATTTCTAGGTTGGCTGTGAAATCTGGGCTTTTTTTCAGAGCCACAATTGGGGGTACTTAGAGCGGGAACTGTAAGAAAATACAGCCATCCCTGGCATACAGATAACCAGTATACAATTTCGGTGTAGAAGGAACAAAAATGCCCTGGAAGATTGTATAAATAGAGGTTTTGGCTCTTACCTCAGAAGGTGAAAGAATGAAAATGTACCTAAGGTAGTTTCTGTTCACATATAGCATGGATTCACTTATTCTTTTATCTGAAATAGTTAATTTGAATCTTGGGTCATTTAAGAGCAGGCAAAGCCTTGGCAACATCCCTAATACAACTTGGTGTTTCTGGAAGGAATTATCTTTTTGCAAGACACTTGTTTCCTGGAGAAGGGAGTAATTAATATCTAATAATCTGCTTATATATATGGGTATTAGTATTCTTATTATAACATTTCAGGAGCAATTTAGGATTTAAAAAAAGAATAAAATTGTACCAGGCTAATGCAGAATACACTCAGTAGTGAAAGTCAGGCCACCAGCACGTTTTGGAAACATAGGGGCAAAAGACAGAGTGGTTTTCTTTCCTGGAGAAAAATTTACCAACTGTCTGCCTATGTCAATCATTGGTTTCCTCCAGAAGAAAAGAGATTCCCAACAGTCTCTCTGGAAGCTCCTATGTCTGTTCTTCAGCCAGGATTTACAGTTCTTGGTACATTCCCAGCACCAGTGTGCTGTTTCTTAAATGAATCTTAAAGGGCTCATTTCCTTAGTTATATTCCCATTTTATTTAATTACACTTCCTGAAGAGAAGCCATTTTATTTTATGTCTAACACTGCTGTCTGCATAGGAAGTGAGAGGTAGATAGAGCTGGTAAAAATCTATTGCAATTAAGCCTTTTTTGAAGCTGTGACCATACCACCATGATATCTGGAAAATACATTTCTCCAACGCTGCTTTATTTGATTTTGTTCTTTGAAGACTTCAAGCAAACCATTTTATTAAAAAATAAAAATAAAAATGTGCATTTAAAAAATTATTTAGAAAACAATGGGGTTTTTTTTTTTTAGGTTTTACTTGCTGCAAATTTTCCCCTGCTTTTAACTCCTTTGTCTGAAAAGCTTGAAATGAATACTGTCTAACTAAAATAAATCTTTCCCTGAATTCTAAGGGGAATTTAGTGTTTGCTCCAAGAGAGATTGTTTTTAACCTCTTATTGCAAGTAAGCAGGCTGGTTAAAGGGAAGTTAGCTGAGCTTTTAAATGGAAACCTCCGGGTTCCCAAGACACAGACACCCTCTGTCTGAATAGGTGATGGAAAGCAGAAGATTTTCTTGGTATTTCTGAAATGCCTGTTATGAATTTTGGAACTGTGTTTTTCCCTCTAAGGTGGTAGCTTAGGACTCTACATACAAGATAAGAGTATTACTGCTTTCCTGGTTTTTGAAGTGTGTCTTAGCTGGGATACAAAGCCAGCCTTAGTGCAATAAACCTGTTAAACTTTCATTTTTTTAGTTATGTTGAAGGACTGGTATATAAACCACCAGTACTGTTATATATAGAAGTGGTTGAAAACTAGAGGTAAAAGGATGATATTGGTTGCATAGCTGTAGCAGTCAATATCAAAGAGTAAAAGACAAAAATGACAAAACCATGGTCTTTACCAGTCTGATAGCTTCTCTACAGCCTCCCCACCAGTGCTTTTAAAATGCTCCACCTCTTGCTTAATCTCAGCCTTAACAGATATTGATCAAGAAAATTGCTTTTCAAGGTCATTGTTCTGGACAGAGCCTTGTACCAGAGATAAGCAGCACCTGCTTCGCAGGCAGAGTGATGCCCAAGATAGCCTGTGAGAACGGTTCCTCCAGCAGCCACAGAGGCTGTGACCTGCCTTGACAATGCCAGAGGCTCCTGAGGGTTGTTTGGATCACCCAAAGGCTGCCTGAGAGCTGTGGCTTTGTTAATTTGAGCTGCATGGAATAATCCAAGTTTTATCTGAATTTAAAGGGACAATTCCAACTTTTTTTTTTGTGAGTTATTTTTTTGTCTCTGTTTATATTTAATGTGAGTTTCTGAGGGTGTTTGTGTGTTTTATTTTGGTTTTTTTACTGTACATGAACTACTAGATGATCTTAAAGGTCCCTTTCAACCTAGGTGTTTCTGTGATCTTGCAATTCATAGTCAAAAGTTTTTTTTTCTAAAAGGTTCACAAGTTCAGTGAAGACTCTTTAAAGTGAACGGTGTCTATGTGAAGTTTGTCTGGGGATAAGCTGAGCCAGTTTGCTACTGGAAGATTTCCCTTTCCCCTTACCTCCCCCTAAAATGAGGAGTGAATCTAATTTTCTTGGAATGTGAAGTATTAGGAAAATTATTACAAAAGATGTAGTTTGTTCTTGTACTGACAATTAACATGGCACTGAAACTGAAACTTTGGCGGAAAATTTTCTATCCAGTAAATATTCCTTCCTTCAAAATGACAAAACACCTTCATCACTAAGGACAGCTGAACTACATGGGAACAGATACTGGAGTGATTTTTGGCTACAATATATTGAAAAGCTGCTTCCTAGTACATAACAGATACTTGAATAATGGTAGCAAAAGGCTTGGAATTCAGCTACTAAATGTTAAGGTTTGGGAGTCACCCAAGCACGCTATTTCGGGATGCTGTAAAATTTGGAGTGTAAACAAACTATTTTCTGTTTTCCCTGGAAAACTACAGTGATATCAGCAAACTTTGCACTTGAAAACCTTCTGAAATTAGTCCAAGTTGCTTAATTTCTCATCTTTTGGGAGAGCTGGATGTATGATGAAAACCTCAGGTGAATTATTAAAAAGGAAAAGCACTAGGAAGTCACCTGATGGATAGTATCTTTTGTAATCTCCTCTTGCAGTGAGGTTGCAACTGACCAATAAATGGCAGGGAGACCCTTCAGTGTTACCACACTATTTTTGGTGAAAAAGGATGACAAAAAATGAAGGTGTGCCAAGTTCAGCCTCTTTCATAATCTCCCCTCTTAAATTTTTGGGTTGGATTTGGGCTTAATGCATAAGTAGTGTGTTAAGCCATTTGACAGCTCTATCTCTGGCCAGTAATCTGTTTTTCTGGAGTAAGTGGTGCATCTCCAGTGATGTTGTAATTTTTATTCACTTATTCTGGATGTTAGTGTCTGCAATAGCAAACGGAGTTCTTTGGGTGTCCTTAGCATCCCCAAATTTATTTTTCTTCTGTATGCTTGGTGTGTGAACATCAGGGCTAGAGCTGGCAGGCTTGAATAGCTTTTATAAGCTACCTCCACTTGCGTGTGACGGAAAATCAGCTGACACATAATCAATTTATTTCTCTGGTGCAAAGAAATAATAGGTTGCAACTGGTTACCATTTTCTAATGATCTCTGTGCACTGAAAGAGTCATCAGCTTTGTTCCGTGTAATTGCATTCTTTAAATGTGGCTATTTGTGGTAGATTATACCTTGCAACTACAAACGCATTTGAGTAGACAGCAGATGAAGTCCATTGGTTCTCCTTTTAGACTTACCCAAGCAGCTTCCTTGGTTTTAGTTCAGTGACAGCTGGCTTGCCTCCATAAGAGGAGGTAAAAGCGATGTCAGAGGTGCACTTTGATTTCACAAAAAAATATCCATTTGTATTGGCCTGATTCTTCTATTTCTTGAGTTTTCTATCAATATACCTACAGAAACTTTAGTTTCCACTGTTGTGAAATATTACTTAGAAAACTGCAGAATTAGCAAGGAACCCAATGCAAAATATTCAAGCATCTTTTCATTATGCACTGCGTATTTTATACAACATAAAAAATAAAACACACATGCCAAAAAAACCACAGGACTCCTGTATTAGTACAGGGACTTGGGGAATGTCTTTGCTGTCTTCAGTATAGGCTGTATCATTCTAAAGTCAATACTGATCCTATTTTCAGTATATCAGGTAACTTATGAACCCAAAGAGCAGAAGTTGCCATTTTTAACCTTTAGTTCTTATGTAGTAATATAGGCTAGTTAGCTATTTTTTCCAATTTATTATAAGACTTGAGTGGTACTTCAGTCTTCATGCTAGCTTAATCTTCAGCTCAGTGACTTCCAATTACTAACAGAAACACACTGATGCTGCTTTAGCAATTATGATCTCAAGGTCAAGCAGAAATGAGAACTGACCGCTCTTGTTTCAAGGTGCCCAGGCCTGAGACACACAGGAGTTATTTCCAAAGACAGATCTTGCTTCACTGAAAAAAAGCTGTGCTGTTCAAACTTTCTTAATGACTGTCCATCTCTTCTGCTCTACCTCTCCAATACCCGATTAACTTGTATCTTCATTTTGAATGCTTTTAATAATCACCTGTTTGTCAGAAAACATGTTAAGTGGATGCCTCTGGATGGAAAACACAGGACTCGGAAATCAAGAGAACTTGTCTTGGTAGATCCGACTTTCTAAAATTTGGTCTTAGTAGAAGTTATAGCAAGAAAAAGGCAAGTGGAATAATTTCTATTTCTGCTGTTTGATTTTTCTAATCCTCCCTAACCCTCAGTGCACTGAAGTGCCAGGATCTGCATTTCACATTTGATCAGTGGGATGTAGGTGCTTTTGAGGGACTTGACTTCAGTCCATCATTAACAATTATTCAGTGGGAAGTCACACAGTGGGATCTCTGTCTGGGTCCTGTCCCTCTGCCGAGCCTGCTGTCACGGGTGTTGCTGTGCTCATTTTTGGGAGGCAGACATTAGCCTGGGGTGAACAAATTAAATTCTTATGGGTCAAACCCAAAGGTCCTTGAGGAGATTTCAAGGCTGAGTACCAGATGTATTTGAAGGACAGCAGAGGAGCAGAAAGTGAGATAAAAATATGTGTTGTGGGAAACCTTATTTGCTAACTTTCTTGTGTTAGTCCAATGCTGCTCTGCTTAGCCCAGCCACGGCTATGTGCCCCTGTCCTGGCAGTGTTCCTCAAGGGAGCTGTGCCCATGTCCTCCTCACCTCTTTGTCGCTCTGCAGATATTTCAGAAGCCAAGCCTCTTTTATTTGTGCAGTTCTGGTGCTTGTGCATGAATTAGCCTCTTCAGCCATAATCGTGTGTCCATGCCAGAACAGCTCGCTCACCCACCTCCATAACTGCAGGCGTCCAGTACCCTGAAGGAGAGTGGCAGATACAAGAATGGACTGCAAGAGTTTAGAGCCTCAAGCAAATGTGCCATACAAGAGTGAGCAGCGCTGGGAAAATGGGGGGGTGGGAAGGTGAGAAAGGGGACCACATAAGCAGAAGGAAGGTTGTTCCCTCTGCCTTAGGCTCAGACATGGCCCGGCTGCCTGCAGGATGAGCAGGCAGAAAACAGGAGGAAGGTGTCACCTCAGCACTGATGTGGGGCCAACTACAACTCACTGCTACAGCATTGGTAGCAACTTCTCTTATTTGGCCTTTCCTAGTCAAAAAAGAGGAGTTTGGAACAACTAAAGTCAATTAAAAGTAAATGCAGAAGTGATAGCCAGAGCAGGTACCTGCAGCAACTGGGAAGAGGGGAAAGAGGGAAGGAAAGAGGAGGTGTCTGAAGTGTCTTACCTCCTGAAAGTCTCCTTGTTACCCCATTTCTTTTGCCCTTTCTCTATTTTTTTTCCTCTTTCTCTAATAGTTGTTGTTTTCCTTGGACATTTCTCCTTTTGTTGAGGGTAGGCTGTCCGGTTAGAAACAAATACCTTTATGGGACCACAGCTGATGCGCTGAACATCATCTGCTAGAAGCATTAGCTACTCCAGAAGCTTCTGAAAACACCATGAATGTTGAATCATCTAACGCGTTTGAAGATGGTGCTATGTCAGGAACTTTGTATATGACTATATAGGTATTCCTAGTGCGTTGTTATCCAGCAATAGTCCAGCAGTAGTGAGATGTGGTAAAGGTTTTGGTATTTTAGAGGAATTTTGGGGCTTGTCATATTTTTAAAACCTTTATAGGAAAAAAACCAAACCACCCCACTTTCTGTGGCTTCCCTGAGAAAGCTAAATGTATATGGACAGCCAGCATCTTGGAAAATCCAAAACAAACCTCACAGAGGAAATTCACTGAAGTCTTTTCTCTGAAAATATCCATGGTGAATCATGTTACGTGGCTATTAAATTTGACACCCTTCCTTTTTAGTAAGTGGCTGAAGAAATAAATTTAACTTGGCTTGTAAAATCCAAAGTTATTAATGGAAAAGGAATCCTAAAAAAAAAAAACCTACACCAAAAAGGTACATACAGCAGAAATAAATTTCAAAAATGAAGCCACCTGTTTCCATGCAAGTTGTCTTGTAATTTTCCAGTACTTAATCCTTGGTGAAAAGCTTCTACTCATCCTTAGTGCAGGAAAGGAAGATAGGATATTTTTAGTCCATGTTAAATATCGCTATTTCTTTACATACTGTTAAATGTTGACCATAAATACTTCATGTTGCTTCTAATTATTCATGTTTCGCATCACCTTCAAAATCAGTGAAGCTCTTCTCATATGTAATTAGGGAAGAAATGCTATAGGGTCCCAGGAAGGTATCTCACAGTGCCACTGTCTGCCTTTTCAAGCAAAAGCATGAAGTAGATAGCAGCCCCTGACAGACAGGAGCGTATCAAGACAGATTACCAAACATTTACAAAATAGATCAAGCAGAACAAGAACTTTGTTTGAGAAATGTTGTATTAATGCTTCACTAGACAGACCTCACTACTGTAGAATATTAATAAATGAGGCATTATTTGTTGAATAAAGGGTGAGTGAGAGTAGATACGTGTGTCCATACCTGTATATTATAGGAGAGCATTTATACTATTTTATAGAAGATAAATCCCTCTTGCTTTCAGAGCAGGAGGCTTTTTCTAATTGACTACAGTCACTTGCTACAGAGTTACCCAAATACTATGTGAGATGCTTAACTGTGTTATGTGTTAAATGTTGTAATGGATTGGAATAAAAACTGTAGTGTCCTCTAGGTAAAAAAACAACCAACCAACCAAAAAAAAACCCAGCAAAACAACATCCAAACAAAATTTTTCTAGTTCAAAACTAACCTCTAGTGCTGGTAGCTGCTTCTGGTGTTTCCTCTCCATCCTAGAGAGAGATGCTCCCATGGGCATGTTTGGGGCACAAAGCAGTCAATGGCCAAACAGTGGGAGCGGGGTCTCCCAACTCACAGTGTCTTTCAGAGAGCACAAGCTAGATGCAGAAGACTTCTGCAAGTCTTTCCTAAGTGAGCAGGCCTTCAGCATTTTGGAGGGCTAACAGGAATAACTTAAGGTGTTCAAGGCTTCACTTGAAAGAGATTGATGTGCTGAAATCAGTTTGTCAGCGGCAGCTCTGAGCTGGGCCTGGCAGCGGCTGACCTTGTGATGCTATTCACAGGCATGCGTGGTTTCCAATATTTTCCTTTTGGCAAGCAGGAGGTAGCAGCAGATATCAAATCCTTTTAATACCTATCTTTCACATTTCATAGCGAGTTCATTTGTTCATCAAGTGTACATGGTTTATAGGTGCTATGCATTCATGATGTGCTGCTCTTGCTATATTTGAGGGATTGCCTGTAATGTTGGCAGCAGCAGAGAAGACTGTGTCTAATCCTGGTAATCCCTCTGCCTTGTTTATGTTGTACATATTTATCTGTTGTAACTGTATGTTTGATAGGCCAGGAGTTCAGCAAAAGTGAATTTGTGTTTAACCTTGTAATACCATCGCTGCTGCCAAATGAGTTCTGAGGAGCAGAGGTCTCTGTGGCCTCACATGCTGCTGGGAGCGCTGGGTATGCAGCCCTGTTAATGTTTAAATAAGCCTCCTCCGTGCAAACAGCTGTTCCTTACTGAATGCAGGGCAGATAATTTGTGGTTACATGTTGGCAATAAAGCTTAGGAGATGGCGTACACCTTGGGACGGCGGCCTGGTGTTACGTACAGCTTCAGCTCGGCCTATCCCCCAGGCTGGCAGCAAACCACATTATCTTAGTTGGCTCAGGCCACCTTTATACCTATTACAGGGATTTACAGCAAACTTGTGCTTTACAGAACTGTGCAGGGTTTTATCAAAGGCTTCGTGGGTTCCTGTTAGCCTCAATAAGGGCAATATTGCTGCTGGCCCCGTTATCGTCGGGTGAATTCCTAACGTGTTGTTCGGTGGCACAACGCAACGCGTACCCGCGGCTGCAAATGGGACAGGCTGGATGGTGGCATCTGAAAGCCTCTGCGGGAGGCAGATAAATGGCAGAAGTTTAGAGTTGGACTTGGCTTGGAAACGAACTTCCAATGAACCAAAAGAAAGACGCGGACTTTTTAACACTTGCTTGTTTGACTTCACTGCAATTAAAACTAGACATGTGAATGTTCAGAGGCCCGAGGGAGGGAGGTCTCTATAAATAGCGCTGGAATTTAGAGCATCCTAGGGATAGGGATACTGCATTACTGGCACGTCCCTCTTTAGGAAACAATTTGAGGTTTAAGTTGTGTTTCCACTCAGCTGCGTGTCCCGACTTTTTTTCAGGGGGGTCACCACTGGTCTTTGTTTAGAAATGCTGTCCTATAAAACACTTTGTTCTCCAACTGATATTCCCTCATGGAAAGCTTCTGCTTTAATAAATCCTAAGTTTGAAAAGAGAAAGAACAGCAACTTCTCTTTTTCTTTTATTTCTTTTTTTAATGGAATGTTTCTGACCACCTGTGTTTCAGAGGATGTGCTACTGTGAAGGCTTCGATATCACAGAAGTAAAGCTCCTGCTATTACCTCTCACCAGAGATCCTAAATCCTTTAGCACTTGAGAGCCAAATCAAAGCTCAATTCAAGTGAGAGTCTGAGGCTTTTGCTACTATGGGATGTGATGTTTCTGAGGTACCTGGTTGTATGTAGGGAAGCCATGGGTAAGCTATGATGGCAGGAATTAAAGGTCTGCTCCAAAGCCCGGAGACTTCAGTGGGTCCCCAATTAGCCCTTATGGTGTGCTTTTCTCTTGGTGGGGAGTTGGCAAGAAGGTCATAAATAAACCTGGCTCAGCCTCAGGGAGCTGTGTTGCATTTGGTTCATGCATGGACAAGTGCTTTCACTCTTCCAGCCTGCTTTCTCATCTCATAATGTACGTAGGATGACCAAAATCTGGGTGCCACACTTATGAAAAAGTGATGCAGGAAGATTTCTTGTGCACAGGTTGGTAAGTTGAGCCCTGTACCCGACCCATTCAGAGAACTGCAGATCCTATTATTCGTTATCTGCAACCCCACAGGAGAGGAGAGTTTATTTACAAGTTGCAACAAAATTAAAGCTGGAGAAACAAGTTGGCTAAAAAGACTGCAAGAGAGATGGACATTGAGATTGGAGGAGCTGGAGGGTGCGGTTTCACCAGCCACTGTATAGTGGTATTAGCTGTTAAGGGATTAAGCATGTTTTGGTAGGTTGATACAGAAAGGAGATGAGCATCTGAAACCTTCTGTGAGGCTGAAGATGCCCAATACCTCCCGAGTCTGGTTGCAACACGTTTGTGTTTTATCTGCATGATCAGCACCTGACTGACTCTGCTGCTTGTAATGCAACATAAGCCTTAAGGTTCACTAAATTCCCTGTGCTCTCATGGGAAGGTACAACTTGCACGTGCACTGAATTGCTACCTGGAAAAAAACCCCACAAAACCAAACCCTTGCTGAAATAGCATCATCAGAAAGAGATATGGTTATCTAGGCTTTTGGTTAACTCATCTGTAGTGCTCAGTAATAATAAAAAGATGGTGCTTTGGGGCTGGGGTAGGTGTGCGTCTCTTCTACCAGAGGGAGTTAAAAATAATAAATAAAATCCTCATGCATAGGTAGCTGGTTCAGGTGATGAAATAGTCAACATGGCACTAATTTGCCACTGGAGCAGAAATGTCAGGAAGGATTGTGAAAATGAACTGTTGGTAGCAATTATATTGATAACCTACCATTCCCAGAAGCAGAGAAATCAATCTTGTGCTGACAAGACTCTGTCAAATTTCTATGAAAATCAGAAAGGAATCAATATTTGTTGTGTGATAGAAATAGCTGTAAGGACTTTCTTGGGTTTTATGGTTTTCCCCTTTCCTTATTTTTTTTTTCTTATTCTACCAAACAGCATGGCTGACATCACTGTGAATGAAAGAAGTAAGAGAAATGTTAAAAAAACAAGTGTCATTAGATACGTAGAGTGGCCGCCTGACTAACCTGTCTTTCTTTATACTTAGCTGTATGTAGTATTTTAATAGCTTTGACATTTAGGAAGAGTGCTTTCTGTGAGTCCCTTGTGCTGTGCTGTGGAGTGTGGGGGGGGTTACATTACTGAGGTTGAGTTTTATGCTTTTCCTCTGACAGCTCTGCATCAGAGCATTAGACACAATTTACCTTTTGTCCTGGCATTAGTCAACCAGATGAGTTCATTGCTCTGTCAAAGGAACACTCTCTACAGCTTCACCTCCATGGCTGATCCTTTACCCTCAGCTCTGTGCCAGGTGATAATTTCATTTTGTAGTGAATGAAAAGTTTTGATGCTCCACAAACTTGTCTTCCCCTTTTTCTTTATAGAGATGCCACAAAAACTTACATCAGCTCACAATCTTCTCAGACTCTGGTTTCCAGCCCTTTGGTGTGTCGCTAACCATACACTTTGCACTGCATTTCATTTTAGTTTTCACACTGTTGTGGATTTTATTTTAGTTCTAACACATATGGAAAGAGAGCATTTGGACCTCAAGAGAGCTTTCCATTCTGAAATATAAGTGAATTTGTGGTTGGGAAGCTGAAATAAAAACCAAGTGTTTTGAACGCACTGAATTTTTTTTTCTTCAGATTTTCAGTTTGCTCCTTTGAGAAGTTTCTTTTTTAACCCAGTTTGGAGTGGGGACAACTGTAGAAATGTTCTGACACCTGTGAGCTGAAATGGGTTATGCAAACTTACAGTGATGGAAATAAGGGAATAAAGTTGACTGTCCCATCTGCATTCTGTTGCTTCCTTGCTCCTCACTGTTCTGAGAAGAAAGCATAATATTTGGCAAAATCACCCATAAAACTATCGTGAAGCCATCTGAATCCTACCAGATTATAAAGGACTGCAAAAGGGATGAAAGAGATGGTTAAAAGTTCATGAGCTGAAACAAAATCGTCTACCATTAGTTGGGAATTTGCCCCTTTCAGCAGAATGTGCAAGAAAACCAGAGGCTTTGGAATATATTAGATTGGGAGCATTAAGTTTAACTAGAAATTGCTAAATGAAATGTTTAATAAAATCTCAATAAGAAAAGAAAGAACACTTTGCTCCTTGAAGCCATATCTCCTAGGAAATGTATATGAACCCAACCATCTGGGCAGAGCATTTACCGTGTATTGCAAATTTGTGTGATAGAGATATGTAATGGTAGTCTGAACTGCTAGAGAGCCAAACCTGCAAAGGTCCAGGCAGGACCAATTTATTCTTGCCATGAATAACACTCAGGACAAAGTTGCATACTGTATAAAATGCTACATTTCCACAAAGAACAGTGAGTGCTGGAGGGCAAGAGAAGGTTTGCTTTTTCATAATGAGGAAATAATGTAAATATGTGTAATCATAGAGCGCTGTTTGAGGAACACCAAGGGACAAATACTACCTGCTCCCTCTCTCACTGGGTCCTTGTCAGATGGCATTTAAAAGGGCACTGAAAGGCCCAAATTGAGCTCTTGCAGGCATATCTCTGAGCTGGAGCAGGGGGATGTGGGTAAGAGGAAAGTGCTCTGGCATCCTAGGAGCATCTGTGGTTTGGAGGGTGCCTATAACGGGTGCAGTAGCTTTACATGTAGTTGCAAAAATGCTTTTTCCAGTAGCAGGGGTTGTTAAGATTACCCTGATATCTAATGTCTGCTGCCCTCTCTAATTCTTCCTCCTTTTGTCTTTCTAATGGCTGAGATTTTTAAGTAATTTCAACGTGGGGAAGCAATAGTGTACTGCTGTGACTGTAGAGGCAAGAAATCTGGATAGCAAAGCCTGCTTTGTTCTACAGTAAATGGATGTAAGGAACATGTACTTGCCATAATTAGAATATTGCAACAGTCTTTGCAAGTCTTAATTAGCACCACCAGATTAGCAACTCAAAGAAAACTGTAATGCCAGCACCTAACAAGCTCCTTGAGTCAAAGGAAGCTAATCCCAAATTACTCATAAATGACTCGCACGCTGTGAACAGAGAGTAGGGGAAGCAACTCCTGAAAAAAACAAATGGAAAAGCAGCTCTTCCATTGGAAATGGGGTAAAATGAGTTGAATTTGCCATGCAGAAGCTCACACATCAGAATTGCTCTTTGGGTTCACAGGCTGGCCTTGCTCTGAAAGGTTTTGAACAGAACTGGTCCTGTTGGTAAAATGAATCCCATAATGCAAAAAAAAAAAGCTTTTGAAATTAGAAGGTTGTTTTTTTGTTTTTTTTTTCTGGATATTGGATTAACATGAGAAGCCTGACTTGGAAATTTTCAGGAGTTTAAAATGCCCAGCAGTCATTGTAAATCAAGTTTATTTACAGCATTTCATTTCCAGTTTCTTTAATCCTAAATTAACCTACCTTCTGAAAAGGAAAAGATATTCTCCTCCATCAAAAGGAATGGTGTTTAGCAGTGTCACAATATCCCATTCTTTCAACTTTTTCTTAAAAGAAAACTTGCTGTAAATGAATATCTTTCCATGAATAGCGGAGCTATAACAATGTGTTACTTTCTTGTGGAGAAATGTGTCTTTGTAAGATACCCAAGAGTATTCACAGTGAATGAGGCTCCATAGGAATTAACGCATTGTGTTTTGTCATCCTGGTACATTTTTAATGCTTTCAGTGCAGCAAAATGCATGTTGAACCGGTCATGCCTGGAATATTCTGTGTCATGTCAATGTTCCTGTTGTGTAGAACAGTAACTTTTGTGTGTTTCTTGTTGAGATACTCCAGCATGCTTTGGAACTCCTCCTTTCTTGTTGAGTGCATGCTAAAATATAATTCTTTGTAACTTTAACTTCGGAAGTTGGGATTTTTCTGTCTTTCTTCTAAGGCAGGCCAATGCTGCTGCATATAGCAGCAAAGCTTCGTTGGCAGCGACTGGGTCTAGCACTGGAAACGCAAGAGTAGCACAGCCAGTTTACTTGCTAGAAAAGGTATTACCTTTTCTACTACTGATTGGCCAAGCAGGTTGCAAACCTTTTTTATAAAAGTCTTTGTATCTGGCAGAAAAATGACAAATATGCTTTTGGTGTCCCCATGAGACACGCATATTTCGGTGTACAAAATTTCTTCATACAGTGAAATGGGTCTCTGGATTTCCCCAGAGCAATGGGAGTCTTTGCATACTTTCATGCTTCATTCTTTTGTGCTCCTCTCTTGTCCAGATATAATCCTTTGTTTATTTTACTCTTCTATCTCCTAAATACAGACAGTAAAATTCACCGATGCCCGTGGTCATCAAATTATTAAATGTTTGTCCATCAAATATAGAGACTGTTATTTTCAAAGACAGATGTTGAGTTATACTCCTTAGGTTTATTACTCTGTCTCTTAAAGGTAAGTTTGGCTTTGTTTGACTTCCAAAGTAGAGATAAAGAATCAAAATAATGCTGAAAAAACAAGTGGTCTTTTCTTTCTTTTTTTTCTGTTGTTTTCTTTTTGGTTTTTTGCTTGTTTGGTTTGAAACTTGGCTTGTATATCTTGTTCTTGTGCAACAAGCTTTGAAATTCTTGATTGAAGAATGGAAGGTTGTCAAATACAGGGCCATTGTCTGGTTTGAGGCCAAGGATAAGGCATCTTTTATCTTTTTTTTTTTTTATTAATTCTTTTGCTATTTGATTACAAATGATATGTGGTTTCTGTTAACTATTCATCAAAGATAATGTTTTGGTTTGTGCTGACAGCTTTGTGCTGTTGCTGAAGCACTTTTAGCACTTTGCAGACAACATTTGAAGTCTGGTAAACCAAAAAAAGGGGGAAAATTCAGGACCCACTGTCTAATCCAACCTCCTGCAGATTCAAATCTGAATTGCAAACTTCACTCAAACTTTCTGAAGTTTCTCCAGGCTGCCATGTTAGACCTTGGCCCTCTCTTAAAGAACTATCCTCTAGTTTTGCTAGAGCATCTCCATTTAACTTTTGGAGCTCAGGTATGATAGTCACTTGATAATCAGTTGCCCATCTATTGAAACTGACCATTTCTGCTCTTGTTGCAGTATGGGTAGTAACACCCTTTAAGAAGCCGCAGCATGTGGTTTCTCAAGCGTTAATCCTGAAGCAGACATAGAGCAATTCTTCACATTTTTATATAGCCTTATGATTAAATCTTCCTGCCCAGATTTGGACTAAAGGTTCTTAAATATCTCTTGTTTCAGTTTCAAGCAACGGTCATTTACTTTTCTTTCCAAAATGGCTTTTGGAAAAGTCAACCATATGCCTCATTGCTTATAAGAATAATAAATACCTCTGGGCTTTAGCAAATCCTTAGCTAAATGACTCCAGGGTCAATTTTCTCTAATAAATGTAGTCACTTGCTGCATGCTAATTTGTGAAGGAAAAAGAACAAAGGTGATGTGTATTGAAGAGTGACTTTATAGTGGATTTCATGAGAATGAAATGTCTCACCCTAAATCCAGAGAAGGGGTTCCGAGCCCTCTCTTACCTGCCTTTGCCTGACTCTTCTTAAAAGGAGTTCCTGAAGTATGGTAGATGGTCATGAATTAAATGCAAATGGGCACTAACCAGATTGGTCCACGTTGGTGTGCAAAAGACAAGTGCTGACCACAAGCTGTTAACAATTCTGTCATGTTTTTAGCCTGGGCTCTGAGGCAAATCAGACCAAACTCATCACAGGTGCCTCACCTGTACCTGAGAGCAGGGTCTGAGCTCAGTGTTACCTTTCTCTGTCCCCCTCCTGCCTTAGGGGGTCACTGAACCTTGCACTTACCCTCGGGCCAAGGCAAATAACCATTTCAGCTGTCTGTATCTCAGTTATTCCTTTCTTGACCCAATTAACTCAGTTGAACCTTACACTTGCAACTTCTCTTTGAAAGGGAAGAACAAAAGGAAAATACTTGCTGCTTTGGCTGATGAGCTGATCACAAGAATAGCAGTGACAAATGGCTGCATTTACTGCAAAAGCTTTCATACTTCGCATTTGATGCTGCTGTTAAAGGTTTAGTTAAGAACAACTTAGAGTTTCAAAGTGCTCTGAGCACTGACGGTCAGCAGTTGTCAAATAAAATGGAATGGCAGCGAGCAAGGCAGCACTTCAAAGAGGTCTTTCTTGGACACAGACAGACAAGACTCCAATTGAGGTGCTCCAGAGGTCCTTCAGCTCTGACCTCATAAGATAATTAGTGATAAAGGATTCAGAATCTTTTCTTTGTGTTCAAACTTTTGTTTCTCTGTCTAAAGGGATAGTTCTATACTGAACAGAAACATAAAACAGGCACTGGGACTTGAAGGAAGGTTTCTGAATGTCTATGCAGGGACTGGAAACACTTCTCTGGTTGACTTTTTTTAATTATTTTTTTTTTTTAAAAGAAGCTCTCCAGAGGTAACAGAGCTCTTGCAGAGGCTGGTAACAGTGGGTCAGTGTTTTTGATGGCTGAGTGTCACTAGATCTAGTTCAAAATCCTCTGGTGCAACAAGGGTACGTCAGAGCATGCAGATTCATTGGGATATTAGTGTCCCAGGGAGACTATGGAGACTATCTTGACTGATGAGAGGCTGACAGAGTCCTCTCTGGCCTATTGACGGTTTGCTTTGCTCTGTAAGACCCCAAGATAATGAAGAGACCACTCCTCTGAGATGGCAGCTCCAAGACTTCCCAGTCAGCTGTCTGTCTGGGTCTTCTTACTCCGTTGGTGGGTTGAAAGGGAGACAGAAGTCTAAAAACTCTGAAAAATAGTGTGTCTTGGGCTCTGAATTCCTGGACCATTGGAGGTTACCAACGTTTCCAAACTAGAATAAAGTGAAATGCTGAAACTCCCCAACTCTCTGGGAATTATCATTCTCTGCACAACTCCCAGATATATTTAGAAAATTAATTTCAGGCTCTTCTGGTTTCAGCTTTTTCCTCTTTTTTTCTTTAAAAGACCCCAGAGCTGAATTAACTTCCAGGATCTTCAGCATGAATTCAGCCTCTACTGCTGCTGTAATTGCCAGATGAGCACTGTGTGAAATGAACCCCTGGTCTCACATGGGTCTTCTCATAACAATAGCCATTGTCTCAACTGATGCAGATTGGCTTTTTCAGCTGAAGTCTCATTAGAGAGCTATGAATAACAAATGAGTCTGGGAGATGATTTGTCCTTTCCTCCCTATTACAGGATAAGGCCAGGTAGGAACCAAATGTCCTCAATAGGGCAGCAAGGCCTGCTCTCTAGATAAATAAATAATTTCAGCTTTGAGAGCTGTCAAACCAGAGCTTAAGACCAGCACAGAATTCAAATAGAACTTTTGCACAGGTACAAACATAAAATAAACTGAGAGGAGTCAGTGCTGAGCAGTGCAAAAAGCACAGGGATGCTTGCAAGTTCTCACACTATGCTCTGTGCCAAGGCAAGTGTTTCTTCCTCTTCCTCTCATCTCTGAGCTGGGGTTGACAGTGTTATACCTCATAATGGTGTTGTAAAGGAGGAATCACTCAAGCATGAAGTGATAGGAGAGAACTCTAAAATAAATAACAAATTCTAACACTAGGTGTAACATCTGAGAAGTTGTTTATTTTAATAAAGGACAGTATTTTATTTCCCTGATGAATTTCCCTGGTATTTCCGAATTTAGCCCTAGAAGCGCCAGTTGTGCGAGAAGTAAGAGTTATATTCTACTTCTGCTTTCCAATAACATGTCCTGTGTAAGTGAGCATTTTCTTGAGGGCTTTTTTGAGGGAAGACATTGACATGACAGCTTTAGATGGGATCAAAAAATACGTGGACTTATTATGTTGTC
>JAOTQQ010000002.1:9049055-9063763 GCA_026546715.1 Gallinago undulata | reverse complement strand
GCACTGCTGTCATAGAGGGGTAGAATGGATTTGTGGTTATTGCCTATTAGTAAAGACAGGTAATGTTCTGCCTTATTCATATCTCAGCCATCCCTAGTTGTGGATGGGCAGAAGCAAAGCTTACAATTTCTGGGGAGAGGCAACACTTCACATTTCTTTGGTGAACCTCTGCTCAGGTCAACAGGGAGAACCCTTTCCCCTCTCTCTCTTTTTTTTTTTTCTTTTTTTCTTAATTTATTTTTTATTATGCCATTGTGGAGCCTGTGTGAGTTTCAACTTGTAAATCCTTCACTAGCGTTAAAAATTATAGAGAAGGCTGAGGAGATAACGAATGGGTTTAAACAGTACTTTGAACTGTAAGTTGAAGCTACCAGAGTTAATAAAAATGAAGATGAATATAAATATTTGTGGGCTGGTGGTGCAGGAATACCGGGGCGGGGGGGGATAAGGTAAGGAAAAGTGAAGAGAGAAATGACAGTGGCTACCCGGTCTATATAGAAATACCTTAAATCCAAATGAATGTATAGAAATGGTAATAAGTTTCTTCAACTATTTGAAAAAATGTAGAGAAAAATGGGAAAATTCAAGGGTTAAAGTTAGAGGATTCCTCGAATAAAAGGCTGAGCCTTTATAAGTCAAGTATACTCAAAAGACATGCTTATAAAAAGATGCACAGCAAACCTAGGCATACTATACAAAATAAACACTAAAGCACTACCGACTATAGTAATAATTGAAGCAGTGTGTTTCAAAGGAAGCAAAAAGCTGGGGAAGCCAAAGCTCAGCTTGAACTGCTAAATTAAAGCGAAGAAGAATCAATTTATTGGAAAGTACAAGGCAAAACAAGGAAGATTACATTTGCTGAACCTGACAAAGAGCATGTTGGTAATTGGCATGGTACAATGTGGTGCCCTGGCAGAGCTCCCAGTTTGCTCCCAGTGAGCTGGTGCCCCTGCACCGACCGGCACAGGGCCTGTAGCTCAGGGCTGGGCAGCAGTGCCAGGATGAAGCACAGTGCCTTTCCATGGGCTGCATCCAGCACAGAGGTGGTTCAAGAACTTAAATGTGCCCTAAAAGATAAACAGGAATATTTCTGTGTGAATGGCAGGTGGTGAGTTTCATCCCAGGGTAGACAGAATTTTACTAGTGATTGTGAGCAACATGGAGAGCCCACCAATTGACCTAAGAAACCGCTTGCCTTGTGCGTGACCCAGCACTTGCAAGATCAAGTGAGGTGAGATCAATCAGAGTTCCCACTCATTCAGGATCTGGGCAGATAAATAGTTGCCTTGAGAGCAGGAAAACACGCTTTCCCTTCCTGACTCTGCTCCAAAGCTAATGAGGGCAAATAGCTCCAGATGTTGTCTGCGCTGGAAGGAGCTTTGATGTTCCTCTATACATTTTAGGACAGCAAGGCATCATGTTGGCAGGTAATATCAGCAGTGAAGATTCTCAGCCTCTTAGGCTACATCTTGTCGAGGATGTTACTCGTGTCTGGGCTAATAGATGAGCGTTTCTCAGACATCGTAATGCTGGGGGGCACCTGCAGCAGAGGAACACAATTTTTCCTCATTATTGTGCGTATGAGGCACAGAGAGTGTGGTCTGTGCAGAGGTGTAAAGGAAGATTCCTTTTGCGTTTGGACAGGCTGTTATTTCCTGATTGCATTTAATTTTTATGAGGTTTTTGAAACTTGTTGTGGGCTGTATTTCCTTCTTCTTGACAAGACGCCCCAGGCTACGTTATTCCTTGTGATACCTACACTGCTCACCAAGACTGTGGCAGTGTGTTTTGATCACCCGCTTTGCTCACAGTTATGCTGTGCTCCCTTGCAGAGGCAGCAGGGTGAGCCAGGGCTGGGGGGACTGCTCTGAACCCAGGGTACCTGGGCATCTTCAGGGCATGTGTGGGGTGAGGAAAGCAAAGATCACGGGAATGGGAGGCACAGGGTATTGAGCTGGATGGTTTAACTTTTCCTGAAGATCATGCAATGAGGAGGAGAGGACAGCCAGGACATTGGTTTCAGAAGCAATAGTAAGCCTTTATTAGGGTCCAAAGTGCACCGTACAGTGTCTAGTGATTCAGAAATTTATTGAACAAATAAAACCAAGTAATGAATTTGGCTGAAACGACAAAGCGAGTGGGAAGACAGCTGGTAAAGTCATCTTTTTCTGTGGCTTTTTTTTTTTTTACCTTGTTCTACTTCACTTTGAGTTGTATGTATTTCAGAAGTTAATTATTTTAGATTTTTTTGTGAAGCTCAGCAAAAGGTGTTTATCATTGTACCCATTTCAAACCTTCAGTGAACTCAGGGCCATGGTAAAAAAATACATTACTAAAAGAAGTCACGCTTTTCAGATGCTCAAAAAGTTTATTTGGAACTAACTGTAATATTATTTGTAGCTATGACAATGCTCAATAGTGCTTGACTATTAGAAATGTAAAGTAAACTGGGAATGAGAAAAGAAAGAAGAAACACGCCAAGTAGTAATACCAAGCAGAACAATATGTGAAGAAATCAATATTCCTACTTGTGCAGCTCCCACACAGGAATGCCAGTGATTTTCTCAGTTATTGTGAAAAGCACAAAAATAATAGTTGCTGCAGTAAGGAAAGCATTTAAAAGAAGTCATGGGGAAATTCGCAATGATGGAAAAAAGCAGGCTTAAGGTTGCTCATTTCAGCTCCATCGGTGATCTGTTGTTAGAATACATGGGAAAAGAGGCTGCCATGCTACTTGCTCATCTTACAGGTCCCTGACCTAGTCTCAACTGAGTCCAAACTAATTTCTTTCTTATGATTACATGATCAAAGCATGAAGTATTTTAGCAAGTTTGATATAGTAATAAGAGAACACTTGCCACCACGGGAATTAGGTACATGGCATTCTTAGTGAATTTCAAGGATGTTAGTTAAAAAGCAAGAGGTTTTTGGGGGCTTTGCTAAATTTTATGTTTCCTCCCAGATGTCAGTCCTAAATTGGTAGAACATGGAATCTGTATATTTAAGAACTTCTAAGAAAGCACTTGGCACAAAAGTATTCTCTTAAAAAGAATGATAAAAGAGTCTTGTGGCAATCACCGATAGAGCTTCAGTAAAATGCGTGGTCACAGGTATTAGCAGATGAGCTGCAATCAGAAGATGGCAAACAATCCATGGATCTTTGCAAGGAAGTACATCTTGGAACATACATACAAGACAAACAGTAACATGCTTTTCCATGATGCCTGGTTTAGAGACTTTTTGTTATGGCAAAGCTGAAGGGAATATGGGCATTTAGCATTCCAGATCGCTTTTGCAAATCTCTGTTTTTGTTAAAATACAGCAGAGGAGGGTAAGCAATTGCAGCAAGTCACCTCATTTATAATTTGTTAATCACACAGTGAAAATATTTTATCATAAATGTATGAATGCCTAAGAGGAATGCAGCAAGAACGTATATTAAACTTCTGTGACTTGTTCTGCGTTTGCATTTCTGTCTGACAGAAAAAACTTGAAACTTGTGTAGTCATATCTTTCTTCATTCTAAATCCAGAAATTCTTGAAGATACTCATTAGATCATGCAAATCATGAGGAAAAAAATACAATCAGGTGCAGATTTCTTAAGGTTTGCTCAGGGAATGAAGAAAACGGGGACATGAGAGTTGTAGAAAGCATTTTGTCCCTGCCATGCTGCCTTTGGCTTGTGCAGACTCCTGAGTTATATAGGAACCATCTGGAAAGACTGCAATAAGTACTGTACCATTTTTTGCAGTATAAATTGTTTCTTGTTAGACTAGAAATAAGTTATCAAACATCCTGCCTTAATAATCTTTGCAACATGAGAAGCATTACTAAAGCATCTACTTTCTCAGAAGAATTGCACAAATTATTCAGGCTGTGTTTGGATTTTAAAAGAAATATAAAAAATTGAAAGCACTCGTAAAGGAAATTATTTCTTTCTGTTACTTCAGAAATGATTGTTTGAAAACACAGCAACCTTGTAACGACATTCTTGGCAGAGTCAAAATCAACTTCTTATGTCCTGAACTATTACTGAAGTAACACTGATTGTCTGTATGAGTGAATGGTTCTTTTAAGAGTCCATTAAATATTAAAAAAAAAAGAAAAAGTGTTTATTCACATAAGACCTTACTACTTTTATGTCAAACAGGAGAGTACAGAAAGGGACGCTCTGAGAAGTAAGCCTATTTCACTTAATGACAGCTCTCTGCCTACCTTTGCAGGCATCTCTTGTAATGTTCTTCCATCCCTGGCTAGGAGCAGAGCTACTAGGAGCACATCACTGCTCCTAAAGTAACCATGGAACTAGTGCAGGGATAAAGGTGCTGTTAATTTTCCTTCAAATAGGAGTATGTCTTTTTGTACCTTTTGCATGGAAGAAAAACATGCAAACTCTTGCTGGCTTTGTCAACCACAGAAATACAGTGTTGCTACTGTGCTCTTGCCTAGGGTTGTTTATTCACAGTGTCAGGCTTCAGTAGTCCCAGTGTTGGGTTAATTTCTGCCAAAACGAAGGCATTCCGATCTGCATGCCCACAATGAAGCCAAATTAGGTCCACTGTGGTTTCTTGCATGCAACTGGATGCAACTCTCAGTAATAGCTTTTTTCTTTTGGTCAGCCATGAACCAGTATAAAATTTCAGGAAAAGAGCTATAAGTATTAAAAGCAACCACATTCATGTAATTGCAGAAGATGCACAGGTTACCAGTGTACCCCTCCAAAGTAGTAAATGGGGTAATTAAAGAGGGCGGCCTCAGAAAGAAGCTGTAGGGTAGGACTTGTCTCTGGGAGCACGTCTCCAAAGCTCTCTGCAGGCTTGGAGTGCTTTGGCTGGCTGCCATTTCCCCTCCTCTGCCATTCGGTTAAATGCCACCACCACCTGAGTGGGTGTTCGGGCTGTTTCTGCAAAAGAGTGGGCTCTTAACGCATGGGGAAGTGGCTGTGACGAGAGCTGGCCCCGTCCCAGGGGCTGGAAGTGTTGCAGGTGGGAGTTTGTGGTGGATGTCCCCTTTTCTGGCCTTTCTGCTCTTGACACTGCAGGGTCACAGTTGTGTTATTATGACATCATCTAGAGATTAAAGATGAATTGTGCCAAGACTTGTGAAAAAACACGTTAAGGAACAATGTCCTGAAGAACTTAATTCTAAATAAGAAAAAAACTGGTGAAGAGTAAGAAAGGACATGGAGGGACAAAGCCTCACGAAAGGTCTCACAGCAGGGCTCGGTGGCAGAGCTGGCAATTAGAGCTGGTCAGAAAAGTCAATCTTTTCCCCAGCAAATGTTCTCCTTGAAGGCAAAAAGTGAAATTAAAAGTTCGACAGCCTGACTCTTTGCCTCCTCAGTTCTCCATGGTCTCTCAGCTATCAGAGAGATATCCAAACCTTGATTTGGAACAAAACATCCTAGTCCATTCCCTAAAGTTGTAGCTAAAAGCATATGGCAGGAACACCTAGAGCATATTTATCAAGCAAATCTCTTCACAGATGTCAGGAGTACTTACTGAATACTCAAAGTATTGACTGCTGTGTTTAGTAAATCATACACATTTAGCCAGCTAACATCTTGGTGGAAACTGACTGGTTATAAGGCAAGTGATATCCTGTTTCTAGGGGTTTCTGCTGAAGATCTTCAACCCAACTGGAGTTCACCTAGAAATGTAAGAACTATACTAACAACATACAGAGAGATCAGAGCTAAGGACTTCCTCATCTGATGCTCGTTAATTTATTCAGAAGAGTTAGAAGAACAAAAGCACTCCAGAGTGGTGGAGCAAGAAAATGCACAAAAATCCAGGAAAGATGCCTTTCACCCACCTGAGCTGCATCAGCCTGAGACTTTTTCTGCAGCTGTACCTGCTTTAGGACCTTGCTGGCTATCCTTAACTCCTGAGGCTGGGATAATCCTGCTGCTGTGTGTCCTGCTCTAAGGTCTATGCAATTTCCAGCATTTCTGCCACCTTACCTCAGCTGAATTTACCCCAGGTGAAATCATCTGACCTGCAGGAAGGCTTGTGTGTGAGTTCTTGCCTTTTTGCTCTCCCATTTTGGCAGCCTTGCTGTAGCCAACCATCCCTGCTTTGTTACCACAGACCTTGTCCAACCATTCACCTCGCCTGTAGCTTTCCCAGTAGCCAGCCCTTTTCTCCAGCGTATTGCTGCCAGTTCCTGACTTGCAGCCTGCAGAGACTCCTCTTGCAGCCCTTGCTGCTGCTGTGCTTCAGCTGGTTTAGGAATTGGCTTAAATCCTCACTAGAAACCTTCAGCGCTGCTGGATGGCATTTGTCACTCTCAGTTTCCCAAAGCTGCTGCTATAGATGCATCTGCACAGGGACTCTGTCCTTTGGTGGTTTTTAAGGGGCACTGTTCTCTGCTGTGTTATCAAAGGTGTTAACTGTCTTCTCCAGGTTGTCCTAGGCTGACATCTGTCTATATTAAACAATTATTTAACTTTATACTTTGCTCAAGCATATAGAAACATAACCCTGTAAAAAAGTACAGTGCTTCCATCAAAGGCATAGTTCAGCTTTTTCCTCTTCTTTTATCTTTCATTTTGTCTTCTGCGAAGTCTATTAAAAATCAATAGTTCTGCTTTAAATTTAAACTTCTAAAAATGTCTAGTTTTGTTGATACGGTATTTGATAACTGAGATATTTCTACTAAGGAAGTCAGTGAAAATATTCTTCAGGATAATGTTTCAACCACATCTTTCAAGCATTATGTTGCACCTTATGCTAGGCTATAAAATGATTTGGAATTGAAAACGTATTCTGAGTGATAAAAGTATACTTTTTGTTTTGCTTGCCTTTTCTCTTGAACACACTTTGCTGCTAAGCCTCTTCACCGCTTTGGTCACTCCATAAAGTTGTATGCCCACTTTTTAAGGAGTTTGTAACAGTTTTTGTTGGAGAGCAGAAGAGTTTGCATGCTATCTTTGGTTCTTGGAAGACCAAGCAGTAACTTACCTCGTCACTGAGAGGAAGTCCTTGGGAATTTTTATTTTCCTTCTGGTGCTCATCCTTGTTTCTCAGAGTGTTTCATGGGCAGCTGTTCTCGGCCATCTGTTGCACAGTCTGGGGTGCTGTTTGAGCACATATGGATTAAGATACGGTAGTCGGGATTCGGTGGTTTGAGTGTGAGTCTGATGCTGGGCTCATGAATTGCCTCCAGCTCAGCTGTTAAGTACGTGGCTGACGGTTTGGAGCTGGATGCGGCTACCAAAGATAATGATCCTTATCTGGACTAATTCGATGGGCTTTCTAAACTTGAGGCAAACACTTGATTTAACCAAGATTTCTTTCTACCTCATGTATGTGTTTGTATATGTATGTACGTGCTCTGTCACAGAATAACTGTCACGTGCCTTGTGGTAGCATGACCAGAGCATTGCAAGGCCTAGATTTCTAGGCTGAAATCTGGTTCAGACGAATGAATAAACTGCCCTGGATTTAGAGCAGTAGCAAGCAGAGGTTAGTTGCTTGTCTTAAAAAACAACAGGCAGAGCTGCTGCCTGCCATGACTGTCTCACCTCTCCCCTCTGCCTTCAGGGGCTGGAAGAACCTTCATGCGGTCTGAAACTGCTGCCCTAGACAGGGAATGTATCGTGTATTTTCAGTACTTGCCTTCTCTTCAGTCTCCTGTCAGGATGACTTGCACTTCCCTGAGCTGCTCATGCCTTGGCCAGGGTTGTGGGAATTTCTGAAAAAGGACTGTCTTTCCTAAATCACTGCTGTTGCTCAGGACTAGCTGGGTCAGGTTAATCTGTCTGAGGTCTTCTCGGTATATTGCCTTAATGGCAATTAACCACTGAGGTGGTTCTCCTTTCTCCTTAGATCTTTTATTTTTGTTACTTGAATTCTTGTACCGTAGTCGTTTGCCCTGACAAACAAAGCAGTGCTGACAGACAGGACTTTCTTGGATTTTAGAAAAGTTCAGGGAAGTGCTAAAGTTATGAAGAATTATTTTAAAATAATGAGTCAGGCAGAATAATTGGCATAAATACAGTCAGTGTTTACAGCCACATTTATATGCAGAAGTGATTTTTGGGTCACTGTGGTATAAATAACAACGGCATAACTAAAATGTTAACATTCTTTTTGTGTTTTCCAACTCATTTTCCGTCTTGATGGCTACACTTCAGATCAGGGCAAGTAAAGCCATAAGGGCAGAACAGGCAACAATGTTTTAAGACTGAGAAACGCAACTCAAATATCTAGGGTGCAGACTACAAGGTAGTTTAGCTTTGAACTTTGAGCTCAGCGTAAATTAGCTGGCGCTGAGCTTCCTGCTTTGGTGTCTTCGTTAGGTGCCTGGGTTTGCAGCAGATCTGTTAGATGAGGCTGGGCATTTCTAAACTACACTGCAGATAGGACGGCTCACTTCGCTACCCTTCAGCTTCTGAAGGGGAACACAAATCGCAGCAGGAAATGGATGGGGCTGCAGTACAAAGTCAGCACAAAAAAGAAGAAAATTGCATATCATATCCTCTGCACACCCCCATTTAAATAACACTGATTCAGCCTTGGGAACTTGAATGTGTCATGGCCAGGCCAATTACTGCACCTTTTGAGTTATAATGGAAAGGTGTGATGTTCAAGCCCATGCTCCAAGCATGCTCGGGGACTTTATTACTCAGCTTACAGTAAGATCCTGAGTTACTGGGTGAGCTGTGCTTTATTGGGACTACTGAAGAGGCTATAAAAACTAAACAGAAAGAAAAAGCCCTGTTCATCCTGTCTATGATCTCTTTAAATTACCTTTGCAGATTTGTAGACCTAGGGGTTAGCTGGAGGCCAGTCTGACCTTCTGCAGGCATCTGAACAGCCTCCAGGCTGCCCCACGTCCTGCCTGGTGCAGTCAGCTCTCCCTGCTGCTGTCAGGGACCGCCAGAGCATGGTGGTACCTGGCCTCCACTCAGATGCTAATCCAGCCTAGTTTCTCCTTACCTTGAAAGACTGGCTGGTTGCATTTCTTTTTTCTGTGTTACTGAAGTGAGTGGGCTCAGGACCCAGGGAGTAGAGCACCATTCCAAATATCAGTAGGGTTTAGGAGATAATACCTAATATTTAGGATGTCCAGATATTCTTAAGCCACATCATACAGTTACTGTGGTTACTGTAGAATCTGCTTCTGGATTTTTTGATTTAGGTTGGTGGTGTGCATTTAAGCAAACAAACTAAAAACAACAAAAAAAAACCACAACCAAACAAAAAGTTTTTTTGTTTGTTTCCCAGCTAGTGTAAATATTGTTTCCCGCAGTTCTCCAATTCCCTACTGTTCTTCCCTTCTAACGAATAATTTTTCTACCTCCTGCTTTAACTTCTGTTAAAACCCTGCAACTTGTACTTGTTTCATGTTGATTTTCTTCTCCTTGTTCCCAAGGAGCTTAGATGCAGGTGTGTAAATCGTGGATGATGATAGTTTGCTGTGACAGGTGCTTGAAGGAACCGTCTTTCCAGCTGTTTTCCAGCTTTTGCCATCCAGTGCTATCAGGACTCTGCTCTGTTCTCCTGCTGTGCAGTTCTGTATTGTTTCACTTCAGCTGGAAATAAACAAAAATAAATAAAAATCCTAAAGCAGTCAGGCAACTTGATTGTGGGGTGGAGTGTGGCCATCTCAACTGAGAGGTGATGGAGATGAAGAGGCAAAGCATGGGATAAGAGCTGATGGGTTGGAAGAAAAAGCCCAGGATTAGAGATCACATTTTCAGAAGAGTCTTTATGAAAAAAATGGATATTACTCCATGAGCTCATGACTTGGATGCTGTGTTGCCCTGGCATGTAAATCCTGGACTGCTTCCTGTTACTAGTGTAAAGGATACACATTGGATGTAAATGGTGGTCAGCCAAGATTCATCAAAGCATATAAATGATTGACCAGTAGGGTTCAATCCATGCCAATATGCCAGGGATTACAGCCAGATTAGTTCTTCATTGCTAACTAGATCCTGCTGTAAAACTTCCCACCCTCATATGTACCTGCTGGCCAGTGCTTTGAACTGAACATTTCCTGCTCTGGATGGAGGGAGGGTGTTACCAGCTGGCTCTTTAGCCACCAGCCCAGTTTCTCTAGGTCTTAATTGCCTTGACTGCCTGGCCAGATTGTCTGACTGTCCGCCTGGGCAGAGGGAATGCTTTACCAGGTCTTTTATTTATCTATCTGCTGGATATATTGTGTTCTTCTTTTATTGCCTGTCACATCTTGCCCCTTCTTGCTTTACGAGGAGCTCGTTCCACAGCAGGACCCCAACCTCTCTGGCAGGAAGATGGAGGTTTCACTCTGTACAGAGTCAGGAGAACAGTAGGAGCATGGTGCATGTGTGGCATTTCTTTCTTTTCCCCCACTGGCTGCATATATTATATCTTGAAAACCTCTGGGCAAGAGCACAAAAGCCCAGTTAAGCATCTCAGTGATTTGAAAAGTAGTAAGGCACAAGAATACTGATATCTTCAGTAAATTACTCCTGTAAACTTCTTGAGGAAGAATTGTACTGGAGACACTGAATTAACAGTCAGCAAGGAGTACTGATGGCTACACCTTTTCTCTGATTTATGGATGTTTTGACAACAGCGGTAAATCTCTTCAGAAATCAACATAGACAAGTAAAGGGTATTTCAGTACTGCAACTCATAATTGAAAAAAAAAAAAAAAAGAATCACTAAGTACTATCTTTATATATCTGGCAAGTATGGCAAAATGTGGTCCCAACTGCAGACCCAGCATCAGTAGAACCCATGTCGTTGATTGGAGTGCTGCTCTCACTACAAGGAAAATTATGGACAAATTAACTGCTGACACTGACCTAGCAGAGTACAAATTGAAAACGTTACCAAGTCAAAAAGGTCTTTGATGACTAAATTTACATGTGTGTAAGTGGCTGTGTGTGGACCAAACCAGTGGCGAAGTTGGCAGCCAGCATTACACTCTGTGGGTTGGATTCATCTCTGCCTGCCTGCAGAGGCCCAAGGGGTGGGTGAAAAGGTATTGAGAAAGCCTCTGCTGCTGAGGGAAAGCAAGCACTTCTGGAGCTCAAATTACTTACTTCAAGCTGGTCTATTTTGGGTGCTGATTAAGTCCTTTTTTTTTTTTTCCTCCTTCAAGAAGGAAAAAAGTATGTAGACAACCCATTTCTCAGATGGAGAAACCTATGTTAAGATAAGTGAATCTTCCACCCTGTGTGCCCACAGCTCCCCTGGAAACAATTCAAATTACCAGCTCCTGGTAATTCAAATCCTGGGGATTTGAACATTTTTCAGGCTTTCGGTGAGAAAAAAATACTTGCAGGCCTTTAACTCTGAGAATAATGCTGTACAAATTAATTTATTAAGGAGAATATTATTGCTGGCTAACTAAAAGTGGACTCTTTTTTAATTTTTCCTTTTTTTTCTCCTTTTTTTCATTTCTTTTAGAAAAAATATTTGTGTGTACACCCTCATCCTCTTTGCCCTTCTTCCCCTGTTGTTGTCCTATACTTGTGAGGTAAACTAAACTTGAGCAGGAATCAATAGCTTCCTCTTTGACACTCTAGTGACTCAGCTGCTTGGGATTAGATTTTCTTTAAGTATTTCAGAAAGTTGGTATTTCTCTGATAAAGCCAGCTTAGCCAGAACATATCCTCCTTTTTCTTTTGGAAACCTTCCTTCCCTTAGAAAACTGTAATGATTAATGTTCAGAATAGACCATATTTGATCCTGGATAACTGATAAATGTAAAATTTCTAGCTATGTGACCATCTAGGACTGTATCTAGAAGTTTTGCACCTTTAGGAAAAGGGAAGCTATAATTTTCCAGTGCTTCTTTCAAGCTCTGGTGGATCATGAGTTCTGAGAAAGTAAAAGCTACAGCAATAAGTTTGAGGGATATTTTAAATTTCATATACCTCTGAGCACAGTACAGTATGGCTTATTTTAATTAAAGTCTAGTAGTCTTGGAAGGATACAAGAAATGGTCCCCATAAAATTTTTTTAAGACTCTCTAAAAAGTGTCTTACATAGAGTTTTTTCCTTCCTGTAAAATAAGTTACATATGTAGAATATATGGCAATCTTGTATAAAAAGGTTTTATTGGCAGTTGTTGTAATGAATTTCATAACTTATTCATGAGTTCACTGCTCATGAATAATTTGGTCATCCAAAATACAGGCCAATGAAACTTTGATTTCATACCATACTGTCATGTATTCTACACTTCGGGTGGGCAGAGGTATACCAGAAGGATGCTGTAGATCCGTAAAGGGAGGAATTAAAATAAAATTTAAGTTCAGCTGATATTTAAAGAAATGTGATTAGATGAATACAAAAACCACCAAGACCAAAGCAAATGTGTTTTGACTTTGACCTGATAAAATTATATCACTTTTTAAAGTGTCTAGTGGATCAGAAGCTGGTGCTCGTGAGAATGTTGCTTATTCTTACAAGTTTCCCTTCTTTCTGCTTCTTGTTTTGTTTTGTTTGTTTTTTGTTTTTCAGCTGAGTGAGTGGCAGTGGGACAGTTGTTCTTGTGTACCTAAAGCTGTATTACACTGGACTTTTCTGTGGCCTCTGAAGGTGTTCAGAGTGGAACACTTTCATGCAGCTGGAACTGCAGGTTGGATGTAAATCTAAAATCAGGCTGTCTGCACACAGAGAAAGCAATCTCTTATAAATCTAGTTTGACATGGTTCCCTATTTTTAGCTCTGTGGTACAGGATCATATGACTAAGTGCCCCAAGGGCATCCACTGCTCCCACAGAAGAGGAGGACTCCCACCTCCGGAAGGCAGGCTCATATCTGTTATGCTGCTCAAGAAACGTAATGAACTGCTGACTAACATGACATTTTATAACCAAGAGAGTTTTTAGGTACCTGAGCTTGGAGTGAACATATTGATTACCACTTATTTAATTTCTTCTACCACTTTAAATCGGTAGCATTGAATTTTTGAGCCTGTTTTTCTATCAGACTACATATGCTATATATGCTACATTTATATTTCTTGCAGTATATTAAAATCTATGCTTGCAAACTCCTCTCTAACCTTTTAAAAAAAGAGTATACTGTGCATATTCTCCTACTCAGAGCAGGGTGGATGTCTTCCCTGCCTGCCAGCGCTTATATATATCTTAGGCAGAGGCTGTTCCTTCTGACGTGGGGGACATGACCATGCACCTGGTGCATTTGTAGAATATTGACCCTTTAGCGGCTTGGCAGAAAGCTATCCCTGTCCCATAACAATGCAGTGCCAGGGAGCATGATACTTGCTGAATGCCATAAGTAAGGCTGGAAGAGAGTGCGAAGGGGGAGGGCTTGCTTTGGCAGAAGTGGTACAAAGAAGGCTGGTTGTAAAAGTACTTTTGCAAAGTGGGAAGGTCTTCCTTCCCAGTTAAATGAAGGAAACTTTTCAGCCTGAGTAAAGGGGAGAGAATTTTTGCTAATGAACTGAATGGTGCCACCTCTTTTATTTACTATTGAGCAAAACCTGACCTGAAGCCATTCTCTTGCAGTAACTGGTATTCATCATCCTGGGTATGCTGGAAGCAAGGCCAGGCTGTAGAGGGAATAAAAAAGGAGAGGTGAGGGGATGGAAAGGTGTAACTGTAAGGATCTAATGCAATGAGTGAGACTGGTTCACAGATTTTCTGGTAATTATGACAAGAGGGTAGCTTTAGGGTCACCTAGCCTGACAAGACTGCAGTTCTTGAATGAAGACAAGACTTGCAGTGAATATGCCATAATTAACAAAAATATTAAGGATATTTGCCAAACTCAAATATTTTAATGCTACTTTAGCAACCTAGGAAGGTCACGGAAAATGCCTGGCTTGATAAAGCAGGCTTTGTTAAGGCTCTTCCAGTCTTCAGACTAGCAGTTCCAACTGATAACTCAGTGTTGTCCATCAAGCCCCAAGTGCACACGTGATAGTTGGAGAGGTTTGTAAGTTAGGTCTGTTTTCTGGATATTCTAGGTATTGAAAATGCTGTCTGGTATTACAGTCCTGTTAAATTTGGCTCATTTTATTTGAATGATTTTTTAGCAAAGGAGACCTTGTCATCTATTGTTATACGTATATGTACATACACCTACTGTTCATATTCCTTTTTTTTTTCCACAGATGTATTGTTAACCTTTGTCATTTACAGTGGTTCTTGCAGAAAGTGTGTGCATCATATGCCAATTTTACTGCAACCTGAAACATGAGATAAAATTGTGTACCAGACAGTTTGCATATGCATACACACCACCACTTCCTGCCAGTTAAAATACAGAGACGTAGATATTAATGTTAACTATCCTTTAAGAAAGGATTTTAAGGGACTGTTTAATTTATGTTATTTACTTTTGTTTCTCTCTGCTAAAGAAATGTGTGTATCCCTCATGCCTGCATGTAGTTACAGCTAGTGCCACTGCACTTAACAAGGTAGGAGGTCCCATCAATTAGGTTTTTCAATGCATCTGCATGAATGCTGCAGCACTCAGATTTTTACACCCTGCTGCTAGCATGGGAAGCTGATTGTCAGTCCTCCAACTGTACAAGTGTCATTTGCAGGTTAAAATGACTATAAATTAATTATGTCTTTCTGGAAGATGAAGGGAGTGGATAAAAATACCTGGTCACATAACTTGTGACAGCTCTCTGCTGTCTGCAAGAAGGGTTACTATTTTCACCTCCTTGCCTTTCCTCCCTGCCTCTTCTAGAGGTCAGTAATAAGGGTACTACTTACAACAGCAAA
>JAOTQQ010000002.1:8996977-9048955 GCA_026546715.1 Gallinago undulata | reverse complement strand
TACTATTTTCACCTCCTTGCCTTTCCTCCCTGCCTCTTCTAGAGGTCAGTAATAAGGGTACTACTTACAACAGCAAAGTGGCTGTCCTGTTCATTTTTTTGCATATGTAGGGTGGTTTTTGTTTCTCTTCTGAATATTTCAGATTTTTATTGATGGTGGAGGGAAATACCATTTGAATGGTGGTTTTGTAATTTGTGGCTGTCTAGGAATAAAGGATGGGGGAGTTTCCCTGGAATCTCCTGGTGTTCTAGGCAGAGATCGTACAAAGCTTTAACCCAAAGAAAACCTCAACCTTCATTTCCTGCTGCTTTGCCTTCCTTAGTGGCAACAAAACACTTCTCTAAATAACATAAAGATTAGATCCACAAATAGGAGATGCCTTGTCTAATGGCTTCTCTAGATGACAAAACCTAACACATAAATGAACCGTAATTTGTTCTTCTGCACGTAACTGGACTACTTTAAATTGTGTTGGTGTCCATGGTTTTCTTAGGAAAACTCCCTTATTATTTACTGCTTAGCTTCAGGGTATGCCTAGAAAAGCGCTACAGGGTAGGCAGCTGGAACACACGAATTATCAGGATCTATAAACTGCACAATACTACTTACTTCACCTTCAGATCCTGCTCTGAGAAACCCAAACCATGTTTACAGGACCAGATGCTGTATGAAATGAAGGACTTCTGTGAGGTGGCTCACACTAGCCAGGAGACACCTCAACGGAAAGCCCTCCTCTGTTGGAGGTAATCTGGGTTGCTGCTTCTCCGCCCACTTGTAAACTCTCCTACCATTCAGCTCTGTAAAAATCTGCACCATAGCCTTCCCAAATTTGTCTGTTGAAGCTCTTTTATTTTGTGTGATGGTAGTGGGTATTACGTAGGTTGGGCATATAAAGGTGTGAATATCACTACATAGATTATGTGTTTCAGGGCATTCAATGAGTAGTTCCTCTGCTTGTGGGATATATATGGTAGGAAATTTCAGCATCCACAAATACTAAATGCTTGGTGGAATTGAGTATTAGTAAATTGTTTTTCTGAAAATAGCTGCATTTGCTGAGGAATGCCTAGTCCTTTCTGAAAATCAGGCCTAGCTCACTACCTAAATCATTGCTGAAAAGGGGTACTTGCCATTTTAAAACACAACTTTATTAAAAAGATGCACAGAGGCATATTGAGACCCTAGAAAAAACAACTAGACAGTTTATATTGTCACTCTCAGTAAGTTATTAAGCATACTTCAGTGGTGTCAGGAGACAAGTTCTTTCAGTGTCTGATATAAACCATATTTATTTGTTATCAACCAGATCTGTGAAGAGAACAGTATCCTCCTCTATATGCATGGCTGTGTTTGGCTGTAGCCTGTGCACCGTGAATCATGGATGTGGTAGTAATAAGGTTTCTTATCAACAACTCATTATGGAATTGAAGTTTCTATTCCAGAAATACTGCAAGTTTATGCATATTCTTCAGCTGGTGTGTAAATCATTGATAAAAGTGACAACTGGAAAACGTGGAACTTTCTATAAAAACTTCAGCTGAAAATATTTTTTGTTTTCAGCTGCAAATCAAAACCTGACATACACCGGTTGCAAATGGAAAAAATATTTTAATTCTGAATTACCACTCTGTTTCCTCTGGGGGTGTGATTTAGTTGTTTTGTGTTTGTCTGTGCCACTCTTGGGTTTTATCTTCAACGCATCATGATTTTCCTCTTGCAGTGGGACTTAGCGGAGTGTGGTGCTAGATGTGTGAATGTAATTTAATGGCAGATAAAGAAGAGAAAGGAGGGAAAGACACATTCATTTTCTGTGAAATATTAATTTTTTTTCTCCAGATTGAGATATTTGCCTATTTTGATAAGAAAGTGAACTTTACCAAAGCCAGCAATATCTTATTGTTTAAAAAAAAAAAAAGAAAAAGGTGCTCAGTTAAAAACTCAATATAAAAAAATTTTGACCTATCACAGCAAACAAGAACACCGAGTTCTAAAAACTACTGTTAGTATGCAGAACATGTCTTTTGGTCATAATACATATGTATGAGAAAATTATCCTGTGAAAGGCATATAGTGAAGAAATCTTGATTGCTTTCTGGTGTTACTTATATATTTAAATTAGGTAGAATTTTAAAATTAGTATATGCAGAAAACAAAGGGAATATTTAGGACATACCAAAATGTTATGATAATACCCTTATTACTAATAATTACTGTGCTGCAAATCTGATAAAACTCAATAAAAGTACCTTAATTTATACCAGTATGAAAAAGATGAGAAACAAGACATTTAATTTTTTTTTAACACTTTTGATACGATGAAGAGATCATCTCGTAAATCTAATTGACTTGGATAGAAATGTTGTTAGAGCAGGCTGAAGAAAAGATCCTTGGTCTGCTGTCAATTTGTATCGTTGCCTCTGACATGTTGAATAGAGAGAAGTCGTTCTCCCTTTCCAATCAATGGGAAGAAAAGCTGTGAGTGTGATAGGTGTTAGAGAGGGATCCAAGATGATTCCTGAGTCTGCAGGCCAAGAGTCCTTCTCTGAAGAGGGGATTGTTCAGAAAAGGAGGTACATGGAGAGAACACAGAATCATAGAATCATAGGCACCTACTTTCCCAGACTCTGAGAGGAAATCCTTCATTGTCCCTGTTTATTAGAGACCAGTAGCTACAATGATGTGATCTTATTTTTCCTAGTGTATATTTGATATTGTTGTACTTGTTTAACTCTTTCTTATGCTGCATTTTCTACTCTCACTCACACCAATTTAGTCATTTCAGGAGGGGTTTTTTTGGAAATCTTTAACCATAATTAAGTGAATTGATTTATACGTAGCACTTGCAATCATACCCAAGCAGATGCAAGAAGGGCTTAGAAAGGACTTTCAAAATGCCAATTAACTGTAGGATATGGTCACTGGGTGCTGACTTATGCATTGCTGAATAAATCAGTCTGCAACACGATAAAATCAATTTTGCTTCATGTTGTTCATAAAATAATTAAGATAAACAATCTGACTTCAAAACTATAAAATCAATTTTGGCTCACGTTGTTTCATAAAACAATTAATATGAACAATCTGACTTCAAGCATCTGCTCTCATATAAGCCACTGGATCACTAGCCTTAAAAATGCTGACAAGTCTCTGATGGTTTAATTGCCATGCAAGGTAGTACAGGAGATGACGTTTTAGCTATTGATATTTTTATAGGCTAGTGAAAGGACGTAGCAAAAAGGACAGTCACAATCCAAAAGAGGTCCATTGCTTCTGCTACACCCGTCCCTGCTGAACTGTGTCTGGTCCCCGCGGTGGAGGATGATGTCTCTGCTGTGCCACAGGCACCCGTACGCTTCCCAGCTGGAAGCCAACACTTTTCCCAAGAGTCTCTGCCTCGGGATCTGTAGCTTGAAGCCTTCCTTGGAGATTTAGCTCATAATTGCTTATTTCTGTACAACCTAGACACTGTTCAAATAATTTTTTAGGGTGTGTAGGCAGAGGTAGTATTTGAGGAAAGAAAGTATCCTTGCTTTAAAAGAGTTAAATGGACAGAAATCAGGAAAAGTAATTCAGAAGAATTTGTGGGTGCGAATAAAAATGCTTACAGAAGGCTAAGATGGTGGTAAATAAAAAGAATGAAATATTTAATTTCAGACAGATCTAATTTCATCTTTCTCAGTCATAGCAGTGACCCATTAACTGATACTTTCTGTAGAAGGGTAACGTAGGATATACATCTAACAGACTGTAAATGGAAACTTCATGAAGGCAGAATGAAACTTTTTGCATTAAACTTCTCAACAAAATATCCAAACTGACAAGAGTATAATGTTTAGCTAATATGTGTTGACTTCAGTAATTTTTTTTTTTAATTTCATAAAGATCCAAACCTCTAGTTTGAGAACTTAAAAGAATGTATTGCCTTACAGGTTATATATGACTTTATATTAAATAATTTTTTAAAATATGTGAAGTAAAAGAATAGTAGCATAGAGAAAAACATAATATGATATGATCTTTTTATTTTTTGCAACTATAAATTTGGCACATGTAAAAAATAATTTTTTCACTGTGGTCTAGTTTATGTCACATTTGGTAGGTGCCTATAGACTCTGCTGAATTATTTGTTGCTCTAGGAACCAACATAACAGTAATAACTAATTGTACAAATGGAAAAAGAAGGTCTCCATGGAAAATGCTGCAAGGAGTACAGTACCGTGCCTGATGCCTACTTATCAGGAGTAAAAATCATTCGTAAGTTGGTCTATATACTAATTGTGTTACTTAAGTGCTGCAGATGTCACTGCTGGTTCTGCTGATCAGCAGAGAAGAGGGGATGGCACCGGATGGCAGGAGCAGTTAAAAAGTGTTTGGGCAGCTAACTTTGCCTAAAGCAATTACATTAATGTTGGTTTTCTAAGCATTTTGCATGGTGTCAGTAAGTCCGTGCTTACTGCCTTGCAGCTGATCGGGGTACCCAGGAGCCTCCGTCTTTCTAACAGATTCTTCCTTCTTTTCTTTCCCCTGAAGGGGAAAAAAAAAAAAGGCGATAAAGCAGATCTGGCACCGAAAGCAAGGGATGTACTCCAAAGGCTATTAAGGCATAATGACAGATGTGGCAATGTCTTCTTGCAGCCCATGGAAAATCCTCAGATACTGCCATGGGCTTGCTGAGGCTGCTTTAACTACCTCCAGGCAAGGAAATGGGGAGGTCACCTGCTGGAAAGCTGGAAAAAAGGAGAAGGGGGAAAAAAGCTCCCCAAACTAGAGCACGCTTTGTCAGGTGGGGCTGAAACAACTGGTAGGTCAGTACTGCTGTGGCCAAAGGACAGGACATTAAAGGGGAATTTTAGTAAAACTTAAGCACTTAAACAGCCTTTAAAAATACGTGCCCAAGTGCAGATGCAGGTGGTTTCAGGTGCATTTTCAGCAGGGAAATGAGGAGAGCTGGGAGCATGGCTGGATGGTCAATTGGGGACCCCAGAGATCTGGGGAGCCTGATCCTGTACAAACCCTGCTACTACTGTGTCATAAGAAAGGTCAGCACAGAAAGCTTTATTTTCTGGCGATGCAGGTCAGTGAGTTGGCTGATCATAACCGCAGGCAATACAGATTTGCTGCTTTCTTGTATTTAGGGAAACATGTATTTCTACTTACGCGAGCCAATACACATTTGGTTTAGGGATTCATAGCATGATCTCCCATTGACTGCTGTTCAGAGTATATTTATAATACAAATTTCCCAGTTAAATATAAATTAATTATCATTTATATTACAATATTATCCTTGGGCCCCCAAGGCTGCTAGTTCTGCACAAATGTATACTGTAAAAATACTTAATTCTCAAAGAGGTTGCTGGTATTATATGTAAAGCTGTAAGACAAAGAATGTCTAAAGAGGCATTATCATCTCCATTATTCTTTCATCCTTGTTTCAGATAGGAAATGTGAATTAGATTAAAGTCTTGGGTTTTTTTCCATGGGTCTCAGAGAATTTCATACAGGAGACTGGAAGCTCAGCTGAAATGTCTCAGATTTCAGACCATGTCCATAAACAATCAGTTATACCTACAGTCCACATAGGTGTTGATATTGAATGTGTGTAAATATGTGTAAGTGATAATAAAGCAGTGTGGTGACTGATGCTAGAGTAAAGAGATTACAGTGTTTTAATCTGGAAGTCCAGAATGTAAAATGTGCTTTCTGCAATTTTACAGTTATTAAAGTTCAAGTTAAAAGTTCAAGATATATTTCCTGGGTGGAGATCTGCATTAATGAATATGTGCTATCTGTAGCTAAAACCTGAGCCTTGCAGAAATAGATTACATTTCTAAATTTATCAGAGTCTTTCCAACTCTTGATGCATATGCACAGTATACCTGAAAACATTTGCAATGATACCAGCAGGTGACATTAAAAACTTCCTTTTCAGATGCTGCTGTCGTTTTACTAATTATTAATAAATGGATTGGAGATAATTTTTGTTTTTTCCTGGCTCTGGGATAGCCTTGATGAAGGACAGCAGGGGAAGCAGGGCTCAGCTGGGGAGCTGGGAAGTCCCTGTCCCGAGCGTTTCACCCCACGTGACAAGTGAGAGGGCTCCCAGGTGGGTCCCCACTGCAGGGCTCCAGTGGGGATCTTCAGTTAAAGGTAAACAGTATTTTTCCTACCTACTTTCATTAGCCATAGGAAAACTTAAAGCCCTAGGTTTCAGTCGAATCAGAGCAATAACTGTAAAGAAGAATGGGCACAGCCTGTGCTATGGAAACCTTGGATCTCAGTCTGTTTTTATACCACAAATCAGTGGCTTGCTTATAGCTGACGTGATTAAATTTTACCCATCCATTTTAATAGATCTCAGTAACAGTTTCACTGAAATCAGCACGAGTAATATATGTCAGGTATGACTTGGGTGGAGATGTGCGTGTTTCAGTGGGAAGAGGCAAGCAAACTTCTGGTTTAAAAAATTTCTTAAAGCAATTTTAAGTGTGAACTGTTTATTTTGTTGGGAGGGCAAGGCTGACAAAGACCTGCTCCGGGTTTCAGTTTAATGAATTTCTGATAGAAAAGTATCTTGGAATGATGCAAAATGAGAGATGCAGTAAGGCCCTTTCTGGCATGCTGTCAACATTTAGTTTCAAATTATGCAACCTATTTCACTCATTAAGTTATCTTTTTTACTTGGGGGTTTTCCTGAGTAACATATGAAGAAAATTATTTTTACTATTGAGGTCTCTGTTAACATAAGATAAGTGAGAATTTGCAGGGGAAAAAAATTATATTAATGAATTGTTACATTCCTGTGGTCTGAGAGAAATCTCTTAAGTCCCTAATACCAGACAGAAAGTAGCTAAGGTCATATAAGCTACAGACCTACTGAACAGAAACACTTCTTTGGCTACTTTTCCCAAATAATGGTCTAAATCTGGAGGGCTTTAACATAATCCGTTTCTGAGTAGTGAGTCAGTTTCTAACTTTGCAAATTTGTTAATGAGAAAAAGGAGAACTGCCAGGTAAGCAGTCAGTGGTGTTAAAGTTACACTTACTGAAAGCTGAATATCTGAACTCCTCAGAGCCTTCCTAACTCTTACTGGCTGGTGTTGGTGAACTGGTGACATGAACGTCCTCCACAATGCTGAAACTCAGATACAGCTCTCTACGTTTGCTGAAGTGCAGACAACCAGCAGCTGCTTTACAGGAGGTCTCTTGCGCTGCTTTTCAGCCCTTCAGAAAGAACTGCCATCCTCAGTGTTAGAGACTCAGTTAGGGCTAATTTTAGGAGCTTGATGAACCATGGTTTTCTTTTCATTTGCTCATAGGGGTTGTAAATTGCTAACGATCTGCAGCAGAAATTAATTATTGCTAATTATTCCCTTTCAGCCACTGCTCAAATCTTCTTTTAGCACAGTGTGTGGATGCAGGTTAAATGAAGTCCAAATCTCATTCCCTTTTCTGTCCTTGAAGTAAACAGCAGATCCTGCTCACTCTTTGCATCCAAACAGAGGGGGGTGTGTGTGTGCTTGTCATGTTTTCAGAGGCAAAGAGGATGTCTGTACTTAAAGCCTAAAATGGGATTAGGGCCTTTCTTTTGGCACAGGTTCACTATTTCCTCCGGGGCATTGAGTAGGACAAGGTGAGACTGACATCTCTTCCAAATAAATATATTGAGAGAGATTCTGTTTATGAGGAGAGCAGTGCATCTGACTTCATGTAAATGAAGGTCACTATAATATTCCACATATACTATGCAAAATGATGCTATTTTCTATGCAGTCTGCAGCTAAGCAGTTATGCTCTTATTGAAAAGTATAACTTGCAAAATTTGAAACATGGAAATTAATTATATAAAGTGACTCCAGGATGACTGATGTTGAACTAGTAAGGCAAAATAAATGTCAACCATTTTGTGGCTACCTTGCCTAAAAGGGACGTGTGGCTTTGATCAACACAGGGGATGCACTGAAGCCATGTGTTCCCACTGGCTCTGTAAACTGAGTCTGGGGATGAACAGAGAAATCTGAAAGCACCTACCGGCAAATCACAGTATTTTCAGGGGACAAAGATAAGTCAAAGTGTGGGATGGGGTTTTTTGCCCACCCTGGCACAAAGTTATTGTCACTTGGCCTTGTAATGAACCATCTTTAATGAGACTAGTGTGTATTTGCTGGCAGGGTGATGCTCTCCTGTGTCTAACCTTGGAAATGCATTGGCTCTAAAGGTACTTTAAAGTTTGCTGGCAGAAAAGCAAGTGCCTCAATTTCTGCATTCCATCATAAGCATAATTGCCTGAATATTGAGCTGCACACTTGTATGTAAGGGCAGAGCCCTCTCTGCAGTGAATGTGGAACTTTCTGGGACAGGGCAACACAACATGCTTTCTTCATACAAAGCAGACTCGAGCTGCTCAGTGTGTAACGCGCTCCTGGAGTTTGCAAAGTTGTTTTGAATCTCATCTCTCTCTGACTCAGAGCTTTGATTTCAGCTGAAATAAGGCAACAATCTTTGAGATGGGAAGAGTTCAGGTAGTTTTCTTTGTCTGTAGTAGAAGGTAGTATGTGATTCAGTGAGTACTTCTGCAGAGGAATGCAAGGGCCACCAAAAGCTCTGGTTTTAGGTGCTGTCATTTTGAGATAAGGTCCTCCCAGTGAATGTTGCCTCCTGCTGATGTTAAACCATCAAATGCAAAGCTGCTTCTGCTTCTTTCACCTGTACCTGGCACGTCCTCACACAATTCATTTGATGTCAATCATTCACTGGTGGGAATTGTGATAATCTTGTCTTTTGTTGCATTTGAAGTTGCAGGTTAAAAATGTCTCCAGCAAATCTCATCCTTTTGACACCAACTACATAGCTGGAATATTTATTTATTGAAAGGGACAGAGTTACTATCCAAACAGTTATTGTGTGAGCTGTTAATTCCCAGAAGCTTCTTAATGACACAAATCTGCTGTAAAGAGCAGTTTTGTTTGTGTGGAGCGAGCTCTTCTTCACCTTGCCATATATCTCTATTATAAAACACAAAGAAAATGTAGCGTGCACTGGTCCTCAGCATCATCTCCTGTAGTGTGGAAGGTGTAAGTTCTAACCTCCTCATCAGAAGGCTGTCGGGGAGAGCAGCAGGCTTTCCACCACCCTGTCGCAGGAGGTACAGTTGCTCAGCCAGGTGACTATTAGCTGTATGCTGAGATGGTTTCTTGGCTCCCTCCAGCACCTGCTGCTCCTCTGTCAGAAACCCAACCGATGGCCCTCCTACTGAGGTGTGCTGAGGGGAGTCACTGTACGTAACTGTGTACCTTGAGAGAGAGCTCATCTGCAGTCTTTATTACAGCAGTTACTAAGGATCATTTGACTGTAAATGCTGGCGCTCTCTCGCTATGAATCAATCAGTCATTAACCTTAGCAGTATCGACATGTCCTCACTGTGCATTTCAAGCAGATTAATAAACAAGAGAAGAGTTAAGAGCCCATTCTGCGTGCCGCAATGTATTCCTCTATTACTGAATCTGTATAAACACAGTGGCGCCTCTTTGTAGAGTGAGAGATTTATGAAGGAACTACAATGTGGGAGAGAAGGGGAAAAAGAGAGGCTGGCGCTGAGATGTGCTGCTAAAGAAGCAAAGCTAGACAGAGAAATGAGAGCAATGTGCACACATGTGCACAACTGAAGGCATCTGACAATGAGCTGACACATGCTAGGTAGGAATCGCTTTCAATTTCTTCTGTCGTGTCACTGTGATTCTCGATGACTTTGAATCATTCTGGGAACAATCAACATCAGTATGTTGAAGGGGAAGGAGGAAAAGAAAGAAGAAAAAGAAAAAAAAGCCTGCAGGAGAGTAGCTCTTTTTGATGTGTCTTTTTCCGTGACTGTAGTTAAAAGCATATGCTTGTGTCTTGCCAAAGTGTAGTCCTGTATATTATGAAGTCCTTGACTATTTTAAGACATTATTTCATAATTAAAAAAAAAAAAAGGAAAGAAACAGCTAAGTAATTCAGAAATTTCTGACAGTGTATAAAATTAATTGCACTTCTCCCTCTCCCTTCCCCATCTCCCTCCACTTCCCTAATATCTTGAACCTCTTTTTTTTTTTTTTTTTAATTATTCTTGGCTAGCAGTCCTCAACCACTGGTACTGGCCAACATGATGCCCATGAGGCTCTTAAGCATTTGCTGAAACAACATTCCTGTAAACAGTCCAAGTTGAGGAAATATGATGTTACATGCAGAGCTGTCATTGCTCAAGATTTCTCTTTGCAACAAGGAAGGGCTGGGGATCTCTGCCTCGGGGTTTTGCAGCTCAGCTGGTGGCTGTGGTGAGGATGACCTGCAGTCCCTGGGATCAGGGGCAGGGTTGGCCATTGTGGGTCGGTGCCACTCGCCAGCTCATTCTCACAGCCTTGTCGCTGGCACGGGCGAGTCCTGTGATGGTAGCCAGAAATTTGGAAGGACTGAGAGCAGCCTGCTTTTCATTACCTGGCTTCTCCTGGGTAAATAAAGAAACAGATGCAACAAGCACAACAGATGACACTAGGCTCCTCTACTCTGAGTTCTGCAGCTGCCCGTAGGAGCAGGCAAACTTTCTATCTTTAATCAGCAAAGACCAGGCCTCAACTTTGTAGCTGTTTGAAACGGGAAATCTGGAAAATACTGTTTTTCATAGGAAACATGAAAGCACTTCAGTGATCCTCCTGCGTCAGTGGTAGGGCCTGAATATGCAAGTCTCCAACATGGAGCAGCCTTTGTGAGTGAACTACCTCCACTGAGTAGCTGCGGAGAGAGGTGCCCAGATGGCGCCTGGAAAACCTGCCCATTTCAGTGCCCATGCACCAAGCATCCTGGAGCTTGACAAGTCACCAGAGGCCTCACGGCTACATTTTTCATAATTCCTAACATATGTAGAACTTTAGCTATGACACAATTAATTTAAGCCATTAGCAAGAGCTGGATCTGGGCCTTCATAGAGCCGAATGGCCTACATTTTGTGTTTTAGGAATGAAACAGCTGCTTCTTCTGAACAGGGGTTACAAAGGCCTAATCCACCTTTGGGTGTATTTCCTCAGCCAACTTAAAGCAGGGCTGCTGCTGGGTGGGCTACCTCGCATCCTTGGGACTCCGAGTGCATGTGGGTCTTGGGGACACTCAGTAGCCCCCTCAGGAGTCAGCAGTTTGCAGGCACAAACCTGAAAATTTTCAGATAGGGAGTTATTTCCAACCAGACTGGTCCAAAGCTTATTGCTCTGTCTCTTTTATCTTTATTCACATTTATAAACATGCTCGTTCAGGTCTCAGATAAGATCTTATTAGTGACCTTCAGTTAGCTTTTGTGTCATGAATATGAATATCTTTGTGCAAAGTTTTGCAGGTTCAGCTGAAAACAAGGCCTTTAAAATCAGCAGCCAGTGTCTGAAACCTTTGAAAAATCTTCATGTATACTACAGAATCTCAGTTTAACTTTTAAAGTTCTTAAATAATATTTTATACTCTAATATGCATAAATAATTTTTGAGGTAAATACTCCTGAGTTTTAGACCTTCTAGCCAGTTTTATTTTACTCTCTCTGACTATATAAGTATATATTAGATGTATTTATAAAATAAGTAGCTATTACAGGTGAGTATTTATATCAGAATGAGTAATTTATCCTGATTTTCTACTTTAGACTTTATTAGAAAATCACAATTTCCTTTATCAATTCAGTGTCTTGTATTACTTTTATGTAACTATGCAGATTGATTTGGGGGGAAAAAAAGTGAAAGGAAAGAAACAAAACACAACAAAACTCCTCTGCAAGTATCTCAGTTTTTAATCAATCTATACTGATTAGCCGTGTTTGGTCAGATGTGTAATATGACATTGTTCTTCTGCTGCAAGTGGATGAATGCACAGATAATCGTGATATGAATCATTACATTTGCAAAGCAAAATCCATTTTCTACCAATTCACTTCCCATGAGTATTTTTTATAAAGATGAGTTGCTGAAAGGCAGTATTTTTTTAATACGTTGGCCATTTTTAAGTGTCTCCCTTGAACAGCTGTAGAAATTATTTGCACCTGATTTTAAAGGGGGAAGGAGCTGGGGCTCTGACTAGGACCCCTGTAGGTGTTACTCATCTGAGCATTGGAGTCGAAGGTGATTCAGATGGAGGAGGGGACCAACTTGGTCTGCCCCATCCCATCCTATCCCACAGCCTTCGGACTGACCTGCTCAGGTGGGGCTCCCCAAAACGTGGGGAGGGGGTGGTGGGGCTGGAAGTGTTACTGAGCATGGGTCTGGCATGTGTCCCGTGGCCATGGACGTGGAGTCCAGGGAAGTGACTGCTCTGCTGTGTCTCCTGAGACACAGCACCTCAAACAGGTCACCCCTCCGTGCACTGCGTGGCTAATGAGGCAGCTTGTGGGCTGCTTCTGTGGGGTGCTTCAGAAGTGCTCTCCTGGTCCAGACTAAAAGCCCTCGTGCTGCTGTGTTTTTGTAGCAAATGTTTACCATTTCGTAAGCAGAGATGCAGTTTAATGAGTGGTTTCCCACTGACTTCCTCATGGAAAAGGCTGGGAGTGAATATTCCTATTTCATCAGTGCTTTCTGTCTGAACTATATTCAATTCAGAGGCCTTTTTTCTTATGTTTTTGGGGATGTGCTTCCCCCTGTAAGTTTACCTTGGTGAATAGCCAAGCTCACAGCCTGAGCAGGCTTATCTTGAACAAGTTTGCAGGTGGAGATGCAGGAATGGTGCTAGATGGTCTCAGAGATCATGAGGATCAGGCCCATTTCAGATGCTTTCTCTGGTTTCTTATGTTAATGCTGGGCACATTGGGGCTTAGTGCATTCCTTCTCTCAGCCTACCTGGTCTGAAGAGATTGTCAGATGTACACTGCAATAGGGATTATTTAGGTAGAGGATCTGGTACAACTGGGGACACACAATGACAAGGTATCATTAGGCACGATATTTATGCATGAAATGGCAAAAACAAAGTACCAGAGCAGGTTAATGTAGAGAGAAAGAGTCAAACATAAAATTAGAGTGCTGATAAAGATGAATATCTCATAGACCTCCTTGAATTTCTCTCTGCTTTCTAGCTCTTGTAAGTTATTTGCAATGAGGATAACATCTTACTGCTGCCTTTAAAAAAAAAAAAAAAGAAAGAAAAAAATACATGAAAATAATGTTGAAGTTTCCTGGTGCCTGGAGGGAAGAGATGAGAAAGTATTTGGCTGTGAGTACACACAACAGTGTGTCACCTCATGGTATATCCTGAAGAACTTTAAGAAACCAAGCACTCAAGCACTTGAATTAATATAATGGAAGTGGGATAAGGCTTTTAAAGATCTCATAGGCAGTTAAATGCCTTAACCTCCTATGGATTTAACCCCAAGGGAACTATTTGTGGGTTTAAAAAAAAATCCTGCTCTGGTCAGGGACCCAGAGAGACAGAGCACTGTGAGAGCTCTCCTCTTGGCAGCCCAAGCACAAGGCTCGGCAGAAACGGAGCAGTGAGCAGAGAGTTTCATTGTGCAGAGAAAGTCCTGGCTGAGGACAGACCAGCATGAAAGATTTCAAGGCACTGATTAGGTGGTTTCTTATTCTGCCTTTCACGGAGAACAGCAAAAGGAAAAAATAATTTAAAAACTTCAGGAACTAGAGGAAGCAAATTAAATTACTGTATGAAAAGAATAATAGCTGGTAGAAGTGTGAAGTGTTGATCTTATGTATTTTTTGCACATTGTAGAGATCCTTAAAGGCTGTCAGCATTTTAATTAAATATGACAGCTTGACGAAAGGAGCAGCTAGGTGTGAAACACATATACTGCTGGAGGGAGGCTTTCTGAACAACAGTGACCTGAAATCGGGAAGTCATTGACTGTGACCTTCTCTGTGCTTTGTGGAGCAGCCAGAGCTGCAGGCAGGGTTGTCAACTGTGCAGTCCCCCAAACTGACACCACATTCATTACTGCATGAGTCAGGCGCTGCGAGAGCACTGCCACTGCCTCTTGCTGCTACTCATGTTTGCCATGCACGAGGGGAGGGAAGAGCCAACCCTTCCCTTTGACATGGAAGCTTGCTTTCTTGTTGGTGCGGTGGACCTTGCCTGAAAAAATGCTGATAAACTGTGTTTTTCCAACCTTCTTTCTGTTGGGGGGAAAAAAAAAATAATCTTAGTTGTAGGATTCTGATACTTAATCTTCTTATTATCAGAGACCAGCCGTGACTGTAGCCTGTAAATAAGTTCTTTCTACCATAACATAGCTTTTCCATTAAATACTTCCTCCAGTGCAAGGCTTCCTAGCTCAGTAACACTTTGCTGCATTTCAGGCATCTCCATTATTAATTAATTTGCTATTCACTGTAATAAACCCTATCACAATGAATTTATTTAGCACAATGTGGATATCTCCCGTCTTCTGATTATGATTCCTTGACAGTTTCAATTGCAGGATTTCCCCACTGTCAGGAACCTGACACCCTGGTGCAGTAGGTCCTGATCTGTACACTATCAACAACAGATGACTATAAGACTTGAAACCCACTCCAGAAACAGAACTGAAAATGCTTAATATTTTCAATCCCATTTCAGATTTTGGAGGGTTTGGATATTTCAGGATTTTCAAGAGGAGACCCAAGTCTGTCTTTTTCTTTTGAGGGCCATGTCTCTGCTTTGTAGCAGCAGTTCCAGAGAAGGGCTTGTCCAGCTTTTCATCCACCAGTATACACATGGGCCAACGATGTGGTCTCATAGCCCAGGACACCAACCATCTCCTGGGCTGCATCAAAAGAAGTGTGGCCAGCATGTTGAGGGCAGTGATTCTGGCCTTCTACTCCACTCTGGAGAAACCCCACCTGGAGTCCTGCATCCAGATCTGGGGTTCCCAAGAAAAGAAGGACATGGACCTGTTGGAGCAGATCCAGAAGAGGGCTATTGAAATGACCAGAGGACTGAAGACAGGCTGAGAGAGTTGGGGTTTTTCACAGCATGGAAAAGCGAAGGATCCAGGGAGACCTTATTGTATTTTTCAATACTTAAAGGGTGCTTGTATTTAGTAGGACCTGTTGCAATAGGACAAAGGGTAATGGTTTTAAACTAAAACAGGGTAGATTTAGACTAGGTATAAAGAAGACATTTTTTACAATGAGTATGGTGAAACACTGGAACAGGTTGCCCAGAGAGGTAGTAGATGCTCCATCCCTAGAAACATTCAAGGTCAGGTTGGATGGGGCTCTCAGAAACCTGATGTAGTTGAAGATGTCCCTACCCATTGCAGGGGAAGGTGGACTGGATGATCTTTAAAGATCCCTTCCAACTCAAGCTACACTATGATTTTGTGTGACTCCTGGGAAGCTACAAAAACCACAGCTGGGCAGACCCTGGCGGAGCTGAGTGTACTCTGCCTCGTGAAACTCCCATGCTATCCTGGGTTCAGACCCTAAGAACTACTGATATAACTGTCACAAGCAGTAATTCTGACATTAAATCTATTTCCATGATATATTACATTGTAGAAATGTTTTTCTCCATGTAATTTATGAAGTAAAACTAGTTATAGATTTAGAAAAAAAAAAGTCTGGATTGCTTGAGTAGTAGGTTATACGTTAACTTGTAGCTCAGTTTAGTCACTACTGTGAAAACTGTTTTAGCTAAGAAGATATATTCAGAGGGGATTGCATGTTCATTGACATCCTGAAAAGGAAGGAGAGGGATATTCTTTATGGGAAATCTTAATAGTCGTAGTACTTAGGTGAACATAATTGTGCTCTGCTTCCATGGTACAGAAATCTCCCATGCCTCGTAGTAGTTGAAGAGTTCAACTAATTCCTCACAACCACATAATAATTTAGTATTCATTATCATTCCAGTGGATTTCTAGCACTCATTTTGCCATAATTTGTCCCCTTCATATCCTCAAGCATAAGCAGTCATCGATATACAAAGGCTTGAAACAAGCATCCTTTGAAAAGGGTAAATTAAACATTTCATAACAGTAACATACCATTCGGTGATACTTGTTAAAGAGCAGTAAGTACATTGTTTATTTCCCTATGTCAACATGTAACAAGGTGATTAATGGCAAAGTCAAATGTTCCCATTCTATTCATACACAAATAATCATACCTAGAGCAGCATGTCATTTGTTGCTAAACTCAAAAAAAAAAAAAAAAAAAAGATGGTACACAATGAGACAAGTCCAGCTGTGCTGTTGTTGGTGTAGAGATGAGCTGGATGAGGCTGGGAAATGTAGTGGGAGCTTTGCCAGAGGAGTTCGAGGTGAACTGTGTTAGATGTGGAAACCCCTTCACCTCTGAGGGGCTGGGCCAGTGCCACAGAAAATAGCAGAAATATTCATTTGGTACCTAGCGACTGTCGATCTGGCCCATGCGTCCTTGTAACCATTTCAGAAACTTGTCAGAGAAGTGAATAGTGCCACACAACCCAGCATGGGCGAAATCGAAACAAAATGTGTGGTTAGCAGAATGATCAATAAATGTATTGTGAGGGAGCCTGACAGCTTAGCTGATGATTTTCTGCCTTCCTCCTGTTGAGAGAATATTTTGGGGCAAAATCATACTAATAAAAACCACCCCCTTTTCTAAAATTCTGTCAGATTTGTAGTAAAAAAACACTATGCTATGTCAACCATATCAGCTTTCAAACACTTTCAGGTTATGAATTTGCCAGGTTCATTTCACTTGTCAGCATTTTTGTTACTCGTTTTTATAGACTTATTTATAGGATGACAGACTTTTTCATGCTCTCTCCTCCATCCTGGAGAAGATGGCCTTTTATTGGGGCTCATCTCATCTGTCTGCACGCTGGTCCATAAAAAAGGAGGAGTCTTCTTTAGTATCTATGTGGGTTTGATGTATACTACATGTTAAAGCATTTGTGTAATGTTGCTGGGCAGTTGGACAGCTAATCATTCTCTAGTAGTGTTAGGGTACGTATGATAAATGTTAATTCAGCTCATCTCATGACCACAGGTGTATATTTTGAGTTATGATTGTTGTCCCATTTGGGAAAAGGAACCCAGAAATGACAGGCTGTCGTGAGCCTGATGTAAACTCGAAAAGCAATAAAACCAGGTTTTAGATTTCCATGACCCCCGATTCCCACCCCCCAACTTTTGTTTTATTCTTTTGCATGCTCTGTGTGTGAGGTTAAGCACACTCAGCCACGCTGCTTGGGAGGATTTCCTCTCAGGGCTGCGAGAGGAGAAACAAGAGAAAGAGTTGAGGTTCACCAGAGCGGCTTTGGATATAACCATATTTGCAACAGCAGATTGCTGCATTTGAAAAGATGCTATGTGTTGGTCTGCACTGAATAACCCAAGGAACGTGCCCCGTTATGGGTGCATTTCTTTGGAAAGGATTTCTCTGGATCTGGGAGGGCATGTGGCTGTCTGGGTTAAGCAGACTATTGGTAACGATGTCTACGTGCAGACCTAATCCCGCTGGGTTAGAGGGCAGGCTCTGTAGTTACCGAGGTCATGCATATATTTTTTCTTAACTGTGTGTGCCTGGTGGGATTGGTCTGGTGTACAAAGGAGGAAAGGGCTGTTATCACAGACAGCTCACAGCTGCAGAGGAGTGTGCCTGTGAAACTACAGTTTTTATACCCAGTTAGCTGCTGTGTTACTGAACTTACAGTCTGATCCAATTCTCCGGGAAGAACTAGGTTACGCTTTGAATCCCTTCCTTAAGTAATGGTGGTTTATTCAGATTGAAACTTGACACATAACTTTCTACTTCTAAAGATCATTTCTGTTCATTCCTGCTGTTAAAACACAGTTGAGCCTTTTAGAAAAATAGAAGTTTTTATAATATTAGAATGTTATTAGAATGGTAATAGTTGAAAATAAACTCTATTCACTTCCAGAAAGCTTAACATGTACATATAGACATCTAAAAAAATTACGCTTCTGTTTTCTGCTGTCTTCTTAAATAATGTTAAGTGGTGCAAAAGAACCCAGTGTGATGTTTAGGAAAGGAGAACATTTCTATTTCTTCTGATGTATTTAAAAGCTTCCATGGTGGCATTTTTTTGAGTATTGGCTCTGATCCTGTTCACAATGGATAAAGCAAATGGGAGAGCTGCAATGCCTGTCACAGTCTTTACCCTAGAAATTTTTGCAACAATCCATCCTTCTCGCCTCCAAAATCTCTTCAACATAGGTTTTCATTTTACTGGAAAGCCTACAACATCTATTTCTAGATGAAACCTAGCAGTAAAGGTTTGACTGGAAAGAAACCAAATCATCTTTTTCAGTTCAGAAAGGTATTTTAAAGCAATGGCTGAGACAGAACTTGTATCACTTGCAAACTGATTAATACTGCTTGAGATGCTAATTCTTTTACCAAATTGAATTGTTTTCTGTCAATAAAAAAGTTGGATATTTTTTTTTCCCCAAGATTCAAAGAGTGATAATGTGTTGAATTAAAGAAAATTTGATGAGGAAAGTGGGGGTTTTTTTATTCCCCATTTCATTTCAGTGAGCCCAAACTGGCTTGTACCATCTCTTCACTGATTTAATTAATTCTGGGTTTTTTGATACCTACAGCTCATTTGCTTCCTTTTCTATGCCTTCCTGAGACACAATTTACCTTCCCAAATGACCTCATCTTCCATTTCTCTGAAGTTAAATCATTAAATAAAGATCATAAAGAATAAAAGTAACTCCCATGATTCCCTCATTAACAGTTGTCCTCTGGCTTCCCCAAATCACTTTTGGTGTGTGAAACGAGAGGAAGCGAGACAGCACTACAGCTTGCTCTTTCTCCAAGCCCCGAGGAAGAGTATGGGGAAGGAAACTAATGTCTTGCATCTCCATACAAGCCCCCTCTTTTTTTTTTTTGACCTTCACCTCAAAGCTCTGCAGGAAGGACAGTCAGGCACATAAAAAAGCATGACACGTGGGTAGAAGCAGCCCAAGAGTGATGATCACTGTCCCCTGCACAGTGCATCCTCGGCAAGCACAGCAGCAACTTCTTACTTGTTGCTCCTGCCCTGGGCCCTGGAAGCCTGCCAGAAAAATATCATCTTGAAATGATTTGCAAACCCTGGTAGAGTGCTACTTAGAGAAAAACTGTTGGCTCCAATGCTGATCTTCATGAAGCTTCTGCACATAGCTTGTACGAGCAAGATATTTTCAGGAGGCTGAGCAGAGTCAGACTAATTTTCAAGGCCAAGGAGGGAGAAACAACAGGTCTGTATGCTCTTGGTGAACCCAACTTTGTGGGATTTGAATTTGAGTTCTTTCTTGGCAAGGCTAGAAGTGGTGTTCTTTTAAAAACATTAGTTAGAGATCACATGGAAACTCACAGGGGAAAGATGGGTCTCGGAGCCCACCCCCATCTTTGGCCCCTGAGCTCTGAGGAGTGTGCCTGTGTCACAGCATGCCTCCGTCTGATCTCGATTGCAAGCACTGGGCACCTTTGAGAGAAATTCCAGCTGGGGGCAGCTTCTGGTTTGTCCCTAGGGTGATAAACTTGTATGAAAGCTGAACCCACTTTGGGGAATACCAGAGATGAACTCAGCAGCCTGATCACTCCCCTCTCTTCCTGTCTTCTGGTCTCTGCAAACTAAGGGATTTGGGTGGTTCTGCACTTTTGTGATTCTAATCTCAATTTATCCTGAAGCCGTGTAATTCACACTGGACTAGAGGAAAATATTTTTCTAAAATATTGAGCTATCTGGAGACGGGGTTGTCTTGCTTTCACTGGCAAAAAACATTTTTCGAAGTTAACTTCTGATGATGATTTTTTTAATCTTTAAAAAAATATATTAATGATAGCTAATTAATAGGTGTTTGGCAGTGGAGCTGTTTCCACACACATTTGTCTGAATACAGCTCTCCCAACTCTTCAAGCAAACTCGGGCAGTTTAACAATAGTTATGTTTAGGGAAAAAAGCCTCCTCTGCTGCAGAGAGGTTAAGTACTGGGGAATCCCATTCCCTCCCACTGCTGCTTCAGTGACATTTCCTCTCCCTGTGCTGGGGCCAGTGCCTGCTCCGTGTGCCTTCCGTCCCTCACCTTCGCTCCGTCCCACCCCGGCTCCTGAGAACGCCTCCCTCCAGCAGTGGAGCCTGGCGTTATTTGCTGCCGAGGGAGTCTCGCTGCAGCATCCTCTCTGTGCATAAAGGTAAGTTGCAGGATTTATCTGTGTAGTTTCTCCGTGTCCCGTTGTTCTGCCCACGTACAGCAGAATCATCACATCCCCGCACAAAAACCGAACAGAACCAGAGCTTTTGTCCTTATCTCTTCCTGCCTCCCTGTTTATTCTCGTCCTATTCAGTCGTGTTTGAAACAGAGTTTTCCCTTAAACATTTCAAAAACCTCCCCATCTCCTCCCCTCATTTTATTATTTTTTTTTGTTAAACATTATTTAAGAAGAATTCCCCACACATTGATTTCCCCCTCCCCCCCCAGAAAGATCTTCAGATTTGAAAGAGAGGCCCATTTTGAAGAAAACAAAAAAGAAACCCTCAGGTGTTTGAAATTTCTGTTCTGATCTGCTTTCGGTGCCTGCAGTGCTCTTCCAAGAGTCAGGGTAACATTTACCCCTGGGGTACCAATTAAAGATAGAAATTTGAAGTGGAATTAAACTTGGTACCCAGGGAAAGTCTGATTCTCTTCTTTGACTATAATTCCTCATATTGTTCGACAAATAATGTCACAAACCCCATTATTCAGTATTGTTTTTCTGTACTGGTTGTATGGCTTTTTGCCAAATTCATCACAATATTGCTCATTCAACATTCAGTTGGATTTTTTTTTCTCTGTAAGAAAAGAAACATTCCTCTCTCACTGTCAAATATCTAGTCATCGCAGTGCATGGGTAGGGGAATCTTTTACTGAGTTCTGTGCACAGCAATATGCAAACCACTCTCCAAAAAAAACACCTTCCCAGCACATGATCTGAAAGTGCTTCTGATATCTCAGTCACTTTATAAACAGGAAAATAAGAACCAATTATTCACTTAGAAGAAACCTGGGGTGCTCTTGAGGCTCATGGCAGGCTGCTTAAAAAAAAAAAAAAAAAGACATTGACACAAGTTCTGGAGGAGATAGCACTAACTGAGGGACGGATGATAATTTGAGGGATGCAAACAAAATAAAGCATATTCTGTGTCTGTTGCGCTTAGGTCATTTACCTCTCAGTGATCCTGTCAGTAATGTTCTTGTTAAGGAGTACTAAAAAATCTGGTAGATTCTGCTGGGATTTGCCCAGCTGGAGTTGTCATGTGTTGTGCTGTTGTGTGCTGTAAACTGCAGAGCAGAGGCAGCCTGTACCCAATGTGCATTTTGTTTAGTTCCCAAAGAAGCTCCAAAGTATTTGAGATTTAAAGACCCCAGATTTGGGGGAAGGGTGCATGGCGGGGGGAAAGAGGCGAGGAAGGAAAAACAAATAAAATGAGAAAGAAAAAGAAAAAGCCCCTCGTGTAGGTGGTAAAAACCTACCAAGGACTTTGTGTGATAGCACCAGATAAGGACACGTGCTCATGCATAGGCAAATTGGTGGTTTTGGGACCAGGGTGCAGATGTTGTCTGCCCTGCTATAGTGCTTCGTGCATGGATTCAGACAGCTCCCTTTTTGTTTATTTCAGCTGCTGTCCAGGCAGTGGTTTGGTTTGTATCACTGTTTGTTTTTTTTTTCCCCTAGACTTCAGAATAATTTTCAAAGTCTTTCCATCATTTCTAGTCTATCACCCCTTAAGCTTCTTTAGGCTTAGTCTAAAATGCTGAGGACAGAATTTTTTATGAAGACCACTGCAGTTTGGAGCTTCATTTTGTTTCTTTTCATCCCTACACTTTTTTAAATTGTATATGCTCTAAATAGAAATGCCACCTTCTAGCAGGCTTTGAGCAGAGACAAAGCTTTAGTGCAGCGTGCTCAGGTTTGCTTTCTGTTGAGTGGGTTAAATAAAAAGTAACCATCGTTTATATCTGACTATTGCTCGAGACCCAAAGAAAGCCTTTCAGGGGCTTCAAAGTTGTTTGGGGAAAGCCAAGAGGCATTCTGTGTTCTCTGATTCTGCGAACATCTCAATTTTCTGAAATGGAAATATCAAAAGAGCATGTCTCTCCTTACACAGATTTTGACCTGTCTAAAAGCAGCAGGCTGAGATTCAGCTACTGGACAGCTTGTGATATCATCTGTATCCATACACAAGCCCTCTGCTTTCCAGAGAAAAGGAGGCTGAGTGAGCCTGATAACTATCCAGAGTTTTAGATGTTTATCCGAAAAGAAGTCTTTGAAATTCATCAGCTGCTATTTGGGATATGATAGAAACTCCTGCTCTGCAAAATATGGTGCCACACATTTAGACTTAAAAGCTTTCCTAAAAATCAAATGCCAGAAGCTTAGAAACTCTGGGAGGAAAAAAGGAAACCTGGGTGGAAGTATCTGTTACCTCTTTAATTGCATCCCTTGCAAGGATCTCTTCCTATAATAGAGGGCGTATGATAATTAGCATAAAGAGGGAAACTACAAGTGAAAAGTAAACAGAGTTGTGTTAAAGAAGGATATAAGTTTTCTTTATACTCTGTTGGAACGTCCTTTTTTGAAGCATTTATTGCCATGTTTTAAAAAATAATCCATAAGGGAAAGCAATTTTTCCAGGAAAATGATGTCTATAAAGCTGTTTTCCACTTTACAGTGCATTGCTTCTCTTTTGTCGTGATAAAAATGTTCAGTGTGTTTCAGGGTCCATTCTTATTTATCCCTTCTTCTACACAAGAAATGTCAATAATCCTCGGAATGAGATGGAAATGTCGGCAGTGCTGTTCTTAGCAGGGTTTACACATTTCTTTAAGTAATAATTTGTGGTATCTCATCGTAGAGACAAACTGGTATCTGAAACCCAGCAAAGAACCTGAGGCAGGTTTTTACAGTCACCAATGCCAAAATTCAAACAACAACAACAAAAAACTTACTCAATTTTTGACTACTAATTATAATTAAACCCAGTCTTCCCCTTTTTCCAAGCAGATGGGAAAAATCAAAACGTTAAGTAGCTTCATTTTCACCACAGGGCTCTTTCAAAGCCTTTAAACTTCTGAACGGCAGCCAGATTTTCACTTGGGTTTTTCTCCATGTGTTCAGTCCCTGCAGCTCTAAAGGCATGAGAAAGGAGTTACACGCAAGTCCCTTTAGCGTGCCCTGCTTGCTTTCTCTGCTGCTCAGTTAGCAAACTTTACTCAAAGTAGGTTAATGTTTCCGATGCGCAGTGGGCTCCAAAACCAAAGTTGAATTTTTACTTTTTTTTTTTTTAAGACTGTCAGCACTCATTCATTCATGGACCTATTCTATCTCTCTGTTTACAAAATGGGGCATTTTAAAATTAAAGTCTCAAAAACCTAGGCACCGTTTTTAGAATTCTGAGGGGTTACTTTAAAGGTCATCAGCCGTTTTGTTTTTCTGCAGTGACAATTGTGATTTATTTCCTTGCTAAATAAGGCTTTACTTGTGAGAATTTGCATGGGGAATCATCCAAGAAAAACAGGAGGCAGTGGGACTTTTATCAGAAGGCAGGTGTATTTTTGGGTAGTTTTTGTTTAGCATCTCCCCCTCACCAGCACACTTGCCTAAACTTTTCAGGCTCTGAAGACTTTGGACCTGGGCTCTGGATCAAGACTCTGCTGTGATGAGGATGAAGGCAGCCTTGAGGCTGTTAGCAGCAAAGAGAAAGGGGAAGCAGCGTGGAGGAGGCAGTCAGCGTGTGTATATATATATATATATATGTACACCCTTTTCTTCTTTCCTTCAAAGTCAGAGATATTTAATGGTTCTGTTCCTTTCCCTATGTAAAAGAGACTTGTCGCAGGCAGATTCCCTGACACAGGTTCCCTGTGCATTGTCTGTAAATTTGTGTGTGTTTTGTTGGATGTGCTTTCTTTTATGTGTCAAACGCACGTGTGTCCTGGGCAAGTGTTTGTGATGTTTAGGATTCTTTAGGAAGCATGCATGGAAACTAATAACTGTTTTTTGGGAGGACAGGACTGTGTCTCGCAGTTAAGAGGTGTGTTCATTTGTCAAAAAAGGGAAGAAATGACCAGTGCAAGTGCTCACTGCAGTGTGTCAGGAGCTAGAAACTGAAAACTACTAATGCAAGTATGTGGCCTGAAGGAATAAATATATATGATGTTATCCTAATGGATGTTTTTCACTTTTAACTTTTGAGGTGGGGTGGGGGGTGCAGAAGAAGGTCATTTATGCTGCTTACCTTACATCGCTCTGAGTTATTTGCCTGACATAGATGGTAAGTTTTTCTATGTCACTGTAGTGAAGAATCACAGAAAGTTTCTTCATCGGGGATAGGAAGAGACTTGATGCTTCACATTTTAATATCTCTGCACTTATGAAATATGTTACAACTTGGGTGCTTCTCCTGAGAAGCTCTAGCAAGTGGAAGAAGTGGTTTCAAAGGCAGAATGAGAGTTAAAAGTACCAGTGTTAAAAAAGCAATCTGTGTAAACTGTTTTACAACTTAAGAGTTATGCAAAGCCATATCTTACCTTGGCCTCGTGCCACAAATGGCATGTCTGTAAAGCGCTGCCACCCTGCCTTGACGTATTTTATAGTATACTTCAGCTTTGAGGAAAATAATCTAGTTGCTATAATGCTTCTGGCTAGTCCCAGGGTCTGTCCCATCAGCCTATCAACAAGGGGACCCACGAGACTGTCTCATGTGTATGGAGGATGAGAAGTCTTGGGGGCTTATGTACTTGGGGAGAACTTTGTGGAGTAGGGTAGATAGTTGGACTTGATAATCCTGAGGGTCTTTTCCAACCTGGATGGTTCTATGATTCGATGATGGTGTTTGAACTCAGTGAGGTGCAGTTTCTATTCCCAGCTATGATTATGTATAGCAGCACAGTAAACTTGTTCCCCACTGCCTGTGATGTAGTTATCTAGTTGATTGCATGTAACTGGTGTTGCACAACCTTATGGAATTGCTGCACTGTCTGGTGCACAGTCTAATCATAAGTAGCTATAGCTGTATCGTAAAAACTGCATCTTAAGCTTAGAAGGGGTGCTTGTAAAAAATGAGTTTGTCAGCGTCTAGATAGGTAAAAACAGGATCTAAATCGTAATTCATGTGAATAACAATGAATATCTGATCTTCCACATGCTGTGTAGTTTGTGTTGTCTTGAGTGCCTAAATCAGAACTCCTTTGACGGTTATATGCATTTGAAGTTTCATGCATACAAAAACCTTACAGGAGAATCCAACTGGTGCAGAATCCTGAAGCTCTGGCAGGAGACAGGCAACACACCGTGCCGAGTCTGATAGTCTGCAGCCATTCCCCTAAAACATCCTCGAGACGCGTTGTCCTGCCCACTGTCCTCAAGGGTCTCGGGTGGGAACCTCCCACAGCATTTATGCGCTTTTACGTCTGATCCCTGATGGATCCCACATTGCACGAGGAGGAGGGAAAACAGAAAACTAGTAAGAAGAGGATTTCAAAAGCAAACAGCTTTTTATGTATAAAGGGCTTGATCCTTATTGCACTGACATGTTTCTTGCAGTGCAAAGGCGGAACTGATGTGTGAATTAGAGCAACTTACGCACATTTAAAGAACTTTTTTATTCTGTAATTAGATGGGCATCTCTACAGAAAGTACGTGTCAGCAGCCTAAGTAGAAGAGATGAGAAAACTGCTATATTTTATGTTGTTTCTCTCGGTGTCTTTTAGATCCAGCCCACAGTCTAGCTAAATGTTTCTCTAGATTTTGTTCCCTATGACAGCATCCTATTAAGAAGGCCTTTTTATTATTATTTTGAGAGTGTTTGTGTGCACTGGGATAATGCCACTCTATAAATAGAATGCTTTTTGCTTTGTTTTTAAAATAGTTTCCTGCTTTTAATGAAATAGTTTTTAAATAGTTTCTTACTTTCAAAAGAGCAAAATACAGCTGCTACTGGCATCTGATTAATGCTTGCTATTTCATGATAACTGTAATTAAATTCAGCTAATTCTCCACTGCAATATTTATGGAAAACAAGGACCAGAAGCTGTAGTTCAACGTTTGTGCTGGAAAGTATAAGAGCACAGGAAATAACTATGGAAAGCTTTAGGGCAGGGGCTGAGGGTGGCCCGCAGGCAGCCCAGAGCTTTCCCTTTGCATCGTACCGGGTGATGTGAAGCCAGTACATGTACGTTCTCCCTCATAATGTCTTCTTCTTGCCTCCCTTTCTTTTTTTCTGCTATGAAGGATGTGTCAGCAGAAAAAAGCAGTCTTGTGGCTGTGTTATAGAAAGGATTGCTTCGAACTGTGCCTCAGCCTGCACTGTTGCGGTGGTGCCCTTCTGACTGGGCAACCATCAGGGGGATTTACAGCCTCCTTTGTCTGCCTTCAGTTTAAGATTTAAGGGAAGAACAGAGAAACATCATTTCCCTGGAGACTCCTCTTTGCTGACAGCTTCTGAAATACCCAACTTCTGACAAACGGATGCGGTGGCAGTTCATGGATATGTTAGTAGTTACAGCAGTGCCACTGCTATCAGCTTATCACACAGACACGAAGCGATGACAAGAATGTCTCCAAAATTGCCTTTTTTTTTTTTTTTTTTTTCATATGTGGCTGTGCCTGTCCAAACTGATCATAGGAATTCCTGCAACCAACTCTCCAAATCACTACCAACCCCCTCTTCCCTGCTTCCTCCACCCCTGTTTACTCCTTAGTGGGCAACGGTTCTGTTAAAATCAATTTTTCTCTTTATGTGCCTCCAAAATGGTGGCATGGTCTGCACAATGGCAGGCAGGTAATCCTCCACAGCTAGCATGGCAGGAGAAATGATGGCAGCCTGGGAGGCGATGACTCTGGGCAGAAGCTGGAAAGTGCTCGTACAGCACGACTGACTCATCTTGGTTTTATTAGCAGATTTTGGGGATAGAACACCAAGTATATGTAGCAACACTGTGTATCTCGAGCATGAAGACAAAGCCCATTGCTTAGAGAACAAATATTGGGACAGGAAAATGGAGCATTATCCTTGCAAACATGCCCAGGGTAAATTTAAACAATGCCCTCTCCTCCCCATCTGCTGTTATGCTTAAACACTAATGACACGTTTCCCAAGCTAGGAGCTCCAGGGTGTGATTTGTGAGCCAGCCTTTAACCTGATCTCACCCAAAATACAAGCTTTGTCTTATATATGAACAATGGATGCATGCCTGGGTTTGAAATGGGAGAGCAGGTACAATTTGAGGTATATGCCAGAGAGCTGCCTATCCTGAAATGTCATCCAGGGTGTGACCATAAGCATACAGAGGAATACATCATCCTGATCGCGTACTAGGTGAATATCTTGTCATGCAGCAGGAGAGATGCCAGGGTGTGTGGAGCTTCAGTATTTCCATAACTGGTGATAGAAGCCACATGGTCTGAGAAAGCTGCTGGAATAGCCTGTGTGGTTGCTGTCTTCCAGTTACCAATTCTTTCTCAATGTTTCACTGAAGATGGTTCAGTGGTTGAAATGTAACTTCAGTCCTGGCACATCTTGGTTAAATGTCAGCCTTGCAGTAGCTGTGTGGGTACCAGTTACTCTGATGTAATGTGGGGTTTGAAGTATATCTATGAAAAATATTTCACTAGACTTTTTTCTTATATGAACAAAAACATCCTTTCTGGTGTGGACACTCCCCTCCTTCCCCCTCAAATATTTTTTGTAAACCTGACAGGCTTAGAATAGAATATTTCAATTTTTAGTTTCGGTACTAGATGTTTTTTTTTCAGTGCCCTACTTTCTCAGGCTTTTTTATAATGTTATTGTACGTGGACAAGAGAGAAAAGCTTGCTTGTCTTCCTCAAGTTTTTTTAGAACTTTTCATTGACTAATGCCTTTTGTCACAAGTGGCAGTGAAGGACCTGTTTGCTAATAGAGATCAATGGAGATGAAGGTGACATTTCAGAGCAGCGTTTTAAAATAAATGCATTGGTATTTATCTGACCACAGCACCTAGGAACACTGGCTTGCAGTCTAAGAGCATCATGACCCTGTAACTGTCCCTGCCCTTCTCAAATGCATATTTCCCTTTTCTGTCACTCTTCTCCAACCCAGTACTTTTCCAATACTTTCTTTCCTATTATAGAAAACTCTTTGTCAGTCTGTGACCATATGAATTTGTTATCAACAGACTTCTCAATGCTATCAGTGGGGTTAAGCACCTGTTGGCCAAAGTGGGGGCTTTATCGACAGCTTGCTTCCCCTGGGTAACTACAACTTTTGATTTTGCAGGGACAGAGTCTTTAGTGATGGTGAGGTCCAAGAGCATGAAGGGTGTCACTTCCTTTTACCCCACACTGAGAAAAGCGTGGTGTTGGCACTGAGCAAATTAAGTAAGTGTGATTTCATGCTCCAGCTCTCTCTACAAAATTCAAATGCACTAAAGATACTTGTGAAAAGTGCTAAAGTGAAGAACTCAAGGCCTCTTTTCACTTGGAGAAGAGGTACAGCAGAAGCTAATTGTTTTACATTATATACTGGAGAAATCAGCTTTGAGTATACAGTACAGTTCAATTCCCAGACACATTTAGGATTTAATCCATATCTTCTTTGCTAAGAAATCCAGGAAGGGTGGCAGCTTTCAGCTCTGCAGTTATCTGAGACAACCATATACTCAAATAACTTTCAAAGCAGCTGTCAAATTAAAGCACTACCAATGTTGACTGGATTTGAGTAAATATTTACTGCTTTGCATCCAATTACTCCTCTCTCTCTAAATGTAAGCTTTACCATCTGTGTTCAGAACCACTGTTTTTCGTGGTCTGTTTGTTTGACATCTTGTGCACTTAATTCTAGAATAAGAAGGCCTGTTCAGATAGTATAAAATGCAATTACATATAAACCATTATCTCAGTAACTTCTGTACATAAATGAAATGAAAACATATTAATAACCTACCACACATTCTGCCCGGTTGTCCTGCACGATGTTATGGCAATGCATTTAGCACAGACCAAGCAAAAGAAAGACAGATTGCTTTCCCAGAATTTGCTCAGTTAATGGAGAAAAATCCACCCCGATCTAAACTAGCTCCAGCAGGTTCTCAGAAATATTAATGTCTCAAGCTCTCATGCCTTTAATAAAGTAAAATAGAATGTATTTCAACAGAAAAAAAATTCTCCATTTCTCCTCTTCTGGAGTTTAGTGCAACTGATAGCTACAGTAGTGGTTTCAAGCAGAGCACGCTGAGCTAATTATATTTCTTCTAAACACTGTTGATTTCTTGATTGCTAATGTGGTATTTGAGAGTCAGTGATTCTTAAATGTCAGCTTAAAAATCCATCTTTACCAGTCTGAATCCCCTAAATGCAGGTCTTGTTTTACCAATATTGCCAGTAAAGAATTACTCTCTCGACGGCTTGTCTGGCAAGTGAGACAAATAACAATTTCCAAAGGCTGCATTTTTTTCTGCACCACATTTAATTGGTAGGAGCACAGAAACATTTTCATTAATGCTTCATTATTAATCAGTGGAAGATGGATGCAGCACTTGAGGGAACCACTGAATGGTGAATTCCCTAAACAATTAACTGTAGCTTCCCTCAAAGAAGCAGATCTTTGAAAAGTTGGACAGTGAATGTATTAGTGGGAATGTTGCAACAGCACAATGACAATGAGCTCCCCTTTTAGTGTGCTCTTTATGAAAAGGGAAAAAATCCCAATAACTGGATAACTCTAAACTGTTTGATAAACAAACACAAATGTTATTTTCCTCTTAATTTTGCTACCGTTCTGCAGGCACAGTATTCATACAGTTTTTCAATGATGAGTCACATAAATATTTTTGTATTTTTAGTAAGTTACCACCTATTCTTCTTTTGCTTGTTATAATACTTACTCTGTGACTTCTTTTTATGTTACAATATTACAACACAATTGTAATTAAGCTCGTATTTTGATTTCGATAGAGGTATCTCCAGATGTCCCCGGGTGAAATCTCTGGGGCAGGAAGGATGCACTGGATGCAGCTAGCAGGGGGCACGCAGAGCCTGGCAGTGCAGCTGCTCCCCGGCCCATGGCCACCACCCAGAGTAGGAAAGGATGGTGCGCCTCATGCCATCCCTCCTATTGCAGATGAACTGCTGCCTTTACCCCATTTTAATGACATCCAGGCTGAGTTACCTTTTCCAGTGTGTCCCCCGCCCTGCTCTCACGTTGACAGTTTGAGCATCTCAGGTACCAAATGGCCTATGGAAAGAAAGCGCCAAGTCTGGTCCACTGCTGCTTGGGCACTGACTTTTATTTTATCTTGTCTGGTGGTAGGGGACATGTTTGCCATAGCTGGAGTCATCTGAAACCAAAACATTCCAGAGTTACCTAATGCCTTGGTGCTGCTTCCTTGTTCAACACAGCCTTAAAAAAAAAAATAAAACATTGCTCTATATGCTTGTGCATTACAAATGTTGTCCCTTAGTAATTCTCCAGGAAAAAAAAAAAAAAGCAGTTGTGCCTACGTAAATTACTCTAGTGAAGTTTTCATCAAAAAAATCTTAGGAATATGTGAAATGAGTAGGAAAAATGCAGTGGTCCAAGCTCCTTGTTCCCTCGGCATCCCTGTTGGGCCCAGGCTGTCTGCTTCTCAGCAGATTTTTCCTCTGCACACTCATACACTATAAAATCAAGCAGGACCTGCGTCTAAAGTACCTTTATTTGTGTTAAATTGGGTCATTTAAACTGTTAGCCTAACATACTTAATTTGGCATTTGTGTTTTCCTAAGAGCATGGGTTTGGTTTAATTTGTTTCATTTCAGCCTGTACCCAGCTGTCTGTAATTTTGCTATCAATTTCTACACTTTTATGGTGACTTAGATAAATATTACTAAATTATGGAGATTTTATAAGAGCCAAGCAGGTAATACCATTAACCTCAGCCAGTCAAAAATAATCCTATTAATTTCTAGCCAAATTGCTGCATGACGAATGTGCAAAAATTAACCGTTTCACTACAGAAAATCATGCACTGAGTATTTTTGTTCATCTATCGGTATAACAGCACATCACCACAGAGCTGTCAACAGACAGTGGATAGTGACACAAGCATGTTCTGGTCTGAGATCCACCATGGGGACACTGGTGGTTTTAGACACCAGCAACTATCTGCACAAATACCCAGTTACACTTGCACCATGAAGTAGCCTGGTTTGGCTGTGGCCATAGGAATGGCTTCTTCAAAGAACCTCAAAGGCAAATGAAATCTGAATTGATTTTTTTTTGTGTGCTTTTACTTGCCTCAATGGACAAATGTTTTTTCTACACTTTACATCATTTCTGTTTTGAAAAAATACAAGACTTAGATTGATCAAGCTATACCTGCTCTTCTCAAGACTCTAGTAAAGCTATTGGATTAGCAGATTGAATCAATACAAATAATTTCCATATGGAGATTTCTATTAATAGCCTTGCATTTTTATTAAAGTGGGATAAATCTTAAAACCTCAGAAATATTGAAGAGCTGAAAGAGAAGCTGGTTCATTGGCAATTTTGGCTTTGTAGATGTTTTCTAGGGGCTTGCCTCATTCTCTGGGTGAGTTCTGACTGATTAATCCTGGATCATGGGAGCTGCACTGTACGGCGTCTGGATCCAACTGGTGCCTGTAGGGCCTCTGAATGATAGAGTTCCCTAAAAATTTGGCAAGTTTTGCTTCTTTAAGGCTCTCTTGGGGCTTAACATTTCTTAGTATAATTGGGAAGAATCACAGCTGATATTCATAGCAGAGCAATTGTCACTCCAAGACTCCAAATCCCTGGGTGATAGCTCAATGCATCAAGTGACCTTCATCTCTGGATGAAAAATGTGAAATAATTAGCCTGAAGAGAGGTATGTCTGAAAAATGTTCCAAATGCTCCAAAATCCCAGCCTGGGCAACTAGTGCCTCTTTCAATCAGGACCCCACTTCTGGGTGGTTCACAATTTATGCCTGTAAAAGCTCTCCGATCTAGGTGTGGACCTCAGTGTGGGCTTCTCAAATCTTCCCCAACCCTCTCACAGTGAACTCTCCTCTCCTCCTCACCCCATGACACTATCCCACAGAAGTAGTTGATATAGAAGGGGTGAGAGGCTGAGATTTCAGGCAGCTGTCCCTCCTCTCTTCAGCTTTTTTATTTTCATTCTGTTTTAGCAATAAGCAGTTCAGCCCTGAATTTTATCAGGACTGTCTATTTCTCTAGCATCTCTGAAGAAACACGGGAGGGGAGGAAAAATACATGGCAAAATAAATATAATGGGGAAGGGAACAAGAGAATTGCCAACAAGAAAATAGATGGAACAAGGGAGGAGACAGAGGAAGAGGAAAGGAAGCACGAGAGAGCATTAAAAACAAACATAAAGAAGACAGAAAAGAAGAAGAAGGGAAAGGCTAGACAGGAAGAGAAATAGAAGTCTGTGTTGGGGTGGGGTATGAGCCACCCAGGAATTTTTTTTATTACACTACTAAGGGACTTCAGCACAGAAAAAAAACATGGGAAATACTGACTCAGGATTCTCTCTTCCCCTAAACAGTTTATGACACAGATTATCAATGACCAGATTGTTTCTTACAACCTTTTCTAGCGAGTATATATTTTTCTTTTGTCTGTATTATATCTCTACCTTATATGTCTTCTATTATTATTTTTGTGGTAAATATTGTTATTTGAAGACACTGGTGTGTTTTCCTTATGAATGTGATTTTTGTCTCCCTCTAATTCCTATTAAATATGCCAAAGTGGAGAAATGTGGCACTTGGTTAACAGCAGTAAAGCTGCAAAATCTGCTTGAGAGTTGTGCATGCAGAATGAACACACAAGGCCTCTAAAATTTCTTTCTCGGATGGGAGTTACAAGGAATAAAGCATAGTTTCAATACATTTAAGCAGAGAAGGATAGCACAGTACTTTCAAGGTACAATACTGTCCATTTAAAGAGTAACAACCAGCCTGTTAAATAAATCCTTTCTTTTAGTACACAGAGCTAAATGTACAAAACTCTACAAACCCCCTTCTCTTTTCACAACCTATAAATCACGTGCAATATCTCTGCATTATATCGCTTCCATCATACCCACAATCATGTTATTTGAGTCTAGGCTCAGTGTAATCATTATCCAGCATCTGTCTTATCTTTCACTGTGCTGGAAAAAACCCACACACTTAAATTCTAAAATTATTTTATCCACAGAAAAATGAGTAGCTCCAAGAAATGTCACTGTTCCTGGCCATTCTTCTTGCATTTAACCTACACAGTTCTTCCTTTTCTGGGGGGTATAAAATAGTTGTTTTCCTTGCAGCAGATACGAGTCAAAAATAAATCTAAATGTGCTTTGTCGGTTCAGCTAGGAAAACCCTGGCACTCAGGGTAGGCTACTTGTACTCACTGAGATCACCTTTTGTCTCTGTCCTCTGATGATTCATTTTGGAGATGTCACCACGGCTCAGTGCCATGGCTGAGCCCACACCTTTGCTGGCTGGGTTGGAGTGCCTGAGTGCTGATGCAGAGAGCTCTCCTGGTGGTCCAGCGGTGGCAAGACCTGCCGAGAGCACCCCCTCAGTGCACTTTCCCAAAGATTTGTTCTCAGCCTGTATGACCCCAGGTAAACGGCTGTATGGGAACCCACTTCTCCATCTGACAGTGGGGTTCCACATTGTCTGTTTTTCACTGCAATTGTCTCCTTGTTGCCCCAATTTCCAAACAGTTGCTTTCATTCTCTAATTCTGCATGCCGGCCCTAAACTGAGTGTCCAGTTTTCTTTGCCTTTTTCTTCAGAGGGCATGCCATCTTTCCAAAACCTCTATGGTTTTGGTATATATTTCCACTTGGGGTTACCTATATTTTGCTGTTTCTCGATATATTGGCATACGGCAAATGAAACTATATGTTAAATCTGTTACTGTTACTGTCTTGTCTGGACTCTAGAGATTCATATTCTGTTGAACCCTTGCAAAAAATTGCAAGATATATAAATATGGCTGAATAAGGAACCGATGGACCTCTAAAATTGAGAAATAGTGTTTTTCATAACATGCAAAGGTAATGGGGAGGAGACACAAACAGGTTCTTAAAGTGCTAAGCTTCCAACTGGCAAAATCGCCCATCATTTCACTGCCTTTTGATTTTCATAGAAGTTAGAATCTTACCTTTGAGTTTATTCCAAGAATGATGTAAGCATTTTGGTTTACAAATGTTTCTGTTTTAGTTAATTTAACCTTAATAAATGTTTTGGCTATTGCAAGGTCCTAGTTTTATGCATAGGTGAACTTCACTCCTCCCAGATCTGAGTATCTTGAAGCTCGCATATTTAAACAAGAGAGTAAAACCTGTCTGTTATCTGCCTAATGCCATAAGAACTGTCAGTGATTTAATTAAATCTTAGGACTCCTGATACAGTGATGGAAAAGCATAAGGGCCTAACTTCTTGTAGGAGCTCTGAGCAATCGAGAGGGGTGTGCACAGCATCAGAAAGGGATGGTATAACACCATCTCTCACTGCAGCTAAGACTGAGCTTATTTATGCCTGCTATATGTACTGTTGTTTTTGTTTTTGCTGTATGTATTTTCAGGGTCTCTTCAGGCTTCCCATGGCTCCAAGCCCCAAGCAAACCTCCGGGCATGTGTGCCTAATCTAAAGAGACAAGGTTGGGAAGAATCGCTTTCACACCCGAGTTGAAAGTACAAGGCAAGGGAAAGTAAATCTGTTGTTTAAGGTATTATTTGGCTCTTAGTTTTACCTGAGGTGATATATGAAGTATGGGGCAGAGAAGGGAGATGAACCTTAACCTTCTATTCAAGTGCATCTAACCATAAAACTGTCATTTGTCACAGCATGCATGATGAATGCACAAATACAACCACTTTTCACGTTGCTCCTCATGGAGGATTTTACAGTCATGATGCTGTACAGGGATCAGCTGGCTTGATTTAGTCCCCTACATCTGCTGTACAGCCTCCTCAACACCGTGAGGAACCAGCCCTCAAGGCTGATACACCTCTTCTGAGACATCGTAAAAATGCACATATTTGTGTTTAGAAAGCTTTGTGGTGGGAGGATGACAGGCCCAGGGAGATAGATAAAGATTTTAAAACCACTTTCTGAAAGCTGTTTCTGGGAAATCTTTGTTTGCACTATTCAAAAGCTTTCTTAAGAATTTATACAGTCAACACCGTCTGAAATTAAGAAATTAAATTAAAGCATATGCAGTATTAAAAAAGCAAAACCCCAAACCAAACTAGTTGCCTAAAGAGTTTTGCCTCTAAGCTTTGTGTCTTTTGGATACACTGGACATAACTCATACCAAATATCTCAAAATGGTTGGACCCTCAAGGGTTCAGTAGACTTTAGTGAGTAACTATGTTACATTATTCTTGTAACCTACATCCTTCTTGTCGTTAACGCTTCTTGTCGTTAATATTCATGTGACATACTGAGCTTCCTGCAGTCAATTAAAAAATTTTCACTTACTTCATTGGGCCAATAGCCGAGTTCCTGATGCATATCCTCACTTGTCTTACATGTCCACTATTTAGATGGAGGGTGCTCCACAGTGGGCTCCTTCCAGGATCCTGCCCATCCTGTGCAGTTGAGCCCATGCAGCATCCCTCCTCGCCGCTGACTGTGCTTGCTGTGAAATGAGGAGGGAGACGCGTCACCCATCCTGAACCAGCTGGCCTCAGGGACCGGGGTGTGAGGGAGATGGAGAGACCTGATGGCTGAGGAGCAGTGTCAGAAGAAAGAAGCTGTAAATGAGTCAGATCTCTGATCTTGAGCTAGCAGCCCAGTAAGGATTTGCTTTAACCCATAGATACAGAAAGTTACCCCTAAAGGGTCACCAGTGATTGCTGTCCTTATGACGGTGAGTGTTGTGATGTGATGTATGCAGTGCTAATACTTTTGCAGCATTAAAAATAAGGGTGGAAATCCATTTTTTTTTCTCTCTTTTTTTTTTTCCCCCAAGAACATAGATAAGAACCAGGAATGCTGGGTAAAGTTGTTAAAACTTTACCCAGAAGCTTCTTTTCCAAGAAGCTGTATTTAAAGGAGCAAACATCCAGTCTATGCTTCACCTGAGATTGGTACCATATGGGCATTTTGGCTTTAATTGTGTTTGGATTTAGTGACCTATTTCTTCTATGTTCAATGGCATTTTTTCTTTCAGATGCCATTCTTTAACACCTTACCACTTCACATTATGTGGTATTCAAAGCTTTTTACATTATCTTACTGTAACTTCAAAAAAACCAAATTATTCAGTATGTCAAAGGAAATAGCTTTCATCCACTGCAACTTTGGGCTGAAAGCAAAGGTTTGTAATCTGTCCTCAACTTTATTAAAAAACATAAGGCATTGGCCTTCATGTAGTTCAAATACATTTCCTTACATAGTGACATACCACGTCTGATATCATAGAATGAACTTGATATGAATTTCTATTCAGGGCACTTAGCATATTGAATATTATTTAATTTTCCAATGCTGTGGGACTGAACACACTGATCACGGAAACAGTGTAGTTGCTCAGCCTTGCTCAGCCTTGCACTGCTTTCCTTTGCTCTCCTTTGGGTTTGGGGTGTTTTTCTCTTTCCTTCCCACATCTGAGGATTGAGCATGGCTCTCTCCCTTCCCATGACCAAGAAGAATTTAATTGTCAGGCCCTGTGCTTGGTGCCAGGATTGCACAGCTCTGCCTTGGTGAGAGCTCAGCAACTCTCCCATCCTAGGCAGCAGCCATCCCTCTCTCTCTGTACATACATGCCTACACACATATATATGTATAGGTAGAAAAGTAGAAAAATTAATGGTTTTAACCCACCTGAGATTTTTAGTTTGGCCAGTCCCCAAGGGACTTCTGTGACCATAGCATGAGGGCTCTTGTGTCACTGCTTAGTCCAGGGTCTCAGCGTCACTTGTGACTTGGTGACAGCCAAGTCTCCTCTGTTGGCTCTCAGGAGCCTATATGACTTGGTACTCTTGATATCATTAAGTTTTTGATATGAAGGACATAGGGCTAGAGATTTGGGACACCTGTGCCTAGAGACTTAGAACGGGTATTCAAGAATTACGAAAACCAAATTATTTTATGTAATTGGTATAGAAATTGGTAACAAGGTTATGGGTACAGTGTTTTCTGTTCAATCACAAAGCTCTTATTTCTCAAATGAATCCAAGCTATCGGCTTTTCTGCAGAAAATCTCCAACTGTGTACAGCCATTTCTAAGACAATATGTGTGCCTGGGAGTATTGGTTTTAGCAGTTAGAGCTGGCCTACAGGAACGTGGGAAACGGACAATTTACAGAGTATCAGTGCCCATGTCCCTTTCAGGTCCTGTGATCGGAAAGTTGTTTTGTGTTACAGAGGATAAAATTTCTGCATTCTCTGTCACATCTTCTACAGATTAAAAGAAAAATAACCTGTCCAATCACCATTATATGCTCAAAAGCATAGATGGAAAAATCCATGTGTATCAGTTCTTTAAGTCTTAAGGAAATTTGCAGAGAAAACAAATGACCCAGAGCGAAAATGGGCAATACTTTACAAAGTTGGTACCTGGGAGCCATGTGGCTAAAGCAGCAGTAGAAATGACCCATTCTTTTCAACATTAAATTAGTTCTCTGCTGAAGTATAGAAAGGAAATTTTTAGGGTGTTCTACCACCTGCTCCTCATGCCTGTGATCTGTGTTTGATTTATGAGGGAAAGTGGGGGGAATCACATAAATTTAAAATGGCATATATCAAGATCATAGTGGTTCGGTCTTTTCTTCTAGGCTATATAATTTTTTTAGTCTTAATTTTGTACAATAGCAAAATTTTAACTGCTTGCAAGGCCAGAGAATTTTCGGTTCCTTCTCTTCCAATATTCTATCACTGTTCCACTGTCAAGCAATTCCTTTGCTAAAGAGTGACAGTGAGCTGTTTGCTAGGCGGTGAGGTTAGCCAACAGATAATTTGAACACAGGTCAGATCAACTGTTACCGTACCTTTTTTCTTATTTATGTTAATAACTTGTATCTATGATTATATGCATGCATATGGGTGTATTTAGTACTCTCAGAAAATGTCAATCTAACTCCCCTCTCATCAGACACCCTATGCTCAACAGCATAATTTTGCTGTTGCTCTTTAATATGTGAAACAGAGTATGGTAGACATGGTTTAAGGCCATTCTAAAACATAAATATTTTTGGCAAGATAATTGCCTCACCCTCATGGATATCCAAGAACCTAGGTGTGCAATTGCCCTCCATCTAATGTCTAAATATCTCACAGAATTGGGCGTCTGTTAGCTTGAAGAGAGACAGGATAATTAAAAAGGACAAGTAATTGGCCTGTTAATAATCCTTACCTATATTGCTAGCTCATCTTTAATTTACCCCTAGCAAAACTTTCCTTGTTTTACCACATGGAAAAAAGCAATCTTGGTCCTAGAAAAATAATACTGAATTGACAACTAATTACAAATTCATTCTAGTGAGGTCAGCAAACTGTATGCTTCAGTCACTGTGGCCCAAGAGCATCAAAGTCTATTTGACAATGCCTACCAGGAGACAAAAGTAGGAGGAGTCTGCAGTCAAAGCATTGCAAGTGGGGCCAGGCTCTCCAAAAAGGGAAAATAGTTGTGAGTATAGTATATAATATAGTATACAATATAGTATAGCTGAGAAATTACATGTACACTTTTTAAAGAGAGTCCTTACGCCTTCTGGACCTAAACACTGAGAAGGGTAAAAATGGAGATGAAAAATGCAATAGAAATCAGTAGAAAACACTGTTTCTAAGGAGGTAATTAAATTAGCTGACATAAGTTATGCAACTGATATTTTTAGGCAATCTGGGAAATTTGGCTATAATTAATATCAGGAATCAATCAGTGGTAAACATTACTGGTCTTTGGAGATAAAATTAGATGCAACTTCTTTACAGAAAACTTTAGGAAAAAAATACTATTGAAAATTCCACTGAAACTTTTTTTCTTCTATATTTTTTTTCTTTTTCTGTTTGTTACTAAGTCTTTCTTGTTCTATCTCTTGAATAAAAGTTTATCATCTTTTCAATTTTCAACTCAAATTGTATGTCAGGATAAAAATCATTCTTTAGGACTTGTGAATATAGGTGCTTAATGAGTGAGAAGAACAGAGTCTTTATCTAAAATTAGTTTTAAATATGGTATCATTGAGTGTTTTTCCAAAACCTAATTTTTATCACAGTAATGCTGTTTTTCATGTTTCTCATTAAAAAAATCCTGATGGCTAAAAATTACTCTCCCAGTCAACAGGTCAGAAAACAGAGAGCAAGAATGAAAGGCTCCTGCCCTGAAGATACCTCTGTAGGTACTAAAAATATAGCAGTCCCCTGGGGTATTTTGTGACAAATATCTGCTTTTGAACCTTCATATTGAAACGTCTTGTGTGACTTCAAATTAAATGTTATTCGAAACTCTAAAAAAATTCTATTTTTAAGAGATCTTGTTTTGACTTTTCATCTTTTCATATCAAGAGAATGTCAACTGCATGACAGAAATGCAAGTCCAGGGTGGAGAAATATATCTAAAATTTATACAGATGTCTTTTCTGGAGAATATTACTTTTTGTGTTACGCTTTTTTTGCTTTGTGAGAATTGTGATATAGACAAAGTGTTTCAGAAACTCCCTTGCTAGTGAGTAATTCCACCATGAACTTTTAACTTTAAAAGAAAAAAGCCTTAAAATTATCCAGTTCTAAAATACTGTCTTTGAAAGAGTTTAGAATTCTACTTTGAATCTTTCAATAAATAATGTCAGTCTTCTCTTTAATTTTTTAGTATATGTGACACAAATATATATGCTATTCTTTTAGTCTCTCTAAAATAAATATATGATATATTTTGCATTGTCCCGGTTTGAGGTAAAATAGAACCAACTTTCAGTTCAGTAATTTTACATCTTAGCTCGGGTCCTTTTAACTCTCTGCAATTAACAGCATATTGGGCAGAAAACTGTTTGTTCTCAGAGTGATAAGACCAATGTTTGTACCTCATGCCAAGGAACGGTATACAGAGAGGCTCTTGCTTATACTTATTGCTATAACAACCAAGGTCAGTTAATTTCATTATTTGCCCCATTGGAGGGTCAGAAACAGAAAAGTGTAGAGGGGTCCCACCTGCAGGGAGGAGCAGACAGGACAGGTGACCCAAACCTGATCAATAGGGTATTCCATCCCATCTGCCCCACAGTGGGTATAAAAGCTGAGGGATCAAAGGGTCAGCCCTTTTACTTCAGTGGCTGACATCCAAAGATGACTCTGTCTGTTCATCTGCCTTTGATGCCAATCTGTGTGTTCCTGACTCCAGAGCTGGAACCTAGTTCCCGTCCATTGCTGAGTCCAGTTTGGGACTTCCCCAGTGCTTGCTGGTGACATCATCCTGGGAGCTTATCAAGAGTTTTGTCTATATTGTACCTATTCCATTATTTACTTTTTAATTTTGATATTACTATTTCATTAGTTTCGTTCACTCTAAACTTATAAATCTCTCTATCTCTTCCACCTTTTCTCCTGGAACAAGAAAATGGAGGGAGAGCATCTGTCATATCATAGGGTAATTTGGCCTAAACCATGACATGCATATGTCTTACTGCAAAGTTATTATGGAGACTGACATTTGCACTCTTCCTCAATATACACCTGAGTTTTAAATTATTGTTATTTAATTACTGTAGAGAGAGATGTTTTAATTGAAAATGGCTAGATTTCAGAATGTTAAACTATGGTCTAAAAGAATACATTTTATTTAGTCTGTCTGTTTAGACAGTTATGATTCTGAATGGTCTCTTGGTATGGGGAGGGCATTTACCTAGGTGTGCGTTGTTGCCCAAGTGTGGATTCTGATCTTGCAGTTCTGGATATGCTTCCAAGTTAAAGTGTTTGATCAGAGGAATGACCTATTACTTCTAGGGGAGAGCTAAGTGTAGAGAAGTTTAAGGATTAATGAAATATACTCATCTATTTCATGGGTCTGTGGTTCCTGAATATCATCTGAGGGAAAAAAAATGAGTTTATACAATAAGAAAGAATTATTTGGATTTTTCACAATTATAGTAAAGGACTTTTTTATAGTCTTTTTGCAAGCAGTTGGGTTTAGTTCTGGCACAGCCCAACTGCTGGCTTGCAAAGATCTTGTTCACTTGGAGTTTGTTCCACACTTAAACAATTTTTATTGATTGTCCTGGTCCCCCACACCCTGTGGTTCTTCTGGGATCCTGCTTTTCTGCAGGATCCAGCGTGTACTTTCTCCCCCTGCACTAGCGTTGGCTATAGAAACAGGGCAGTACATGCAGTTGACACCCTCAGTCTGACTTGGAGCTTCCCTTTCATGCAAACAGCCCGTTCCAGCTTCCTGAGGCTGACACAGGAGTTAGCTAAGGCCAAAGTCCCATAGATCTGTTTCAGGACCTGAATCAAATCTAATTTACTCTTTTATTGTTCTTTATTGGGCATAGCTATCTTTAAAAGTCAGGTCCCTATTTTGGATATAAAAACCTCATCCTTCATACCTTTTCCATCTTTGCTTCTTTATCAGAATTTATCTTTATCATTTTCTATGGTATTAGGTCCAGGACAGTGCACAACAGAGGAACATATACAGTCTGTGATGAAGGTATCAATACGATCATGCAAAGATGCTTAAATACAGGCATTTACAAAATAATTTCTTCGCTTTCAGCATTTCTCACTTTTAGTGTAACATTTTATTTTATTTTTTTATTCTAGACTTCAGAAACTGTGTTTTCTCTAATTAGGTGAATGTGACTTCTTTTTTTTTTGCATTATCCAATGTACAAGATTCATAGTAAATATATACTTGCCTGTGCAGTGCTTTTTCGGTTCACATGGTTTTGATTTTTGGTTTTGATTTTTTTTAATGCAAACTATACTGGATATTGAAATATTCACCACAATGGGAAGAGTGTTCCTGCACATCATAGAAGGCATTATACTTCTACAAGCAGGTTGTTTGTTTGCTCTGGCCTGTTGCCACTAACATTATACTGTGCTTTAAGTGCTAATGAATGAGAACCGGAATTTCTAATTGTGATAAGACTTTCATAAAAAAATAGGTAAATAGTGAATATTAAAGGAAAAAACAACTGGGAGACAATGTTACATTGCACCTCGTCTCATAAAAGACAGGTTACTGTTACTGTTGGGCACATTATTTAGTTTCGTCATCTATCCAGCCACCTATTTTCTTTTTCTCAAATGAAAAAGGCCTCACGCCTGCCTCCTTCAAAAGATGAAGAAAAGACTTTTAGGGGACCATGAATGTGTAAATGCGAAAGAGATAAAAGACTGAGCATTTTGTATAGTGTGAATAACTATTCACGGATACATTTTCTTGAATAAAAGAAATAACATGATTGGATTAATTCATTTGAGGATGGTCTTACTGGTCCCTCTAAGTGTTTTCATTAGGGCCTAAATTCAGATTCACACTATGTAACTATGCAAGAAATAAATTATATCCCCTTGAATCTTTGTGCAGATTACCTGAGTTAGGGTTCATTACAGTTAGTTAGCATATGCAGGGCGGCACAGACTTACTTTCAATGTACAGGGCTAAAGCAAGGCAATAGAATTTGGAGGAATGCAACAAAGCCGTGGAGCTACTTAATTAACAACTCATTATGAATGGGAGACTTCAAATTCATTACTCATAAAACATGTAGGAAACTCCCAAGCTGCTGTAGGAAAGCAGCACCAGGAGGACGAAAGCAAGGGATTTACACGCATGCCTGCACTACCTCTATCTTAATGCCATTTATGTGATTTCAAAGGAGCTAAATGCAGCTTCTGTGCTGCCCTGAAGGCAGGGCCCCAGCCAGCTCCGGCTGATGATCAGGGTGGGGTAAAGCCCTTAAAAGAGCTGGCAAGCGAGGAGGTTAATCTGCAGTTCTAGAATAAAAATCGTGTCTGCTAAGTGTCCGGTACTGGACTCCTACAAAAGGTATGTCAGGACTTCTTGCTTTTGAATCTCTTTTCTGTCTTTTTTTCCTTGGGATTTTTTTTTTTTTTAAATGAAGTGACATTTTCCTCAGTCTTTCTGGATCTTGCATTAGCCGTGAGCGTGGGCTGCAGGAGAGCTGGAAGTATGACTGCATTCCCTATTTTATCCAGACTATCCTTTGAACAAATTTGCACCAAACTTGATAACATCAGGATAAAGAAACACAGTTTAGCAGAAACATATGCGTAATAATTTTAAATGGAAATCCAGGACAGTCAAATAGAATTGCAATTGAATTTTAGAGTATCCAGGAATTAGATGCCAGATTTTTTTACTATTAATAGATCTATCAGACTTTAAAACAATCAGATTAAGCACCAGTGTTAATTGATAGCTGTATGCTGAAAGAATAAGAATTTATTGCAGCTCTTCAACTAGAGACATTAGCAGTCTTTGACAGAAAGAGGACAAATTTCGTTTTTAAGGGCAGGATTGTGAAGGAAGGTGGTGTAGATCTAGCACAGAGGGCCTGGTCCTGGGTAGGGCTGATGGCAAAATGGGACAAAGATTCAAGCAAGAAGCTCAGGGACAGATTGGGCTGGATTTTCAGAGGTTAAGACTAAGGCAGAAGTGGAAAATGAGGTTAGGGTTTAGACAGCAAATAGCTAAATTAACAATTTGAGTGAGGAAATAGGCTTGATGCTAGGTCTAAGAGGGCAGAGTTATACACAGCACTCTGGCTAAAGCAGCATCACTACCTTACTACAGCACGTGGTGCCAGATCTCCAGCCGGTGATCCAGGACTGCAATAATGAACCTGCCAGCGTGGCACTGCTGTGCTCTTTACATCTGCACTTCCTCGTTACACTTGGAACTTCTAATCAACAACCACAGGTCCCAAAAGACAAATAACATTGCTATAATGTACATCAGCTAGCAGATTCCCTGAATATCCCTCTTTGCAGCAGCTGAGAGAATAGAAGAATGGATTTCAAGAGCATTTATTGGACAACTTCACACCTTCTTCTCCTGGGTTAGTGATATGCTTAGAGAAATTCAGCAGACAGATTATATTTACACACTGAAAGTGCTTTTTGATATAAAGCAGTCATGGTAGTAAGCATTCAAATTTTTTTGGGGGTGGCACTTTAAGCTGAAAGTTAAATATTTAAGACACATAATGCTTTGTTTTTAATTGTGCAACGCAATTAGATGTTTTCACTATCATAATACTTTGGCTAACAAAATCTAATATGAAGAAATGTAGTACAGACGTAAAAGTGAATTGCCATCTGTGTTTATTGAGGCAACACCTACCATAAATGCTGCAGTGCTGTAAAGGTATTATTTGTCATTTTGGGGAAATTAAGTCTCCAGAGTAGAAGCTCAAAGCTCATGTTGTGTTGGTATCTGCCTGCTGGAGGGTTTAAAAAAAAAAAAATGGGAAGAAAATAAGAAATCCTTTTATTCATGAAGGGTCCAAGAAAACAAAAGAGTTAATGACCAGGTCTACTGCCGTTGGAGTCACTGGGACATTTTTTGTTGATCTGAGTGAGCTGGAGCCAGGACCTGTGTGACTCACTTACACAAGCTACCCAATGGGCCCAAAATGGATTCTTGCACTAGTTCATCCCCTTCACTGTCAGAGTAAAGGAATGGTTCATTTCTAACCTAATTGCCCTACTTCACATGGCCGGCTCTCAGTCACCTTCCCTTAGTTTGCTGCTGTGTGCTGTAAGTCTAACGATTCACATTAAAAATTACAGCCTCCATGTATCATGTTGCTGATGCTGTTATATTAGTTTGATCACAAAGCTACATTTTACTGAAAGTTGAAAAAAGTATCAGGATATTGAGGTTCCATTTTAGCTTTGTTTATGGATAATTTAATATAGAAAGAAATCAGGTTAAGGAAAGCTCTGAATATGTATTTTCCAGAGGGAACAAAAAAAAAGTTTTTTCTCGCCTCCTCTCACTGCCTCTCAGTCATCGAGAGAGAGAGAAACGATGAAAATGACACATGAGCTGCTGAAAAGCCTAAAAATAAGACAGCTTTTATTTTATATTTGGAAAGGGAGATTAGTTTGTTCTGTGGCTATTTTTCTTTTCCTTTTTTTAAACCTTTAAAGAAGGTGGCATTTAAAGCAGACAGTCACCATGCCCCCAAAAAAGCAAACAAATTTATTGCTTGTTATTGCTGGGGAGGTGGATAATGGGAAGAGAAAAGTGGGGGCACTTACAGGAAAATGCATTTGTGTGGGTTGGGTTTAGCAGTTTGAGACAGGGAAGTAGTTAAATCTCTTCACAGAAAGATTCTCTCTCCTTCTTTTCTTCTCTTCTTCTTCTCTTCTCTTCTTCTTCTCCCCTCCTCTTCTCCCCAGAAATGAAGAATAGCCGTTCTCTTACCGGAATTACCTATGAGCCATCCCTGAAGCTAGCATTAGGTAGGCAGGACTGAGGCTGCTGCTGGCAGGAGGGTGAATGCTGCTGGCTGGGGAAGTCTTTAACTATGGCCAGACCAAATGTGCAACCCTCCAGTTCAGCTAAAGTAAAGGTCCTGAGGTTGAAAAAAAAAGAGGACAACTGAATGCTAAGGCTTTTATTAATTTTTTTCTAAACTAAACTAGCTCTATATAATTGGTCCTGCTTCTTACAAAGAGTTTTGACATTGGTCTCAGACATAAATTGCAGAAATAAAAAAATAAAAGCCACTGAATTCATGCTTTGAAGTTCACTAGGATTATCCACACAAGAGCAAATTCCAGGAAGAGAAGGTAATCAAAATGCAGGCAAGCAATTAGATCTGCATATTAAGTATGAAAATACACAGTGCCGGGTTGCATATTAAGCTAGTGCAGTAACCTTGTGCTTCCGGAGCCGCTCGATAAGGTGACTGTGCAAAGTTGCTCAGAGGACTCACCTCCCGAGGGGCAAATTGCTTTCCTTCAGCTGTAATCGTTGATACGGTGCTTGACCGTGATTAGTAAGTGGGCTGGCACAGTGGGAGCAGCGAGCCCTGCCTGCGCTGGGGGAAGCCCGGCCAGGTACGGTGGGTATCGGGCAGGGCTGTGGGAGCCGTGGGGGCAGAGCTGGGGGCTGCCATCTAGACAGGGGGGATGTGAGTGATGGAGCACGAGGAGGTTGGCAGGGCAGCTGCCCACACCCCACTTGACTGACAACTCTACTCTGAGTCTCTCGCTTTCTGAATCATTAAATTCACTTTAGGAAAGGGAAGAGCAGCAGCCTAGGGATTTCTCTTTTTTTTATTATTGTTATTATTATAGTGGGATTTTACTGCAGTAGAAGGAGCCCATTCTAATTTTGGAAACCAATGCTACTGGAACAAACTACATTTTATCTGTAATTATTATTATTAGCTTTCTTCCTTCTCTCTTTAAAATTGAGGACTGGAATATTCAAATGTTCATGTGGTTGTGTTAGGTTCTTCTTGTTCCTCACAGCTGCAGGAAGGTTTGGCCTGTATCCACCCAGGCATCTTGCTGCTCCTCATTGCCAGCACCATTCATGAGCTTCTAAGGTAAGAGTTACCTTACTTGTAAAGTTTCAGCATACAGCTAAATGTATGGGCGACACTGTGCCCATCTCCTGTCCCTGATAGTCTGTCTGTGCACACTAATAGCCAACTGTCAATAAAACCTGTATTAAAGGCACAGACGCATTTGCTCACCCAGGATCCTAAATGCTTCTGTTAGTTAGGACCCAATAATAATAATAAAAAAAAAAAAGATAAGTTGTCCATTCTGTTTTGAGAAGGGCTTGAATGTCCAGAGGATCCATAGGCAAGCCATGAACTCTTGGCTTGTTGGCTGAGTAATTGCTCTCTAAAATCCATTGGTCAGCTTCATGGGGAGGATAATTGGGTGCTTCCAAAGAAAATTTATCCTCACACCATCAAGAAAGATCATTGGCTTTTAGTGAGAAATATGACCACAACACAAGTCTGACATCATTTGACAGTTTATGTGACAGGACACATAAATGCCACTCTGTCTTCCTGTCCAAGTCTTTAATTTCTTTCTGTACCTGTAATATTTCCATTTATAAAAGTCTCTTGAAGATGAGCTACTCACTCATTCAAAGCTTTTTTTTTTTTTTTTCTTAAAAGCTTGGTCTTGTGGGAGGGAAAGAAAGTAATAAGAAAAGGGTGGGAAGAATGATCAACTCCAAGGAAAGCAGCTTACTAATTCAGTAGCCAGGCAAAATCATTTTGGATGAGCATCAAACATACCACACAGCCAAAATGTTTTATTTTTATTTTTTTTTCCTCCTCTAAAATAGCATGTTTGACAAAGCTGTCCCTTTAAATCTACTCATAAGGTTCTCACTTCACCAAGTTTGCAATTGCTGTATTTCTCAGCCCTGTGTGGTGGTGTGGGTGTCAGAAATACGCAGGTGATGTCATTTGTCACTCCCTAACGAGGGTTTGACACCATCATTCCACACCCCTCCTCCTACCTCTTCAGTTTAAACCTTGTTCTCCCAGACCTTTTGGGTCAACACACTTCAAAAATGTGTTACTTTCATCATCTAAAGTCTTCTCTAAGAAAGGTAAGCTTCGTGACTCCTTTTCATTTTTACATCCTGCTTGATATGGAGATGAAAATATGTCCAATGTGGTTTTACTTTAACAATCTTAATCAGTGATAATCTCTGCCATGTGAAATGAAGAGATGCCATGGTATCAGTGGTGGAGAGCAGATTGGCCATCGGTATATTTTGAATTACAAAGATGTTTTGCTTTCATCTTATTATTTTTTTTATAAACAAAGCATGCCTTATAAATTATCTCTTCTGCGTAAAGTTTGATGTCAGAATATCTCTTTTTTTACATGGCTATATTAAATAAATAATGACAATAAGCCCTTGGGTATTTTGTTATATCTATGATACACTCAGCAATGATTCCTGGGTAAACAGTAAAAGTTTTGTCTTTTTTTTTCCCTCCAGTTATTTATATCATTATTAGAGGAAATGCAAGCTTAGGAAAGGGGTGGTTTGGAGCCATATAAAAGAAAAGGGCAAGAACTTATTTCTGCTGACAGAGGTCTCAGGAGCCTGGCTCCTCTCTTCTTCAAAGGGTCTTCTTGCTCCTAGCGTTCTAGGAAAAAAGAAAAACAAAAGCCCTAAGACCAGCAGCGATACCAGGACTGCACCACAGGCTCATGTTCTTGGGACTGTACTGAGAACCAAAAATCAACCTCTGAGGCAAAGCTCTTCCTCTGCCTTGTCTTCACCCAGTGCATGGGTGAATAATGGGAACTCAAATGAGGTATTCAGCTCTCATTTCTTGTCCCCAGCTTCATCTGACTCATAAATGTAAACACAAACAAAAACCATCTGCTCATTTCAGTGAAGCTGTGACTGTTGTGCTAGAGGTAACAGGTAACATCTGAACCACTGGAATAACTCAGGACCATAAGACAGCCCTTTTGAAAGTTGGGTTTTCAGGCTACTGAAACTGTTAGGCAAAGCCACAGCCTATCTTGTAGTCTTATAGCTTAGTTAGTATCTCCCTCATTATATTTACATTACAGATAGTTGTCTGTGATTACTTACCGAGTCAATTAATGAGACAAAGTCAAAATGTGACCGAGAGCATATTGGGCGATTCAAAGGTTGAAAGGCTATATTGAAACAGATCTGGTCATAATTAAGATTAACTGTACAATTTCATCTGGCCAAACATAATTACTTGCAACTAAATGTATCTCAGTGTAGCTGATTGACACGTATACTATATAACCATCACAAGTAGGGGCCAAGATTTAGATGACTTGCAGGGAAAAGTAAAGAATATGCTTCCAGGAATGAAGGAAAAGGAAAAAAAGGAGGAAAAAAATATTACTGCCAATTAACTTCAGGTGGAGCTCAAGATCCCCCCCCCCTTTTTATAAAGGTATTTCCAGTCCTAGAGCAAGGTTTTCTTTTCTTTACTTCTGGCCTCTCTTCTGTCAGGTTAAATGCAGGTATAATACATAGTTACAGCAATGATGGTTTTGTCCTTTATTGTGATCAGTTAATGCTTTGAATGGAAAGAGTTACCAAAAAGAGGAAGGAAAATGGTAGTTTTAATGTGTGCATGCCAGGAATCGTGCATCTGATGGTATATGCTGTAGCTGGTCATTCACCGGTGCTAAACCAATATTGAAGCTGACCAGGTTTTGTCTAGAACTACGTGTAGCTGTGTGCCCTGCTGCATGAGATATGACTTCTCCTTAAAAAAAACAAAAACAAAACCTCTTTGAAATATGATTTGAATAGTTTTTGTAACTGCTACTACTCTCATCATCTTATCTCTCCATCTACGGAACTACTACTCCAGTAAGCATTGTGGTTGTGCAGCCGTATGTTTGTGGGTGTTAGGGACAAAGAAACTTGAAGCCTTACTCTACAATTCATCAGAAGCATTTGGAGGGAGGAAATTCTGAATTGGAAATTGCTTTTCAGTAATTTTTTCTTGCCAGGGAAGGCTGACTTCCCACAGACACCATACTTCACCATGGGCTCTGCAAGAATGCTGATTTTACTGAACATTCAGTCTCTTTACTACAATAGAAGCCCAGCTGAGCTGCCATCCATAGCAGCACTGAACTAACCCAATGCAAATACTGTGTGATTCATTGATTATTGTCTCATATTACAAACAAACTTTTGTTTCTAACTTTGACAAAAATTAGAGAGAGATGAAACTCCCTGTAAGGGCAGCTGAGCTGAGCAGTAAGAATGAGAAAAAGGAATAATTACAAGTCTAAGTTGTACTGAGAAACACCTGGGCCTGCTTTTTTTTTTTTTTCTTAAATATTATTTCAACTCCTGCAATTTTGTTTACAGCACATCTCAACATAAGGTGCCATATGGCAGTAGATGAGTGGGTGCTAATAAGAGACATGTGAGACAACTGTGTCTCTGGGTACCCCTTTCCCAGTCACCTCAGGAACACTCTAAGTTGAGGCTTTACCCTGGAGACAAGTGAAGTTTGCTGTAGACTTTTCCTGATATCAACCCAGGTGTTTGGGTGGCCATCTGGCACATAAATAGATTAATGAACATTAAGACTATTCCAAGCCTGTGTCTTTCAGGAGGATGTAGCACCAGGGCGCTTTGTGATGCTGTTAATTACTACAGAGGACTTAGAGGCTTTGGATCTCAGATTTTTCCCTGCAGGTGAGGTGCAGGTCTAATTCCGCTCAGCTCCTCATCAGCACCAAAACCACAGAGCCAATGCATAGGGATGAGACTGGGCTCCTGTCTGGTGCTGGAGCTGCCCTCTGGAAAGGCAGCTGAGCATGGGGAAAGGCTGGGGCTCTCTACAGGAACAGCCAGGCAGCAACTGCCAGCATGGTTATTTAATTTCATTTCATTTCATTTCCCAGTCTCATATCTCTTGCTTGTCAGCCGTACCCTGTGCCTTGGTTTGGGATTGTGCTAAATGCACAGCCTTTTTTTTTTTTCTAGTCCTCAGAGCCTTCTAGGTGCATTGCCCAGGTGCTACACATGTCTGAATCTGAGATAGAAGATCACTCTGCTGTGGTCATTGCTTGAAAGCACCATTTAATAATGCTGATCCATTGGAAGTTTACCACACAGACACTATTTCATCATTTTCAAGGAAGTAAGAGTCTAAAATGGGGGTAAATCAATATCCAATGGAATGGATATCGATTCCTTTCATCACCTTTGGAATTAATATCATCTCCTCAGAAACCTGCTACAGAGGCAAAATCATTGTTCATCTCAAACAAGGCTCAATTAATCTTAATCCTGCTAAAAGATAATTCTGAGAGAAGCCCAGAGATACTACAGTTCAGCATCCCTCCTTCCAATCAACCCTGACAACGCCTTTCTCTTTTACTGTTAGATCTACTCCCTGGGCTGTATTTTTACCATAAAATTATTTAAATGTGGGACCAAATTCTCATTTTGAGAGCAAAACTTTTTTTGTACTCTTCGTTTTGTTCTACTTATTCAGGGCAATTCCACATTTCTTTCGTTAAACATTTGACTTTGACCTGTCTCAGCACCTAACTTATATCATTTTTGTCAAGGCTGACAGTGAGCCTAAGAACTTCCAGCAGAATATCTCCATGAGGCTGGACCAGAGTTCCATATATCCTGGTACAGTTGCATACCACAAAGAACAGCACAAGTGTGTATATATATATATGTGTGTGTGTGTGTGTGTATATATATATATATAAAAAATATATATATATATATAGTACTTGTTCTCAAGTCCCCTCCTCTGACCAGTTTCAGCTCAGGGGGCTGCCAGAGTCAGTTTGTGCATGCAGAAACCCTCAAAGGATCTCCCTTCTGTCAGTCCTGTCTCAGCTCTGACCCCTGCAAACTTCTTGACACTGCTGAAAGCAGATGCAACCAGTTAAGAACGTAACTTGGTAGTAAATGCAAACCAACGCAAAAAAGCAAGGACGATGGAAAGTATATATTTTTTTTTTTAAGTTAGGGAGGGGTCTCAATAACTCAGAGGTAAAAAAAAAAGAGAAAAACAGATGAAATGCAGAAGGATTTGTCTCTATTTGTTTGTTTACAGTGGCTACAGCCTTATAGAGGGCACTGAGACCAGTGTTTCTACAGGATGCAGCATGTAAATAGATCAGCTACACAGACATTGAAATAACAAGGCCAGATTCATAGGGACCTGGACAGGCTGGAGAGACAGGCTTGTGCAACTCTTGTGAAGTTTAACCAAGCCAAGTGCAGGGTCCTGTACCTGGGACATGGCAATCCCAGGCGCAAATACAGGTTGGGCGGAGAATGGCCGGAAAGCAGCCCTGAGGAGAAGGACTTGGGGATGTTGGTGGATGAGAAGCTCAACATGACCCAGAAAGCCAACTGAGTCCTGGGCTGCATCCAGAGAAGTGTGGCCAGCTGGTCTCGGGAGGTGATTCTGCCCCTCTACTCTGTGCTTGTGAGACCCTACCTGGAGTACTGTGTCCAACTTTGGAGTCCTCAACACAGGAAGGACATGGATCTGTTGGAATGGGTC
>JAOTQQ010000002.1:8948992-8996877 GCA_026546715.1 Gallinago undulata | reverse complement strand
CAAGTGGGTCACTTTGTCATAGAAGGAGATCAGGTTTGTCAAGCAGGACCTGCCCCTCATGAACCCGTGCTGGCTGGACCTGATCACCTGGGTGTCCTTCATGTGCCGCATAATGGCACTCAGGATGATCTGTTCCATCACCGTCCCAGGTACCGAGGTCAGACTGACAGGCCTGTAGTTCCCTGGATCATCCTTCTGACCCTTCTTGTGGATAGATGTCACATTTGCTACACACCAGTCATCTGGGACCTCCCCAGTTTGCCTGGGCTGCTGGTAAAGGATGGAGAGTGGCTGTGCAAGCACTTCCACCAGCTCCCTCAGTACCCTTGGGTGGATCCCATCTGGGTCCATAGACTTCTTTGTGTCTAGTGTGTTTTAGTAAAGCTGCTGGGATGTGTGGGATGATTCTCTCAAATACATGTTTCATTCAGACCCTGATTTATTGCCGTTAGTCTTCATTTCTTCAGCAACCCAAAATACACTTAAGTAGAAATAATGTTTAAGAGGGTTTTTTTTTTTTCTACTTTTTACTACAGCAGGCTTCCATAAGACACGGGCATTACCTTAAGTCAATTTTTTACTTCTTTCTTTTATCTTTGGCTGTGCTGGCCTCCTTAGTCAATTAGAGCTGTTACACAGCTGACAGGGAATTTCCCAGTTGAAAAATATGCTGAGTGCCAACTGAAACTTGCTGAGTGTTATTCCATCAAGCAGCCACTGTGCCTCTTTACAGTACAAATGATAGACCAAGGCATAAGACCTCTGAGAGGCCCATAGTTGCCTTGGCCTTGAACTTTATTTGCCAGCTCATAAAGCACCTTGTCTTACCAACTACTATTCAAGAAGCCTTTTGAAATTATCTGTCTTTTCTGGTTTGTTCCATCTTTTTTTTATTTTTTAGGTGTGGAATGGTAGCACCTTGCTTGACTAATACAGTAAGAAAACACAAGTCATCAACAGCAATCCACTCTCCTGTGAACTCTAAGATTTGTAGCATGAAGCACAGGGTGCATTCAAGGTACACAAGAAGGAATAAGTGCAGATAAGCATTTGATACAAGTTAGGCTTTCAAAACCCACCCCATGAAAATTAAATACCTTGGAGCTCTTTGTTTTTGAAAATTTTCCTAGGGGGCGTAACCTGTAAAACAATTTGTAGAACGTTCCCTATACACCCTCATCACTCAAACTATTTAAATTAAGTATATGCAACTTCTCCCTGAAGGTTCAGGATGGCCAAACAGACCAAAGCTGGATATGAAACAGGATTGTTACCAGTTGTTAGACTCTGCTTTTCTACCTGTTCACTCCCACTGCGTCAGTCTTTCACATGTAAAAGCCACCTGTGCCCTGTTGATCAAATTAATACTTTATGTCCATAAACTCCTTCCAGCTTTATGACTGATCTGTAGATTTTACTCAACTAAGTCACTTGCACATCTCATGGGTTTTGTCCACACTTGCAGGAATTGCAGTCACATTTTCTAGTCTGCATTTGTCCAAATTTGCACCTCTCTGTACAAGCTTACAAAGGTGGAGTTCCTATGCCCTAAGGTTACTATTTTTTCAGAGTTCACATTCTTGACACAACTTTCTAAGGCTACAAAGCATTCAAGAGAGTGACAACTCCAGACTACATTTATTTTAATAGAACAACTCACAGAAATGTTACAAAGGTTGCTTTTAGGCATCCAGTTTATATTCAAAACTTGATTTACCCCAAATGGTCTTTTGTAAGCCATTTAGATTTCTCATATAAAATAGAGCAGCTCCAAATTCTTCTGTTATCTAAGCATGTCAGAAATGAAAATTAGATTGTTTTTTGCATTTCTTTTATCACACTAGCTCGACTCCATGACACACATGAAAGCTTGGTCTCTGCTTTCTTCCAGCCAGAAGCATTTAATCCTCTTAATGGGTGACTCACCCGTCTTACTTAGTCTGGTCAGATAGGAAATCATCTGTGCAGCCAACGAATTACAAGTACAGAACAACACTGCATGAAATTACCTCAAGGATTTCCATATGGCTCTTGCTGTCTACAAGACTATCCTACCTAATAAGCCCAGGGGATTCACATTACGTATTTACAAACCCTACTTTCATTGATTTAAAAATAAAAAAAAAATCTTTTCCTCTCCTCATTAAACAAGACAGATACCTAATTTAAAGTCACTAGTTAACAGCTATAAGCGACTTTTATACGTTTTGTAGCAAGTAGGAGTGACAAAAAACACCTCTTCTATCACTTCCTTTAGGTCAATAAAATATAACATGATGAACCATCTGCTGCTTGTATAATGGTAAGGGCTAGAATAACACATCAGAACTAATCTAGTCTTTTCAAGGTTGTCTTCATGAGTTTTAAATGTAACCCTCCCACTGGCTACATGGAAGAGCTTTTGACTTGGCTCTGGAAGAGCAGAAAGGCACTCTCTGCACTAACAATCTTCTCTGCTTCCATTCTCAATACAACCAGCTCACCAGGCAGTGAAGCTAGAAAGTAAATTACCAACAGCACCTTTATATATTTCTCCCAAGTCCCCAGAAGATGCTAGTCATTTAACAACACAGCCAAAGTAAAAGCATTGAAGCTACAGTATTAAGGGTCAAATCTTGCATTTGGGATGTTCACATCTGTGAGACAAATCTCCAAGAATAACAAGTCAGGGTATTTATATGCAGAGCCAGATGGGAGGTGGATGGTGGGCTGTTGTGAGCAACAGGCAGAGGCTGAAGGTCCCTTATGCTGAGTTGTAGGAAACTGTATGGTCTTGGCAGGGGAAAATATGGCAAGATGCGTGGTGTGGAGCAGGTAAAGGACATCCCAGCCTCTTATTTGGCTCCAGGAATGCTGAGAAGCAGTGCAGGAGGGTCAGTCACACACAGGGGATAATACAGAGGCTAACACCCATCCCAAACACGTACTTAAACTAGTAAATCTGGAAACACCTGCCTTTTCAGAAGCTGTCTTGGCCCAGCTCAGAGAAAACTCCCACTAGCTGCTTCCTATGATTATTCCTTGCCTCTCTTCATATCACCAGGCTGTGCAGAGAATCCAAGGTCTATAGGGAACACTGATGGGATTTTTCCCTGATGCCTTATAACATCAATCTGTGCCTTTCAGCTGGTGCAAAAGCAGAAACACAGGAGATTAAACTCGTACTGTTTATATCTTCTAAAGAATAGGGGAGAAGGTTTAAAAATAAAAAAGTGGCAATGTAAAAGGATGTATTTAGTTGTCGTAGCTTACTCAGCTGTTAAAACTACATTTAATTAAGAAAACAATGATTTTCTTGAAATAGTATTAACTTTAAACCAACCAAATCCATGAAATATCTTCAGCTTAATTTCTAAATACTACTAAATAATTACTGTATCTCTTCTGATATCAATTTAAGCAGAAAATCTAATCTCTACAGGCATGTCGGACAAAGGGTCAAACATTTGCATTAATATTTCCTTGTTATTTCCACAATTATCTCTCTTGATATTATAGTTAAATACAGTTTAGATGTGATGCTTCCTCTAAGTCTTTGCTTGCTTTGAATGTCTCACTTCAGTGGAAATTCAAAGAAAACCAGAAGCATTAATCCAACAAGACCAAAAAAGAACACCACAACTTCTTCCATCACCAACTGGCAAATTAACAAACCAGCTATGCTGAAAAGAAAGGGAAATCCCTGCATATGTAAATGTCCCAAGTCACAGGGGTTTTGCGTTTTTGCTTTATTTCATCCCACGTACAGTAATGGCACGCTTTGGCTGGAGGAAACCTGTTAAACATTCAGTTAAACTGTGTTTTGCTAGAAGGAGAAATCCTTAGACCGTTCTCTTTCGGAGACATTTCTCATGGTAATTCTATTTACTTCCTCATATTGGTATATAAACCTAAAGTAAATGTATTTAAAATATTCTATGTGTTTGCATTTATGAATGTAAAACTAAATTTCTCAGTGTTTTCATTAAAGTTACTCCCGTAGGTCTTCAGGGCTGCTCGGAACTGAAACCGAGAAGAATTTTTTAGATGTTTCAGAACTTTATGAACTGTCCAAAATGTTAAGTGATTAATGTAGCTTCTTTTAACTCTTAATCTCTCAGAACTCAAGTCTCCCAAAAAACAGAGATTAATGCATGTATTTAAGAACGGGAAGGTTTGTATAATAAATTATAACCAGATTGATAAATAGCAAATAATTCAAAAACCATCTGAGTGATCTTCAAAAAACTAACACCGATAGAACATAGCTCAGTCTCTGAATCAAATTTGCCTAATCTCAGATGAGTTGTCTCATGTGAATCAATTAAACTGTGACAGTAAGATGCTTTTCTAAGGCAGAGTCCTAAAGCAGCTGTGAAGTCTTTTACACAGCTAAATGTAAAGTGCCACGGACATCTGGCAGCCATCCTCTTTCAGGGAAGAAAGAAATTTCTACATTATCATACGATTGTGGTCCTTACAGAAAGCAGACTTGATCTACCAAGAAGAATCAAGGAAATTATACAAATCAAAAGCACTGGTAGCCCACCACCACTGTATCACCTTTCTATAGCGAGGTGGCCACTGTCACTAGAACCAACATGATCCTTGGGCTTAGAGCATGCTCTGAACACGACTGAGACTGAAGACGGTTTTTGAATGCCAAGAAAAGGATGTTGTCTTCCTCATCTTCCCCCCCCCCCATATATCACTTTATTGTTAGACCATTAAGCTATTTAATCCAGCCAGCTAAGGGACATTGATCGTGCATCTCACACTGACCTCCACATTTTGGAAGTGCATCTCAATAGCATCTGTGCTCATTTGCAGTTATGTACTTCCCACTCTTGCATTTTGGGACAACCTCTTATTCTGTGCAGGACTGTCATGCATTTCCCCTCAGCCTACTGTCCCCTATGGCATCATCCCACCTTTCCATTCCAGGGGGCTGCAGAGTGTCAGGAGGGCTCTGCTCTCAGAACAGGGGCATCTCTTCTGTGCAGAGATTGCTTGTGGATGAAGAGCACTCTGCCACAGATAAAAGGATCACTCTCAGCTGCTTCAGATTCTCTGCAGCATTCTTGTTTTTCACTAGGTGTTTTTTCCTAGGCAGTTGGAAGGCTTGTCCCTCTCCAGAGCCTTCTTTCAGCTGAATCCAGGCCCTCCCATCACTTTGGCTGGGCTTAGGAGAGAAGCAGTATTTAAGCTTACAAAATGTTGGCTGTCAGGCACCCAAAGGGAGCTATGTCACAGTTGACAGGGTTTCATGTCATACTCTAGAAAAAACAGAAAATGACTAATTTTGAATTATTAACTTGTAAACCATTTTTTTGCTAGGAAAGACCCCTTACTTTTCAGAACTTTCATCCTATTGAATGAAACATGGGTCAGGGCCCCTCCCCTTTCACCAGAAGACCGACCTTCTTGGCTGGAAATGACCTCCCAGCCTAGACAGCTGTACTGCTGCACTCCAAACAGAAAGGCTAGGTGGTATGATTCCAGGACATCCACCCATGGGTGCTCTGCATTGAAGCTGGGCTGCCATGCATTATTCCTATGGCTAAAGACATTTGATTTTTTTTAAGGGTGTGATATGTTGTCCACAAATAATTGCATGATTTTCCTAGAAGTATGTGGAAAGAGAAGTCCAAAAAACACTAAAGCACTTTTGTATACTAAGGTTTAAAATACTCAAAACCCAACAGCATCTTAGCCAATTACCCACACTAACATTAAAAGTTTCTTCCCAGCTCACAGTTTGGTCTTTAGATAGGTTTTCTGAAATCTAGTAGTGACAGTTATTATATATCCTAGTAATGGATATTTGTCACTATCAAGAAGGCACAACAGACAATCCAAAGATCTCTGTTACTGAAGTGACATGTCAAGGAGATGAACATCCTGGGTCATCCCAGATCTAGCACACCTATCAGCCCCGGAAGAGTCTGAAGTTTGCTACAGCTCAGGCAATCATCCATATACCTGGAAACACATGTATCTACCTCATCTGCAAAAAACTGGGCTGAGATCACATGCAGAACATACTACCTTCACCCAGACAGTGCAGGAATTAAATGTATTTCATTTAAAGTTGCAAGAAACAGGAAAGACCATCATCATATGGTATTTCTTTCGAAATATCACTCTTAGGTGTAAGCTGTTTTTAGACCAGCTATTTTTGCAGAATCCTGTTCTGCTTTCACCTTTGTCAACAATGCTGTTTTATCCCAGTTAGTAGAAATATTCCTTCACTATATAGTTACCTTTTTTCCCCTCATTCAGTTGAAACACTGATCATGTATATCCAAGCCTAAACTACATAATTCAGGATTAATCATTCCACTCTGCTAAATGTCATTAACTTCTGCTCATTTCTTCAACATTTTTTTTACTTAAGGGCTAAGCAAATGGTAATTGCCAAAGATAGCTTTATCCTGTACATAAAGGGCACCTTTCTTTTTGATCCCAGGGGACAATCTCATACCAAAGTATTCCAACTTAATTGAAGCAAACATACCAATTAACATATATTTCATTTCTGACTTCAATAGTTACTTTCCATTCTCCATTATCAGTTTCTTATTTTTACAGACTTGCAAAGAAAAATAATCCAACATGCTTGTCTAAAAAACCCAAATCCTCACAAAACCCCAAGAAACCATCTGAAACTCTCCATCAGCAAAGTTTACAGAATTGGCAGGTGCACACAAGGAATGTGACACAAAGTGCAGTTTGTGTGAAGTGCCAGAGACTGAGACCTGACAGCCAACTGCTGCTTCCATCATCGGCATCGCTGCCTTTTCTTCTCGTACTCACAGGCGACTTTGACACTCATCTGCAGTGCCCTGACCTCCTCTTCAGTTTGCATTTTGCACACCTATGATGTTTGTGACGTTGAAGCATAGTAACGAGCGGTAGAGGCAGGGCTTCTGATCAGGGCATGTCAACCACTGCGTTAGGGCCAGCTCCTGCAGGCTTCATGCTGGCCTTTGGCTCAGAGGCACTTTTCTGAAAAAACCTAGGCAGCAAAATACACCCGACTCTGCTGGCTCTAGCCCTAGTGCCGAGTGACAGCAGGAGTATCAATGACAACAATATCCTGCGTTGGAAGAGAGGGGCAGAGAGGGGCTGATCTGAAACTGTGACGGCCAAGCGACATGGCAATGGCCGCGCCGGGGCTCAGGCCTGCAGGGAGTGGCACGATACTCTCCATGGCTGTCTAACACAGTCAAAGAAAAATAAATTAAATTGGAGTTTTCTCTCTGTAGCAAGATTTGCAGGGCCATGTCTCAAATGACACACAAACGTTCCCAGGAAGGACTTGGGTGGGGAGAGCAAGGAGCAACTCTTACAAGGCCGGGTTTCTGACGGAGGATGGACCTTCCTAGCTGGCTCCCCAGGAAGATTTTGGTGGCCATAGTTTTTCTCTGTCTAGGCGATAGACATTTGCTGAATTTTTCTGCTGAAGAATACAAATTATATGCCCTATTAAACTCAGTTTTCTTTTCAGAAACGTGATTTTTGTGAATACACAGGCTGGATTGCATTTGCCTGTATGCAAACGTAATTTCTAGGTAAATTTTGTACAAAAACTTATGCTTGCTTTGAGTTACAACTTTTTCCACCTCATAGCATCTTAAAGAAACAAAGCTTAAGAATTTTCACCATTTTCTTTCAGCTGCTCAGCCCTAATCCAAACTGCAAAGCTCTCTGCTGCAAAAAAAGCACCGGGTACAGATACCGGAGTGGCCAGAAGTCAGCGTGTTTCCTCACACGCACACGAGCGGGGCACTCTCGCACAGAACGGGCATTTCAGAGCCGCGCTGCTGCCCCAGCTCCGGGAGCAGGCGAGAATGTTTATAGGGGTTTTAGCACGAGTGGGCAACCTAACCCTGGGAAATGCTATATGCAATCAGAACACCATTATCTCATGGCTTCAGTGGAAACAGAGGACACTCAGACTTCCTCAGAGCCACTTATCCAGTCAAAGATCAAATTCAGTATCTTTTTTTTTTTTTATGTGCTTTGAAAAAGAAATATGAAACTCTTTCAGGAGACGAGTTTGTTCATAGAAAAAAACTCTCACATGCATTTGCCTGAATCAATTTGTGACTCTACAACAACTGGACAAGCAATTTTTACAGAACAAAGCAGCAAGGAAACAGAAAAAAGCGAAGACAACAGCTTAGAAACCAAGTCTTTCCTTTTCTCATATGGAAATAAGAGTTTTGTTTTGAAATTTACACAAATTTACTTCTGAATGCAATCTCCTGCACCCCTGAGAAGGTAAAGTACTTACTTCAGGATTAAAATGTTTGCTAGTTATTCATAGTGGTTTTCTTTTTTTCTCTCTCTCCCCCTACCTCCCCAGCAAAAATAAATCTCACTCCCATTTGACCTGATTATTTTTCTTGTCTGAGTCACCACCTCTATGAAAAAATGACAGGAACAACCTAAACCTGCCCCCCTCAAATGCTTATTTACATCCACATATTTCAAAGGCCAAAAGAGAAAAAATACCTTTTCTGCTTCAGTCCAGGAGAAGTAAGCTTCCTTACAACAAAGGACAGGTGTGAGTCCCAAACCAGCTAACCAAAGAAACCAACAGCTGAGATGGTTATATACCTCCTGCCCTGCCAGCTTTTTTCCTTATTGGGGTTGATTAGTGCTTTTGCAGCTGAACCTAATTAAGGGTGTTGCAGACCTGGCTGGGGGGCAGTTTCTGTGCTCCCTGTCTCCCGTTTCCTTGCAGGTGGTGTTGTGCTGGTGAATGGTGTATCGGGAGATTCAATGTGCTCCCATGTTGCTACCAGTTCATCAACCCAGGCAAGCAGTGCTAGGCTTTATGCTCCTTTTGAGTCTAACCTGCCATTCCTCTCTTACACATAGGTATGGAAGGCCTCCAAAAAATGAGACAGACGGTCATAAAATAGATCCCTTGTAGATCTGCTTTAGGACTCTTACTGCCACATGAAATTGTACGCGTGCCCTGGTTTGTGATTTCAAAAGAAACACAGTCACTTTTCCTTGGGAAGTACAAAACCCTGAGACCTCGGAGTCTCTGAAAAAATTCAAGTCTTTTTCATGTACTTTTTTTTCTTTTCCTGTAATTAGTAATTGTTTTAACATACAGGAGTCTGACACTCCTGTAAAGTTGATGAGACTGTGTTGAAAGCACAAAGTAAAAGCAACAAGAACGAAAAATGAAGAAGCCTCACGTTACTCAACTTTGCTACCTACAGTACTGTGTACCTATGAATCCATTGATACTTTGTTTGTTTGTAATTAATATGAAACTTCTACATTTTAGGTAACATAAAAAAATTGGTTATTTAGTTTGTTTTTTGTTTTTGTTTTTGCATAAGCTTCTAATTTATTTATACTGGGGAATGTGACTTACATTTTTGAACATACGAAGAGTGGAAAACACCCCAGTATTAAAAATGCAATGGGAACAATTTTAAAGCTGATAATTTCCATAAAACATTTAGATACATTTCAAATCTAAATGAATTGCTGATGAGAGAGCTATTTTTTGTGTTATGTGACAGAGAATCCTGAAATCCTTGTTCAACCATGACTCGCACTGAAATTTAGGAAAAATTTGTCTGAGTCAGGACAACAGGATTGAAACCCAGGAATTTTTCTGCAAGGCCCTAGGGCCAAATTCATACTTGATTTAAATCAGTCCAGCAGAAATGAAGTCAATAAAATGCCACTGATTTATATCAGCTCTTATTTATTGCTATAGCACCTATGCTTACTTCTATGCCACCAATGTAATCATTCTCCACCATTCATTAGATGCATGTATAAAAGATGTCACAAAGCAGTAGCTAACTGACTGCTCTTTGTAAAACTTCAAATGTCAGATTTCCTGCATTTGCAAAACAAGATCATGATCCTACTAATGCTGGTGGAAATAAGGATTCCTACAACTCAGCCCCATGCTGCTCCATTGGGATTAATGAGATAAAAATCAATACTGGAATGCAGAGATTTCAGCTACTCGAGCGTTACTGTTGTGTTGCTCTGAGGTGTGACATGCTGGGAATTATAGGGCTGGCTCTTTCTGGGTTACTCTGGTAACTTCAGTTCTACTTGATAATGTGAAATCTCCTAGTGTCGCTCCTAGGAAGATTCCCTGCCATTTCCTACTGAGTTGCTTTAACCTTTTTTCCTTTTGTTGTTGTTCCACAGAGATGTTCAAAACTCATTTACCTGAAAATGCCCTATCCTGCTATTTATGCAAAGTGACAAATTACTACACTGTCTGAAGATACAATGGGTGGATGCTTGAGCTGTGTCTACATGAGTGGTTTGGTGCACACCAATGGGGCAGCTGTGAAGCAGATCCCCAGACTGCCCTTTGGTTGTTCTCAGAGTGATTTGGTGCTCCCAGAGCAGATTCCCTTTTGGAAGGAACCCAAGTGATGGCTCCATACCAGGAGCCATGCATTCCAAGAGGCCCCACTGCCTCCCTATGGCTCTCTCACAACATGCCTTACACTGCTTCCTTCCATGCATAGTTGTCCATAAAGCAAACACAACATATTGTTGCACATCACTTAGACAGAGTCAAATTAATTTCTCTGTACAAGTTCCTATACTAATCTAGTAATCGTTCCTCAAGGCTTTCTAGCTCTGCTGCCATATGGTTATCTGCAGGGAAGAACACTAGTTGAATTTGGTAGTCAATATTTGATTCGTTCACAGGAGAATCTTTCACTGAAACAAATAAGCATATATAGTCAATAGTCATGATAGTACCATCATGTTTCCCTTACTGCACAGAGTTGGCAACTTTGCCAAGTCACTCACCATTACTTCCTTTTAACAAAGGAAGTAACGACTTCCTTCATTTAAAAAGCCAGTTTAGCTATAACTCATTTCTTTACAGTTTGTGTTGTCTTTTTATTCTTTTCTAATGACTTCTGTGCCATCACCTCTAGCTCTGTTAGATCCCTCTTGAATTCCTTAAAATTCTTCTTAGAATTCATAAAGCAAATCAATGTGTATGGTTGGGAAATGACCCTACTTCTCTATCCTTGCAGTGCATGGCAGAAATTATGTTTGTCATTTTAAACAGCCTGTCTAATCTTGAATACTTCATGTAAAAGTCCTGAAAAGGCATGTGGACAATGGGTTGCATTTGAACAGAGGGAATTAAAAGGAACTTTTGGAAAGCTGCCCGGTGGAAAAGGACCTGGGGGTGTTGGTTGACAGCTGGCTGAATATGAGACGGCAGTGTGCCCAGGTGGCTAAGAAATCCAATAGCATCCTGGCTTGTATCAGAAATAGTGTGGCCAGCAGGACTAGGGAAGTGATTGTCTCCCTGTACTTGGCACTGGTGAGGCACCACCTTGAATACTGTGTTAAGCTTTGAGCCCCTCACTATAAGAAGGACATTGAGGTGTCCAGAGAAGGGCAACGAACGTGGTGAAGGGTCTAGAGCACAAGTCTTATGAGGAGAGGCTGATGGAACCAGGATTGTTTAGCCTGGAGAAAAGGAGGTTGAGGGGAGACCTTATCGCTCTCTACAATGACCTGAAAGGAGGCTGTGGCAAGGTGGGTCTCATCTCCCAAGAAACAAGTAATAGGACAAGAGGAAACATCCTGAAAATGCACCATGAGAGGTTTAGGTTGGATCTAAGGAAGAATTCCTTCACCAAAAGGGTTGTCAAGCATTGGAACAAGTTGCCCAGGGAAGTGGAGGTATTTACAAGATGTGTAGATGTGGTGCTGAGGGACATAGTTTAGTGGTGGACTTGGCAATATTAGGTTAATGATTGGACTTGATGATCTTAAAGTTCTTTTCCAAGACAAGCGATTCTATGATTCTATGAACAATGCTGTTGCCGAAGGGAGTCAGTCCACAAAAGAGGAAACAGATGTATCAAAGGAAGGGACCAATACATCAATGCATTTATCAGCATTTGTCTGGGATAAGGAATGTCAGCTGTGAAAAAAAAGGACTGCTCCTGAAAAGCCACAACAGGTGGGCTGCCTACACAGAGCAAATTCACTGAAAACAGGGGGGGAAAGTCATTGGATGTCACCACTTCTGTACAGAAATCCAGCTGAGGGAGTGTGGTGCTCCATCTGGCAGCAGAGTAGTCAGACACAGAGGAGGAATTTTGACTGTGATCACTTGGGAGAGGCTGATACATACATCTAAATATGAAAAGCCTTTCATGAGAAAGATGAAATTTAATTTCTCACTTCTCTTTCCCATTTTTTTCCCCTCCTTTTTCTCATGAGGGTGATTTTCTTCATCATTACTGGCTGGTCTGAAAGCAGTGAAATATCTAGAGCCTCCCAATTTTATCCCTCAGGGTCATGACATCTCAAAAAGCATTTTGTTATCATGATGTGTAACTTTATTTTGTCATTTGTTCATATCTAATTGTAATATGCATCTCATTTATTTTTTTTAATTCTCTCTTGTTAAATTTTCTTGGATAAACTTGAGGTGTCCTAAATGCTTCCCATTTGTCATTTCTTTATTTCCTCTCTATAGCAGAATAAGAATAGGAAACATCGTCTCTAAGATGTCCTGCTCATATTGTTTCTTTGATATATTCTGAGTATGCCCTTTCCTTTGTCATATACAGTGCTTTCTTGCAGAAACTTTTACAACAGTGATTGACTTCTTGGCTTTCCTTTTAAACATAATCTAAAACTTCTTTATTTTTCCAGCTGCTACAATCTTTCAGTTTCTGTATCCTGGCATTTTCTGTAGGAATTTAATAAATGTTTCTTAAGAATCTACATTTTAAAAAGTTTTCTAAATCTATCTTTACATAATATGCCTTATCTATATGTAGTAACAAAGCATTGAGACAGTAAATAAAAATTTAATTCAGAATTCTCCATAAGTATTAAATTTAAATATTTCTTCCTTTTGCATTGTTAGAGACAAATACAGTTACTATTAATACAACAAGGAAGTGTTTGGTTTCACTTGCAAAAATACCGGTATCTTATGTCTTCGTTCAAAGGGGCAGCTTTTTTCTGAATTAAAACCTAAGGAACATGAAGGCATTGGTAACCAAACTTCACAGTGTCACTGAGAGCACATTGTAACTACTTAATACCTTCTTGTACTCACATTATTATTATCAGTACGATATTGAGGATTCAAGGCAGTTACCTAGGTATCCACATTTATGGAATTTTTAAATGCCTTTGGCTATAAGCAGGTGGGACTGGTAGATATGCCATACATCGAGAGAGACACATGAAAATCACTAAACCAGCAAGGCCTATTGCCTCTGATTTTATTCTGAAATCAAAATCCTGCAAGATTTAACAGCATCTCTTTGCATCATTGTCTTCTGCGTATGACAATTTACAGTATAAGGCCAGAAGAAAGCAGAAATCAAGAGCATTACCGAAGACTGTTATGTGCACAGTCAATGTTGTATTTCAATGGTGAACACAAAGGAACACAAAGGATAATTCACATATGTGAATTATTCCTTATTCTCTATTTCAGGCAGGGAAAAGCAGCCAGTGTATCCAGTTTTTTCAATATCAAGGATGTTAGTCTTAGACACAACTGTGATATCACATGAAAATTAGAGAGACAGTTGAGAAACTGGTGGCAAAGGAGAAAAGTCATACATCTTTCTCATTTGCAATTTATGTGCCTGATAGGAACAATATCAGGCCAGTTCCCACAGATGAGTGAAGTGGGAGTTGCCCAACAGCCAAAGAAATGTTCATGATTTTCCTTTTTTCTAAAAATAAAAAAGGGATTTCATAACAATAAAAAGTTATTAAAATGGGAAGGTTTATCTTATGATGAAATCTTAATCATCTTTCTGAATCATTTTACTGCAGTTTATTTGTATTCTGTGATATTTCACACAAAACAGGATATTGACTTATTTTAACGCACAACTGAAAAAGGGCAAGTGGAGGAGATGTGGACAAAGAAAAGAAATTAATTATATAAGATAACCCAACCATGCTTTGCAGGAGTATAATGCTAAGTACAATGCCCAGGTGCTGGTAATCCTGGATTATAGAACTCTAGAGCTCAATGAAGAGGGTTTCAGAAAAGAATAACAGAGGAACTGCTAGTTCCTGCCAGTAATGAGAACGGACTAAAGGAGCAGAATCTCATCAGTGAAAAGCATCAGCTTCTAACGAGATAATGAAATGTGGTAGGAGTTGACCAAAACAATATCACTGGTACTTTGCCTAGTGCTTGGTTTGGTTGAAATCTATAGAGCTGGGTGCATTTAGCCATACTCTTAGTATGAGGTTAAGACTTTAAAAGGTATAGTGAAGGAGTTAACTGCAGTTAGAAGTGATATCTGTGCATGTACAGATGGATCAATGTGCTTTCTTGTCCTCTCCAATACCATGTAAGTCTCCATAGCAGTTGGATGAATCAGCAGAAGGGAAAACCTGAAGCTGTGGTTTACATTTTTCTCCCTCTGTCAGGAAAAAGGCCAGATCTCTAGAAAAACGGGGGTTTCTATATATACATTTTTCACAGAGAATATGGAAAGCTAATACTCATTTTGTAATGCCTCTTTGTCTATGACATTTTCCTGTCTGGGGTGCTATTCCCATTAAATAAGACAATAAAAAGCAGACTCTGTAATGAAGAATCAGTCACCCAAGTGGTGATTCCAGACATCGTACAGGTATGAAAAGAGCACTTAATCTGGATAGTTTGCTAACACTTAAATAAATACGTGCAGTCATAAAACTGTACTGCCATCTTTTCTTGCATGATAAAAAGATGTCTAAAACCACTGATTAGATTGTTGATGGTTCATTTATAGAAAAACGGCAAAGGAAAGAGTTGAAAAATCCTTTTTCAGCTGCTCTGTCCTTGCTATCTATCCATGTGGGGCAAACTCACTGGAAAACTAGGTGAAAAAAAAGTTTATGAAACATTCTTTTCCCATAATAGTTTGAGAAATTAAAGCATATGTGTCTATTGAGGCCTATATTCAGGTTTTGTATGTAAAAGCTGTTATTCATCAGCTTCCTTTATGTTACAAAACTATAAGTGTGTTTAAACTCATTTTTTTTTAGAATATTTGGGTTTTGAAAACACATTATCTGATTAAAAAAACACCCTAAATCCTTAAAAGTTCTTGATAATCCCTTCTATATTTTCTTTCTTTCTTATTTTCCAAAAGAAATAGTAAGATGGGACTTTGTCACCTTCGTGACACCCAGCATCTCTCATCTCCATGAGCAGAGGCAGAGTTGCAGGCCCTTATAGAAAAAGAGGACCACTACACGTTTATCCACCTCTTGCCACTCCAGCCCCAAGAAAAGGAAGGTGCTCTCTGCTGATACAATGACCTGTTCCTTTTTCTCCTCAAAGGGGAAAAAAAAGATATGAGATCTTTCTGGGGAGAAAAAAGAAAACTCATTCTGCAAGGGCAAAGCTGCAAAAAAATGTAAGCCCTAAACACGAATTCTTAGGAAAAAAAGATAGAATCCAAATTTGGATCTTTAATTGTAGGGACCATTGGACAAATCTGAATTTAAAGCAATCAGGGGAATGAAGGGGCTCCAGGTGACTCTGTCAAAAGAGCTATTAATAAATGATGGGTTTCTCAGATACGGTACACAGAAACAAGAAGCTGCCTGCGGCTCATCTGCACACTGCTGAGAGCAAAGCATATTTGCACAGACCATTTTTGGCACTTAGGAACAGCAAAATCTGGGTTTGTGCTGAAAAATGAAATGTTTTGTTTCCAGATCAGCTGCTGATACCACTCTGTTCCTAGCAGTAAGAAAAAGAGGTTTTAAATATTGACAATATTTCTTATGTTCTGCATGAGGAATAACTGGATGCACTCCTTTCTCTCCCTTTATCCTTTCCTACCTTGACTTCTGGTTTTCTTCACAATGTTTCTCTCCTTCTAAATGCAGGCAAAATTAATACATCCTCAGTTGAAGCAATATTTATATCCAATGCCTTCACTGATTTGGTTCACTTTTGCAAATTGTCTCTTCAGTTTTATCTCCTTGCTTTCATAACTCTCTGTTTTGTTTAATCTGTAGCACACAGGAGATGGGTAGGATTATAGGAAGAAAATGAGCTGCATAATGCAACCTGAGGAGGGTGTGGCAAAAGAGGATTTACTGGCAAATTGATCCAAAGGGATTATTTTAAAGTCATCTTTTCTAAAACTCGATTTTAATGGAATTAGACAGATGTCTGATACATATTTGATTTACCAACCTTTTAGAGACCTTTGTTTCCCTATGATATCTCTGTGTTGGAAAGGATGCTGCAGCTATGATATTTGTTTTATTTCTGGGTAAATTCCATAGGAAAGTAGGGTATTTTAAAGCTGTGCAAAAGATGCCAAGAAATCAGAAAACTCTGACATTATCGTTTTATAAATGTCCTCTTCCTTTTTTTTTTTAATTCATCATTGCAGCCTACAGTTACAATATCTAAGGAAGTGAGACATTTTCTCTTATATATGAGATTGACATTTTATCAGATTTTTATGTGTTTCTTTTAAATCTTCAGTAATCTCATTGACATAATTGCTCAGTATATTTTAATTGCCTTAGATTTCTTGGGTGACATCTTGACTCTGGTGAAGACAGTGGCAAAACTACGATCCCTTAAGTTTCCACCTAAGTACTACTTTAATAATCTCACCGCTGATCTTACTCATCTGTTGTCTTCTCCACTTCCCTCATGCTTTGCTTACAGCTATGAGATGAAGATCTCTGTGCCGCTGGATGATTCTGTGTGAATACAGTTTGCTGAGGTACACGAGGCAATGCTTCTGACGTTGCAGTTGGTGAGGCCCCAAAGTCGATATTGCCTTCATTAATTTTAGCATTACTTTAGATTCAGATGTTGTTTTTCTGCAACATAACAATTTTTCCTAAAGTGGCCATTGATTTATACTTAAAAACAAGGAAAACTGTTTTAAGAGGATTTGTAGAAGGCTACCTAATTCCACCTATTACTAAACGAAGATAATAAATCCATACCAATCAAACAGAGCTCAGCCTTGGGGCCGTTTTACACAGCAGTCCAGTCCAGGTAAGCATTTCACAAAGCTCTTAGCATTAAGCATTTCCAGTCTCACTGGGCTGGGGCTGCCCAGCAGAAACAGAAATGGACTGCAATTATTTCTGTGTTAAGTGTTCACTCAAAGTTTTGGTGGATTTGGCCCCAGGATTTACAACCAGGTAGGGGCCTTGTAGCCATTTCACACAAAGAATCCGTGCAACTCAGAGGAATATTTTTGTTTCTCTTTTTTACTCTTCTCTCGATATATTTTTATACTGTTTGCCTAAACAATATGAGAGTTGTGGGGATAGAAGTGTTTCACAGAGAATGATGAGATTATTATGCAAAAGCAGAGACAAAATAAGCCTATTTATTTATTTAAATTTTACGGTGTTCCTCTTTTTTACACAAGACTGAGCTCAAGAGACTTAACAAGTGGCTCATCCTAGAACAATGGCCTTAATTTACTTCGCAAATGAGACACAGGAGCCCCAGAGGCAGAGAGAAAACACAAGATAGGCCGAGGGGAGGTTTCAGTGTAATTAGTTCTGCTTAATGTACTTTCAAATTTAGTGTGGGGTTCAGCTCTTCCAGTTCCCCTTAAAAAGGTAATGGGGCCCTTTTTAAGCTGCCAGAAAAGATTTGGCTCAGGTACTGAGGGGCCTCCAGTACAAATTTACTTGTATTATTAGAAAAGCCATTTCCTTTTACGTGTGAGCCTAATGAAAGTACACTTAATTTGTAATTTTGTATAATTATAGATCTTGATGAGACAGATGAATGTGAATTCAGTATCAGCTAGTGAGTTCATCATTTCTTGTATCATCCATTTCTCAATTATCTCTAATGGTTGTCTTCAAGAGATTTATATCTTGTCATTTTCCTGGTAACCCAAGTAACATATCCTAGCAGAATTGTACCAGTGATTTGTTCTAAGGAGACCAATTTCAGTGTCGCACACCAAGTTTCTGAAGATTAGGCTTCTAAAATACTTCCAGACTATCTTCAGATATTTCCAATGTAGATAAGATTTCCTTCCAGCTCATGGTATTCCCCTTAGTTTTCTTTCCACTTCCAGAAGAACAGCCAGGTACTCCGGCGCTGGTGTCTTCTCATCTCAAATTTCCATGCCCTTCCTTCCTTTGAAACCTCGCTCAGGTACATGCTGGACCATAATCATACAGCCAGCTTTTTGTACACACACTTCTTTTTTCTACATTAGCACAATTTCTTAAATATTCTGTGGGATTTACCAGTTCTCTGCTTTCTTTTTTTGCTTTCCTTTTATGACCTCAAAGATAGTTCAGTGACAAAGTGACCTCCACCTTGGGCTCTGGGTTGTATATCACTGCAGTCCTCCGCTCCTCTTATTCATAGCAATCTTTCCTCATGGTCATGTTTTTTCATTATTTTTTTTAACTGCATAACTTACTCCCAACACTTATAAGAGAATTACAAAGCCTAAAATTTAAAGCAAACATGAGACACCCTGGGGTGGGCCTGCATGCTTTTCAGAATTTGATGGTTCTGCAGAGAACTACCTGTATCTGAACAAAAAGGTATTATACATAAAGATCACTGGTTTGTCTTCTGGGAATCTCTTATTAGGAAAGAGGACATCTGACTCATTCATCTACAAATAAATTTAAAAAAAAATTTCCAATGTTTCTAATCTCCCTTTTATCATTGTTGTGGCCATCTCCAGATATTCAGGGAAAGGATTCGTTTCCATTTTGAAGTATAGAAAAGTAAGCCCACATATTATGGTGGGTTTTTGTGCTCATTCATCTTGCTGACTTTCATCTTGAGACCTTTCGGGATTAAGTGAGAAAATTATTTTATTTTTTTTCATACTGAGGTGATGGAGGCAGCAGGCTTAGCAGAAACAAATCCTTTTCCATCAGAAGGAGAAGTGTTCATAATGCAGCTCTGTTTATCATCCTACAAAATAAGAAATATTGCAGCTGCTCTGTCTGCCACTTTGAAATGTTCAGAACCATTTATGCTTTGTCATTACAAGACCTACCATTATTTTCTTGGCCAGGAAATTATTTCAGTGTTCTCATGATAAATATTTTGCTTATGAGTATTGTTAATTTTGCAGTGTATGACATAATTGAGCACCCTTAAACATCCATAAATTGTCGGGTGCTCCAGGTACCTATCAGCATCCTCTCTTATTATGGAAATGTTTTCAGGTAGATTTTTTCCCCCCAAATTTAATAAATGTAGCTTTATGAAATACATGAATAAGCAATGTTTGGAGATATGCAGATTTGTGCAGGTTGCAAAGGCATTAAATAAATGTAAGGCAGATTCCATCTCACAGTGCAAGGAAAGATATAGGTGACTTTCTATCACCTGCAGATCAATCCTTATTGTATTGCAAATGCCAAAGTCATTTTGTTCAGTTTTATGAGCAATAAAGTGGTTGCTCTAAACTACAAAAGGCTGGACAAAGATAAGGAGAGGACAGTGCCTTTTCCAAAACAGAACTACTTGATAGAACTAGCCTTGCCCCGTCTTTCTCAAAGAAACTATGATTGACGTAAGAATAACCCTAGACCAGAAGCCACAGTATCGCCCTACGCTTCCAACAGCTGCTAGGAAATAAGGTCTCCTATTCTACTTAAGAATGAAGCAGAAATGATATTTTTCAGGCTCATAGGATAATAAGACTCCCCAAGGGCTCTCATAACTTAGCTTTATTGCTAAATGTAGTTTGTGTTTGGATGGTATTTAGAGGAAGCTCTTATGTAAAGAAATTGAGCCGTTCAGTGCCTGACTACTGTGTTCTGACCTGGGTGAGATCTTTCTCTTGCCAACGAATATGAACTGGCAAGTGGGTAAAGGCCTGTCATGCTCTCACCTGTCACTGCAGCCTGGTTTAGATGATTTCTAGCCTCAGATGTCTTCATTTAACAAAGCTTGTAGTACCACAAACACCGAAATGAGACATAATTTGGAGAGACAGGAGTGGCAGAGGAAAGAATATTGCTTAAAAAGAAATATGTATGTTTACATAAATGATAAATTACCAGAAAAAAAAAAAATCAGGGAAAGAGTATGAATTTTGATGATGTTTTCATTGCAAGGTAGAATATGGAAATATAGATTTAAATGTTGCTTTTGTAAAAATGTATTTACTGCAGTGTTTTTTAGCTTAGTAGTAGTTCTTAGATATGCTTAGCTGAAAATTGATCCTGGGAACCATTTTCAAAGAGAAAAACTTGGGGTCAGGTCTTTGGCTACTGCCGTTCTACAATTCTACTTTGGACAACTAAGTCCAGCTCACTTCCTCCAGGATTTGCTCCTCTCCTCTGTTACAATCCTGATGACTAAATAGAAGCAGAGATGGAAAAAATTCTCAAAGAATTATGGAAAGAGGTGGTATAAGGTATAATTCTTGGGAATTGCTCAGACAAAACAGCAGTACACAAAACTAGATTGGGGAGCTGGATAAGCAGTCAGCTTCTAAGTGATGTCTCAGTCCTGCAGTAAAAGTGCTACATATTTGAAGGAACTTGGAATGAGAAGTGATTTTTCTTAAACTGAGAGAAGTACCACTCAAGGTATAAGAAGATCAGCAGAACAAAGAGATTCCATGAATCACAATTTTCCCTGTTTTCATCTTTTCTGTTTTCCATTTATAGCATGAAAATATCAAGCATGCAGATAGCTTACCCATGTAATGTTTCATTTCACAGGTTTTTTGAGAGAAGGCAATAGAGGAAAAATACAATAATCACATCTTGCCTGTCATATCATAACCATATTGTAACCTGGAAGATTTAGAAAGCAGAGCAAAAACCTGAAATGTTTAGAAGATTGCAATGCATGGATGTGCATGTACAAAAGAAATTCTTGCCTAAGAAGTGATATTTCTCACTTTTCTTTGCTAAAACGTGGTGCAGGCAAGAGGATTGCTATGTAAAGCAGCAGCAATAATCCCTGTCCCCACAACTGCCACAAGGTTTTAGAGCCATTTGCATAGCAGGAATTTGCTATGCAATTCTGGATTTGCTGACCTCCCCACAGAGCTCATCATATGGATTTCAGTAATTTTACATAGCTTTGTTTTAGCCTTATATGCACTGTTCTTGACAGTACTGGCACACAGTAGCAGCTTAGAATATAATAAGGTGTTAGGTTTTGCTTGTTTCCATCCCTGCTGCAGTCATTGGTGTGGATAATTACTGTATTCCTTTCTCTCTCTCCCTTTTCTTTCTAAGCCCACTGTTCCAACCTCTGGCAATGGAGGAAATGTTCAGGATGCCAGCGTCGCCTCCATTTTGCTGTTGCACTGCTCTGACTCTGTTTCCATGAGCTGCTTATTCCATCTCTCTGCTGCCCAGGGAAGATGGCCAGGAGCAGAGGGAGGGATGCAGGAACCACAGAAAATAGCCCTGGGGAGGAGGAACTTCCTTACCTCATTTGGCCTCACTTTCTGGACCCAGGCTGCTTTTAACTTGCTTTAGCACTGATCTGACAAACTGTTCTGCTAGTGCTGAACTCACTATTATTGAATGATTGATTGGCAGATGTCTCCCTTCCAAGATAGTGTGGCGGCTGCTGAGCTGGTGCTCCTTCAACTGAAAAAGGACCGATGAATTTAGAGTTGCTTTGCTTTCCATAAAGCCTCTTTATTCTCCAGCACTTCTGACACTTCAGAAATACAAAGTCTAGTTTCCCATCTGCCTTTCCCTATTTGAAAGGATTGTTTTGTTGCATTTTGGCTGCACAAAGGATTGTAGTTCAAAAGTAGTACCAACTCTGTTAAATGAAAGTTAGTTGTGATCTACGTCCTTTTGGCACTGGTGTAACAGCACAAAAGTTCACAAAGTGGTGAAGACTGGCACGGGAATGAGGGTGAAGTTGGGCTGAAGATAAATCTTTTGCATCTCAAATCCCCAATGAGGCCTCAGCAGTGGAACAACAGGAAGGTGCGAGTTTATCCCAACTGAAAGAAGGGCTTCATTTAAAAATTGGATCTGCATTGATCTTATTTGTGGGCTTGGGCTAAAACCTTGGTCTGTTTTCATCTCTTTTCTTCCCCATTGCTATTGGCATAAACCATAATGACCCCAAAGACATGAGATAGGAAGATCGACTTACTTTCTTCTGGGAAAACTACTGAAATGGATGACTGAATCCACAGAAACTTACTTCAAGTCCATTTCCAGGAAGAGCCCCCCTCAAATGACAGCTGCTCTATTTATACCAAAATGATTAACACGCTTAGCAGCGAAGCACATATGAAGAGACAGCACCTGAGCTTTTCTGAGTTCAATCTAATATAGACATTTAGCCTCTGTGTACCCCCTCCAGAAGAAAAATATGCTAAAGGAACTTCTTTAGTGATGAGAATAATGACTTATGACTAGCACCTTTCATTTCAGAAGCTAGAAGCCGCTGTTTAAAAGCACTTAAGTAAATATATATTACACTCGGATGTATTCAGATTTTACTAAAACAGAGCTACTGTCGCAGTGATTGGTTCATCTGTTATTTACATTAATAACAAGAACAAATATTATTCTTGAGCTTCAGCATAGCCTATATTTAAATATTTTGAAAAGTCTGGCATATATTAACCCTTACACACCTCTGTAAGTCTGCAAGGTGTTGTCATCTGCCCCATGTAGGGTATGAATGACAAATAAAGTAAGTAATTTCTTCCAAAGTTCCTCATTGATATCTGTTACTTTCTAGCTTACTGTCCTTTGTCTTACCCATTACATTTTATTGATTATCTAGAAGCACCTAAAAAGTGAAGGTAGAAACTAAAGCCCAAGACATTTTATATGTGGCAGAATCAAAGGAAAAGTCCAAGTGAGATGGACTGCAGCCAAACTGGAGCTTGGCATGTAAAAGAGGATTGGTGCTCTTCTGTCCCATGGCAATATTTTTATTTTCAAATATCTTTATTAGTTACAGCTCTGAGAAACAACACAGTGTGTGTAGTTCGTTAGCAAGGTCAATCATTGCATCAGTATGGTACCCTAGCCTCCTGTTGTTATCTACCCAAGAAAAATGGCTAATTCAGTTATATATGCATTTTTTTTTTATATTGGGATACAGTTTCTGCCTTTTACCTTATACTTGAGAATACTTATTTTAGACACCATTGGTAAAGAATGGAAAAGAATATACTACATTGATTTATGTACTTAGTGCTATTAATGGTCTTCTCTGGAATCAGGAAGATATATCAGAACTGAAAGAAAGTTTAAAAAAATGCTTTATGCTGCCATAGTTTTGACAATTGAAAAACCCCCACCATTTTTCTTTCAAATTTTTCCTTGAAAAAGTTTGGCTGGACATCTCTTTTTGAACTCCAGCTGCAGTTTATTGTTTTCTGTTCACTTTCTGATTATATTTTTGGTTACAAGTTTTCAAAGTAGGCCTTTTCTGCTTCCTTCTTCACATTTAATGGAAATAGACAATTCTTTTCTGTTTTATTCACCCCTGGCTTTATTTCTCATCCATCTTTGCACGGGTACTTTACCCTCTGACACCATAAGCGGACCTACCTCAGGCTGAATGAACTGCAGTAACCTGCAATGAAGCCCATCAGTGTTATCAGACTGTAAATCTATTTTTTTTTTGTTTCATTTTATTTTTGTTTGTAAATATTTTTCAAGAGAATGGATGGATTCTCACCTATCCATTTCAATGTTGATCTCTGAGGTCCTAGACTCCTTTACAGTCTGCTGAGAAAAAAGCACACAGGCCCAAGAAACATGATTAAAATGTTCAATCATATCAAAGATTTTGATATAAATATTTGCAAAAAAGCAGAGCTAGAAGACTGAGAGAGAAAAGGATATAACAGAAATGCCATAACTTTGAAACTATTTTTCAATAAAATAAAACTATGGTTGAACTTCATGTTGGAATGCCACAGTGCTGTGATAAATGGAGGACTCAATTCTGTTTCACTTGCAGGAAAGGGAAACAAATTCTTCGCGATGCACTTTATTAAAATGCTGATTTTGACTTTTTACCTATGACAGAGCAATCTGTAAGAGAAAGTAATAAGGCAGTGAAGCTTTGAATTTTAATACCTCTCTTCCTGCTCTTCCTTCCCTTCGTGTTTTTCTCCCCTTCCTTGGCTAGTGTAGGATTGGGGACTATGACTCAAGCACATACAAAATTAAAAGGCTTATACAAAATTAAAAGGCTTACCCTCGCCTGCTTCCTTATTTACCCATGTAACTATACACGAAAAAATCTTCAATGGTCCCAATAAGAGGTTATCTGAGAATATCGATGGCGTGGCTATGTAACTCTTTTCTAGAAAATTGACTTAAGTTGATGCTCTTACGTCATTGTATAGAAAATCAAATTTGAAATTGGTTTCAAATTAAACTCATACCACTTGGTGTAATTTCCTGATGCTTATATCTTCTTAGTGGCTCATGTTTTGTATTACAGCTATAACATCCTGCAGAAGTGCTATCTACTGGATTTAGAACAAAATAAATTAAGAAATATCTCATATGTTGTGTATTCAACAGGTTATTTAAACTGAAGGAATTGATTTTTTCCAGCTAAAGTGTCACGCTAAGACCAGATGTAGGAAGGCAGCTGGTGTAAAAAGAACAGCCAAACAAACCAATGAAAACCAACCTTGAAAGCTCTGGGCAGAAAATACTTCATTGATATTAATAGTGTTCAATTTTAAGATTGCTGTACTGAGATATCAGCACAGGAATGGAGTGCCAGAAGTAAATAAAGCAAAAGCTTGTGAAAGAGGAGCATCCCGGGATCTTACAGTCTCAGCTTAGCCACTAACTTGGCATGTGACCTTGGATAAATCACTTGTCTGATCGGATCTCGGGAAATCAGCTGGAAAACAAGTATAAAGGCTGGCCTCTCTGACAAGCTGCTTTGAACAATCTAAAATATGCTCCTGTGACATCCCTTATTGACATGCATTTCTTTAGATAGAAGATTGCCTAATGGGTACATTGTGGGAGGAAGGAGAAGAATAACCAAACATGACAGATGCAAAATGTACCTATATTCATTTACTGCATAAAGCGTTAGAGTTCCTATTCATTTAAGGATAACAGCAGTACCCAAGATACAACGGCAAAGCACTGGCTGAAAATTAGATGGTTTTCCAATTTATTTTCTTCAAATCTTACAAAAAATATAATCAGCTTTAATTGGTAGTAAACAGTTCAAAATTTATTTCAATTTTATCCTCCATGCTAAACATTATAGTCTGTATGTGGATCAGAAGCCTTACCCATTGTTTTACTCAACTCAACATAATCCCAACACAATGCACACTCATCACTGACATCACAGTAATTAATAATCCTTATTATGAATGAAATATTAGTTTTTGAAAAGAGTTAGGGAGATGGAAAAAGAGAAAGAGGCAAAGTTGATGCTGTCACTGACTAGCTGCTAAAATGTGTCTCCAAAAACTTGAAAGAAAAAAATGTAACATTTTTGTAGGTAAGTATATGTAAGAGTTAAAAAATCCACAATATAAACTCTGTTCCTGGTGACTCCTTAAACATTGGTGCTTTACTTTGTTAAGCTCTGCTTCTTGGAGCAAGCGTATGTATGCAACTTGGCAGTTGCTAAGGTAACAATCATTTGGGGGAAACAGGAGAGTAAAATAGACTTATAAAACCTACATAAAATTGACATTAAATGGCAATGGCTTCCCTAGGTTTACAGTAACTCCCGATATGTTCATGAATATACATATCTAACACAAATGTTTCCATTTCCCAGGATTTACCTAATTATGTTTCCATTTTGAAGGTGAATGGCAGTGACACTTGTATTTGTTTAAAAAAAAAAAAGATGTGGGTTAATAAAGGAAATGTACTCTTGTCTAAAACCATCGCCAGTTAGTGCTTTAACACACAAAATATTTAAACCCATCCCCTGCCACTTTTCCTTCTCCAAAGCGACGTTCCCCAGCACGGCTTCAGGGGCTACTGCAGGACCTGTCACCTGCTGTTCCCACCTTTGAGCCTGTCCGTGCTCTGGGACACAGGATGCACTAAGAGCCCTGACAGTCGTCTCTCCCTCCCTCAGCTCTTTTCATCATAGCCAACACATAACACTGTCATAACTAGCTTGGATTTTCTTATGCTGCCTTCTTTTTGTAATGCCATGAGTTTCCCTAGCAGTGGGAGCCCCAGACAATTTGAGTGCAAGTGGATACTAGCATCCATGATATTTGAGATAAGGCACATGGATTCCTACCACACCCCATGTTGCCTTTCATGTCTAACTTTTATGAAAAAAATATAGGCTGGTTTAACTAATGAAGATATTCTGAAGCTGCTTTAACTAGTAATAGGCTATATAAGGATGCCTCTTTTATTTTTAATAAATTTTAACTATTTTCACAGAACAGAATGGAAAATTGAAGAAAGTCATGCGTGTGACTTTCTTGTTTAGGGGCTAACCATCTTCCCTCTGGGAGCCATCTGACTCTTCCTGTAGATATTATATAGTAAGTCTCACCAGCCTTGGAGGATGCTTCACTGATGTTAAGAAATCATTAATTCACCTAGGAAATTTCTTTGTCCAAGGCACGCATCACTTTTTTGGTACGTGTGTGACATGCAGTGTTCCTAGATGATGGTGACTGAGAGCTGAACCTCTTTATTACATACATGAGTAAACCAGCAAATATTCTACAGAAAGAAAGAGAGAAAGGGAAAGGGCACCTCCTCTGGAGGAGTTGCTAACACTTTGTAGCAGGAAATAACTCATCACAGTCAAAGCATTTGGGGTGACTGTTCAGTATTGCCTTAAAGGCTCAGTCATTTTCTGGCAGGAAAGCAGAAAACAGGGGTGGTCAGAGTCACATAAAAAATCCAAATCAGATAGAAGCACAGATATTGGCAGTATGCAAATCAGGAAAACAACAAAGCACTCCAAAACTGAAGAAAACTCTCCACCTTTTAAAAGTAAACACGTACAAAGGCCTAGATTCCTCTAACAAGAGTCACTTAAGCACTGAGTTTTGTGTCAATGATCAAGAGAAAGATACCAATAAAAACCAGGGTGACTCCTCTACCAAACATCCAGGGAAGGAAATCAAGGTGTTAACACAACTCAATAAGATGCATCAAGATAGGCATGATAAGTTCAAGTAATAATGTTCACTGAGTGCTCTCAGCAGCCCTCAGACTTTAAGCTGAAATCTGGTCATAATTTCCATACTGGTGAAAGATAACTTGCATTGCTGTATGCATTTCATTTTTAGGAAAAACACAGGGAAAATGCAGGTCTTCAGGCCAAACACTTCCCAGATGTAAGATTGTCCTTGCCCATAATAATAAGGATTACATTAGTTCAGATATATTTTGTAAAAGTCTTTTAACCTGTTTGTCTACCTGCAGGGTAACAAAAAAAAACCAACACCCAAACACTAAAACAAACAAACAAGGCAACTTTCAGCATAGAAAGATGGTCATAGCTAAATAAAACCTCTCTGAATCCAACTTTTACCCTGAATATCCCAGAGGAACCAAGTTGTGTCTAGTGTTGTCAATCGTGATTCCCTGACTGCCTGTCTGTGACTCTCAAATAGTGATTTTTAAAATGTTAGCCCCACTGGCAGGCTCCACTGCAAGTGCAAGTGGCTCCACTCCGTTTTCAGCAAAGAGTTGTGCCCTGTGGCATGTGCCCAGCACATGGGAGGAGATCACCGCAGGGAGGGAAAGGGGGCACCCGCTCTGTCCAAGGAAGGAGACAGCAAAACTCCACTTTTTTTAGTGTTTCCTCCCTCAGGCTATCAGCAGCAGCGATGTGGTTTCTGGAGAGAGAGGCATTAACAGTCCCAGTTAGCAGACACCCAGCACGTTGCCAGAGGGAAGAGGCAGTTTGGAGATGCAGCTGGGAAAGATCCCTCTCATGCTCTTTTTGTCCAAGTTAATGTTTTTTATCCTCACAGCCTAGAAAGGTTTGGCTGCTTCTTGTGTTGACATGAATGCGAATGAGGCATCTGCCTCACGAAAACATGAGGGCCATTGGCACAGAAAAAGCTTTCTTCTTAAATTGGTATTTCCTCCACTGAGAGCGTTTTTTTGCCTTTACTAGCTAGCATGCTCAGTGTCCTCTGTAAGGCTTTTCCTATTAAGGAGAGAAAATCCAGGGTACTGCATGAAACACTTGATTTCACACTTCACAGTGGCGCTCTCTCCCTGGGAATTTACAGCTGCTCCTCGTGACAGGCACCAGGCATAAAGTGCATGTGTGTGTGCACAGGGCAAAATATTCCAATCTGCAATACGTTGATGAGTTTATAACTGCACAGTAAATCTCAGAGCAGACAAAAACTGCCATTCATTACTCCTATTTTATCTATAATTTTCTTCATTACATTTTAAAATCATTCCTGCCTATGAAAAGAAAAATTATGGGCGCCATTCAAGTACTTTCTTACCATCAGCAGAAGGGGAAATCTAGGATACAAGCCCATGCTCCAGAAGGATTTGCCTGTATGAATTAACATGTGTGGAAAAGAAGAAAAACCACCTACTCAAAGTAACTGATATTAAACAAAAGTCAGCTGACACCAAAATCTGCAAAACCAACTTGATAGTCCAAGAAAACTGGCAGCAGGAGACAGACATTGCAGCAAGCCTGGGACACTAAGTTCTCATGATACTTTCCTGTTTCAGTCCAGGATATGCCCAGACAGTTCCTCGTCCTCTTAATGATCTCTAAGTCACTATAACCAAATCCAAATATCTCATTACAACATCACTTGGAGAAGGCCAGTGTATCCAAACCCATCCTCAGATGTGAATCTCTTTAAGCTAAATAAATGTGTTTCAGTGAAGTGTGTGCTAAGAGTCTTGTGTAGGTCTTTCACAACTTGCCTACCACAGATAATCTTTTCAAACGTGAAGCTACTATTATGCAATAGCTTGGACATGGTAAGAAGATTCTTATAGCATGAGAGTGATTGTCACTGTAATCTAAACATGTGCCAGATTTTACTTGTAGGACAAATGGGGGAGTAGCAAGAAGAGAGTCACACAGTACCACAGTTATTTACAGTATAATTTACATAACTGGCAAAATTTTTCCTGAGGTTTTACAGTGGCGTCTTGCAAGAAACATCTACTAGCTGTATTCTAATTTACTTGAAATCTCTCTATTGACTTAAATGGAATTTTTCTTCCATGAGACAAGGAGAAATGGGTGTCCTTCTGAAGGAAAAGATAGATTTGTCTCCTAGCCAGGAATAAGTAACGTGACTGCTTGCACATACAGAGTCAGGGGAAGCAAAGGGTTATCTGTACTGAAGGTCCTCAGGGCTGCTGTGGATCCTTTCATCAGAACTGGATTTTACACCACCATTTGACAGCTTGTCAAATTTGGAAATTTTTGGTGGTGGAAAAATTTGGTGGTGGAAAAATGGACCCTTATGATACCTCTGATAGGAGTATAAGGTATAGAAAGAAATGGACCTTGTGCTAAATTGGACTTGAACCTCTGGCAAGCCAATCTGGCCCTCCTGAAATTATTGAATTCACTAATGGGATCCTTCACTGTGAGGAAGGAGATAAATATCCAGACCATTTATCACAATGAGATTATTAAACATTTAAAAGTGACATTAAAAGGGATGATACTCAGGATAATGTGCATACCAGAACTGGCAGCCCAAAAGCACATTAGCAGCCCAAATTGCTAAGCCCTGGATCTAGAGGTGCTAACTAATCACAGTGTGCTGGGCTGGGTGTCTGGTGAAAATGAACATCATTTGCCTGAGGCTTTGGTGCTGTAGTTTGACTGTTCAACACTACAGTAAAAGCAGTCAGACAGAAAAAGTAAACCGATATTCAGGAAAGCTCTGCGCAAAAGCTCAGATCCTTGACACAATCACTTTGTTGTGGCATCATCTCTTTTTTTAGCATATTTTGATAGAGGAGGCTTTTTCTTTTTGTCTCAGCCTGATGACAGTTAATTAAATAAACATTTCCCTGGATCCTGATGCATATTTTATGTGATGAACTGGTTCAAAGAAAAAACCTGTTTGAACTTAGTTGTGTAGATGGGTGTGGGGGGTGGGAGCCCTTACATAAATAATCTCATCATTTTATGAATCATCACCTAGTGTTTTTCATCACCTCCCTGCATCACTCTGATATTCCTTCTCTAGAAGTCCGTTCTGTTTGCTTTGTTAAGTTGACATATGAACAAATCAATCTGTCTGCTACTGAGGAAAAAAGAGAAAAAGAGAGAGGAGAAATTCATTCTGGAGTGCGCAAAGAAGATTTGTTCCTTTTTTCTGGATATTCAGTTAATCCCTGAAGAGCCATTCATTAGGTTTTGATGTTGGATTTTGGAACAGAAACCTAACTGGAAGCACCAAATGCTGTATGAACCTACTAGTCCTGATCTCAAAAGGGAATTCCATCATATTCTTAGAAATAAATAGAAGAAGACAAACCCACTGCACCTCTGAGGAAAACCACCCACATATTCTATGGAGGTCTGCTGGGTAATTAAAGAACAGCAGGAGGCCGAAGGTGACCTGGAGCCTTTCTCACCCCTCTGTGACCTGAACCCTAAAGAAGAGAGTAAGTGTGACAGCCTTGTGGCAGGAACAAGCAGGAAGATGTTCTTTGTAATTGTCTTCCCCTGTGTTTTTCTTCATGAAGGACCAGAACACCCCCTGCCTAATAGACTGCCAGTAACCCTGGGCTACTACATTAAAAAAGCAGGAAAGGAAATGTTATTCCAAATGTTATTCCAAGTAATGACACAATTGCAGTTATGTCCCTTTTAGGCTACATCCCAGAGAAACACCAGGGTTAACACTTTATACGACTGGTCATAGAGAACAGAGTGGGTTTTTTTTCTGACCAGGATAGCAGCTCATGAGGGTGGATTACCCTTTCCTGGACAGCAGTGACTTTTCGCCTGTGCAGAAAATTTTGATTCATGGTCTACCATTTTAAATAATTTTTAGTGTAAACTACACTTCATTACCATGTCAGGTGGCAAAGGAACATTTGCGTAACAATAATAGCCAAAATACAATGGATTTCAATGATGAGGTAAATGATTCTTTCAAAGACTCTATGATTTTAAGCATAGGTTAAGCCTCAGTCAGTTCTGGAAAATTTAGGTCACCAAACTTCACACAGTGACTTCTGTAATGAGCCTAATAACTTAAGATAAACTAAAGCATCTATTTTAGAGAAAGTCCAATCTTGGAGCTGAGAGAAAATTTACTGCATCACTTGGAAAGTTCTGCAATTACAATTATCCTCATTATAAAAATGCGTTCCTCATTATTTTAGGTGCTGTTGTTGAAAGCTTAATGGTTCACACTAGTTTATATGGGAAAAAATAAACAGTTTGTGATGAAGCATGGAACTATGGTATAATATTCTTAAAAATTAGTTCAATTTTAATGAGGCTGCAGAAAGAATAAGTTATGTTTTCATTTTTGTTCTGGCTAGAAGCTGAAATGCAGCTGTAAAGGCCGTTCCAACCCAAGCAGACAGGTATAGCTGAATTCTCACACAAAACCCTGACCTCTCAGGAGATGATCAAATTTTTATTAAGACCTTTGAATCTTTCTGTTGAAATCCTTAGGCTACGGGCAGATGCAAAACAACCTACTTTCAAACCAAGGTTTTCTAACCTTGGGGGCTTATTTCACATGAAACACAGTTGCTTTTGATTTTTTAAGTTGATAAAAACCTATGCATTTGAAATCCACCTTGGGCTTTCGAATTCATGTACAGAAGCACTTAGAAATCCAAATACAGCTCCATGTCATTCTTCTACAGGATGGTGGCAGGAAAAAGTTACAAAATCCAGGACAACCCCTGAATTTTCACTCAATTTCCATTCAGTTTTCATATAAGTCTTTGTAAAATGCCAATATTTACCTGGAGCAAACAATATTCCACAATGCCAAAAATGAAAATGGAACTGTAACTTACAACTGAAACAAAACAAAATGGTTTTCATGACACTAGATTAAAAAAAATATATAAAAAAGTGATTGAGACTAAGCCAACATTTTGTTTCAGTGCTTCACTTCATATAAATAAATCTGTGCCAGAGGAATAAGATAGCTTAGCATCACTGGAAGCTGAACAGATGCTCATTTCTTTATGATTCTCAGCCCATCTCTGTGGTACCTAGATTCCAAATTGATACTAAAAACTGGTACTTATAGCTCCTCCTTGTCACTTTGAATTGCACCCCGGACAAAATCTGCTTTGACCTTCATGATGCCCATATACTACTAGTAAAAATAAACAAAACAAAGCATATCTGTTTTCCTACAGATATGCTACACTTTCTCTACAGTGAAAGAGAACAAGAGGGGCTCTAAAGAGGAGCCCCCTTTTGTCTGTATGTACACAGATACATACAGTCACTCATATGCTAGCCCTCATAGATTTTCTGGTATCGTAAGTCTTCACTATAAGGCACAGCAGCTCAGAGAAGAAACAGGAACGTTTCCATTGCATGTGTGACGTGGATTTGTTAATTGTGTAATCCATCTAAGCAGCAAGATGGAAAGATGTAACAAGTTCTAGCCATACCTACATTATTTCCCTAGGGAGAGCCCTTTCTTCAATTATACTATCCACTTCCCAAGGCAGCTTTGTAGTTGCAGTTACGTTTCTTTGATTAATATGTGAAAATATATTCTTCCAGTTTTCTTAGATCATTAGTAATTGCTGCTTTGTGGCATATGCTTCCAACTGAGATTTTCACAGGGACAATTAAACTTCAGTATCATCCCCTCTCTTCTAAGTTGCTGAAATAACCATCTATTTAAGATCTGCAGTATAAGGAAAATGTCACAAGTGCTTTGGAGCTCTTAGCAGAGCAGGGCACTGACTTATAGATGTATTTCTGTGCTCCTGGATTTTTTTCAAACAGCCTCTTATAGTCCCGGGAGGAAAAGTGGGACAGATGTTTAAGGGTAGCAGAGAATCTGCAAATCCTACAATTTATGCCTTTAGAACAAGTATGCCATATGTGCAAGATTTAGTCTGAATTCTTGCAGCTGACCTTGGGCACTTCTTCTTTACAAACACTTCCATAAGATGGGATACTGATCAATGTAAATCAAGAGTAAACATTTACTCAGATTTCAAATCAAAAAGGACAAAGCATCAAATTGCCCTTGAACGGGTAGGACTTGGGGCAAATAGCAATGCTGCGAAGAACATTAGAATGACTTAAAAAAAGCCCAAACACCAAACCTAAAACCAGAAACCTTTGCAACAAATTTAACTTCATTACCAATTCAACCAATATTTTTTCTTCATTTTCATTTGCTATATAAAATACAATCAAGCAGTGAGCTCGCAATAGATTGGGTTCAGTCATCGGAAAACATGGTTGTCATTTATGGATTTTCTTCTTTCCCTGTTCTGGGACAGGCGGGGATTCCTCTCAGCATTCCCTTTCCTCCTAAAATGCTGAGCCAAGAAATAAAAACATACTCAAGAATAATTTTTTATAAGACAGAAGTCAAAACTATGCTTCAAAATGAAACCTAGTACCTATATCAATCATATAAGATGGACAAACAGGTTCACAGTTTGGAATTTTTTGTTACAGTGGAAACTGAAACTCCATTTAAAGGTTCTACTTCAGGATTCAAGGAAAAATATTGGGAAATATTTTTTTCTGATGTATCTCGACAAAATTAAAGTTTGTATACATTAAATGGTGTCCCTAATTTGAAGACAGCAACTCACTTGCAGAGCAAACTGAAGATTTCCTTAAAGCATTTGATATAAGTTATAGCTCAGCAAAGGTCAGCTTTTGCTTTAAGACTATTGAGAAGGTTAATTTGACTAGATGAATTCAGACTTCACTCTGAAACTCGGTTGACATTTTTAGATGAAAATTGCGTGATGGTAGTAAGTGAAAAAATCAGTCTAAGCTCCTGTTCAGTCACCAGGGCAATCAGAAACTTTTCTATTGTACAGAAGAGTCAACATTAAAACCCCAAACTTCTCAATTAGTACTTCCTGTGGAATTCTGGATTCTGGAGCTTAACAGCTTCAAAGTTTTTTCACACTGTAGCAAAAGTAATTTATGCATTTCTGCCATGCCCATTATCTTGGGATGTCATGGAAGTTGATTCTTCGTGTTACACTCCCCATCCTGGTGCAGCTTCAGCAGTCGGTTGGGAGCAAGACGGAACTAGGACGGGATGGGGAGAGTGTGTCTTTCCAGGCTAAGGCAGGAACCCAGCTAACTGGAAAGGAGCTGCTGGGCTCCAGTGCAATGAATGGGACTCAGAGTGGGTAACAGTCCTTGCTCACTGCACTGATGGTTAGAAATGAAGGACAGAGAAACAAGGACCTACAATTTTAAGGACTGATGTGAGAGTAGAAAATAAATTTTGGAAATAGTCTATATTTGGAGGAAACAAGAGGCATATATATGCATGTGCACACATGCACACACATATACGCGTATATAATATATATATATACACAAACAGCCACACATACCTACATGTAAAGGGACTCAACTAAATATTCCTGAAAAATGCTCACATTTTTACAAGACAAATATGAATGTTTAAGTTGCCATTTTCACCTACAGTGTACAACCCACTTTTGTAGCACTGAGCAATTTTTAATCAGGCACGCTGCCACTTCAGCAGATGGGTAAGAGCACAGCCATGCCAGCAAACCAGCCTGTCCCTGAAGTTTGAGTCTCCCTCGCCAGCTCCTCATCCCAAAATGCTTGAGCAGCATTCATTGTTTTGCTTCTGTGGCTAGCGGGGATGTGTCACTGCCTGAATTTGGCGCATGGATTAACTTTTTAAAATTCCCGATCAGCAGAATAAAATATCTATTCTGGGAAGTAAATCCACCAGGGTTTGGATTTTTTGTGAGAGTAAAACAAGAGAATAAGCTAAATGCGGTGTTATGTGCTACCCTTGATCTACCGGGGGGGTCATGCCTTCGTTAGGAAGCAGCAGGAATTTTGGAGTTAGCGGAAGGGGCACAGTGTGGGACTGACACAACTGCAGCTTCTCCAGCCTCTCTCGGGCCTGGACTGAGGTGTCCCAAAGCCTCTGGGATCTCCCCCAGCACTCAACAACCTCCTTAAGATTCCCTTGGCTTTTTCTACAGAGAAGCAGTACAACTTTTTACTATGTACATTTTTCTCAGCACTGCCTTACTATGACACAGAGACTTTAAACAAGTTCTACTTCATGTAAAAACAAGATACAAAAAGATAAAAAAAGTTTTCATTAAATTCATTATTATTTAATTCTTTCCAAATAGCCAAAAGGAATACCAATAGCTGCAGGTGCAAAGACTGAAATTCTGGAGATCACACAACTGCAATAGGCTTTGTTTTTTTCTGATAATGCAGTATCAAAGAAAAATAGTTAAATATGTTGTAAATTACTCCCACTGCTTTCACTTCTATTTAGGGCATAGTTTTCTACTGTGTAAATTCTCATCTGCAAGTGGTTAACAAAGCGACAGGTAAGATGTGTGAGCTGAAGACCAGTTGTGTTTCATAAAGTGCTGATGTGTACAGCTTTGAATGTGTTTACCTTAACAAGAGTGAAAAGAAAATATTCAGAACAGTACATGTACTCTACAATTAAAGCAATTTAATTAATATCGATTTAACACTGATCGCCCCTTGCAAAATATGGTCACTCAACGCTTTTTAATTGTCAAAGATGTATATGCTGCAAAATGTTTACATACATGTGTATACATGCATGCACATTAAACTGCATAATATATATACACATACACCTTTAGTCTCATATTAATATGCGAATAAATTTAGAAACACAATTTGGATCTGTATATGTCATAATTTACCCATAAGTGGATTAGCTGGACAAAAGCAGCTAACAATTTTCCTTCAATCTTGCCTGTAATTAAGTAGGAAGAAAACTGAAGTGGCTGAAAGTTCATGCTAGAAAACTGACGTGATGTCAGGTTTCATAAGTAATAAGATGTGGAAAATGTCAAATTATTGCTGAGGGAGAAAATGTCAAGGATGCACTTAAAATTCGACTTCTAATGTAAGAGTCCCAGTGAACAAGATGATGCAGAAGAAAGATTATGACCAATGTCCAGATGCTGGCTGTCAGGACAGAGTGATGTCTCAGACTCAAGAGCACAGATCTGTTTCATTTCTTCATTGACACCTAGAAAATATTTCAGTTCTGTGTCTTTTCCTAGCTATTTCCACAAAGAACTCATCTTCTTTATCAGGGTTAAACCTGGATAGGATATAACTCCTTCAAAATATTTTCCTTCAGCTTTTCAGATGTTTTGTTTGGCCTTAATTGGCATAGCTCTAATGAATTCAGTAGAACTACACCCTTTTACTCCAGCTGAGGATTTGTCCCTCTTCTGTGTTGTGTTTTTTGTTGTTTTTTGTTGTTTTTTTTTTTTAAATACACCCTCTCAGAAGAACTTTTGAATATGAAAGTGCATTATTTACTAAACTAACACATTCTGAAATTACATGTCATGCCAAGAAACACTTAAAGGCTCACAGGACTGGCATGCCCCAGTTTAGGGAAGTCTTCAATAAGGTAGGGCATACTGCAATCAACCCCCTCAATCCTCTGTGATCAAAGTACTTGAAAGCAAGTAGGCAGCTTTTATCAGTAAATGCTTGGTTTTAAATCATAACCGCTATTCAGGTTTCCTTGTCCTTGTTTGTAAATTGCCTACTTTGTTCCCCAAAATGTTCCAGACATCTACCAAGGGAAAAACTCTAAAACTTTATGGTGCATTTGAGTGGATGATTAATCAATCTTTGAACTTATATCTTGAGAGCTGCACAGCCACAGAAGCTAGCTGTTAGCATTAAAGTAGGCAGCAACCCATCATTAGTACACATTTCTTCTCTCCCCCCTCCCCAGTCCCTGTTAGGACTTCTGTTGCCATATTGCTAGTAAATTCTTCACATAAAATAATGCTTTTTTTATGTTTTAGGGCTATATCATCCATTGAACAGTCTTTAAAAAACCTCCATGGACACTTGTTTTCAAAACTGGGATTTTTCAATTTTTTTACAATGCTGTATCTAGCTGAATTTCTGAAGTGGAAGTGGGAAGTGAAGTTTTCTGACAAAAGGCTAATACCAGCAAACACAGAACCAGGATTTCCCTGAGCTGCAGAGGGACAGTCCCTAAATTTTTAATTCTGCCTTGTCAGGTACATGTTATTTTTGTGTAACTTATTGCACACTTTTTCTGTACAGTAAAAGAGGAGGATGGACCTCAGTGAAGTCCCAAGAATCCCACAACAGGTGAGACTCAGGTGTTTTGCATCTGGAAAGCTCTACACAAATGTATTGTTTTTATCCTCATTTTCAAGAGCCACATCCCATCTGTTTTAAAACTCAAGATTTTAATTTTGTGATGCTTATTCATCTTAAAAGTAGATATATTAGCTCTGTATCTGAATATAAGTAGCGACAGTGGTGATATATAACACTAACTCTTCTCTGAACGTTGATTGAGTAATTTGGTATTGGTTTTGGGGAGGCTTTGTAACAGAAAGAAGAAAAACAATAACTGGTTTAGAGCAAAGGGCTATATAATGATGAGTAAGGCACTCCTAAGTATTTTGTTGCAAGACAGATGTCTTTGTTACAGCTGAATCTTCAATGTCCTTAGAGAGAAAGAAAATTCTCAGAATGCTTGTGTAATCTCAGAATATTTCATTTTAGACAAGATTAACATCAGTTGGGCATTAAATATTAATATATCTGCATTGAAGTGGCTGGTATTTGCACTTGAAATCCATGTTTTATTATGATTTCAATATTCTATAATAATTTTCTTAATGTAGATTTCAGTGTTGCAAACTTCAGTGCAACCTCATCTATTTTTCATTTGGGATAAAATAAGTTTATAACTACATCTTTGTCTTCCTTACCTAATATAATTTGAAAGAGATATTTATCAGTAGATAAAAATATTATTTCATTTTTTACATCAACTCAAGACTGAATTATCTGTATTAATGTAAATTTCCTAGAGAAAGCAGGTGTACTGGTGTGATACTCAGTAGAAGAAAATTTGCTTTTTATTAGAAGAATGCCTGGCTAGCAGAGGGTCACTTTTACTTTTAAATGTATTTTATTGTTTAATTGACTTTCCAAAGATATAGAAAAGCAAAAAAACCAAGCCACCCACCTGGTAACATGGAAAAAATTATATATGTCATATAATTATTTTTTCCCTAGCATAAAAACAGGAAATTCAAAACATAAATCCACAAAGAAAATTAACTTTATGCTGGATCCCTGGGTAAAGCCTCCTTTTTCAGAATAGCAATTCAGCTGTTGCCTACCTTTTACCTGGGTAAAATCTTACTGCATTTAGCATTAAATACCTGTTTGGTAGACACTTTTCTGTGCTAAAATGGATTTAATGTGCTTCTGAACTTGTCCTCAAAGCTCTGACCAAGCATGAGCAGCTCCTTATGAGCCTCCATTGAAGCAACTCATGTGCTGCCGTATCAAATCACCAAACAGCCCGTGCATGGAGAATGGCATGAGGAAGAGCAGCAGGGAGCAGAGGGACCATTGCAGAATTAGAAGGATGTGACACATCTGTACCACAAAACTACAGGCTTTAAGTAGAGCCATTTTACCAAGAGAGGAGAGGACAGAGCCTCCCCGCACCTGCTGACTCTGTGTATCTGATGTAATTAGCAGGAGCAAGAAAAGTCTTTTTGTAGCTTGCCTGGGAAATACATATCCTCTCTATATAGCTGAATTGTCTCTGACCTTTTTTTAGACCTTTAGGTACGAGCTGAGCAAGTAATGTTTTGCAGCCTATGCTCCGATCTTCTGCAGTCAGATGATTTTGGTTAGATCAGACTAAGAAAGTCATCTTACTGCAAGTCTTCATCTTACATCATGTAAAAAATACATCATCTGAAACACACGTTACATACATACAAAAGCTGGACCAAATTGTGGTTTGTCAAAAGAACTAATGAGATGTTTAATTTGACACGTGTTACCAGTCAAACAGTACATCATAGTTCATAGGCTTCTTTGTCTTGCTTTAACATTAGTGCTCGTAAACCTATTGTAAATCTATGAACCAGATGTGCTGAGAGAGTCAGTTTAATAAGTTTGGTACAATAAAGTAGGAAGACTATTTTATATTTTCTAGAATTCTGAATTATATTTATTTTTCAATAGTTTGGACCAAAAAGCCTTAAAGTGTACATGTTTTCACCAACACATATAATTTAACTCCAGATCTTTTTATCTTTATCTAAACTAGATACTTGCATTCTATTTATAGCTTTCAAGTTATTAATCTTCTATTGTCTCTTTATCTTACTGTAGTCAATTCTTTGCTGCTTTGGAATACATGACTGATCTGTGTGAGGTTTTTTCCTTTCCTTGAAATTATTAGCTTCATTTATCCCTATCATGTCCACTACCTCTCCTGTTATGAGGTCTGACATTAAGAGATTGTGGTAACTGAAAAATATAGCAGAAAAGCAAAAAGAAAGAAAGAAAAAAAAATCTGATTTCACTGCAGTTTAACCTAGAGTTTTCACTGTAAGATAAAAACCAGATATTTCCAAGTATAACTGGCAACCTTCCTTGTTCTGCGAGTGTTATATTTTGTTGCTTATCTTTGGATTGTCAGGAACTGCTGCTGTTTTCCTCTTAGGCTCCTGTGGCTCTAACGGACCTAATCCACATTAAGATGATGAGACACTAAGCCAAGGAGATACACCGAAAGCAATGAGCAGCTTTGACTATTTGACCTTCTTACCATCTTGCAGGCCGCTGTATACTTTTTCCTTCTCTCGTTACAGATTCTTTCTTATTAACAGTCTCCTTAACTCTCCATATTTCACAGGCTTCTAGTGCTATGGATTTTAAAGAAATCACAAGATCCCACAATTTGCTGATAAATTATTTACATGCCAAGGATGTCAGCCAAACTGCTGGAGAAGGCACCACTCAACATTTGCTCAATCCTGTTGAGAGGATGCGAGAATAATACAGGTTGTGAATAGAGCTTTACTGGAATGCCTTATAGAGATTAATTTCACTAGAAAAAGATTCCACCAGCTGTTAGCATTTCTTTCTAACAACAAACCTTTTTGCTGTAAGATTTGAGGATGTTATTTCTCCCCTTATTTGGACAAAAATGCTCAGGAATGGTTATTCTTGGGCTATGTTCCAGCCCTTGCATACCTAAAGCAGGGCTAATCTCACCTGTTGAGAAGTTAAATGCTGGTCTAACTAATTGCCTGCTGTCATGCTTCCTGAGGGCATGCAATTCACTTATTTCAGGTACTAAGCTGTCACTGTAGCCACTTCACCTGTTCCACTGACCACATGAATAGTTGTGACAAAGGGTGACACTTACACTTGTTTTGGGCAAGGTCACTTAGGCGTTAGACTTTCATATAGCTAAAGGACATGCATTTCCCTGATGCTGCTGTACTGGTACATGTACAACCTGGCAATTGTACCCAGGGTCAGTATTTTTGGTGCTTATCTGCAATATAAATAACTAATATTTGAAATCAGCAATCACGATAGTGGCAGTGATCCTGCTTAACACAGAGGTAGCCAGTGCACAGTGACACCACGGAAAACAGAGCATGAAGCTTCAAGAAGTCCTTGGAAAATTTTGATCCCTCTGCTGCAACCAGTGACTGGGATTGCACTCTGATTCTTCTATTCTCCTATCACTGGACGTGCACTCTTTTCTAGTCTGCCTTTGGAAATGTATTGTCAAGTATTTATTTTTTTTCCTTTTTTCTCTCTACTAAGTGTTCCAGTCAACAAGAGTAGAGAACGTGAGCTGCTGCGTCACTGATCAAAGAAAGCCAAAATAACTTAGACCAGGATTTGATCCATAGGTGTATGTAGGTAAAATACGGATTGGTGTCAGCAGCTTAAAAGGAATGATAATTAGAGAGTGTTTGAGCATCCAGGTGCCAATGATAGGTGTTTACTTATTTATTTTCAGCATGGCACTTTTGTCTAACAGAAGAGAGGTTTACAAGGCCTGATAACTGGAGAGAGAAGTGTGGCTGTCAAGGTGGAAAAAAAAAAAAAAGAGAAGCAGGGACCTTTTGATAAGAGTGTATCTAAAAGAACCATTTCAATTTCAACTTTTCATTGTATTTTATCAATATTACAGAAATAGCACTCATGGATATATAAAGCCCCAAAATTATAAATCCATCTTTATGACATCTTATGTTGTTTAAGATTCACTTGGGCTTTCGCAAAACATTGTATTAATCTCCAATGTTCCCTGATTGATGTGCATCTTTGAAGTCCATCTCTTCTCAAATAGCTTCACAGTAACTGCATCCTTCTGTTTTGCTACAAACTCTTCCATACCAGCTGCTCCTGCTCAAACCCTGCATAGATCTGTTACAGGGAGATGGAATTGTTGTGCATGCTAATTTTGCATTATTGTCAACAACAAATCCATCATAAGCTGAACTAGTAGAATACTATTCAGAAAATATGCTACTTGATTAATTTCCCTATTTTGCATTTTACTAATGGAAATTGTCTTCTGCTGTGCTTAACAAAAGAGCACTTTAATGGATCCAAGACTAGACCAAACCTCAGTATGTTCATCTCATTCAGATTTCAATGCAGTTAAATTATTTTGAACTCACTCTGGATTTAGTTCACTGTTCTTTAAATATTTATTAAACTACTTGGATGCAGCAGTGAAATTCAGCAAGTAATAACATATTTGTAAAAACTTTTTGCTGCTAACGAGTTAGCTCACATATAACAAGTGTCCCACACAGAATAAGAACCATGTGAGAGGCACCAGAGGTTTCTTCTGTTCTCTGTGAACCACAGATGCTATCCCACATCCTAGAATATACCACTCCAGTATTTCTTTACCTGCTACTATCTTAAACTTCAGTGAAGCCCCCCAATTTACAACAGGATCTTAGCCTGAATAAGCAGCATTTCCAGAGAGAGAGTGCTAAAAGGCATGTTTTCATTTGCTCACAGAAAACTAGCTTTCATCCAGAAATAATTTAGTTTGGCTTACCACCTTTCTGCTCAGCTTTCCTCCCTGTATGCCACAGATCCAGACATATGAAAAAAAATAGATTCAGATATATTGATTTTCCTTCTGATGGCTGTCTGTCATCACACAGGTGTGGGAATCTCCTACAGAGGCAAATGATTGAGTTTGATGACAACTTCATGCTATAGTTTTATTTTCTACTTTTATTTTTATTTTATTTTCTTGCAAGCCATGCCTGCTTAACCTGAAGGTGAGAAAAAAGCTAGTGAAATGTAAAATGTGAAAGTAATTAATTTGGCCTCTGACCAGGCACATAACCTTTGCTGTTTCTATGCTAGTTTGTGTTACACTACCTACCTGTGCCTTCCAGTCCCAGAAATCTTCTTGAAACTGAGAGGACCACTAGTATGAGTGAGCCACTCTCCAGCATGAGAAAAATAAAACAACCTGTCCTCACAGGAGCAAGGGCTTATTAACAGCATTGGGTCGTTACTTTATGTGCACTATTTTGAAACAGGTACAAATATTCGGCACACACCTAACCCAGGGACATATTGCTAGTAGCTTTTCCAAAAAGTGTTACTGCTCAAAGCTGATCTATGAGCCTCCCAGCTCACAGAGTTTTACAATGCAGCCAACATTTTCTCCTTTGTTCCCTTGATTGAGTAGTCATAGATTTAAAACTGAGAGATTTAACCACACAGCATAAGAAGGAACACAAAACACATGATTTAGCTGTCTAGAGCAGAGCTATACATTCCTTTGCAAACCGTGGAAGTCAAAGGGAAAGACTTTGAGGATGACATCCCAGATGAGCTATAGGAGTGTGGGAGAAGTCAGCGATGATTGGCAATAACTGCTCTCAGGGTCTGGGTATCACAATAAAACCTTACCCATGCCAATAGCATCCTGACAACCACAGAGATAACGGGTGGCTACGCTGCTTCCCTTGCCATGGTTAGTACATGACAATACTGGTGAAACAGTGACATGAATTAACCACAGTGCCAAATGGATCAATCTAATCTTGTTGTTAATCAGATGTGACTTGAGGTGGAGCAAATCTGTGGCACTGATGCTAAGGGCTGGCCCAGAGGGTTTAAAGCGATAATTCCACATCCCAGTGGTGTCCAGAAAGCCAAGTTCTGAAATAGATGCTGACAATAAAACAGCAATTTCTTTTTGCCTTAGCAGAAATTAATCTAATTTCAAGTGCCTATAGTTGTAGTCTCTGCCGAAGACTGACAGATTAGAATAGATTGGAACCAGCCAGGAAAGTTCTTTGTAATTCATAACAGCATAGACACAGTGATCTGGATTTAAAAATAAAAATCAATCTGAACTCTTGCTTGGAAATGAAAGGGAAACCATTCTGAGTACTGAATCAATTAGACTGGCAGCTTTTAACTGCCGGTTTATGAGATTTAAATTGAATATTCCAACTCTAGTCACAAGTGAAAATGAGTGTAGGGGCTTTAATCACTAGGTGTTCTCCTCACTAGAGGTGTGATACACAGAAGTGATGCCTAGGACTGCACTCTGCTTTGGTGTTTCATATCGGCACTGAAGTGTCCTCGTGGACATCCCAGGAACCAGGAATGAGAATTTCAAGTCAGGTTGATCAAATACGGACAGCATATCTTGAAGCACAACCACAGTACTATCTCCACTGCTAGGCTGATATAAAATTCCTCTTTTCTTTTGTCTTTTTTTTTTAAATCTGTGTGGGTTTTTTTTTTCCTTTTTAGCTGTCTTTAATTTTTAATATCTCTCAATCCTTCAAACTAGGAGAAAAAAAACGTTCCCTGCAAAGATACTTGAGACTCTCCTTCTCCCTCTCAGATCAATAAAAAAGACTAACTTTTGCTTTTTTGTCAGTCTCTATTTCCCTACTCAAGAGACGTCATATGTTACAGTCTCTCCGTGTGATTTGCTGCACACACCCTTTCCCCACGACATTGCTCTAAACCTATCCCTGCCCCTTTCCGCTCCAGGGAGCCATTAGATGCCAAACACATCAAGCGTGGATCACTGGCAGTTTCCTAGACAAACACAAATCAGAGAGCACCCCTGTGCTTTAACAGGTGAATGCCTTCCTCTGTCCAACACTTGGAAATACGTGACAGCTGGGGACAAACTCCTGCCCATTGGAGTAATGCTGCTGAGGGGATGCCAAACCCAGAAGCTACCTACAGAAGAGGATTGTTCTGCATCTTTGTGTAGAAACATGGCTTTGGTGTCATGTTTGCTTCGTCACAGTGCCTTCCCAAGGTAGAATTTGAATGAAGGTTTCTAACAGTTTTGCTGTGCAGTGGCTGGCCTAGAAAGCTGAATCAATCCTGTTTCTCCTTGTCATAGGATTTTTATATAGGCCTGTGAGTTTAGATTCAAAAGCTGCAGTTATTTATTTGGCTTCACTAAGGGCAAATCGTGTCTGACAAATTAGGTGGCCTTCTACAACAGCGTTACAGCATTGGTGATAAGAGAAGAGCAATTCACATTATCTACCTGGACTTGTGCAAAGTGTTTGATGCTTTTCCACACCACATCCTTGTCTCTAAATTGAAGAGACATGGACTTCTGGACTGACCACTCTGTGGATAAGGAATTGGCTGGAGGGCCATGCTCAAAGATTTGCAGTCAACAGTTCAATGTTCAAGTGGTGAGCAGTGATGAGTGGTGTTCCTCGGGGGTCAGTACTGGGAGCAGTGCTCTTTATCATCTTTGTTGATGACATGGACAACGGGATTGAGTGAACTCTCAGGAAGTTGGCCAATAACACCAAGCTGTGTGGTGCAGTCGACGCACTGGAGGGAAGGCATGGCATCCAGAGTGACCTGGACAGGCTTGAGAGGTGGGCCGATGTGAACCTCATGATTTCTGGAGACCTATGTGGAGGATAAATGATCGGATAAGCTCCCCTGTGAAGACTAAGCACAGCTGAAGAATCTGCTATGCTGGGAGTGTGGCAGGATGCATGGTTGTTGTCAGAGATGAAAGCTGTGACATGGGAGCCAGATGCAGAAGTAGTATGTTGAACAGAAACAGGCAAGGCCTGTAGGTTGACTACAAAAGCCAGAAACCATAAATCAGGTGTTACTGCTCATGAGGTAGTTCCGTCTACTGTTATGAAAAAACAATGGCTTTAATAGTGAAGAAACTGATATTCTTGTCATTGAGCTAGTTAGCTGCAATGCTTCTTCCACATCCTTTGTTTTCCACAGGTCTCCTTCATGAGAACTGTGATATCTGATGAGATCTACGGATTAACATAGAGAGCAACAGGCACTAAACTGTCTTCAATGAATTCAGCATCCTGGGGCTGAAAAATCTTTATGCAACGGTTGGAGACTGGGAGCACTACTTCTTCCCATCACTGTGCAGAAAATTTAAGAGATGTTGACTACTAAAAAAATCTTTGAAGACAAATATTTACCATAGCCTCTTTTCTAACATTACAGCCAGCATAAAGAAATCTGTCAACGGCTTAGACATACTGCAATCTCTATTTATGTAGCCAGGTAAAATAGTAATCTTAGCAGGGTAAGGAAAATTTCTCCTATATGAGGAAGGGCTAAGAAGATTAAGACTTTTCAATTTGGAGTAGAGATAAGTGAGGAAGACATGATAGAGGTCTATAAAATCAATGGAGCAATGAAGAAGTACAGAGAGGACAATTATTCATTTTTCTTCTAATGCAAGGATTAAGGGGAATTAAATGAAATGAACAGAAGACAGATTTTAGAAAGCATAAGAAAAAAAATAATCTTCACACAAAATGCAATTAGAACTGTGGAGCTCATTACCACAGGATACTGGAGATGTTAAAAGTTATTGTGAGTTCAAAAAGTAACTGCAAAACATACTGGAAGAAAAAAATCCACTGAGATTTCTCTCCATGCAGGCACTCTTAGATTTAAGCTGCAAGACTCTTCAGATTTAAGCTGTCTCTCAAGATTTAAGCTGCAATTCGTAGGAGGTTTGGAGGCCATACCTTGGAAATATCATTGTGCCTTAGATGTCCACTGCTTTCTACTGTAGTAGGTACAATATCTTGCCTTGACATATTTTCAAGCTGGACTGGAGCAATGATCTTATATCATTATTGATAGATTTGCAGCCACCGAAAGCTGAAAAGCTGGGACAAGACCACAGATACTTAGCTGAAACCAAAGCCACTGTGACTATTGTTGCCTGTGGGATTAAAGCTTGCACAGGAACCTATCTCTAGTAAATACATGCTTTTAGGCAAGAGCCACAGCAATGCTGTGGTTACCAGCTTGGACATCTCCCTTTTTTCCATCTCTGAAGTTGGAACTGTTGTCATTTTAGCCTAATTCTTCTAAGTGATCTGAAGATGGAAAATGAGTTTCAGTGACTTGAATAGTAGAAAAGGGGGTAAAAAATGGTACATGACTTTGACTTGAGTGAGACAGAGAGCATGCTGAAGAACTACAATACTTACCAAAGAATTTACCCTACCAGGGCTAAAGCCACTACTTTTTTCAGTGCAAGTTTACAGGAGTGTCTGGGTGATAGGAAAGCTCACATGGATCACAGAATGATATGGTTGGAAGGGACTTTATGGAGATAGTCTAGTACAACCCTCCTGCCAAAGCAGGTCCCTCTAGAGCACAGGAGCTTTTCCAGGCAGGTTTTGAATGACTCCAGAGACAGAGACTCCATCTCCAGGCAGCCTCTTCCAGTGCTCTGCCACCCTCAAAGTAAAGAAGTTCCTCCTTGTGTTTAGATGGACCTTCTTACGTTCAAGTTTGTGCCCGCTACCTCTAGTCCTGTCATTGGGCACCACTGAAAAAAACTGACCCTATCTTCTTGACACCCACTCTTTAAGTATTTGTAAGCATTGACCAGATCCCCCCTCAGTCTTCTCTTCTCCAGACTAAAAAGACCCAAGTCCCTCAGCCTTTCCTCATAAGAGAGATGCTCCAGCCCTCTGCTGTACCCATGTGGAAACCCGATAGACAGTTATACTATAATGCAGTCAACTTGAGAAGATCCAGTATTTAGAACAGCAAATACAGGCTTAATGTGATTCGATTGTTCCAACAAATTGCACTGGCATGGAAAAGGTTATGCCCTTTTCAGCCTGCTTTAGCTCAGCTTCAGGTAAAGCCTCAGCTTCCAAGATTCTCAGGTTTTCTCCCTTTGACATACATTTTGACAAGGAACACAGAAAATTAGAAAATTAGAACTAGAATCACTTTAAATCTAATACAAGGGAAATTCTCAGTTTCAGGTAATATTTTGTAGAAAAAGTGGGGGTAACTCGGAAATATGACCGTTATGGTATATCAAAACTGTATGAGTCTTCCTTCTACTTATTTTATCCTCTGTCTATTTTTACTCCTGATTTACACTGGTACATCTGAAAAGATAATGTACATTTTTAGGATTGATAATTTACAAGGCAGGGTCTACAGGGAGAATACTTATATGTGTGTTTGATGTGATATCCAGAGAGGCTCTGGCAGCATGTACAATAGCACAGTAATCTTTCTGCCACCTCTGTTAGACAGAAACCTTTTGCTATATTTAACTGCACGTGCCCAGTATCTTTTAATAAGAAGCAAAAGACATTAGGTGCTTCTTCTATTTTGATTAACAAAATTGCCAGGAAGTTCATGGCAAAACATTCACAGCAGCAATTTTAGCCATCAGTCAGGTCTCCCAGTAAACATCCAGCAATCATTTTCAAATAAAAAAAAAAAGTCGGGGGTGGGGGGGGGTGGGGGGTGGTGGAGGGGGCGCACATGCGGGGTGGGGATTGGTGGCAAATGGCTCAGGACCGGAATTATTAATGAGTAATTCAATAAAGATTAAAGG
>JAOTQQ010000002.1:8813518-8943418 GCA_026546715.1 Gallinago undulata | reverse complement strand
GCACTGGAAGAGGTTGCCCAGGGAGGTGGTTGAGGCCCCTTCCCTGGAGACATTCAAGGTGAGGCTCGACAAGGCCCACTTCACCCACCCTGTCCCAGCGCAATCTGAAGCGGATACAAAGCTCTATTCAAAGAGGACAGATAGGTGGAATGCCCTTTTTTATTAACCCTAAACAGAATAGTTCTAAAACTTCTTCAATTACAAGTCACTCAGAGGCAACACGCAAAAAGTGTTTGTGTGCTATAGCGCAGAGACCTTGAACTTGCTGAGGGAGTGGCAAGTGCGGCCTATGTGAGGCCTGTCTACTTATGGATTTTACTCCTGCGCTGCCATACTCTTACTTGCGTCACGGATGAGACTTCATCCAGGAAGTAAGAAGTGACATGGACCAATACTGATGTAAATGGCCTGCCAAAAGCCCACTCACTCTGAGGCAATTCACCAGCGGCAAAGAGAGGCCTGTGTCTTTCTTGCCTCTGGCGGTGCACAGAGAGGGACTCCCCTTCTTACCAGGGGAAGAAGGCTACTATTTTAGCATTATCTACTTTCTAGAACAAGTAAACAAATGATGATTGAAAAATAGGTTATTGTTTTTTTTCTAATGATAGGATATATACTTAGAACACTTTGCTTTATATAAAAGCAAACAAACCAACGCCCCTCTGCTCTTTTTTTTTTTTTTTTTTGCAGTAGTGGGTATTTGCAGTGAACTGGAAAGCTGTTTGAGCGGGAGAGGTGTTACTTGAATTCTAGAGCAGTGTATCTGCTAACTAAATGAAAAAGTAGGGGAAGTTTCACACATTATCTCAGAACACGTGAAAGTAAATCGATGCAAACGGGGGAAAGAGGACTATCACATTGTGCAACCATAAAGCAAACTCAGAGGTGACAACTGAAGGGACAAGTTTATGAAAACAATCATAGTTTTCTACCAAAATATTTATGATTTATTTATACTGAAAAAACTGCACAGCATAGAGGTTGGGAGGTTTGTTTGTTTATTTTTTCCTAAAAAAAAAATAATACAAAACTTGTTCAATTGTTTTGGCATAAATTGTCTTCTGTTGGTTTTAAAAAGTGAAAAGAATATATTTTTTGCCTTTATTCACAGAAAAAAATGCCTTCCTATCCATCAACACATGAGACACAAAGGAAAAAAAGGCTTATAAGGGTATGAAGCGTGTATCCACAATACTTGTTAAAAAAGTAAATCAGCATGCCTCTAAATGTTAACACCACATCCATAACCTCTCTTGAGAGGGATAACCACACAGAATGAGTTGCTTTCCTGCCTTAGGTCTGCAAGGGCTTCCAGAAACCAAAAAGCTCTGAAGTCTCCTATCTGAGCAGCCTTGCCACTGCCCATACACTTCCTATCCAAAGCTGGCACCACACTACACCAAAACGAGAAGGGAGAGGAAACCACGTGTGCAGTACATGGTGCCACTTGCAACTTTGAAAGAGTCCTTGGGATCATGCAACAGGCAGATGCAGAAAAGAGCAGCTTGTTTGGTACTCTGACTCACAAACTGCTCTCAAAATGCTCAGGTGTTTTGCCCCTGAGCATTAGGAAGGTCCCCAAACTCTTTTCCACTGAAATCTCTTCTCAGGAGAGAATAAATAGAGACTGAAGTAATTCAGGGAAATGGATTTTCAGTGTTTAATCTTTTATTATCTAAACCTAACTACAAGCAAAAAGAACTTGGCCTTAGTGCTCTCATCAAGAACTCCTGTTGTCAAAGGAAAATTATTTATTTTATTTTCTTTGCTGTCATAGGATTGATACCAATGCTCTGAGGAGATATTGTGTGGATGAACAATGAGGTTAAAGATATTTAGAAATATTATATCAAGAGTGTCACAGGACCCAAAGAGAAAAAAACTTCATTGATAGAGGAGAAATGGAAGATTTACATGCTTTGAACTAAGAGCACAAAGCTATGCAGGTACCTATCACCAATCAAATGCAGGTACAGACACAAAGGAGGTTCGATCATAGTTTCCCTGGGTAAGGTCAGTCACTGACCCCAAATGATTTGTCACAAATGAAAGTTATTTGTTTACCTCCAATTAAAGCAATTTACAGAAGTGTGACATTTATCCTCACATTTGAATATATGTATTAAAAAAAGGCAGAATTTTTTGTATGTTTTTGTGAATGTCACCCCAGTTGAGTTTAAATGCAATGCAAGCCAATAGCCAGCACTAAAGAAAATTGAAATGTGATTAGAAATAAATCCAGAAAAAATAATATCTGTAGTACATCCTCCAGCCAAGGGCAGATTCTGCTTCATCATTCAAATGGCACATGGAAAATACAGATTTGATCTGTGTAAGAATATGACTGCATAGAATGCAAACAGAAGGTCAGAAGAAATTTCAACAATATATATTTTCAATCACTCACTATATCTTTCTGTGGTATCCAGTAACAAAGTCTGCACAAGTTTACCTAGTCATCTTGCTTGAGCTTGGTTTCTTGAGCATAAGAGTAACTAGAAGATGCAGTCCAGGGGCACTTCTGGATAGCCTTTACCCCTTAGAGAGTCCACAGGCTCAGACCAAACCTAATCTGAATTGCATCTCCCTGAGATGCCTGTCACATGGACATCAGGTCTTCAACACCAATTGATTTACATTACGAAACCACTCATATTGGTCCACATGGCTTGCCAATGTATACATACCCAGAGAGGCACAAAATCATTCATGTACATCTGGCCTGCAAAGATCACTGGATTTAAGGAAACGTTACTTCTCAGTTAGAACCAAGTTAAAAATTGCTCTTGACAGAGTAATGGGGAAGAGATTTTTGCAAGAGAAAGGTTCAAACCCTCTGCTCCAATTTTGCTAACACTGGATGTTTCTGGCACTAAAAATTTATTTTGACCATGTAAGTTCACTATCATGACTTAATTATATTTAGGAGGCAATGATTCAGTAACCTACTCAAATAGATTTACCCCCTGCCTGCAAGGCTCAACCCTTAATAACATAAATAAAAAAAAGCTGAGATGCACTCGACTTGAATATTTTGACTTGCATTTTGGTGCGTGGGAAGATTTTAACCAAGCAGCTGCTAATGTAGTAAATAATGAAAACAAAAGTGAAACATTAATTATGCCTCAGTAATTAAATAAATACACTATAAAAAGAAAACAGATAGGCAGGAAAAGGTTTTCAAGAAGAAAGAGTTATTTAAAAAAAAAAAAGATACCAGAACCTAGAAGTCTGCATCAGAATACAGGTCCAAATTCTTAAAGTTTGTCCTGGTCTGAAAGGAAGGACATTTTTATATGGGAATTCAGTGTTGCTCAATGGAATATGCCCTGTGGAACATAATGCCTGTTCATTAGTTTTATACCAGATTCATTTCTATGCCTTTTAGAAGTAGTATTTATTTAATTAGTACACGTTACTGGCTACAAATGAGAAATTAATGTACTATAAAATGTAATAAAATAGGTTATCTAGTTAAAGACTTAAAAAAACAATGAAATTTGGAATGCAAAGGACCAAAAGGAAACCACTAGGAACTGAAATGATCTAAAGTAATAAAGAAGCCATTTTGTTAACCTTGTGAATCACTTCACATCTTGTGGAAACTATAGTAAAACAATAAGCACTTTTTTCTCAAAAAGCTTTCAGCAAAATGTCAGCTCAATGTGTGATAGATAACCTAGGAAAAAAAAAAATGCAGAACTCTAATAAAGCATGAGTTAAAATGGATCACAGTCATCACATCTTCAGCAGAAAATAATGAAGGTAGGGACCAGCTTCAGTAGAACCTCCTGCTATTACTTCAGATAGCTTTTCCCTGTTTGCATATCATTGAGCTTTGCTGGTAGCATTAAGAAGAAGAAACAACAACATGCTTCCACAGAAGTTTTGTGGTGGGGAAGGGAAAGAAGTTGGTTACACTGATAAAATACCTATGCATTTCATGTACAGTGAAGCCAAGTGCACATAAGGTTAAGGCTGTTGAGGGAGAACTCATTCTGATTTACTGATGTGCCCCGAGTTACAGCCAACAATTTTTATCTGATTTTCCAACAGAAACTGAGCAGACAGGCAGCATTCGCATGAGCATACATCTTCCTTCAGAGGCTTTGTCTACATAGGAGTGAGAAACACTGCTTGCTGCTCAGGTACCTGAGCCACATTGTAATATTCACCTTCTACTCCTCATCAGTATTTTGAGCAGATTGCCAGCTGACCGTCAGCTTTGCTACTGCTGTGGGTATGACTGACAAACATGGAAAGAAGGAAAATATGCGTCAGTATTTCTCCGAGCAGATAGCACACAACGACTGGCAACCATGGAGTGTTGTTAACCTTCCAGGCAATGCATAGATAAGTGAACAAGGCTCCTAAGCTAGGGTACTCTAGAACCAAAGAAAAAACATAGGTACTTCTACATTGCAGCTTAAAAAGACCACTAAACACAGGCAAGATTAGAATACCTTTCCTGGTGATTTCGAATCCATTTTTTTTAAATATAAAAAATTCTTTTAATATTATTTATATTTAATTTAGCCTTGTTTTTAAATAATAATGAAAAGGATGTACACCTGTTACTTCAGAATAAGATTGGGACAGTACACTAGCACAAATAGATGCCACAAAAAGAAGTGAAACCCATCAGGATACAAACAATCCCTTTTAAAAGCCTCAAATCTTGCCATTTTCTTAAAGAAGAAAAACAAATAAACATGCAAATTAATTTTATTTTAAAAGCTTCTATATGTTTCTTTGTGGAGGTGAACCTCAGAGTCCAAGTCACTTGTTACAGGGATGGCCCCTTTAACTTGTTTTCCTCTCTGCCCTATCAAAACATAACATTGTATTATTTCAGTTACAGGTGTAATAAGGTATATATGTCAGGGCGAGATAAAGTTTATGATTGTTGTGCAGGTTTTGATTTTCAGTGAATAATAATTAAAGGAATTATTATTATTTTTGTGCTCCATTCAGTCAGTGAAGACTCGTGGTCTTCTCTTCCTATTATCTCCTTGGCCCTACAACCTTAAGCACTGGGTTGGCAAAACTTTGTACATTCCTTTCATATCTCTCCAGTGAAGCTTCATCAGCAAGCATCCTTTTACAGATGAAGGGGTTATAGACTTGAGACTTGGCTGCATCACACTGTCCTTGAAACCAACCATCAGTCTAAGAGGTAGCGGAATTTCCTCCTTCAGGGAGCAGTGTAGTTTCCAGTCAGCTAAAGCATATATTCCTGTCTTCTTCAGAAACTTGTAAGTGAGAGGTATGCTACTTCCTCCTTTGTGTGTTTACTCCCACGGCAAATTCCCCTTCACTTTAAATTACTTCTAACGTGAATTTTGTTTCAGTTTACAGCTCCTAAAGTTTGAAATACTGGTTTTACCACTTAGTGTGCATTACTTGATTTAAAATGCGATTATTATTCTTGGTCATAAAGGTAGACCCCTACTGAGGTTCAAAATGTCAATAAAGAATGCTGATCGTACTGATTTGTCATTGATCTTCTGGGATTTCCATCACAGCAAACTAAGTCCTGAAGAAGTTTCTGCAATAGGTATAAATGAGCCTTTAATCCACCCTCTTTATTTCTCACACTCATGTTGGCAGAGTGCTCAGTGCCCTATGGGAAATGCAGGGAAAAAAAATATCTAACTCTCCTTATAAGATCCTGTAGTCAGAGAAAAAACATAGTTCAGATGCAAAACATATTGATCTAGAAAACTCCAAGAGGATCTGCAATCTCTGTCTTTCAGTTCTTTCTGCAGTACCATTCCTCTTGTGGTGGTGCTCCTTTTAACCAAAGCACCTAGCTGCTCTCCCCTTTGACTTACTCTATTTAAGACTTTCTTACTTGAGACTGTTTTTCTGTGCCTACAGTTTTTTGCGATTTTCTCTGCAGTGATTACTATCTAAAAATGAAGCTCTTTATAATGTCTGTCACAAGAAATTTCTCAAAAAAGGCAAGTAACTGCATAGTACCCAAGTCTCTCTATGACAGATTTTCCTACGGCATTCCTCCTTCCAAATGCCACAGTCAAATTGAAGCTTCCACATCCCTTTCCATACTAAAGGGTAGCATCTGCTTCAAGCCTGGATACAATACACTGCCACTGCTGAGCAGTCTGCTAAATAGCAATGTATTTTTACTGTAGCTTGCCCAATGTCGTGACTTCCAAAAGGCACTAAAAGATTGGGAATGAGGAGGAGGGCTTAGATTACCAGCATCAATGGCAAAAGGTTATTTAGTGAATAGCAACGTGTCTGTCTCCAGGTCTCTGGCAAGAGAAATAGACGGTAGTGAGCCTCAGATCATAAAAGAAGATTTGAAGGCAGCATCTCAAACTGCCCAGCACTGTGGGGACTTGGCAAACCTTTCATGGAGCCTGATCATCTCCAGGAATACCTCAAGGAAACTTGCCCACTTTACCACTTCTGTGGAACTAACATGAAACTGCAATTTGCTTGGCTTAGTCTGGCACTTGGACTGGCACACTGCCTCTGACTTAGAATCATAGAATCATTTTGGTTGGAAAAGACCTTTATGATTATCAGGTCCAACCAGTAACCTAGCACTGCCGAGTCCACCACTAAATCACCCCTAAGCAGCATAGCTACATGGCTTTTAAATACCTCCAGAGATGGTGACTCATCCACTTCCCTGGACAGCCTATTTCAAAGTTTGACAACCCTTACAGTGAAGAATTTTTTTCCTAATACCCAATCTAAACCTCTCCTGACACAACTTGAAGCTATTTTCTCTTGTCCTATCACTTGTTACTTGGGAGAAGAGAGGGACCCCCCATCTCACTACAGCCTCCTTTCAGGTCATTGTAGAGGTCTCCCCTCAACCTCCTTTTCTCCAGGTTAAACAATCCCGGTTCTGTCAGCCACTCCTCATAAGACTTTTGCTTTAGACCCTTCACCACCTTTGTTGCCCTTCTCTGGACATGCTCCAGCACCTCAATGTCTTTCTTGTAGTAAGTGGCCCAAAACTGAACACAGTATTCAAGGTGGTGCCTCACCAGTGCCAAATACAGGGAGACAATCACTTCCCTAGTCCTGTTGTTCACACTATTTCTAACAAACTGGGATGCTACTGGCCTTCTTGGCCACCTGGGCACACTGCTGGCTCATTTTCAGCCAGCTGTCAGCCAACAACCTCAGGTCCTTTTCCACCAGGCAGCTTTCCAGCCACTCTTTCCCAAGCCTGTAGCGCTGCATGGGGTTGTTGTGACCCAAGTGCAGAACCCAGCACTTGGCCTTGCTAAACCTCATACCATTGGGCTCAGCCCATTCATCCAGCCTGTTCAGGTGCCTCTGTAGAGCCTTCCTGCCATCAGGCAGAACAACACTCCTGCCTAACTTGGTGTCCTCTGCAAACTTACTGAGGGTGCACTTGATCCCCTCCTCCAGATCATTTTTCATTACTGACTTATTTATTGCCCAGATGCAAAATTCAGATGGTGAGCCATGCAAAAATCAACCACCTTTCTTCCTAAAACTAATGTTCAGAACTGATTTCCATATAGGCCCAGCTGTCCCCTTTCTGGAAAGGGCACCAAGCCGAAGCATAACTCAGAATGCACAGGAGTCATAATTATTGCTGTCTCCTTTTTTTTGCTGGTTTAATGGGATCACAGTGAGCAAACGTTACATGTTGGCCAACTGCAAGTAGAATGACCACAGGCCTGAAGTGCAATCACACCTAGTAATTCCCAGGGTAGGCAAATGATTCATTCGTAACTAGTCATTCTTTTCAATTACAGGGTACTTTCCCAGGAAGCTCTTTTCTCACTGATCTTTCAGCTTCAACGTGCCCTCCATTGCCCTGAGACATTCAGATACTTTAATAAGCTGAACTTTGTGAAAATAGTAATTACTGCATATTGGGACTGAAGAAAGCCTTGGACACCAGAAGACATGCAGGCCTCCAGACCAGTATACATGTACTCAATATACTATGTCATCTTCTAACAGCTGCTGCCGTGTGACGTTTAAAGTTCATAACTGATTTATATAAATGTATATGAAAGATAACTTCTAATTTGTGTTATCATTACACTGTTACTGTTACCTCTTTCTGTTGCATATGTTGTTGCCTGTGCCATCTTGTTAGAAAAGATCTTTTTTAGAGTTTGCTGAAGCTCAAGAAAATAAAAGAGGTATTCTACTTCTTAAGAGAATCTTGTGATCACTGCAACTGCATACATAAACCTGTCCCTCGAATAATTCACGTATCTTTCCAGTACTAAGATCCGAAAGGGAAATAACTGCAATAAAGAGAACAGGATACAGGCAAAGCCTAAAGCCAACAAACTGAGAGAAAATAATCTTGGGATAACTATGTTGTTGTCTTGTGACATCTGAAGCAGACACAGACTGGATGGGTAACCAGAGATAGGTCAGGGGCCTAAGCTCTGCCAGGCCAGGGCTCAAATGAAGGCACACAGCATGTCAGGTGAGGATTTCTTATGGATGTATTTTAGCCCATGGCATTAACCATGATAAGCACTTCATAGCTGTGTCCTGAGGAGGAGCAGATAATCCGCTCTGAGCTGTGTTACTTTAAATGGAGCAACCATCAGGCTCTATTCTCTGCATGGCTCATCAAAGACATCAAAGACAGACTTTAATATCAGACTGAATTTCCAAGTTCTGCCTGTTTTCCAAAGCCCAGTAGGTCCTAAAGCATAACTGTGGAATAGGGAGGAGGAAGCAGAGTGGGAAGCTGCAAGTAACCATGATCTGAACAGCTTGTGCAGATTGGAGGAAAAGGACCCTGGATTTTGAGATGGACACCGTAACTGTGGTTGCCAGAAAGTACAACTGAATGTGAAGGGAAACATCCAAAACAGATCACTCTTCCTTGAAGTTACAAGCAAGAGACGCCTAGGCAACATCCTAAAATACCTCTCTGATATTGTGCAGCACATTGAATTGGATCATAAAATTGCCACTTAGCTCCAAGAGATTTGATAAGCTTAACGCTATCACTCTACATTGACTGATGAGCAGCTCACTTTGCTGAACTTCAACTGTGTTCAACAAATCTGAGACAAAGTTTCCACAAGCACTTGCATAAATTATGACTGACTCATCACAATATTATTATTCACTCTACTGTACGGTAAATTCATTCTTTTCCTCTGTTCTCCCACAAAAGGTTGCATAGACAGCAACAGTAGCTTTATAGAAAACTGAAAACCTTTCTTTTTTTTTAAAAGATTGTTTCATTGCTTGTTTGTTGGTTGGTTTTTTTTTTTTTTAAAGTACCTAATCCTGTAGACAAAACCAAAACCCACCCTGCAGTATTTGTTACAGCTGTGAGCTTGTTATCAGGGTGCTAGGATACTTTGGGCAACTTAAGGTTTTAAGAATTGCACAAGACAGTATTTATCATGTCATCAGGAAATGAACGCTAAATCCTCTTAAGCTGTTGAGAAAATAGACACTTCTTTTAAAGTGTGCTCTCCTTCATACTCTCACGCTTATCTTTCCCAGGTACCACAAACTGACCCTTGGCAGGGCTGGAGTATAGTGATATACAGAAGGAAGTTACGTTTCTAGCTTTCTGCTGTGCAGGACAAGTCCTGTCACTTCAGCTCAGGGATTCCTTTCATAATGGCTAGAAAACAATTTTTCATTACTTTTTTTTTCTAAGATTTTTTTTTTTTTTTAAGATATCACCACCATTCTAGATCAGGTCACTTTGGGATTGAAAACTAGTTTCTTTCCTAGTGTTATTTAATCCTCCAAACTATAGATTATTTATGTGAGGGTCAGTTAGAAATCCCATAAGTTTTGAAACCTGTTAAAGATTATAGAGTCACAGAAGGCTGGGTTGGAATGTGATCTTCAAGAACTTATCATTTTTATTGCTTCCAAGGGGCTTGTCAGCTTTCTACTGAAACACAGTTCAGTAATTGCATAGTGAATATAAATGAGAAGGTAGCTTTTTATTAGCACTAAATGATCGGGTTGATTGACATTAGGGATCCTCTTTATATAATTTCATTGACAAAAGCATATGCTGAAAGCTGTCTCTATTTTCCAATAACACATTTCTATACACAATAAACCAGCTCACTACACAGTATTAAGCTATCATGTTACTTATCCCTTGGAATATGCCTCTATTCTGATTCCTTCTACCAGTCACAAAAAATGCACTAACCCTTTATTTTTAAATTTTATTTAAAACTACTTAAACTTCCTAATAACAAAAATTACTTATAATTATTTCATCTATGGTTCTAACATTCTCTGAATTGAACATTCCACAGTAGGGTGCTCCTGAGAGGGGCTTTCATAGTCATTTAGGCAAACACATTTCATTACTTCCCATTACTTCCCTTTGCATCACTTATAGAAGTCCACAGCAGACCCTTACCCTTTCAAAAGAAGGTTTAATATTTACATCATACTTCTGACCACAGCTCAGCCTAAGGCATGCAGCACCTCATGCCCTCACAAGAGAAAGGAGATTGCTCTCATGAGATGAAGGGGTCCATAACAGACTGAATTGAAGTTACGTAACTTCAAAACGTTCTTTGGTGTTTATCTAACCCTTCCTAAGAGAGCTTTCAGTGATGAAATTTCTATCATTTCCTCTGGACAATAATTTCCAGAATATAGCTGTTATCACGATACACTTTTTTTTCCTTTATAGAGAAGCCTTTTATTTATTTGTAATGTTGTCTCTCCTCCTCCATCCTTTCAGTCTTCTGTTGTCCTTCACTATTTCATTTTTACTCTTTTCAGTTTTTCTTGTATCTCATGTTTTCTAAATCCCAACCTTTTCTATCGGTATCCCTGAATTCTCTGCATTGATTACTTTCTCTACATCAAGTCTCACATCAGTCATGTATGACAGAGAGAAGAGATGTTTTGCAAAGTATTTCTTTGTAAGTTTTACCAAAGTTTGGACCTCTAGAAATATTGGCCTTAGGGTCTTTGGGGACAACATTCAAAAAGGAAAGCCAGTAGCCATCTGATATCTCATCGAGAACTAAATTAAGGAAAACATGCCCTGAAAGCTTCAAATTTCAGAGGGCTGGCTGGGTCAGTCATGCAGTCAGTTCACCAGCAGAACTGAATACCTGCAGCTCCCAAGATCAAAATGAAACCAGAGGATCAAGTAGGAACCCCTGACAGAAACCTCACAGGCGAGTACCAAACCCTTCAGCAGAACCTCATTTACAGAGGACTACAGTAACTCAGCGTGTAGCTACTGGCTTCATTTGTTGCCTATCGCTAGAGATTAACCACAAGATAAACTAATACAAGATACCCATGCAAAGGAAAAATAACATCCCGTTTTGCATAAAACTACATTATATCATGCAAACTACCAGAGAGTTAGTAAGAATTGCAAGAAAGGCAAAAGATTGATTTAAGCAAAGATGCCTGAAGTAGTCTGCTGGTCATGAAACTTTTCCTATATTCCCTAATAAATTAAATGCTTATATTTAAAAAAGAAAATGAAAGAGACAGTACTGATAGCCTGAAAGGTACACTGCAAATTTATTTCCAAGATTTGTCTTTCTAATTTAGTAAATTTGGTTTTCAGTATAAAAATAAAACCTAGATTGAGGACTGGTGTTTCTTCCTGTAATATATTATTTTTGTTTGTTTGTTTTTTTTTTTAAGCAGTGTTTAAGAATGCATGAAAAGAGAGTTCTGGGACTTTTAAATCTCTGAAAATAGAGAAGCCACGTGAAGTGCAATTGTGATGCATGAAATTGGATTTTATGAAGAATGCAGTAGTTTCATGAAAATTACTCTAAAAACTACTACATTTAATTTTTTTATGAAAGGGGTGGGAGTTCAATAGCATTGAAAGCTTTCTTTGGACTTTCTGACTTCATTGCTTTTGAATGCAACACAGTCATATAGCTCAGTCAGTAAAAAGATAAAAGTAATAGCTGCTTGTAGGAATACTACTCCTCATGGCAGGCAACCTTCCCAGAGATTAATTTAGACTAACGTTTTGATTCAGAAGAAAAACTCTCATCCCTCTTGCTCACCTCCTGTTTAAATGCAACACCATTCGGGGAAGATAAATTAACATCTAGGGCTCTTTGCTGATTTGTAAGGTGGATATGTGAAATCATATACAGTCTAAACCATGATACTATAACACATCACAGAGCCTTTTAAATAGTTCTCATTCACTACAGGGTTACTTATTTGCAAGTCCTTCCCCTTTCTTTACCACTGAACCCCTCAAACATCCAGAGACAAACACGCAAGGTCAGATCATCCTGTCAGCCAAACACCCTGGCAAAGCTGGGAATGAGGAGCCCCATCTCTGTCCGACTGCCCCTGGCTGCGCTATTGATCTGCTGCTCTCAGAGAGGACAGCAATCCCTCAGAAAGTTGCCCGGTTAAAAAGAAAGAGAAAAAAATAATCTGAAAGGAAGGCTGAGCCTTTTCTATACAGAGAGTTATCGGTCAGAGCTGTTATTTCCAGGAGAAAACAAAAGACTGTTTTTAGTTGAATCGTGGTTTTATTTGTTTTAATTTATTAGAGCAGATAAGGTGCTTTTTACATCATGGTTTTATTTTTTCTTTTCTCCAAAATCTGAGTTGTAGTTGCACGTTCTTCAGAATGACGAAGCTGGCACTCTGACATGTTTGTGAGAGAAGACTAAACCTCAGAGAAATAGTTGAAATTAATAATGAGAAATCTCAGAAATAGATGTCCAGTAGCTTAAAAAAAGTGGCAAAATTAAAGGAATTGATGTGAAATAGGGAGAGTGAGATGGAACTAGTAGAAATGTTATAACAATTTTTTATAACAGCTGGAGGGATGATCACTTCCCTGTTTGACTTGTAAAAATCAAGAGAAAAAGGAGAGTAAAAGATAAAAGGAAAGATGAAAACAAGAAAAGTAAGAAGGTAAGAGAGGAGAAAGCAAACATTGATAATCAAGGAGGGATAAAAATGATGCCTAAGATTATTAGTTAATACTCTTCTTGGGGAGAGGAAACGGACATAGGCTTAAGCTTTATGGAAGCTTTACTCTCTGCTATTTAGTCACTGGTGTAGTAGAACAACGGCAGTTTTAAAAGCACTAGTTAGAGATACAAGACAGATTTATTGAAAATTCCTCTAATTTCTATCCACTTTCTTTCATTTCCAAGTAAATCATGAGTTGTTAATGGAAGCATTTCTAGAGAAAGATAAATTTTTGCCCTTTTCCCCCCTCAGTGATCACTGTAAGACTTATCACAAGTGAACACAAAAGAAGCCTCAATCCACAATCACTCACAGAAGTAAAACCCAGCTACATAAAAAGACCAGAAAGGACAAGTAACCAATGGTTTGACTCAGATCACAAATCTGAGTTTTCTAACATGTTGGCAAACCGCTTCTTTCTGTTACTCCTCCTGTTCTGGTAAAACCCAAGCTGATCCACTATTTCTATCCCTTACATAGCAAATGCATCATTCTCACTCATGCGCTTATGAATATATTATAAGTTGTGACTAAATGTAATTATGTAAATGATAGTCATTTGTTTGCTATACAGATTAATGTTCTGCTTCATTGGGGTCCCAATATGGAGCAGCAGAAGTTTGAGCTTTGCAGCTGTGCCTCTGTGTGGTGCTGCCTCTCATCTAAAAATTAAAATTAAGATGAAATTTGTCTTTTACTTAGTGTGAACAAAACAAACCATCCCTGTGTTACTTAATACATTATCTATTACTTTCTACAGGTAGCAGAATCAATCACCTTTCCCAGTGGCGGTAAACTCCTAGGGAATAATTTCATACACCTTCAGATCTATAATACAATGTCAAAGTGTTAATTAGAATCCCAATAATGGTTTTGCCTTTTGTAGTGATGCTTTTTAAAGCTAAGCTTCCTTTGTCAAACTGGGACCTGTCAAGAGGCATGAAATGTAACATTCTGCTATGATAAGAAGATTTGGCTAATAAAGATTTATGGGAAATGGTTTCCCATCCTGTGAATTTTTTTGGCAATTTACAGGTTTTCTCATTTTGCATGAGGATTAGTCTGAGGGGAGGAATGTCTAACAAAGAAAACCTCTTCCAAAAAGTAAATACTTGTGCGCTCCATAAATTTGCATGCACGTTTTTCCTTTTAAGACAAGTCACACTAGAAATCCTGTGTATTGCTGACTATTTCTTCCCCCCTCTAGAAAGATATGTGATAATGTTTTTCAGAAGCAGGCTACAATACTGCGCTCAGGCTGACTGGTACCACAGGAAGCCTGAGATCTGACTAGTTCTCAAAGTTAGGTAGCCTGTTTCTCTTACTTAACCCAGTAAGATTATATGCAGATGAAACACAGCTTCATGTTGTTACAATAACAGTTCCAGTGTTTGTAATATAGTTATCCCAAAGTGTTTATATTCAATTTTCTAATGATGTCTTTTGAATTATGCATGTCTCTACTTAATATAGAAGATGCAATATAAGTAGCTCTGGGGAAGAAGGGTAAAAATATCAGCCAGACTTAGAGAGACTTATAAATGTAGCAGCTAGTTTGTTAAAAGTGAGCCCAAAAGATATGGAATTCTCTTGCAAAAGTTCCTTTTACTGACAATATCAATCCTTAGACTTGCTGTATAATCAGTATGGCACAGCAATGGAGGCAGAGAATAGACTGCCTACACACTCTAATACTTCATTAGTAAAATGTCCAATACTCAGAAAAAGGAAAATGGTGTCTCAGGGCTCTTGCACCTGGTAACAATGAAAAAACCTCTGCTGTTCTGCATTTCAGATTTATGACGTCACCCAAAACTCTTTCTACAGAATGTTAGCCCTTCATTACTTAATCAGTTTTCTACTGCTGATTGCACATGTATGAAAACTACTAACATTTTTCTATTACTCTTTCAACTATATGCCCCAGTTCTCCAAACGTGCTTACAGAAGGACCAGGTAACAAATGTTGGGAACTCAGGGCTCTGACGGTACCTGGGGAACACTTTGTGACACAGAATGCAACGTGAGATGAGTTGTCCCTTCTTGCATTCTCTTGGGATGTGAACCTGTGTTCCTAGCTATTCAAGAGTAGCTTTGGAGTGACCCTCCCTGTTCTCATGTTGTATAAAATTGTGTAGGAGCTCCAAGACAGTAACGCACATGCGTCCCCAAGAACTGGACACTGATTTCTTATACCAGCTTTCTAGGTCATCTGTCTCTCATTCCGAAACCAGAGAGTTCCATCTACACAATAGAAAATAGAGAAGTGTCTTTCTAGATGGTGACCAGTGTGCCTTGCTGGCTCCTCAGATTGTTTCAGGTGATGTAGTAGCACTTTCACACCTTAGAAATAGTCCTGCTTGTAAATTACTCAGAGCTTCTTACATGAAAGGAGGATCTTAACCTGTCAAGTAGTCTCTTAGATAGTTTGTTGTGTTCACAGCTTTTATCCTCTCAAGTCTTACCCCTTTGAAGAAATATGTCTCGGATATTTGGAATCTTTAAAAATGCCACCCACAGCAGGAAGAAATGAGTTAAACATTTTTAACATATTCCTCATTGATTCAGGAGGATTAACATGCATTATTTCGTTATATATGTACACAGTGAAAATTATAGGAGGGCAATTCATACACCATGCTTCTCTTTTATAATTTAACAGAAAACATTCTTTATACCCATTTTAATCTTCCCCTAGTTCCATGCACAGTATGATAATCAGTGTACAGAAAGTCTGCCTGCAGCCAGCCCAGATCCATTTCTCACAGTACTCTCATGTCATGGTGAAGCATAATTGTATAGCCACAGCAACAGTGACAGCAGACCTGACCCACTAGGATGCTCCATGAGTGCAAGCAACTCAAATATTCATAAAGCTACTAATTTATGGCAAGTACTTGTCTCCCATCAGGGTTTTCCCTTTGACTGCATGCAGATTCCAAGCTTAATATATCTTCTTGCAATGCAGAAATGTAAGAAATTAATATTTTAGGAAGTGGAAATAAGAGCAGGGAACAATGCCATGTCTTTCCATACTTTTCCTAAAAGAAATATTTTTCTAAGTAATTATAAATCTTATGCAAATCTAATTATGGTTGAATAGTTATTTTGTTAAGCAACAATACATTACCGTTTATTGGTTCTTCATCAAATTTCAGTTTTGTGGAGTGAATTATTCTGTTCAAAAACATTTACTTGTTAATATTATTCTTTGTAAACACTGTTAAATGTTAAAGAATTTTAAGTTGTTATACAATAATGTAATTACATCATTTTTAATGTTTGTCACTTCTCATTTCATTACAAAGAAAATGTGCATTTCCTTTTTTCCACCAGAGTGAAACAATACAGTGACAAGTGACAGAATAAAACCTAGAGCGCTAACTAAAGAGCTTTTATGGGAATAAAAGCATTTTTCCCAGAAGATTCCAGTTAAAAATTATTCAAAAACGCTGTCTTCTAAGGCTCAGCCTGAAGTCACCAGTCACAATCCTTTCTATATGAATTAGGGAAGATGCAAAAAGTAACCTGTATTATAATTAAATATGTTCAGACTACAAATTCAAATATACAAATTGACATTTTTTTTAAAAGAAAAAAAGAAAAATTTAACTAGCAGCACTTGGCAGCATGGGAGTGCACTAAATATAAAGTGGTCATGCACTACAAGCGTTGTACAAGCCAAGCTGTAAGATTGCAAGCCAGGTCTCTGCACATTGTCTTGCCAACGTGCCTCAGTCCTTCTGGAAAGCAAAGTATATTGATGTTAATTCAGTCCTTGACTGTTCAGCTAAAACTACAGAGTTTTTTAAATTACTTTTCTCCCCCTATCAGAAAGTGAGTTCTTATCAGTACTTTGGATCTACAAGGTCTAGGATCTATTCACAAGATCAGAAGTCAATGATGCATCTAGAAGAGGCACCTAAGAAGTTCTGGTGACCTAAAATAAAATTGACTGCTTTGGCTTCATACCAGGTTTGGGAACCTTGGTTCTCAGAAGCCAGTTTGGAGAATAAGGCCTTCCTCACAGGGAAGGAAAAATGTCTTTTTAAATTCTACTAGAGTGACTATAAGCTTTAAGATATTTGTGACAGTGGCATCAGCTCAGTTCAGTTAGTGAGGTAGGTCAATGCCAGTGTGAAGAGGCTGCAAAGAAATTCTAAGCTGATAATTGACTTTAGGTCACCAATAAAGTCATAAGTCTGAATGGTCACTCTGCTGGAGGGTCCACAAGCTTCCCACGGAGTCTATTAGCTCTTAGTTATCCAAGCAAAACCACTGCTTTCCTCTGTAAAGGGTCTCAGGCCCCATAATTCCCTTAAGGTTTGGTTTTGTCACCTCATCAAAGTCACCGTGCCAGCTGTAGAGAACTGTAAATGACTCTGGCAAAAGGCAGCTGGAAATGGTGATTTTACTGTAGAGAGGTTCAAGTTATGCATTGCTGATCAGACACTGAATGAAGCAGCCTCTGTTAGGCACTTTGGCTCTACTATTGGGAACATAACAGAGGAAAGCACTCCAAAAGGAAACAAACATACAAAAAAAACCCCAACAAACCCTCAGAACAGTTAACAGCTCTGCCAAAGTTGGGCAAAAAAAGACCAATCCTTCAACAATGAGAACAGTGACTAGAGGTTAAAGACCTCTAACAGGGTAGAGTAGACTTCACGGCAGTGAAAAGGAACACGATTTTTAAAGAATTGGACTTGTTACAGTGTTTTGGAGGCTAACATAGTACTCTGGCATACTTCGAGTACTACTGACTGTAAAGAGAAAGGAGACAAGGGTGGGTTTTTTTTCCTCCTTTAAGATGATTTAGTAAAGGTTAAAAAAAACAGGGAATGATTTTTGAAGTTCAGAAACCCATCTTACGAAACTGAGAGCCTGTGCAATTCCCTAATAAGAATCTTGTCAGCACTTTTGGACTGAGACAGAACACTATTTTCAGCCACGAGCACAGGACTCAAAACTACATCTTTATGAAGAGACTGCAGTTTGCCAAGAAGTCACCTGCAAAGCTTAAAGTGAGGATCTGCAGAAATGGGAGTAGCCGATGTTGTGAATAACAGCACTAGCCAAGAGACAATGAAAATGATGCTAAGGGGAAACAACAGTTGAAAGTACTTGGGACATCTCATGAGAGAGTTCTGCCATCACTACCCCACACAACAATAGATGTCTTGGAAGAGAGGCACATGCAGGTGATGAGCTGAAAGTCAGAGAAAATCCTAGCTAAGGAAAAAAAAAAAAAAGAATAAGTCTTAAGACAACTGAGCCCTAAGAAATGACAGAAATGAAACCAACAGAATCACCTTTTGACAATGATATCATTGCCTAAAAGCTCACCTGTCATGAATCTCAGAACACACATACCTGGACATTACTAGCAACTGTTCCTATAGGATGCTTATTGATATTTGAAACTATAGATATTATGTTCTGGTTAGTTGCCACTAAAACACAGCTTGGAGAGAAAGTATTACAGCTTAAAAAACCCCACAACACAAAGCAGTTAACTCAGTTGCTATGCCATACAACTGCTCAGATAGACAACACGGACAGTTTAGAAGCAAACCCTGAAGGAAGTAAACTTCTGTGGCTTTGGGTAATTACAAAGCTACAACTGAGACAACAAATTATTTTCTAACAGGAGAATGGAGAAGCTGAAATAAATATGAGTATGAAATAAGTATGTCAGGTAGAAGGAAATGACAAAATCAACCTGTAACACTTTCTCTCATAGTCAAGATTGCAGTCCACTACTATGCGTGCTACAGGTTCCTTCATTTCCATGCCCTAACCACCTAGCTGCTTACAGAGTACACATTTTGGAAAATTTTGTAGGCACTAACTTGAAAATAGGGACCTCTGTGTTCAGAGGTGCAGAGGTGTTTTAGTAGGTGATCGTCCCTTTCTTCAAAGGCCAGGCAAGGAAAAGACAGTAGGAGTCTGAGATATCACAGCAGTTTAGCTCATTATGAACAAAAATGGAATCAACTGATCACAGTGTAGAGAGATCCTAAGTCTACAGGTTAAACAGGCTTCAACAGCCGGGATCCTATCTCTCCCCATCAGGTCTAGCTCTATCTCAGCCCCTCTCCTTTTTCGACTATGGCACTTGCAGCACAGCCAGCCACCATTAGCCACTTCCCCACTAACTTCTCAACAGTTCCCTTCTCCTTTAAAACCTTGTTTTTGAACATCTCAGCATGGGCTGGCCAAGCACAAGGGAAGAAGCACTTAGAAGTCTTTCTCTCCCTGCAGCCAGCCCCAGAGAAGAGGGCTCTTGCTTGTAAAGGTTGCCTCTGTCCCCCTTTACACACAGCTACTTCTGCCACCATCCCCCCTTTACTGGTTCTGCTTATGTAGAAAGGCATTTTATTTACTTGTTTATTTATGGGGTGAGAGAGTTGATTTCAGTATGTGTAAATTAAAGCCTGCAGGAGAAGAGGAGGAGGTACATCTTTCAAATTAAATTTGCCCATGGTGCAGCTACTAAATTTTAATTTTATCTATCAGGCTATCAATAAATATTCATAAGCCTATTAACTGAAGATCTAAGATCTTAGAAATATCTAAATTGTCATAATTCAAGATTCTTGTCTACCCTTCATCCTCCACCTGTTAAAACTATCCCTAATGACAGTACTTACTTTCCTAGACATCACTAAAAAACTGTTACATGTCCCCCAATATCAGACGAACATTGACACATGCAATCGCCTTTGAAGAGAATTTCTTATCCTTCTTTAAAAAAATATATTTGCGTACTCTTTCCAGTATTAAGCATCTTCATTATTCTGATTGCTATGGTCTCTTCATTATTGTTATTTCATTTACTTCCCATTTTACCAAATTTGTCCTTCAAACTTACACTGATTTTAAATCATTGCAGAAATGCTTTGCAGGAGGTTACAAGTGACTGGGAAGGACACTCAATGCACAAAGCGTGCTAGCAAATGAAGTGCAAATGTTTTAGTCATTCCCTGGGCCATGAAGCCACCATTGTTGTCTGTAGGGGAGGATTAGCTTTTAAAAAAATAGCTGTGTGGGGACTCACAGGACTCTTAAGCACAGTTAGTGAGCTGATGCCAGACAACTGAACATAACAAGGTTGATCTAAAGCCGAGACAGAAAAACAAGGACCTGATTACATTAATTTGAAGTTATCACAGTGGGCATAAGTACAGTGTATCCACTCTTGGCACACAGGCAGGTAGGAGATGTCATTACTAATGAAGCTGCATATTAATCTCATGTAGAAGCATTACAAGGCTTTCACTCTTTGGACAAGACTGTGCAGGAAGCATTGCTGCTTGTGCCCGGGCACATGGCCATTAGTGGCATCTGAGGATCGTGCAGTGGCAGTTGTAATTGCATAGTGTCTTCTCTCTGCACAGTAGGTGGCTGTTAATGGTTTCTTGGGATCACAGCAAGTGCTCCCTTCACTGGCTATTTCAGCACCTCAGGCCAGTATTTTCATCATCGGGTGTGGCTGCACTAATAGGAGCAATCCTCAGGTGTCTGACATGTCACTTAGGTGGATGCCTATTCCCTAACTTCACATGAACTCATTCCTTGGTTACTGAACTCCAGCTACATCAGCTTCCCAGCCCTTATTATGAAATTTCTTTTCAAAGATTTCAGAGTTATAACATTTTATTGTTACAGGAACTTTACTACCTTCCTCTGTCCAACCAGATTTCACTTTACCATGATTGATAATGCTGGAAATCCAGAGAGATGCTTATTGATGTTATTGATTTTAGCATCATGCTTAAGATGTATAGGTGAAATTCTGACTGTGCAGGTGAGGTTTAAATGCTCTGCAAAACCAAAGGAAGGTTTTGAACATCTCCTCTAGGTCTTTGTTCAGGACCTGCTTTACTGGGCCATGGGATGATTTTTCTGCTAGCCCGTGGAAGGATGAACTGAAAACTACTGGAGATTTTTTTTTCAGGTGCACATTCAGATCCAATAGCCATCATGAAAACCATCTGGTGAATATTACCTTGGCCTGAAATCATTACAGGAAACCTTGCCTGCGTTACTGCTTTCAGAGCAATTATATAAATACTTGCCCATTTATTTTGCTATTTCTGATAGCATCTTTATACAGAGCAGTTATTGTATGTTATTCACTCGTTCCTTTGAGTTGTCCACATTTTGTCTTTTGCACTTGTTTATTTCAATCTCTCTGAAACATGGCAGAAACCGTTTTGCTACTGAAAATTCTTTTCAGGATGATATCACACCTAAGGTTTCCACTTTGCGGAATCAAGATCAAACACAAAAATCTAAGCAATGTAAAAGCTGGTGCTGTGCTCAGAACATTTTTGTGAGTTTTGTGGTCTGTTTTAACTATACAGCCACACAACACATACTTCCCCTGCAACATCCTGACACCTTTTTGACATCCAGTGACAAAAGCCAAGGAGAGCAGAGCTGACATCTGCACTCTTGAGCCAAATGCCACCAGAGAGTTTTCTTACAAGAACGCTTCTCCAGCTACTGCTTCTGAAACACTGGATTTTAGCATTTTGTTTTCCTACTTTAGTTTTCTTTGGAAAGTCTTGTCTTCCCTATGTCCCAGTTACTCCTTAAAGATACTCCCCCTTCTTCTCTCCAATGTATTGTAGAAATAATTTCTACTTATCCAGAATAATATCAATGGTGTCTAATCATTTCTAACCTAATTTACAAAGGTCAGAAAGAACAGGTAGAAAGAACTGTTGAGCTGAATTGCTTTATTCTCAGTTTTTTCCAATCTAGTACAATTATTCCTCTTTTCAGGATGAGACAGAGGTAATTTGTTTTTTCAGCACCAATTTTGTTTGTCTGTATCTCATTTTAACATTCAACTTCCCTTCATCTGCAGCCATGCAATTAGTTTTGTCTGGTGCTTCTTTCAGATCCTGCCATATGCAAAAATAATGGGGTATGATCTCTGGAATATCTCTTATTCTGAAGAGACAGCAGAATACGTTCTCTTGAAATGTCATCTTCCAAATGGAGTTATGAAAGCAATAAGTTCTTTTCCCTTTTTGTCCAACTGAACCAAATGAAATAGTAGACCCCCAGTTATCTAACTAAGCCTGCAAAAGATACGCATATTTTAATACTTTCATAAAGACCTTCCATTTCTTTGCAAATAGTGAAGTGACAGAATTTATCCACTTTTGAAGATTTTTCACAAGTCTGGGCCACATCTATCTTTCATATCCTAAAATAGCCATACATACATATCACCTCACAAAAATCTCTTCATTATACTCCTTCAATTTAGGCCTTATTGTTAAGAATCAATTTTGTGCTTGGAGCTTTTGCAATGGCCTAGTAGACTACACCAAACATATGCATCCAGAAAAATCATAACTCCTTTTTGTCCCCCACTGCCTTTTTCATGATGCATGTGCCACATAGCACCTAGTTGGTAACATTTTCTCTTGCTCTTATCAGTGCAATTCCCTGCTATGCTGAGGAAACAGTTTTTCTACCACATCTCCGAAACAGATATTTGTACTGCAAGATGAACTTTCCCTATCTTTCCTCTCTGGGATGCAGTTTGATTTTGTCTTGGCATCAGGTGAGAACTTCATACACCAATTAGAAAAATATCATTCCTTTCATTCTTCATTTTGCTCCATAGTCAAAGTTAACTCCTCCCACATAGCTGCTTGAGTTTTCCTGAAAAACAGACTATGCTTTTCCTGCTCCCCTAGAAACAGTGGTTTCCTCTGAAGTTTGACTGGTTTCCCATTTGCAGGTTACTTTTCCTGCTGCCTGCTGTGAAAGTGGGATGACTAGGTTCTTCCTGGGAGTTTTGTACAGGTCGTGGTCAGTTGTTGATGTATACATGTGATTCTTGCTTGTACTTCATATTTATCAGATATAGCTGAACTAGTTCTAATGAGAACTTATTTATATCTATTCTGTGTCTATTCCCCTCTTGTACCATTCTTCAGTTATTCTGATGACTTCTTCCTAATGTTAATTACCCATTTAGATCCCATTTCTCAGTGTACCAGTTCTACCTGAAAAAAAAACATTGTTCATGGCTTTACACTCACTAGTTGTCTCTGATGCTCCCTCACTGCTTCCTCAGGAATGTTTCTCTTTTTTTCTATGAGGCTGCTATTCTTTGGGAAAAAATAAGTTCAAGCAATCAACAACCTATCTGGATTTCTCCTGTCTGTTCATAAGAGACTTCCACAAAGCACCCATGTTCTCTATCTACCCTTTTCCTCCCTTCCAATAAGTTTTAAACACTAGGAAGATTTCTCTGAGAGCCTACCCTCCTGCCTCAGGATGGGGCCAGTTACTGCCCTTCTGCATGGCTCTGTTCACTGCAGAGCTTTCAGTTAAAATTTCATTGGCTTCTTTCCTTACTTACATGAATGCCAGAGTCTATTTTTCCTTCTCATACAACACTATTTTGATTTAGATAGCTGCCAGCAATAGAGATTAACAGAAGGTGGGATGATGTAAGCTGGATTTTATTACAACCTTCCTAAATGCTTCTGTCTCATCTGTGCTTCTCACTGCATATCTGGAGAATGACCAAGCTGTTAAAACTTTATATCTCTTTAAGAAGCAATATACCTTTACAGGGACTAAGTCACACCTGAGTAATGTGCTATTGACTTTATGTCATTATGATGGTTTATTAGATCATCTGCAGTCACTACCCTTGGGCATCTTCTAATGTGATTTTCTGAAGAGAAACTAGCTTGGGGATGCAGAGAGATGATTTTTGTATTTCACATATGGTTTTTGCTAAATTACAGGTAAAGCACTTCTGCTACATTTAAAAAAAATAATAAAAAAGAAAGCGTGTTTACAGACACAAATGAAATAGAGACATGAACAATGATTCTGCTGTTGACACAGAATGACTGTTTTACACTTCTGCAGGGATCACAGTAGGTGAATATTCCCATATATACTGATCACTCTTAGTGTTTAGTGGATGCTCAAGGTCAAAGATAAAATATGAAAGAAAAGAAAAGGTTGGGATATGTAATTTAGAAAGAGAATTTGAATTTATGAGAAACAACAATGCAAAATATTAATAAGTGAGCAGTATCTCTTAAAATTGATGAGCACCTGCTGGGATATTGCTATGATGTAATAAAACACTTTATCCAAAAAACATCCCACATAAAATCATCCAAACATATTTTATTGCTGAGAACACGAAGGAGCACTTGCTGAGCTGTTGCTGTTTACCTTAGGTACCTAGACTACCAGTCTAGACTCCCCATGTTCTCAAGGATGTTTGCCAAGTGGTGAATCAGAACACCTCAGATAAAAGCTGAGTCTTTTTTCACTGACTAACCAGGAAGTATGAGTTACACTCTGCAAATATCCATCTTCAACCATCTTCATGATTGATACTATTAAACTACCAGTGGATTTATCACTAAGATGTCTAACAAACCTAATTTCTCACCTCTTTTCTTCTCAGGAGTGCAAAATTGCCTATAAAAACCCAGTTACAGTTAATTGCATGACAATATTTTGCTTTGAATCTCTTAATCATGAAAGTTCCAAAACAGAAATATGATCTTACACTAAGGCTCTGAACTATAATGTAAACAGGTTGATTTGAGAAAGCTTCACTTTTTCAGAAGTAGTGATTTTGGTAACATTTGAGCTTTTGTGGTTTATGTGTGCGGGAAGCAGGGAGCTGGCTGAGGCACAAACATCCATCACATCAAGTAACATATTTCCACCTTTTCAGCATTTTTAGGCTTTTACTGTAAATCTGATGGACAAGTACCTAACACAGAGGAAAACTGCAATTCACAAGGAGGATGCAAGAAGCATCAGATCTTCTTGACTGAAGACAGCTGCAGGGATGACCTTTTTCTAGCCTTCAGAGTGGCTAACACAGCCCTCAAAGTGACAGGCAGAAAAAAAAGAAATGTTCTGCAGTAAAACTTTGGAGAAAAAGATGGCAGAAGGAAAAGCAGTGTGTGCTTCTGATGGAAAGTACTAAAAATGAGTCAAAACCCAGTTCTGAACAGATAATTGAAGTGTGGCATACTTTATAGGCCACAGGATCACAACTAGGACTCTAAATACATACTCATTATCCACAGACACTACAAAGATTCAAAAGTTGAGGCAAGTGGAGTGGTACAGGTATATATGTAATTGATTGTTAGAAGAACAATGAGAAGAAGTTATGGAGATAATATGCCTGAGAAACAGGAACAGCAGCAGAAGCTGCCATGTTCAAAACCCAAAATATTGGATTTTATCTCCAGAAGAGATTTAGAAAAAGGTGCATGATATGTAACTAAATTGTAAACAATGTATGAAACAAAAGATAGAACAAACTTGTCAGTAATATTTCCTGTTGATTCACTGTTCAGTTGACTCACTTCTGGACAATATTCTGCATCGTGCTGTTATTAGAACTCCCTGCTTGCAACTTGGTTAAATCCATGATTTTTCCATCTTTAACTGCATCTTTACAAAAGAGTTTCAAATCCTTGTTCTTCCTTCTTGGTACTTTATACTTTTTCAGAACCCGTCTCCAACTCCTGACTGGATCAACTACCTGAGAACTTTCCCTCGTGAATGGTATACTACATATGAGCTTTCAAAGGATAATGGAGCCAGCTTGTTGTTTGCTACCAAAAAAACACTCATGTTCACAAGGAGGCAGATTAGTTTTTTAAGAAACTGAAAGATCAAATACAACCTGAAACCTTCAATATCTACAGGTCTGACTAGACAAATACAGTACAACTGCCTGAAGAAGTATCTTTGCCAGGACTCCAGGAAGCATCTAAGACATTGAATGTATCACATTCTATCTGATACCACTACCAGCAAAGACAGCTTTGTCTTGTACCTTCCAAATCTACCCCAGTTTACTCATCTGTTCTCAAAGTCAAGGAGTCTTAGTGCTACTAAATCAAACAGAAAATGGAAGTTATTGTAGCAACTGTGATGGAAAGTTTTAGCAACATATTGGCCATAATCTGACAGCTCATGGTTTCTCTGGCCATGTCATGTTGTAGGAAAAAGCAAAGCTAAGTTAACAGACATCTACCCTGGTATCACCAGTAAAATCTTTTTTCCGCAAGAGAGGTTTCTTCACCTGATGGACCAACCTGTCCAGGAGTGCTGGGAGGTAGTTGGTATAGATGTTCCTAAGAGCCATTTCAGAGAGGCAACGGGGGTGCTGGGCAGTACTCCTTCGAAAAAGGGAGGTTGATTCAAATTTCATGTTTCCAGACCTGAACAGCAACCTTGTAGTGCTTTATGACCTGGTAATAGTAACTGCATAGCTACACAAAGACAGCTGACAAGCAAAATTCCTCACTACAGTTGACTTCAAAGCTTTTTCAGTGAAATTACAGTTTTTGTGAAGTATGAGTTAATATGACATGCTAAATTAAGACACTTATAATGCACCAGTATTACTGACTGCGGCCTGGACCTGCTTATTTGCAGAAACAAAGGATGCTGGTTGCATCAGGCCCTGAGGGCCCCTGGTGCACAGTTGTCTTTTTTCCAGTGTCATCCTGCACCAGCCAAGCAGCTGGTATGGTACAGCCTTCTTTGCAGGCGATGCGAAAGCATTTTGTGCTGTACAAGTGTTTTACATCAAGCTGCTCTCTGGGTTGGGGGGAATTTCCATTACCCCATCCTCCTGAGCACACAGCATGGACGCTCAGTCCCATTACAGCTGAGTCTGTCATGAAAGCTCCCGCCCAGCCAAAGGGAGCTCAGAAAAAGCTGATACAGTTCTTTAAATACTAAGGAGATGTTGCCTAATGAGGAACAGAGAAAGGGGGAGGGCATGTGAGCTGCTAAACCTATCTCTCTGCCCACACCTCAAGCAGCCAGATGTATGAGAAAACATCCCTCTCATGCTATGTTAGGCATAAAACATGTCTAGGAGGAAGATAACACCTGTTATTTTCAGGTGTACGTGAAGCATTTTTAGCTTTTACATAAAAATATGGCTCAGTGACCTTAAAAAGTTGATTGTTTGGGAAAAAAAAAAAACACGCTCTGATTTTGCCACAAAATTTCATTTTGACATCAGTGGGTGTTTGCATGCTGACATATAAAAATTCGCATATTAACACCTCCCAGGTCCATTACAGCACACAATTCTCTCAAAGCTTGTTCACTAAACATTTTAGCAACCAACCCTCACACCAAAGCACACAAACCAAACCATGCTTATTCTTATTTTTATATGAAACTTCCTTCTTTTAAAATTAAAATATTGAACGAGGGGTCACATCTAGCCTTTCTACAAAGGACCATACCAGAGAGAAAAGAATTAGCAGCAGTGTAACAGAGGCAGTTAACCAACAGATTATTTCTTGGATTGTATTTAAGGAAGGCCAAGTGCCAGAACGGGAGAACATTATACTAAGAAGTTCAAAAAACTTTCACTTGTAGATAATCATTACATTATTTCATAACTGGTAAAATGCATCATGTAATTATTGTCATATGTAAAATGTTGCATTAGACATTAATTTATGTCTTCGTAGATCATGTGAAGAACCATTCTACATGCCTTGAAAGACTACATATTTCAGAAACAGGAATAAATTGGCAAGAAGTAGTTCACGTGAATTACTGCATGACTTTCAGCCAGAAAACCCAGAGGCAAAACCAGATTGAATTTGCTTAATTAGGTCCAGATCCAGTGAAATATATATGTATGTTTAAGCTAGTGAGTGAGCCTATGCACAGCAAACAACTTAAAACAACTGTGTTGAGAGTAAAAAGCTAAATACAGCATAGATTCCAGCCTCAATATATGATTTCTCTCATATGTTCAGGATTATCTGAATGCTCAAGTATTTTACTCAACCATTGTTTTGTCTCTTGTCAGAAAATTGCCTAGTAGGAAGTTCTAGAAAACTGTCTTGAAACTGTCCCATTTTGTTCCTCCTCATTTCTCAGTCAGCTTTATAGAAACAAGTTTCCCTGTAAATGAAGAAACAGCTATCAGGACTGCAGACTGCTGGGAAAAAAAAAAAAACAACAAAACAAAACAATATGAAATGATGGATTTAGAAACATTTAAAATCTGTCAAAAATATGACCCAAAGTGTCCACACTGTAGTTCAAAAACACTGGGCAAAGAAAAAACTGCTTACCACCAGGCAAAGCAAAACCAGCATATGTTATCACCTTGTGGGTGACACATGGGTTTTAGAGATATTTCCTATCTGCACAGCAAGACATTTCTTTTTTGGTATTTTCTTGAGATAAGACACCCATCTGTCAGATCATTACAGGGATGACAGAGAAAATATTTGCCAGTACCTAGTATTTGCCATATTGTGGACATAAAGCAATTCTTAACCAGAGGGAATTCCCCAAATGTAGTAAAACAGGATGCAGCTCAGCTACGGGACAAAGACCATAACAGGTATTATACTAAGCTGGGAAGAAACTTGCACAAGACAGCCCAGGTCATGCAGTGGGACAAAGCCACAAGAGGAATGATAGGAAAGAGAGCTCACAGGCCAGACACCCGCATTGATTTAGGCAGATGTGACAGAGAGAAATTATGCCTGACTTTCAACAAAATAATAATTAGCTTCCAACTTCCTGTATAACCTGAAAAACACACTTTCACCTAAGCAAAAATGTTTCATCTAAATTGACATTTCGCATTATTGGGATTTTTTGAGAAAATAATTAAATCTAGAGATATTTCTGAGTAAAAGAATGACATTATAAGATAAGCCATGCAACTAAAGAACAAAGCAATCCTAGGCATTTTTCAAAACTTTAAGCCAAATTTAAAAGGTTCAAATTTTCAGAGATGTCTAAAATTGAGTGCCTCCTAGTACAGAAATATAAATATTCTGTTGCTCCTGGAAGACAAAAGTTTGAGGCAAACACTTGTTCAGATAAAGCATGTTAACAACTGAGACTGAGAGAAACTAGCCATGCTGAATTTTGACCCTTTTGAAGTTTGCAGCTGTTGTGCACTATTGTGCAACTAATTATTACCTGGTTCTCTGGCCTTGAGGAATAAATAGATCCTAGTTGATAAAGACTTAATATCCCTCATTGAAATAATAGCTCATGATAAAATTATGGATGCACAAAGCTGTTTTCCCCGCCCTCCCCCCCCAGATATTAGTTCAGTTACTTCCATTTTCTTAAAAAGGTTTATGTGTCTTTAAAGAGAAAGTGAACATACTGAGCTGGCTTATGTTGCAGTAGCTATGACAACAGACTTTGAAACAAGTGTAGAATAAGCTAGACCTGAATTTTAATTTAATTATTTTTTCCATCTACTCCTCACATTGACTACTTGGCATTTTACTCTGAAATTCTACAGAAATCGTGATTTCTTTTTAACACCAAATACACACTATCTTACGTAGCAGATTCTACAGACGTTATGCAAGTTGGAAAAGAAAATACTTAGAGAATTACTGGACTGCTAATGTCTCCAGATGAATGCCAGACTGCCTTCTGGGGAGGTTGCTGTGCTTAACACAGTTGGGCACGTGTCAGGGATCTGATTTCATGAAGGAATAATCCCATTGGATCAGCTAGTAACAAACTGTATCCTATCTACTATTAGAGGTGAAGTTTTCAAAATCATAAGACAGAAGAGGAGGTAGAGTTAAATGTCAGATTTTTAGTTGATACTGTTACTGTGCTGGAGTGAGAAAGAAAATACATCAGTTCTAGCATCTTTTTTCTTCCAGTTCTTCCCATCTCCCTTGGGCCAATCTTTTAGACATGATAACCACAATCATGGATACTATCAGCTTCACTAGACAGACAATCTGGCTCCCTGTTCATGTCTCCTTTCCTGTTCCTCTATATTCTTTCTAGCAGAAGGAGCAGAGAGAAATTTCCTCCCCTCCTCCATCAAGCACAGCAGTTTAGATATTAAGGACACTTTCATTAAAAAAAAAAAAAAAAAGGAAAAGAGAAGCTCAGATCATTACCACTAACATCTCTGCTTACTTCCATAAATGTTCCCTCTTCCCTTTCTGCCTATTTCCTTAATAGGTCCAACGCTGCACAGAAAAGCCAACCCACCTTACAGCCATGACTATACAAAAGAGGAGTGACTTTAATCTCTTTGGAAATGACCCACATCACTTGTGCTCCCAAAACAACTTATTGAACTTCAGCCACCTACAAGCTCCGATATAGGTGACCAGACCAAGAACATTGTGCAGCACGTTCCTCCACTGGCCCAGTGTCACCTGAGCTCAGTGTGTTAAGCCATAGGGCACTGCACTCTACGTTGCAGACATTGGCATTATGAAGTGTGCAGGCATAAAATACAGAAACAGATGACCACAATTGCTACTAATTGCTTATTAATTCCCTTAAGAACTGATTTTTGAGTAACAGAACCCCATAACTCTCCTGGAAAGCCAAAAATGCATAAGAAGTGCATAAAACATGACTCATTTTTTCTCTTAGAAGTACTCTGATACTCTCAATTTTTTATTTTTTTATTTTTTTCACTTAGCTCCTCTCAATAAGGTGACTTCTGCTGCAATGAATAAACAAAGATTGGTTGAACAAGAACTGTAATTAAGCAGCCTTAATTTGCATTATCTTTTTAGACTTAGATACCTGCCTACTAGAAAGTTCTATTAGGGCCACCTTATTTTTTGGTAAGAAACTATAGATACAGTTATGAGAGGAGGGTCAGGCCTTTCTCATCAATCTTGTCCACCTGTTGCAGAATATGGGTTGACTCACATTGAATTACTCTCATTCCCATGTTTGTTCTCTTTTCAGACTGCAGCCCTCTCACGCTCTTGTAGATTCTACATTCCTAGTATCTTCAGTCTAATTGAATTGTTGCAGTGTGCCATTTACTATTTACAAAGCTTTTGACAATTTTGAGGTACTTACAGATTTCATCCATGGCTTGTAAGCAGATGAAGGCCATGAGGTCCTCAGTCAGAAGAGGAGGTCCAGGTTTTACTGGCTGCAGCAAATAAAACAGATACTTGTGTAACTACTAAGAAGAGATGAAGGGCAAGAAGCAAAGCCTAAACCCAAAGATGACCCCCTTACCCAGGCACCATTTCCACTTCATATAGGGGCACTCTGCTTGGAGAAGCCTGTATTTAAAGAGGCCCTGCTACCTGGCACAGCTGCCACCTATTATCCTAATTTTCCACCCTGGGAGTGGAGAAGCAACATTAACTCTTCAGTGGCTGGTTCAGGGAGGGTAGGGCAGGGTGCAGTGCTCAGAGTACTTGTTTCTGAGAACTTCTTGCTATTTCACTTGGAAATGCTCTCAGCATACTATTAAATCTCCACTGTCCTTGCAGCAAAGCTCTTTCTCTTCCATCCTCATCAGGATGAAAGAGTCTCACCATAACGTTTTGTTCTTTCCATATGTATTCCAAATAACACCTATTAATAGCATCTTTGTTTCTGCATCCACTACACTCAGCACATAAAGAATTCATTTTCTTTCTGGTGATGACTCTTGTGAAGTGCATGCACAGCCAGTTTCAAGTTCTTTCTCTTTAGAGCATATATTATTTTTTAAAACCCTTTTTCCATTGACTGTAGTGGCCACTGAATGCTAGGGAAGCAAAACGGACACATTTTGTACGAGAGTTGGTGTAGCCTTTCCTTTCTTCCTCTCTCCTACCGTTCAGCAGCATTGAGAACCCTGTTTCAGTCTCTCATGTGGCAAATTTGAAAGGTATTATTTTTTTTTCTTTGTAATCATGGAATGAGTCACAGGCACTTGAATTCAATAAATCCCCAGAGGCAGCCAGCTTGGTTTATTTTCAGCTCTGATGGCCCACAGAGGCAATTTTTTAAATTTTTTTTTTAGACATGGAAATGGAATTATTTTCCTTATTATACGTAAACAATCACCCTAACATAGGAGAGGGAAAAAGTTCATATCAAAAGGGAATGTTTCGTAAAATATCAGCTTCTCCCTGCTGCAGGAGGATTATTAGCATCACTGAATTCCTCCTCTGTTCAAAAAATCTATTACCAGATTTTTCAGAGAAGCACTTTCGTGGTTGCTGCTCCTTGACAGCGAGTGCCTGGGAAGTTTATCCTTTCTGTGAGGACAGTGTTGCAAAGAGAAAAAAACAAGGTGCTGAGTTTCCTGGTGAGGAGAGTAAAGGAAGAACCCTCCTTTCCATAAAGGACCATTGAGTTTGAGGTCTTCAGCAGAAGCATGAGATTAATTGCTCTCTTTCTAGGAATCAGACTGATATATCCTGGAGAAATATCTTCTTAGTCTGAGAGGCATTCTTACATTTACTGATACATTTCATACATTGCTCTATTACATACAAACATAGATACAGTGGCCTGGCAGTATTAAAGGAGGAAAGTGAGGATGATGTGCTGGTCATGTACAGTGACACCTAGAAATGAGGGGACTCGCAAATGACACACTCAAACGGTGCAGAATGAGTATAAATTGGTTCATATTACATTTAGGTATTTCAGAAGGCTTTGTGTAATGTATGACTGTGAAATTTTTTTTAGTTCATTTAAGTCTTACTGCACTACGTTTTTTTCTACTTATTTCTTGAATTCATAAAAGCCAAAACAAATTTTGATTTCAGTATAGAGATTTAGCATTCAGGCTACAGAGTGAATTTAGCATTCAAGATGCAAAAATAGTGCTGTCTTAAAAGGGGATAGGTTTTTTTTTTATTTATTCTTCAAGGAAAAACTGAAAAAGAATACCTAATTAAGTGGGGTTTTTTTAGAAAAAAAAGAGAAAAATGTGTGAGAGACAACATTTATTTAAATCTTTAAAAACCTAATTTCTTCCATGGGTTTCAATTTATTTCCATATCATGAAAACACATCCTTCTCCTGTTTCTCCCAGTCTTTTCTAAGGCAGACATTTAAGTAAGCTCAACCTATTTATTAATCCACATTTCTTTACAATGTTTGATGAAAAATTACTGGCCATTTTGCAAAGAGAAAATTGTTCAATTAAAGTTCCACATTTAATTGATGAATACTATAAACATTTCTGTGCATGCTAGCCATAGGGACGGCTTCCTAATTTTCAACTTCTCTTCTGTTTCTACCCACTGTCACATTGGTTACCATCCAGGTGGGCTTTTAAACTTCCTGGTGTGACAAAAAGAAAGAAAAGAAAAGGTCTGGTGACTTCCTAAGAGTCTTCTCTTTTAAGGACATAGAGGTACATTGGACAATCCCAGACTTCTTATCTAGGAACATATGCCTTCCTTGGGTACTCCCTTGAATGACCAGTTTGTGCTAATAGAGAAGTTCCTCACATGGATCCACACTCCCTTCACCAGTTTTTCATTGGGTTCTTTGGCCACTGTCAACATGGTATTTTGTTTCTCTGTGCCTTTATCACTTTAGAAGAGGTTTGAAAACCCTTCTGTACAGAATGCACTTTACAGGGATATCCTTTTCTCTTCCTGTATATTTATAGCACGTAGCATGAACCTTTATTTGGTTTGATACTTTAGACTGTATACTCAATAAGTTGTGAATTCTGAAATAATTGTGAAGTTGTGAAAGAAGTTGTAATTTATACTACTGCACTTCAGTCTTCAGACCTACCCATGTTCTCCTGCAAAAAGTCAGAAAAGACTATACATGGGATAGTGGAATTTTTTGCATCTTGGAACCATTTAATTTTCTGAAAAACAGCACACTAAGCTTTCAAAATGGCCACAGAGAGCACCATCAGCCCTGGATTGCACTTTTCAGAGTTCTGTAGACACAAGCTTCATGTGATTTATAGTGCGTGGGGAGGCTACATACACAAAGCTAGGGAAAGAAAGATGGCTTCGAGAACACCTGGCTGCTTTATGCTGGCTTTACATTGCATCATATGCCCAACGAGTTCTAAACATAATAGAACATCTTCCTAAGAACAGTTGGGTCATTAGTGGTCATTCAGTCCAACAGACCGAGGCTGTCTCAAAGCTATTAGGTAGATGGTGAGAGGTTGGTTGTGAGAAAATATTGTACTTGAGGACCATACGGAGCAATTACTTGGCTCAGCTGTGTGCAGAAAGACAGCCCTCGCTGGAGGGCTGATAGAGTGGTGGAAGCCAAAAGGGAAATCAGCACTTCATAAAAGTTAATGACCAAGGATATACTTCTTATGAGTGCTGATGATAGCAGGATTCAAATGCAAAGCAAAATACTATTCCCTCTTCCATTGCTCCCTCCATTTTGGACCAATCTCCCTCTCTTTTTTTTTAAATGTTATTGCTGTTGGGTTTTAATATATGCATTTGTGAGAAAGCCTTGAATAAGACACCCTCCATCATTTTCTTCTACTTCACTATCAAACCTCACTCAGCTATGCCATACTTTCTCATTTTTACTTTCCCAGAGTCTCAAGCAAGACTAAACATCCTCTTCCTGATGGCACATTTTTGGTAAGAAAGTTCATATATGAAGCCAAGCATTGGCAAATCTTAAATCAGCATCCTGCACAGGGGGGAGCACTGTCATTCTGAGTACTAGGCATTTTGACTACTACTATCATATTGTCCATACTGACATTTATTCCAAAGCATGATATTTCTCATAAATGCTAAATACTCTAAGTGTGATTGCCCACCTCCCAAAGGTTACAGTGTTACGTTTCATAATGTAAAGGGGTTTTTATTACTATTATTATAGTTCAAAATTAATGATTAATAATAATATTTAGAACAACCATTAAATAATAGAAAGGAGATTGTTATCTTTTTCTACTGGCTGGAAACAAGACAATACAATAATATCGATTGCAACTTTCAGCCCTGCAACAGTTAAGTATGTATATATTTACACTGAGGACTCAAGACTGTGACACACTGAGTAACAGATTAGCAGTAACAAATGTAAATAAACCATCTGGATTTCTTTTTTAAAAAAGCAACCTTATCACAATAGTTATTTATTTATTTTCTTTTTTACCTGCATTTTCACCTTTTATTCTACCTGGCATATTTTAATGCTTTTCTATTCTATAACCAGCTCTACAAATAATACCAATAGTTAAGCATTTTTAAAATTCATATAAGTGGGCCAGGCACATGAGATAAAATACAGTTGTTTGTTATCAAACACAGTGGTGGAAACACAGATTGTGCATTAGAGAGACGGTCTTAAAATTGACAAAGGTGCACCCTGCAAGAAGTACCCATGCCAGCTTCACAAGCAGAAGCACAATGGTTGTGTCTGCCCAACACAGCCCTGAACTCATTAAGTCTTCTTGTTCATATAAAAAATTAGAGCTTTATTCCAAACTCTGTGACAAAAGACAAAATCTTTCCCCTTTGTTTTCCATTTTCCCAGTTGTTAAGTAAGCACAGAGATGCTTTTCATTTTAAAGGCATTTTGAGATTTATGGGGGTAAAAATTCCCAGGAAATCTTAATACTCAATTTTGATGATTAGGATGAGTAGCATAGAGCAGGTAGAAACCCAAGTCAAAATTCACTTGTAAGGATGGTGCCATAAAGCAGGCTCTGGGATACATAAGCAAGAGGCAAATGTAAAAAAGGGATAATTGCAACAGAGATTGTAAGATATAAAATAAATATGAACATAGTTGAAGTATTCTGCCTTATCAAAACTCTGTTTATGTTGGAATAAAAAATTATTGCATTGCTAAAGGAACAGCCAGAACTGTGAAGAAAAAATGTTGAATTATTATGGCAGACCATACAGCAACAGAGCATTTATGGCTCTGCTCAGGGCAAACCACTCAATCAGGATTTTTCTCACAAGTATTATCATATAAACCTCCTGTGCCACATACACAGTTTTGATGGGTACAGGTGGTAAAGGAGCAAGAGGGGGATAACTTTACTTACTGCTGTGGAAACCTATTTGTCATCCATGTCTAGAATTATTGTCTTTTTAGTCAAGTTAGAGAAGCTTTCGTTAAATCCCCAACATCTTCCCTTCTCCCCAACAGTCTTTTCTTCACACATGCATGCACACCATTTTTATTGGAAGATAAGTTTTTATGAAATGTACTACCAAGGTTGTTACTACCTATTTGCTATCATTGTGCAGCACTAGATTATCAGGTCAAAATAAATGATAACAGCACAGCATTCTCCCAAAAGTCAAACACATGAATAGTAACCCCATTTGTCTGTCATAATCTCAGTAGATCACAAATTAAATATTTCACAACAGTTATATGATTAACTCATGAGTTTTTGAGGTTTTATGGGAAATACGATCAGGTCTAGCTTTGTTCTTGTCAAGTAGATATATCCTTTTGGTCTCTATGTAAGGTTTCCTTTGCTACAGGTTCTGCAGTAGGAGAGCAAAACCTGGTCTTGACCAGGAAAAGGAGAAGGAGAGAAGGGAAAGGACTATCTAAGCTTTGCTGAGATTTTGAGCTGTTACTCTGCCTCCAAACTTATACTTTTCCATGGTAATATAATGGAAAAGTACATAATCACTGCTGCAAACCTAGCATGGAGACAGCTTTTGAAATATCAGAAATGTTTTTTGCAGGGGCAGATGATACTGAACATATGGCATTTGAAAGTGTGGCCAACATTGCAAAAAACTTTGGAATCATCTGATGTTTTATTCTGCATTTCCCCACCCTTAGTTTTTATGTTTGTCATATTTTCCTAGTAACAAGGAAATACAGTGACCCATTTATGACAACAACTGCACATTCAACCTGTTACTAGTGATGCTATTTATCACAGTGAACAGGAAAGATTTGAGAATGCAAAGATGAGCCTAAATGTGAGGGGAAAAAAAATAGTGTTCATACTTCATTGTATGGCCTGGATTATCTTTCCATAACATGCAAAGATTAGTTGGTAGGCACAAGCTGACTGTCTGTGGTCATTGTATGTTTGCAGCTTAAGCAAAGTGTTTTCTCAGCTATAAGTACTGTGGTTCTAGATATTTCAGGCAGAACGCACAACATTTTCTATCATTGATATGAAATGTTACTCTGAACTGGGAAATTCCATGAAGCATGAAGTAATGAATTCCCATTGTTTTTGCCAGGCTTAATAATGCACAGTGGTTTCACATCACACTGTTTTAACTAGTGCCTGGGTTATTAATTTGGTTAGGAAATGTCTAAAAAGTAGAGCCTTAAAAAACAGCATTGGCCTGTTTCCCTCTCTCTTAAATTTTGTGCAGGTTTTTTCAACCTTACATTTAAGTGAAAACTATTCCTTCTCAACTCATGCATTATGCAGTTCCTAACTCTCTCCATGCATCATCTGCCACACACTGAGGGAATGTAGTTGAAGCAATTGCATCATACCACAAACTTGATTTTTTGCTATTTATTCTATGGAAAAACTACTCTGGGATAGTTTAATTCCCGAGCATTATCTGGAATTCCCTGGCATTATCTGGGTATCTCACTATTCATGAAATCAGGCTTCCAAAACCTGCCTGTATAAAATGAACATCCTGATCCCAAGGTGCCAAAATTCAGATTTGAAAAGTCTATAAACATCTTGGTTTGGGCTGTACTGAAAATCTAAACATCAGTACTTTGGGGGCGTCACACTCTCAGTGTTGACCTTACATGTCACGAGATACTAATCCAAAACTGCACTGAAGCATTCATTCAGATGAGTAACTAATAATTTATTCAGAGGTTGGCAGAGACATCCTTCATATTTCATACGTGTCTGTCCATGCCCTGTAGCTACGCAAAGCTGAATGAAAATTAAAGCAAGGTGTTAAGCCTAAGCATCTTTTCCTAATTGCTTGCATCTGCATTTCAGCCAGACCAGCTCAGAATAAATGTGGGAGTAAATGGGACACTCAGGTTCTGCTCACATCTCTGCAGTTTCAAGTCACTCAAATCAATTTATAGTGGGGATTGTCTATAATAGCTGGTAGGAGAGTGAGAAAGTTCTGTCTGACAGACTTTCACAGGATGTATGCATATTGTATCAGACAGAATTAAACCAAACCTCGGGAACAGATAAAAGAAGAGCAATCAGACTCCCATCTTTGCAAAAGGATGTAAAAGCAAGTGAAGAGTAATGACATGATTCATTGAAAACTCTCTTGCAGTCAGCTCACAGAAAGTCCACACATTGCTGAGAGGAGTTTATAGTCAGTTATGGCCTTCAAGTGCTTTTTGGTTATACAGTGCTTCTGAAGTGTTTCATGGGAAAAAAAAAAAAAAAAAAGAGCAAAAAAAAGATATGAAAATGGAAGCTTGAAAAAAAAAAAAGCTTTCAAGCACTCAAGGAGGGAACATAGCTTTATATTTGGAAGAGATGGAGATGGAAATGTCAAGAATTCAACCCCATAGCAAGGGTCTTCTATGAGGAAGAAACTCTTGTTACTGTCTGGCTCGTTCAAATCTGAAGGATATTTTCTACAGTTCATGCGATTTTGCCAATAAGTGGAGATAGTGTGGGATACAGGGCCTTTTCATATTTAGTCAAACTTTATAACTTATTGAAGTAATCATTGGGTTAATTGATTTTAAAGTGATATTTTAAACTGTTTTATGTTGCTTGAACCTAAGTCCTGAGCATGAGCTGCACAGGGCATGGTAGTGAATACTCCATAACCACAACTGAAGAAACTTGTTGTAAAGCCAGTCTACGTTGACCATATAGTTCAGAAACAGTGGAGGAGCTAGTGAGTGTCACAGCTCCATTTATATGCTTCTGCCTTTTGTATTCATCCCTTGGCTTTTGGACTAAGGCTTCCAATAACGATGCTAAGTGAAAAAATGTTTCTTCTCCTGTATCATGAACATCTCATTAGGAACTGGTTTGATGCCATGAAATCCTCTTTAACAAGCCATAAAAAGAACTATCGTTTGATTACAAATCGCTGCTTGGTTATATGATAGCATCCATTTCATCATGTGTAGCCAGTTGTTCAAAAAGTGATTTAATTCTTTTTTTTGCAACAAAGGGATCCACCTCTAACAAGATTAAGATATGTAATTGCATGAGATTCTAGGACTGAGTACTCAGGATGGCAATTTAAGCTTTAAAAAGGTTTCCATAATATCAATGTCTTAAATATGGCCACTGGAGATGAGTGGCGGTGATGGCCTTTTGATTTGTATTTGTATTACAATTCTGGTCATGGAGATGGCCTTGCTTTGAACTTGGAGTCAGCTGGCTGATGGCCTGTCAACAGTCTGCTTGTCAAGTGTGGTTCTGGCTCAGGTGGCATCAGCAATAAGACAGTAAAGGGCAAACTTCTGCTTCCTGCACATGATGCATGAGTGAGCCAAGGAGTCACGCCAAAATGTGCTGGCTCAGCTGGAAGCAGGGGATATGTCACCCTGAGCCTGAACTGAGGCCTCACTGACACCCTCTAGATGACTGCTCAAGCCAACCAGGTTAGAAAAGTTTGAATGAAATCTGTGTGGGCTGCTCTCTGCCCTTACAGAACATGGGACAGAGAAAGGCGACCTGAGGTCCTTCTAAATGCAGATGAATTGGTTGACTTGAACTTGAACTCTTAAAAGTCTACAGCCACTTGCAGCTTGGCTACAAATGGCCTCTGGGCAACATGTGAGAGAGAGCTCCATGAGTGGGTTGCTGAGAACATGGCACTCCATAAATACACCGATGTTTTTATGGGTATGCTCAAAAAGTATGATTGTAATAAATATATATAAGTACAAATACAATGGTGTATGTGTATATGTGTCAATGTATATCCTCACAGAAAGAACTCTACTGCATATGTCTCTGTGGACAATCAGGTGGAGTGGGTAAACTTTACAACAGTTTACATTATTGCTTTTTAATGTTTTTTTCTGGAGTACTTACATTTTAAATTTGAGGGCAGAAAAAAAGAAATAATAGGATTATTACAGCTTCTGAAAAGCACTTTCCCCTGCAACCCTTTTGCTGCCAAAATGATACTAAAGGGATTGAAGTAAGGTTGCTCCATAGCAACACCAATCCTCCCTCTTCCTTTCTTCCAGCCAGGCAGGGAGATTGTCTCGGGTATTGTGTCACCTATTCAGTAACACGGTCAGGGAATGAAGAGGGTGAGGAAAACCCTCAGGAAGTAGAGTAGAAAAGATGACAATTTTACCAATGGAAACAGAAGCAATATGGGGGGTAGGGGGAGAGGCAGCGGGGGGAGCAAAGAGGGAGACCGACATTGTAGCCTGCACACCTTTACTCACCACAGCCTCACAAGGGTAAGACTGCCCTTTACTTTCTGTGTTAGCCAGCTGAGGGAGTTATACCTTAATGTATGTTCAATGTCCAAGCCATCCTTTACATATACTGTGGGCTTTTATCCAACTCCGTTTCCTGCATGATTTTATTCAAGTTATAGTTTAATACTGTATTTACTTACAGTGTAGTGGATTGTAAGCTAGGAAAATACACAGGTAAAAGGTGATCAAAGCCTGCCAAATACAACAGAGGGGATACGGCTGTAAATGAGGTGGGATCATCAAATCCTCCTCCCTGAAATCCCATGAAACTGAAGGCAGCTACAAGAAGATGCAATCTTCATTCCTACAACATGGAGGCAGTTTGTTGTGTTGCTGTGAAGCAACAGCAAAAGAACATTTCATCTATTAATTTTAAGCATCTAAAACTATTCCTTTGTGAAAACTGCAGCTTGGTTTCAGTGTGATACTGAAATGAAACCAAGATCTTTTGTGACATTTCAAATAACAAGAATAATATATTTCTCCATTAGCTTACTTTAAGCACATGTGTTTTGTAGTTAATGTAGTTCCTGGTGTTATGAGAGAGCAATGAAAACAAAATCCACTTAATGCACTGAACTTTGACAACAGCAGCTGCAACTCAAAATTAAAATCTACTTCTTTTCTTTGCTCTAAGGGTCTGAACCGGCTTTGGGAAAGTGCTAAAGCTCATTGTGAATGAGGATATCTGAAAAGAAAAATGCCTGCACAACTGCCCAAAGGACAGATCAAATGACCAAAAGCAAACAGTGATGTGCGAGGCTGTTTGCTGAGTACTCAGGTGAAATCAGGCAAAACCCGTAAGCCTTGGAAATTTCAAAACAAGAGAGAGATACTGAATTTTTATCATCTGCTGCAAGGCACTAATCATGGAGATGAAAGACTCTTTTATACTGGATGACTTGACTCAAAAGCCAGAGGAGGCAATGAAGGCAATGAGGTTTCTGCCATTGGTCTTGGAGCACTTTAGATCTGGCCAGAAGACATACCCACTGCAATTTTGGACTAAGTTGGGTTTTGCAGGGGTTGTTTTTTTGTTGGGTTTTTGTTGGGTTTTTTTTTCAGACAGCAGCAGTGAACTGAGCATTAGTCATTTTTTTCTGTGATCTTGCAATATCCTTTCGCTGTTTAACTGCATTTTATAATGGCCCAATATGTTCAGGTTTTGTTTGTTTGTTTTTCCTTTGTATCATCAAGGACCTACTTTGGAATTCTGGTTGAAGTAGGAATTATGCAAACCCTAGTCTGCCTCTGAAAGAGGGCTGAGTGCCTGGCAGGCTTCAGCCTCAGCTGCCATGCTGGCTGAGCAAGGTGAAATTCTCTCCAGTGATTTTCTTCAAGTATCTAATATAAGGACAGTGGGAGAAAAATCCGAGGGAGGAAGGCTGTGCAGATGCCACAATATTCAAAAGATTATGAACAAGGACTGGCAGAGAGAAAGAGTTGCTGGTCCTGTACTTGCCCGCTCCCAGGGGATGGCACCTGTGCAAGCCAGGACTCACAACTTGAATGTGGAGTCTTCCCACTGCCTGTCCTCCACGGAAGATGCAGGTTTTTATCACACAGGGGCCCATTCATGGCACAAAGCCCCTCCTATAGGGATAAATTGCAGCTAGGGAAATAATGTGGCTCCGCTCGGTCTGAAAATTGACATGTAAAGCCAGTCACTTAAAATGAAAGAAAGTGCAGAAGTTTACAGCCGAATTATGTTCCCATGATGTAAAAGATTATTGATTCTGTTAAATAATAAAGTCGCATTACTGAATGTGCTTCCTATTGTATGTTAATCGCAGTAATGTAAATATCTTGCAGATCTTTGTGCACCATCCAGCATTCATTTTCAATGAGGAATAGAAGTAGCAGGAGTCAATAGGTCTGGCTCTGCAAGCTTTCTTTCTTATTGCATTTAACTTTCCATGTATTGAAATGCTCTGAATACAGATTGAGTTGCTTTGTGCAGTATTTATTATTGTTCCACCTGCGTTGAAATGGGAACAGCAATGGCTTTGATAAATAGATTCAAAGGCAGTCAAAATTCATTGTGCCTTTTCTAAATGCTTTTGTGTCCTCTGCTGGAGTTCTTTTTGATAACCCCTTCCAGCAACACACCTCTTGAAATCAAAATAGATATATTTCTTGCTTCCACAGAACATCAGTGCAAAACCTTTCATTGATGCAGATTGTCCTGTGTCACATATGTGTCCATTTTTTTTTTGCTTTATTTTTCTAAGAGCCAAAGTCTGTTCCTCGTTTCCGTGTTCAGAGATACGGTAGGGCCATGTACATGATAACTGGTAGATAATAAAAATAAAGGTGTCAGAATCTGGCAGTAGAACTTCATTATCCTTCCAAAGCATACCAAAGAATATTCATTATCCCAGTATGAAGTATCATAAATAATTAGCGCTAAACCCACACACGCCAAGTGAATGATCAGTATGACTTCAAATTGTGATCAGCTTGCCTGTTTATTTTATTACACTGCTCATTTGCATGCTCAGTATTTTGCCAAATTCTGCCATTCACACTAGTTCTCCCACCGGTTTTGCGAAGAAAGAAAAAGCCACTAAGACTGTCTTGCTATTTTCCTCAATCAGGACACCAACTAACTGTAAATATTTCACTGTACCATTATAGCACAATTTTGCTTTGACTCATCATCAAGCCACTGCACCAAGATTATCCCCCCCCTTAATTTTTAACTCTGTTTATGAATATAGAACAGTGTTACAAATAGCAGGTGTAAAATAAGGCAATATTAACCACAAGGTTAATAAACTAAATTGAACTTCCTAAATTGAAAAAAGCAGAGTTTAAAAATGTGTATTGTGTGTATAAAGTAATTCTTTGAGAATTCATGTTTGTGCCTGTTCTCTTTTCCTTTTCTTCATGTACTGAATGAGGACTCTTTTCTCCCAAGAGGAGAACAGAGCGCACAGAAAAAGAACACGGAAATCACATACACACACAGAGTTTTTACGTAAATACACCTTTAAATTTAGTTCCAAGATCATCTTTGTCAGCAGCCCATGATGTAACTCGCTGAATAATGAAAGAGGGGCAGCATTAGTTTAAAGTGATTGTTGTGTTTGTTCCGTTATTAAGTTTTGATGCCTGGTGCTACGGGGTAACGCGACATGACACGGCTAAGCGGTGAAATGAGCACTATGAAAATTTAAACTGAGGCACACACCAAGAAGCTGGAAACAGCAGAACATGAAGCGTCTGAGGCATTTGAAAAGCAAACAAATGAACAAAATAATCCACTCATCCTATTATGCCTATTTCCCTTTCTTCCTCTGCAAATCTCATACACCTGTGACTGAAATACACCTCCAGCTTTCACCTTCACTTCAAATTTAACCCAGACATCTCTCTTAGACTATCCTATTTATTAAAAGCTTGTTGGCGAGTTTACCATTACGGACAGATCAGCTAACTGGAGTCCCCTGGTGTATCCACAGGCCAGGCAGAGAGAGCTGCAGCCCGGGTGAAGCGAGCCAGGTGCCGAGGGCACTGAAGGGGCTGGTGAACCCCACGCAGAGCGCGGTGCGGTGCAGCGTGGCATGAAGGGCTCCTCTGCGCCCCTCACGTGCTGCCAAGCTACTTCAACAGCAGCTACGATCGGCCCATCTTCCTCTGCTGCTTCCTAGGTAATCCACAAGCATTACAGGAACAGGTTCACCCCGACTGTGATTATCAGTCAGCGAGTCAGAAATTTTCCTATTCCCTTTTTTGTAAAAAAAAAAATAAAAGATGCAAATTCACCCAATAGAGATGGGAAGTATCACTTCTAATAAAATTCCCAATACAGTAGGGAGAAAAACAGTGAAAGCATTTTAAAAAAGTTGAAAGATTCCAATTAATTTTCCATTACAGTTTTGAAATTGTATAGAATGAGAATAGAAAGCTACACAATTATCACAGCAGCATAATTCAATCTACAAGGATTATTTCTTTTTAAAATTCCTAACATTTAGAGATGGGGAAGAAATGCTCACGTTCTAAAATATTTTCAAAGGCTCCATTTGGCTCCATAGCTAAGCAGGTGGCAAGGGCTGCCTGGTTTATGTTTCCTGAGAACACACTAAAGTGCTGACTCCCATGGCAGACCCCAGCTGATCCCAAGTTTTCACTAGACTGAGTAAAACACGAGGCTGCTACCAGCACATGTTGAATGGAAGTGGGACACAGCCGTGCTTCTGCCACTGGGCAGCACCACCCCGCTGAGGGAAAGCTGGGGCTGCCCTTCATGGAACAAAGTTCTGCTGGAGCTTGGCACAGCTGTGTATGAAAGGTTGCTCCATCTGGTGGTGCAGCCTCCCCTAGGCGAAGCAGGTTGGATGTTGACAAGAAATCTGGGGAAGAAGCTGGCTCTCACATTGCACCCAGGCCTCCCCTGAGTCCTGCTGCCTGGGTATGGACCATCCAGTCCTGGTCTGCCTGAGCATCATGAGCCCCACAACTGATTTGAGACTGCAGCACCTCATGATTAGAGCAGGAAATGGCAGTTACACCCCTGAAAGCCAGGTGCTTGGGAGCAGACAGAAATAGTCCTCGTGGAGTTTCTGAATCAGCTAGTATAATTCACCAGATTCCACAGAAAACTAAATAACAGTTTTGTGTGTCAGAAAGAGACCACAGGGAACTTGGTTGTCATCTACAGAAATTCATGGGAGGGATTGTGTTCCTGTTCAGTAGTTCATTTCCAGAAGGTGATTTAGCCACTTGTTTTACTCAATTTAAAACCATCAGCTTGTTTTTCAGAAGAGAAACTAGATTAGAGAGCCTGAGAAGCTGTGGGGCTTTTTTCACAGCTGCCTCAAGCAGGCCCCCCAATACTTCAACTGGCCTGGGCAGCTTCCCTCAGCTCCCTGTCTACCCTCTCCTTGGGGAGGTATATCATAGCGAGAAATCAAATCAAAATTTACTGCAAGATTAAAGGCACTGGAGATGAGAGCAAGTTGCAAGGAACCACTGTGCATTAGATTAATACTCGGACCAATGCTGCTTTGAATTCCACTCCAGCTTCGCAGATTATCAGAGAACAATAGTCAAGTTGAAACAAAGCCATTTCCTCTTAGAAGTGATCACGCTTGGCTGGAACTTGCTCCGTCACTGTCTGCACTAATCAGTCACTTCACAGCTTGCCTGGCACCCTCTCGGGGCTGCCCCCCACGTAGCTCCTCCTTCCCCTCTCATTTCTACTTCTGCCCGACTTCTTAGGCTGTTTGGAGAGAGCTCAGAGGGACATCTCACTAGATGCAGAGCACAAAATTAGGAAATATATGGCTAGATCTGAGCACAATGCAAGATTTATTCAGCAAACTTGGTAGTCTGCCGATTTACTTTGTTGCTCAAGGTAGATTTCTCTCTGCCTTTGCACCAACAAAGGCAATAACCTTTAGCTCTGCTACCTTCCTTTTCTCTATTCCTATTATACAACGAAGAAAAAACTGACTCAAGGCTAGTGGTAAGAGAGAGCATGGGCTTTAACTATTGCACTTCTCGTGCAGCTTTTTGCCAACTCCTTTGCTAATAGAGCAGGCAGAAAGGAGAACGAGAGAGGCCATTCTCTCCTTGCTCCTTTCCTTTTTTCCCTACTCTGAAAGTTTTGAGTATTTTCAAGTAACTACAGAGCTAACAAAAATTAGAAGTAAAATCCCTTTTGAAATGTGGAAATTCAATATTAGAAATGTGATGACAAGACACGAATGTGGCTGTTTGAAAAGGTTTGCTGAACAGGGAACACAGGGCTGTTGTACAGTCCCTGCACAGGGAGAATGAAGAAAGCAAAAGGAGCAGGCTGTGCGGAGACAGAGCAGCAGATAGTCTGAGATTCTTTTAATTGAAAATTGAATCCAGCTTCATTCATTATATATCTTTTATATAAACTGTGGAATGAGAAAGAAAAGGTTTCAATGAAACATCGGGCTTCCAGCTTGCTCAAGAATATCACAAAAGCCTTATTCGGTTTCCCTTGAAGCCAAGAGAAACATGTCTTTTCTGGTGCAATTTTCAGCTCTTTGAAGCAGAAACTCACTCTTTTATGTGTCCCTACAGTGCCCGGTGCAATAGGTCTCCTGTCTCAGCAGGGGCTTTTAAGTGCTACTGTAATAAATTTAATTAATCATATTTTTTAATGAACTTCTTAATATTTTCAGTATCATCCTTGACAAAAAACGTATGCAGACTGAAAAGGCATGAAAGTTTAATTCAGAATATGGTAAATAGACCTTTTTCTTATAACAAAATCTAATTCAAAACTTGTAAAAATGCTGTTTATACTAAGCAGATGCAGAAAGAGTACTGGCTGTGTAACAAAACAGAAATCTACACCTTACAAGTATTGGTAGTATAAAAATTAAGTGTAAGATGGGTGAGAGCTGCACTAGCATGTAGGGATACTATCTACGACTTTAGGAAGACCGAGCTGTACTATTATCCAGCTCCATCTGCATGGAAATGAAGGGCTGCTCAGAGACAGATGTCTAAATCTTCCTGGTGCGATTCCTCCCCACTCTTTCGTAAAGTAGCACTTAATATTGACTCCTGCACTGCTATCATATAACTTCTGAGTTAGCCACCGAAATGAAAGGGCCACTTCACTTCTCTTGGTGGCACTGGTTCAGGTTGCAAATGTGGGTAGACACTGCCACATCAGTCTGCACTTCAGTAAATGTTTTGAAGGCTTATTTTTCACAGCGGGAGCAGAAATGAAAAACGAGATTCAATTGTACATGTTGGCAGCCTGGGAGAAGTGCCATTATGTCATAACCCCATGTACCAGCCCAGCCCCTTTACTTTGTAAAGTACAATTAGTGTAAATTGATTCAGAGCCTGGCAGACATATCAGAGGCATACATATGCCATCTGTAAATATGCATATACAGTACACATAAATGATCCTGGTTTTCTTATTCTTTCTGGTAAAAATAAGTTAAAAGCCTTAATCTGTACTATCGTTTTCCCTCAGCTAGGGCAGATTTCTGTCTGAAGTAGATTCTCGAGGCTCTCCTTAAAGTCCGTGAAGAACACGGGTATTGCAGAAAAGCTCATCTCCCCTGCAGGAGACGTGCTGCTTAAGCACTTGCCCTCTCTTTCCATTAACTACAGCACATCCTAGACAATTAAATGAAACTTAAGCATCTTAAACTTGGTTGGATTAAATGCTTGGTATTTGGATGTTTAACATAGTTTGTGTTGAATCTTTGTATAACTCCATATCAAAGAGCCACAAAACTATCTAAAGTATGTTGGTTTAATACTGAGAAAACTGTCAACTTTAAAGTCTACTTTCTGTGTTAATTTGCAACCAGAAGAAAGTATTAGGTCCATTGAACAATACAAATATTTGCCTTTCATAATTTACAGTTATAAAATACAATAAAAGTTACAGTAGAGAAAAAAATATGCCATTACCCCAGAATTTAATCTTCTGTATCCGTAACATCAAGCAAAATATATCACTGAACAGAAAATCCCATATGGATGAATAAGAGAAATTTTTTTCCCTGCAAATTATTTCTCAAAAACATCCGCTGTGTGATAAAGCTGTGGGATTAATTAATTTAGCACGCATCTATAATTGCCTTATCACAATCCCTCTCTCTCAGGACTAAAGCTAATGATCCAAACCTCTAAGCATCTTCAAATGACAGGCTTTTTTCTAATCATAGCATGCCACAAAAATATTTCCTTAGCTTCAACACATATGGAACTTTTGTACTTACTACATACAGGTACTCTATTTATAGACAGACTGCAAGAGTGCACAGATATTGCCATTACCTTACACTAGAAACCATTTAAAAAATGTAATTGGTCTTTTCCTGTTGATGCTAAGTACCATTGGGAAGCTAAGTGCAAGACGTAACTCATACTTAGCTATGTAGGTGTATACCATTCCTATATCATAGTAAATCAAAAGATTTTAAACAAGGAGACACCGCTGGATCAGCTGCTCTAACCTCATTTAATCAAGTTATTTTTTTTAGAGAGCTCATTACGTCATATTTAGCTCAGTAAGCATCCAGTTCTTGATTTGACTGTTTTAAAAAGAATTTCTTATAGTTCTCTATTCAACTCACATTTTTTATAAACACATATCACATGATGCAATAAAGCATTTGCAGTTTTTTTAACCATGAATATTTATTTGCACGAATGCATTAGTTTACTTCTACTGTATTCACACTTCTTGTATATCTTTTCTAAATAGATGAATAAAATGCATCTTGAACAAGTATTCAGGAACACTCAAAGAGAGAGATTATTGAACTTTTATGTGGATTTAGCAGAAAGGTCATTCTGAAGAGTTCAGCTGGATAGAGAATAAACCGTTACCTGGCCTATTCGAATTTCACAAATGAAACAAACCCTAAGCCAAGAATTATTAATAGAAATAACTCAACCGACAGTTAGAATAACTATATTACATTCATGATAATTTAAGACTTATTATAGATAACTGGCAACAACAAAAAAGATAAATTATAAACTGCATTTCAAAAAAGTTATTCCTGACAAGAATGATTTTTTCCTTCAAGGTAAAATGTGTACCATGATTTTATTTAAAATCTGGGTCTTGGATAACGTGTGATCCCATGAATAAGCATAGCAGATGACCAGCAAGCTCTCACTAAACCCACCAGTCTGCTCAAAAACATAACCTGAAAATCCAGCAGTCCTAGCCATGTAGGCCAGGAAACAGTGATTTTAATTACATTTATTATTTAAGGAAAGGGACTGTGAAGTGAGGAGCACGTCTTGCAGCAGGTACCTGCAGCCTTATGGGAAGAAGCAATGTGTCCTACAGCCCACTGCCACCGAGGCTTTTTACTTCAGCAAATATACCACTTTGTTCCACCAAAATATGTAAGCAGTCTGGAAAAAGTCTGTTGGGGGAACAGTCACTGCAAGTCCTCCTGTCTTTCTGGTACTTTAAATATTTTATTTTAATCTCCAACTAAAATATATGCGTGATGAGCAAGATAAAGCAAACTCTTTAACAACCTGTCTCTTCTTTTTGGACAAGCAAGCCCTGACTTATAACACATGGGAGAATATAATCAGCACTTCCCAAGATGGCCCTTCTTTAAAATGACGTCTTGATACCATAATTTTTATTCTGGTTTCCGGCAAAACTAAGACTTGGAATGTCTATCTATATGTGTCTGTTCCAGTTCACTCACTAACAATTTTTTGCACTATTTTGGCAATTTCAAATTCAAATTTGACAGAGGTAAGACTTTCAAATATATCTAGTCCCTAAAAACATTAGTTAGCAACTGTGTCAAATAGAGACAATTACTTACTTTCTGGAGGAGAGTCAGAACTCAGTGCAGATTTATCTTGCAGAAGTCAGAAACCAGCCAGGAGGTCTCATAGCATTCACCTGGCAGCTACAAGAAGCAAAGGGAGAAGACAAATAAGGATTAGGAGAGCATGGGGTATGAGCTTATAGCACATCATATTCTATTAGATTACAGAATATTTTCTTTTTAAACAATGATTTTTTAAAGTTTTTGTACAAGTCTTCCAATCAATAATTCTAAATCCATTTTTAAGTGTTATACCATATTTTTTTTCCTGCTTCTGGATTTCTGTTTGCAGATGTGCCCACTAAATAAGCTTCTGCAGCACTGTAAATACACTTTCTTGTGTCTTGGTCCAGCCATATAGCAGAATAAATCTTCAGTAATGAAGATATAGAAACTTTAGCAGCTGAAATTTGGTGGAAGAAGGAAGGAAGAGAAGCACCAGCAGAAAGAAAAAATGAGTCAGAATCTGGTACTGACTGCACCTTCAGAATCAGTGAAGAGCAGGAGGAGTTCTCCTATATCCCAGCTCCTACAGCAGTCTGCTGGCCTTGTCAGGCTTGCTACAGTTATGGGGTCATCTTCCACCCTTTTCTATAAACTCATGGTTGGTTTAAGTGTTATTCCTTTAATCACTAACATATATAATGTCCAAAGAGGGACACTTTTTGTTAGACAATGACACAAAATGATTTAATCTCCCCTTCCTGCCTAATTTTGTCAACACTTTGACTAATCCAGAGCTCTTCCCCAGTCAGAGTGAGAGAGAAGCAAGGGCTCACGATATGAATGAAAGTTTCTCTTATTACTTCTTTCTTTTTCTAATCTCATTTTTATTTTTGTAATTCTCACTTTTCCTCAGGTTATTTAAGATGACAGCAGCCTCTTGCCTCGTGTGTTGCAGAACTAAAACTATTTTCAGAAGCAGTAGATTCAAGGAATGAGAAATAACATCTATAAAACTTGTCCAGTTGGTTTACTTGATCTGTGTAATACTTCACGACACCTATTGTTACAGACTTACTGGACTTCCTCAGTCCCCTGGAACACTGCACTCTTGCTATATTTTTCCTTGATAAAAAACCCAACAGTATAATCTTAGCAGCATTTTTTCTCTCCTTCTTGAGATGTGTATCCTTACAGGCTGTGATCCTCTCCATTCAAAAGTGTTCCCTGAATAAATGCCATTGAATCTTGTAGTTTCAATGCTACTCCCCCACCATACGTATCTTCTGTACCGATCGTGGCCCTTTTCTCACTTCTTGCACAAAAGCTTGCTGAGAATGAATGTGTGGAAAGGCCATGACATCTCCCTTAGTGGGTATTGTGTTCTCTTTCCTTTAGCCCATGGAAGGCTGCAACAATCGCAGCTGATAAAGGACAGAGAGAAAATGTGTTACAGAATAAAGCGACAATGCAACAAATACAACTGATGTGAGAGAAAGGATGTGTTACTGCAGGAAGGCAATAGTTTTGTGATGCCCGAGGTCAGACTACACAGCCATAAAGGTAATTCCTGCCTTTCTAACCCACCAGCAGAGACTCTGCAGAGGAAAAGAGGGAGCAGAGGAACATCATTGTGTCTGATCTCAGTGCACCAGCACATTGGTGTGGAGAAGATGAGACACAGGGCTACAGGGGGCTGTTCGGTCTAAATACATACTTCTGTGAGTAGCAGAAGCCAGAATACACATGTCTCTTGAATTACTGAACAGAAAATAAATCAGATACCCAAATGGTTCCATCCCAGTTCACATGTTAAAACTCATTTTCTTGTATTATGATTCAAATGAGCCTTCCCTCAAAAAATAAACCACAGTGCTAGGAAAAATCGTTGATCCTGCAGCTGTGATCAGGTAATGAATGAGACATGACAGTGCTCTTGTAGAAGTTCAAACAGCTTGAGCTTGCTTCAGTCATCCCATCCTGCAGGATGTAGTTTTCTGTCATTTGGGGCACTGTCATTTCAGATGTTGTAAAATCCTGGAAGCAAGGGAAGGGAAGGGAAAGAGGGGAGGAAATAGAAATCACCATCTGACATCAAATATCCAGCCCCTTATGTCATTGCAAGATGTCCGTGTGTTGTCATGATAGCCACCAATCTGATCAAAATGTGCCTGCAGCTGGCATGGCAGAAGTGCCAAGTCCTACAAATCACCTCTTGGGTTGTTATAACCTACACAGTGAACGGGGTCTGCAACATTTGGTCAGTTGATTTGGGTTTTCTTTTCACATAGCACCCTTTCCTCCTCCTGGACAAAACTTTGAGGAAGTTTGAAATGAACACGTTCCTGTTAATTAATGGTGATACACTGGAAAAGAAAAAGGCAGTTGCATGATTAGCAGCATTGACATCGGTTACTTTTCTGCAGATTTCTCAAGAGCTGATTCTTTTGAGTGTCCCCATAGTGTTGAGCTGACATCACAGCCTTCTCTCTAAGAAGGCATGAATTTACCTGGGCGTGTGGCTTTTTGTACATTGACAGTAACAGAGTTATCTGAGGTCTGTCCTACTGTCACACTAGTCAGGTATGAAGAGAAGAAGTTAACAGACAGATGAACAGACATCTAGCATAACTAGAGATGGCAGATTTCTTTAGTAAATTACCATGAAACTAGTTAATAAAGGATATAAGAACATTTCTCTAAATTATATCTGTCACTTGAATACTTAGAGCTAACCCACTAAATTGTATGACTTTCATATACAGTTCTCTCTGCCACTATGAGACTGATGAGCCTTTTAATGCAAATTCTTCTCATTATCAGATTGATTCCTCAACATTTGATGGTCTCTCCTTCTGGCTAATTAGATGGTCAAAAATATTCTGATTAATCTGTGTTTAATCAACTAAAAGCATTCAATCAGAAAATTCCACTATTCGAAGAAGTTTTAGCAAACCTAAAATAGGGGTTTTGATGGGAATTTGTCTGATTGTTGAGAAAATTCCATTTCTTCTCCTGTCCTCCCTCCCCCATATGAGTACTCTGAGTGCTTCAGGTCCTGGATCCCAGAGCAATCTAATAGAAAGAATGGGGAGCAGTGTTTATGAGGCACAAATTCAGGGCGATACTGCAGGACCAAAAAAGAGGCTTCTAGACAGTCCCTTGGTGCCCAGATTGCTCAGGGGAAGCCAATCAGGGGAAGCCTCCAGTAGCTCATCAGTGAAACCATAGTTTTCTGTTATGGTGACCCTGAAAGAGACTGTCACATATGCGCTGCATATCTTTCAGATATGATAAATGTACTTGCCAGGACAAAATGTTTAAAGATAGAAAGATGTGAATAGACCCTAAGCTTTTGAAAAGTGACTCCTGATTTCAGTGGCCTTCAGTTTTGAGTTCTAATTTCTCAGAAGATACCTTTCTTTTCAGGTATCACATTTTCAGATTTTTTCTTAAATAGTTTTCAGGTCCTCAAAATATTGAGCAACTGCTCTGCGAAAATCAAAACCCTCAGGAGTCCCTAGTGTCAGAAGCTGAAAGTGGAAGTAACCAGAAATCTGCTGCTGCTCTGTAGTGGCAGTTCGTTCTGCATCCTAGTTCCAGCAGTTAGATAACTGAAAGTGGCTCCCTATTTCCTGAGTGATTAAGAAGAATAAGTATGAATTCTCATCATTCTCAGATAAAAATATTAGGTCATTAATTTCTGGGTTGGTTTTTTGTGTGTGTGATTCTCTCTTAGGAGAGGGGAGACTGTAGCTCACAGGGAAAAATCAGAAAAATTTTAATATCTAGATATTCTGGTATTTGATGTATTAATAAGGAGGTAGCACTGGTTACTAAAACAAGTGCAAAAAAGAGTTAAGGTGATCATTAGAGATCTTGTAGAGATTGACAACATAAATACTTTTGCATTTCTTTAAAACAGAAACTTTTCCTTAGACTTAAAAATGTTCTATACATCACAAAAGTTTGCATATGACAAGGCAGACATAACTTTAAACACGTTTCAGCTGTTCAATAGTTGTGTTTGTTAGTATCTAGCTACTGCAGAATGTAAAAGAATTAAATATGGTTTAATTAGCACTGTCAAAAAGGTACTAAAATTAACTTGGCAGGAAGGATGAAGTTAACGAATCTTAGCCTTTTGTCTCTCCATATGATCAACTCTCATACACTAACGTTATTTGACCTGTTAAGAGATACATAAAACTACACCACCAGGCCTCCTTTATTGTAGCTTATTGTCTTGGACACCACAGGAAGGAAGGCAAAACAGCAGTAATGTTGTTTAATTAGGCCACAAATTGATTAAATTTGCACATTGGGGATCTCTTCCAGAATTCACTTATCTAATGCAGAGGTTGCTGGTTTGTACCATCTGGTGGAAGGCTGCTCACTGCCCTGCTCTCCTCCCAGCGCTTAACCTGGGCTCACTGCAGGGAACTGGCTGCCTTCAACTCACACAAGAGCTGAGGTCAAGACGGGGTGGCTTTGGATCTGTGCCCTAGCAGCCATGGAAACCCTGACACCCTTCCACCTGCTGCATTGCAAGACACCTCCCTAATGTTGTTTCAAAGTCCTGCTTGTCAAGGAATCCAACTCTTGATTGACAGCTACCTTGAATGGATAAATATCCACTTGCAGCAACACAAATATAACCTGATTTAGATTCCTTATCACCACCCTAGGTGACTGAGACTGGAAGAACACAGGGTGCGTAATCCCATTTACGACCACTATAAACTACCTTCATAGATTAGACTAGTGACATCACTTTCAAAAACACTGAAATAAATACCAGCTTCTAGTTAAAGGTAGTCAAAAATACACAGGGGTTTTTGCTAATGGAAGAACTAACATCTCTTTCTAAATCAGGTCAGATATGATGGTGTTTCCTAAAGAAAGGAGCAGGGGCAGTGGTGAGGGAATGTTTGTGTCTCATCCAAGCATTCCATTTTCATTTTCCTTCTGAGGTTGCCTCTTCCTTTCCCTATATAAATATTTCATTTTTATCCCATTTTAGATATTTGAAGCTCTGTGTTTTGCAATGCTAAACTGTAATGTTTGCTCTCTCAGGAATGCTGCCTTTTTCCTCAATGAAATTCTGAGGAAGTCAACCTGCAGCCATGAAATGTTTCATGTAATTGGAAAGGCATTTTCCATCAAAATACCTGAGAACAGTAACGTTTAGTATGTTCAAATCATACTTTTCTTTAACTGTTCCAATACAACTATAAAAGACTTATATTCAGTACTTCCATCTCATACAATATCACATTGACATGGCAACTACTGTAAACACAGTAATGATCATCCTCCTGTGATCACAGTGCTCTGCCAAAGCTATGGTTAAGAAATGACCATATGCATTCCAAATCAGCAGGTTTTCAAAAGATGTAATAGCAACCTGTATGGGATTTCAAAACATACTTAGCTGCCTCAGCATGTTTGCAGAAAGAACAGGAGCACTGCAAAATAAATTCCTGCTAATGTGCTCTGATTCAGAAAGTTCACTTTCCTCTTCTCCATCCTCCCATTCACTCACAGACATTCATCTCATACATCACTCACCCTCCTCCCCTCATGGCATTTGCTCCCTCTCCCCTGTAAAGACATCTATACACACTCTATTGTGGTTATTATATTAGAAATGTTCCATGCATTTACTATTGGATTGAATGCTCTTTGCAGGCAACATCAAGTCACAATCCACGTACAACCAGCAAGCATGACTGTCTCCTGACATTCCTAACACAGAAAGATTATATTCTGCATATTGAGCACTGAGCACCATCTGAACATACCTACACCCGTATTCAGCCATGAGCACTGATGAGTTAGTTTCTGTGTTAGAAGAGGTTTTCATTCTTCCTTTCATGCTATGTGTAGAGTTTTCTTTACAATAATTTCTGCAGAATTTTAGAAGAAGCTGCAGAATCTTCTACAGAAAATGCTCTAGGCAACTACTCAACCCAAAAAGGGTTGTCTTTTCCATTTATTTTTCTTCAAGCAAGAAAGATGTACCTAGAATACTACATATAATTTAGCCTGAGCAAAATGCAACATGTACTACTATGTGAGCATCGATTTGTTTTTCTTTTTCTGTCTTTTACCTCAATTAACATAGTTGGAAAAGGAACAAGAGTAAATCAAGTTGTGGAACTGATCCTTGAATTAAGTTGAGATAGAAGAGAATTCCCAGCATTGTCATCTGGGCACAAATAAGAAGCTGAGTTATTATGCTAACCTTCTCTATTAAACCAGTGTATTAGAAAGGTCTTATTTCTTATAAGTAATTTCATAAATAAATTATTATCTATCAACAGGTAAAAAAAACCCCATCACTACCTACACTATCCACACTTCAGCTGGATTCTGGAGGGCCATGTGAATGGAGAATGGACAAGCTGACAGACATAAAACATCAAAGGACTTAAAAGCAGCACCTGATAGTGAAGGTGTATTTTACAGCTACTTTCTGATCTGCTTCAGAAGTGTGTCCTAGTTTCAGATAAGACAGAGTTAATTTTCTTTCTAGTGGTCACTATGTTTTCAGATTTGGTATGAAAAAAATGTCAATAATGCATATTGGTTAAGTTGTTGCTAGGTGATGTTTATAATATTCGAGGACTTTTTCTAGCTTCCCATAGAAGCTGAGAAGGAGCAGAGACGGAACAATGGAATAGCCAATAGAGTATTCTGTACCACAGACATCATGCTTGAGACACAAATGGAGGTCTGCTGGGGGGGGGGCAGCAATCTGCAACCACTGCTCACACCAGGCTGTGCAACCATTTCACTGGGTGGCGAGAGTGACTTCTGTCTTGTATAGTCTTTTACCATTATCATTGTTGTTATTGTTATTTTCCTCTTCTGTTATTGTTCTATTAAACTTTATTTATCCCAACCCATAAGGGTATTTTTTTCTTTCCCCTCCTTTTCTCCTTCTTCTCCCTACCATTCTAGAGGCAAAAGAGGGGTGTGAGCATTAGGCTGCGTGGTCCTAGTTGCTAGGAACCTATTCTGATTCTTGGTGACAGAGGCCAGTGTTGTTTCACTAACCTGAGCCCTGCCATGTGCTGCTGTGTCCACTGCTAGAGATTATTGCAGACAGAAGGTGAGTTGGTGGCCCAGGAGCAAGGAGCAGCTCAGTGTGCCTGTGCGGCGCAATCACTGCACTCCCACTAGTGGCCCGTGTTAGGGTGAATAACGAAGAGAAGGGGAATAGGCATCTCAAGCATTTCCTACTGTTGATGAAAAACATCATGATAATTTCTAATTTGCAAGGAGGCCCCACACGTGTTGTTCTTTCAAGGAAATAATTTGGAAGTAAAGCAACTTGATGTCAGTGCTGTGCATTGGTCACTGCCACAGCTGCCAGCAAATGCCTGCCAGTTGTAAAGTCATTAGAAAGCTATGAGGCTCTTACTTTATATTCTTAATCAGTGGCCAAAACGATAAACCAAGGACTGTTCTACCCACTCTCACTCTCCCAAGACCTCCGTTACCCCAATCATCATATACCCGTCTCCTTGGAAACCAGTGCGCTGTGCCCTGCACATAGAAATCCTACCCACACCACATTTGCAGAACCATGTCCCAGGTGTCTGCTGAGTGGAAAAATATAAGGTTTCAGTCTCTCAGGGCACTTTCAGTAACTGAATTCAAGCAGGAAAAGTCATTAACGTATATGCACAAGTGGGTTTTCCAAATGAAACGCAAGAATACAGCAGCAGCAAGCGACCCAAGAAAGTTTTGTTTCCTCCAATTTATGAATCTGTCAAGGCATATCACAGAGGAATTGTGAGTATTGTTTTGGTGATCATTTGGGGGTACTATAATTACAATACAAAACCATCTGCTTCTTGGGGAGTGCCTAATTGCAGTGTGTCAAAATCAGATTAAACTTGGAACTTGCTTCAATATCATTCTAACCTTATGAATTGATATTGAAATCCAGATCATTAGAGTGAAGCAGTGACAATCTTATAAGAAGCAATTTCCTTCATTTGTACTAGACTCCACCATAATCCTCTTTTAAATGAGTTGCCATTTCCCAGGAATTGTCATGGAGTCATCTCTACTAAACCATCGTATTCCCCTGTGCTCAGGCAAGAGTTTCTCACCAAACCATCTGCCGCTGGGAGTGGGACCTGCACTGGTCTGGCCCCCAGGAGCTACCGGCACTGCTGGCATTTCTCTGACGGGCTGGAAAAGTGTCATTTCGCTGCTGGGGCAGCAGAAGTTGCTTGAATATATTTTATTAAAAGCTTTATGGAAGGGTAAATTTTAAAAAGCAACCATGTTCATGAAGCCTGAAGTTGTCTAAATTTGTTCGTGGTTAGGTTTCAGGTAAACCCTGCCTTTTGACACGCTTCCCTGACAACCTTCCCGTTGATTCAGAAAATGCTTCTTCTATCTGTCAATGAGAAATTAGATTTAGTGAATCTTCCCGCACCCACAGCTGATCACTTTTAATATACTGCAAAATTTTATACTGAAATGGAGTACTAAAAAACACAAATTACTGTGAGAGGAAAATAAGAAATAAAGTTCCTTTCCATTCGTCTTGCCTTCTCCATTTCCCTTTTGTCTCCACTGTCCCTATGGCTGTTTCACATTTCATTTCTTCTTGCACAAGTACAAATAACAACATTATCTGGCTATTTCTTTGCTACTTCTATGCGTAGTTAATTGGTTTCATCAAAAGAATACTGAATAGTGAAAAAAAGGTTTGCTTACTTTTAAATAACACCTTGTGTATAAAATTTGTGTTGGCATTAATGGGCATGAGGATCTGAGTACCATAAAAAGCAATCATTTCTTGTCTCTCAAGAAAATTGCATTCATGACCTGACAATACCCTCATGCTGCTTTCCGTGTTCAGGGTGCTTAGGGTGGCAAATTCAGCATAGCCCAACCTTCAGCAGTCTTAATCTTTAAAGAAAATATGTGACAGGTACACATTTTAAATATGCGGTTTGGCCTTGCATAAGAACAAAGGTTAGAGAGGTAAAATGTGATAATTTAAGACATTTTTCTTCTCAAGGTCTGTGTGATCTCTCATAAATCTCTATGTACTAATAAGACTCATTTATCACACCCAGTGCGATGTACAGAACAGAATTAACTGTAATTCTTGCTTTTTCTTTTAAAAGAGAATTATGCTTTCAAAAGATGTCAGATTCACAGCAGTAGCAAGCGATAACCTCTGTTTATCCACACTTAAGAATTTACATAGCTAGTGATATGTTTTTCAATATAAAGTTTCATTAAAATCCTTTAGGTTTGACCTGTAAGAAATGGCTCTGAAGGTGAAAGATTAGTTTTATCTCCACATCTGTTCCATATAAGTCAACTAACAAGAAGGCGCAGAAAGGATGATAACTGTGGGAGGGAGATGACTCCAAGGAAAGGGGTTTGTTTTTGAGATGCAACAACTTCTCCACCTGTGAGCTGGATAAGGCTATCAATGCATTTCAAAATCTTTACAAAAGAGCTTGCCCTCAAAATTACCTTTAAATGTCACGGCCTTCACTACAGGCACATAAGGAGCTTAAAACTTCCCTATTCCTAACTAATTGCTCTGGCAACTATAAACATGTAACTTTCATCTGTCATTTGTTTTAGCTGCTGCTGAGATGAATTTACAGGCAAAATGAAATTGGAAAAGATATTTGCAATGTAAAATGATCACATATTTTTATTTTATTTTACCAAAATTATTTTTTAAAGTAAATCTTTCTAAATAATTATAAATATATTAATAAATAATATTCACATTTTTGTATAAAATGTATTTTGCCTTTATGATAACAGTAAAATATATTATAAATAAGAACAAAGATTTTTCAGAAATTATTATATGGATTATTCTGTGGGTATTAAATCTGTAATATGTTGTTCCTCAGAGTCTTAGGAAAAGGTATCTTGGATTTGTTACTTTTCTTATACACAGAATTCTCTATAAAGGAGTGCATTCACACAATTAGACTTCCGTCCTCAAGGAAACATCAAAATCATTGTATTTTTTCTACCACTACAGCAATTTCCATTGTGGACCCCACTGTTAAATGGAAGACAAAGTTATGACTTCTTACAATAAATGAGATGAGCTATTAGTCTGAAGTGGTAGGACCTGACTTTGCATCCGCTAAAGAAAGCATGCACATAGCCACCCTGAAAGCTCACATTCATGTCTTCCACAACAACCACAAATAGCTACCTGTTTTACCCAATCGCCCTTTCTTTTATTCGCCTTTGAGTCGATTGTATGTATGCAGCTTAGATGTTTCCAGAGTATTAAGACTGATAACGGCATTCCCCCTAAAAGAGAGACAGGCTTGCACAGTGCAAGCAGAGGATGTGGGAAACACAGCCCAGGAATCAATCCAAGGGCAGCCGTGTTGTTTTTTAGGTGAGGAGGTCTGCCTTGGATGGCCCCCCTGCACTCCGCCATATGGTGGGTGCAAATGTCAGCGGGAACTATAGCTCGTTCCGGGGAAGGGAGCAGGTTGGCTGCAGCTAGCTGCCCTCTGGTAACATTTACACAAGGATGACTGTGCTGTCTTTCCTGATCTCTCGATTCTGCTCCCTGGGACGCTCACTGCCTGAGCTGCCACCCGGCAGCCACCCAGCTCTGTGCTCCGGTCACCACACAGGCTTAAAAAGAAGGTGGAAACATTTACATATTCCCATCACTGTTGTCATAAATACAGGCCCTGGTAAGAGTCGGTGAGTGTCTCTGAATCAGAATGTAAGTGCTGTGGGAATGCACAAAGTCAAAAGCGTGTGGAAATGTTAAGTGAATTTATGAGCTGTAAATGGAATGGAATCAATGCAAAATTGCATAGCTGATTGTTTCTGTGCTTCTTAATACCCTGGGTTTTTAAAATACTAATTTTATATGAATTTTGGGTATTCACTGTCTTGAACTATTTTGTCGTTTTATAATGTATCTATATTACACATACAGGCTGTACATGAAGTATGTCAGAAACATATGCTACCCCATAGATTTTTTTGCAATCGAAGTGGCTTTTGACATCGTAGCACTAATAATTTAAAACACTGTGGGCGTACCGAGATTTCTAACAACAACAATATGTATTTTCCTTTCTCTTCTCTGTATTAAGGCTCTGAGTTGATGTGGAACCACTGCAGCAGCCTGGGAATAATGATGCAAAAGGTAGGGAAACCAGTGCCCCAGGCTGGGAGCACGTGAGGGTGTATGGGCAGAGCTGGGCTGTGCCATCAACAGAACCTTGCCGGTCTGTTTGCTACATGAGACAGTCACAGATGCACACAAGATTTGTCTCAGAGGACTGGCAAGCCTAAGGGGAGTGAGAAAAATAAATGGCAATCAACATAGACTAAGCACTGGGCTTATGATTTTAATTGTGAGTGACTACGATTCACACCAATACGCAGGTGATCATCAGAATAAATTGGTAAAGTTTTTTATTTTAGTAGATGACAGCAGCACGGTTCTATTTATTCAACCAACTGGTCACGTTTGATTAGTTTAACTACTTTAAACCTGAAATAAGAATTCCAAACAACTCTTTATGATACCATGAGCTAAAAAGAGAAATTTTTTCAGGATTGCCTCCCTTCCTGCCTCAGCATATGCCCATATCATCCCCGCTGGGGACAGTATCTCTCTTTTGCTCTCATTCTTTTATGCTGAGGATGTTCTCTGCCTCCCAAGCTTTGCTTCTCTCACCTCTGCAGGTGCTTGGTGGCAGCTTCAGTCCTCTAAATCTCTCCCTAGACCTTCACAGTACAAATCTTTTGCTTTTGTCTAGATGAAGCCCCTGGAGCTTTCCTCAGAGGCAAGAAGAAGCTGTAGCATGAAGCAGTTCTACTGTAAAACACAATTCAAAAAACCTACAAAAGAAAAAGAAGTCAAGAACATGAAGGAAACAACTGTTTTTCTGCTGCTTGCTTTGCAATCTCATGAAAGTAGGTCCTGAATTCTGGTCAGAGCCTGACTGACTTGCTTTTTGCACAGCAATTTATTTTAAATTGGGCATAGTGAGCCAATTCTGTGCATTTATGAATGCACACAGCTATCACAATCTGCTTGAGCAGCACAGAGGGGGTGGGAAGGCTTGCTGGGAGACATCCACCGCACAGGAGGCATCCCAAGCAGGTCAGAAAAACACTGCTAATGACTATACTGCGATGTGAACATTCATCTCCTTTTCAATGAATTCATTGTGAGCATCAAACTCTCAGCCCCAAGGGTATCTTTATGTGGAACCCACAATAAATTCAGAATGAATGAAAACTGTTTGAAAACAAGCACATTTCAAAACCTTGGAGTTATAAGTATAGTCTCGAGGTTGCAAACTGAGGCAGTGCTAATGTCAAGTGATAATTTTAGATGGACAAAAGGTTCCCCAGAGTGCTGTTGGTTTTTGTTTAGTTCTGAGAACCCTTCGCTCCCTCTGAAAGAAATGTGAATTGGGAATATTCAAACCACACAGGACCTGACCTTTCCTCCCATAAAAGTGTTTCCATACTTATTTCAAATCAAAGCTGGCTATAGGAATTCTTTAGGAATCTTATTTTCAAATGATTTAGGGACACAGCTGAACATGGAAACCACGTCCGCACGGAAATAAGGACAAACAAAAGATATGTCATTAGAAGAAATTCTCAAAAAGTTTTGAAAGATACATTTTTCTCATAGTTTTTTCAAGATTAATTTTCCTTGAAAAATTCATCCTAATTTACTCTTGGGTCTGTTCATAAATTGGAATTATTAGAAAGTCATCCTATATTATTTTCAGTGGTTCATCATGTCTCTCCTCAACAATATAGTGAAGCTATTTTAAAAACGAGAAAAAAAAGCCAGAATTTTACAGTAGGAGAGGACTTGGCTAGATGCCTCTTTATTTATTTTCCTATTCACGTGTTTGTCTTGCTAAATGTTAAGAATACTTGTCTGCTGTCTTTCTTTCTTTTTGATAGAAGGAAATGTTGAGAAAGAGTAGAAGCCAACTCCCCTCATTACATAAAGGCATGGACTTTCGGAATAAAACACAGCAGAGACCTCAGGCTTCCATTTTCTTCTAGCCATTGCACAGGCACCTCACAGCACCCACACCCTCACGGGAAAGCCTGCTATCACAAACGTTAGACAGATGGTAGCGAGTCTTTTTCCAGCTGATCCCGTTTCTCAAGTTCTGGTGTCCAACATGCCCTCCTGGGGTGCTTTCCAGACCTCTGGCCTTTTCTTAGGTAGGCTGATGAAGACAGTAAGAATCTTGGGCTTAGCTAATGAGCTTTTGAAAAGATTTCATAGGTCATCAGAGAGAATGAGAAATGAGTGTGGGAGATTTGTCAGCTCTTCTGCTTCATGTTACCAAGTTAGACTGTCACGGCTTTTTGACCTAGGAAAGAAGTTCTGCAGTGTGCTTTTATTTTCTCCAGTCATTGTATCAATCATGTCTTGGAAGATAAAAATTTAATAAAGAGCAGCGTCTAAAAAAGAAAAGCCTGAATAATAGAGCAGCTAGAGCAAAGGACTGAGTTACCTTTATGCAGGGATATGATACAGGTTGTTGACCATAAAGAACAATGAATGAGCAGAGCCCAGCAATCAGGTGTGCTACCCAGTGTGGATGACAAACAGGCATGAGGACAGCAGGGGAAGTCATTAGAGCTCAGCTGTGTTGCCGAGTTCTGAGGATTCAAACAGGGACACTGTTCTTTTCAGGTGGTCGTGGATGTCTATGAACCAGGTACATCTTTGGGAGAGCTGGACTGCTTCTATAAAGAAGAAACATCTTCCTCCACTCACAGCAAGCCAGATGTTCTTGGACGTGAGCTTTATGCTGTGTATCCAGACACTAATGACAGCGCTCTCCTGCAAGATAAGTCTCAACACATAGAAGCTAGAATGGGGTCACCTGAAATCTGAAGATAAAAAACTTCATGACATGGAAGTCAGTGAAAGATTTCCATGGGAACAGAAAAAATGTGGTAAAGTCTATTTCTGTTAATACATGCTTGTTCTTTCCCCTGTTTTTATTTTTTTCCTTATGTTGTATCTCTCTCTGCTTCAAAAGCCACTTCTACGTTCCTTCTGGCAGATGATCAGCTAAGTCAGTAGTTCTTCCATAATTTGTCAGGAACTCCCAAAGCAAAGGAAATTTTGCTGTGTATCTGATGGACATTTACCCTATCAATCTTCTCCCTTGCCTTCCGGTGCACCTGGATCTTGACACTTCAATAAAATCCTAAATCCATGTAACTCACAGGTCCTGTGAGTTGAGCACTGTCTACTGGGTGGGTCGGGAAAAGAGGGGAGTCATTTCAGTGTGGGCTCTGCAGGGAGGAGGCTGCATGCTGAAGTGTGGGATTTGATTGCCCTCGTTATGGTGGTTGGTGTAGCTGACACTGATTATAGCTGTAACATCTCAAAGGTCTTTGTAAAACCCAGAGTTTGTTCCTATGATCTCCTGTGGTGGTAAATTATAGTATGAATACACAATGTGGCAGAAAGTAATAATCTTGAGTAATGTAGCTGATTTTATTGCTCTTTAATTTCATTAAGTGTACTCTTGTCAGGCAAGGGACAGGCTTGCAGCTCCTAGGAGCAGATGCTCACGTCCTAAAGCTAGACCTGAAATACTCATCATGAAGACAGAGGCCATTTGCAGAATGCGGACCCAAAGGAGGAGTGATGCTGGCATTTTTGGTTCAGAATCTTTTCTGTTTGGGAATAGATGTATGAAAGAAGTCAAGTATTAGTTTATGATCTGTGCATTTCCTTTCTTTACGGACTGATATCTCCTCCTGCTCTGCTCACACATGTCCATGGTCTGTGGTGCCCTGCAGGGCTCACCTGGCAGAGATGAGCAGGCGGTACCAAGGGGAGTGATTTGGCAGTTGGCAGAGAGGGTGCCGAGGGACAGGCCTTTCTGTGTGCATCTGCCAACAGCAGGCTAGTCCCACAACATCATGGAAGAGGGAAGTTAAACCACTGCAGAGAAATGTGAGTTTACGCTAAGATGACAGACATGACAATAAAGAGACTGAGACAGCACATAACTCCCTTCTGCTGACTCTGCTGTAAAATATCTGGGGAAATGATGAAACAAGAAGTATTATTTCTTAAACTAATGAACTAAGGTTTCTCAAAGCTTGTCTGTTGGCATATAACTCCATCATATTATTGATAAGCACCTAAATTCTCTCACTCACACAGATAGAGGAAGTCTGTAAGAGCTTATAAGAAAAAATAGATTGAAATGAAGAGGATCGCCTTTTAATACAGAGGAGCAAAGAAATTTGCTCCCAAAGGTCTCCCTGTTTCTATTGGGTATTAGTATTAGGAAAGCATTTTTCATTTTCAGAGCATGTAGAAAAGTTAATTGCATGTTGTCCAGTGAAGTATATCCCAATGCTGAATAGACTTCACTTTCCATGTGACTTTCTTTCCAATTCACTTACTAAGGAGGCTGGTCAACTCTGTAAGCCCTTCCCCCTCACCCTTTCCCTAATTCTGTCTTCTAAACTTACTAAAAACTTCTAAAAGTCTCTGGGAAATTGAATCAAAGGTTCATGATGAAACGATGGAGAAGAGAAACAGCTTTACTGAGTATTTTTAAAGACATATTTGCTCTCTTTCACAGCAAAGTCTGCTTTGCACCATGAGGCACGGAGGTGACATGCTCACAGGATGAGCGCCTTTAGCTCAGGAGGAGACTGCAGCTCCACCCTGCCTGAAGGCACCTTTCAGACCTTGCCTGAAGGGAATCTGAGAACCTGGCAGAGTTACAGTTTTATCATTTTTAACTGCTGATCCTGTCCGTGGTAGACAGAGAGACCCTGTGTCCAGAACTCAGTGTAGGAATGAAGTTTTATTTGTTCTTCCAATGGAGTACAAGTGTCTTGCTCCGTGCTTGGAGCACCTTTCCTTGCTGCCTTGCCTTGCCCTGGAGAGAAAAAAACAGGACTTTCCTACTTTCAGTCTGAAATTTGGTAGAGACTTATTTAAGCTGCTATGTAGGGTAAGACGGGCCAACAGTTACTGAGAGTCACTCAGTAACTGTAAACAGAGGTTTTAAGATAAAAACTATATAGATATATTTAGTGTGTATCTACTTTTCTATCACCATGTTCAGAGACTTTTGGGCATATTGGGTAAATTGCTAAAGTTTGAACATCTATTCTTTACTTGGAAGACTCTAAATTAAAAACTGTAATTATGGACAGGTATTAAGATAAGTTACTTCATAAATTGAGTCATCTTGTACACATTTATTTATATCACATAAATATTATATCAGAAAAAAATGGACTAAATTTGAATAAGGAGATGGTAAAAAACTATTTGAAGGAGATCCTGAAGTCCTAATACATATGTGTGCACGGATTTCTATTTTGTGACCCTGGTGTGGTAATCTAGTCCAAATTGAATTCTGAAAATAATATTAGTTTATACAAAATAGGGAGCTTATATAAACTCACCGTAGAAGCAGAAAGCTTTATTCAACTAGCTGATTAAAAGATTTTTTCCATAGCTCTTTAATCTAATTTTTATGTTCTACATCCCATTAGTGGGTTCTTAAAGAATAAAACATTTTAAATATATAATACTAAACAAATTAGCTTCAGGTTTGACAAGCCATTGACTATACACAAGATAAGAAGTAAGTATTGAGAAGAATGAAAAAATTAGCAAAGCCTAAACTCCTTTATGTATAGCTTAGTTATTACAGCAGTACTGGAGAAGGAAAGCAATAATTATAATGGCTAATTCCCCTTAGAATAATACAGTGTAGTGAACTAATTCCTCTTGTGTGTGCAATATTGCTCTCTACTGGCTGCTGACTGGATAAGAAGAAGCAAAGTTTAACCAAAGAAGCTTTCATGTGGTCTATCAAATCCTGGATCTGTAAATTGACAAAGCAATTCCTAAGAGGATTGATCACCCAACAGCATCCACCTGACTTTCAAGACAGTCACTGAATATCCAGCTCCTTTATTACAAAGACTAAATAAAGATTAGGGGTGAAAAATTTAGGTGATGCAGCCTTTGAAAATCTTTCCAGTAGTTAGAAATCTAACAGGAGATGGTATGACATTACAGCAATAAGGATAATACTTACTGTGAAATAGAAATGAACTGTCTTATTGATGTTAGTGAAAGGAAACCTCTTTTCACCCACGTGGAAAAGGCTTGCAATTCTGTGATAAACACAGTACAGTTCTAATCTCTGCTCCCCAGTATAAATGCATGATTTACCTGAGAACTATGTCTGTCATGTAAAGCCTTTGTCACCATTATTTTCATATTCCAAAAATTATTACTAAGTGGAAAAAAACTAGGAACGAAACAGAAGAGTTGGCGCAGATTCCAACTCTGTTAAATATTGCTGTCTGTAAGTTCCCTCCAGTCCCCACAGAGCTTCCTAGTGATTTCTTAACCTCAGAGTTACCCAAATATTATGCTTCTGGAAATCAATGAAGCCCCCCTGATATATGTAGGTGGCTTTCACACAAACTCGTTAGAGATGTGCAGGTGACAAAAGGTACAGGGTCTAAAACACAAGTACTTGCCCTTTTTCGTCCACACCCCCAGCTGCATTCTGACCTCTGAACCAAAATGCTAAATGAATAGCAACGTGCGCTCTCAAAGATACAGTCAGACAAGAGGCCTAGAAGAGAGGCCCACAGAGAGGCCTAGAAGCTTACAAACCTGTTCCTGACTATAAAAGGGAGGAGGGAAAAAATCATATTCTGCCACATGGAGAATAGTTAAAGATGGCTCTCAATTTGAACAATTGTTAACCGATCTGAATGAATTCACCGCAATTTGATAGACATAGGAAAATTATACAGAGAAAATCCATATCTTTTACACTTTCACGCTAACCATTTTGAAACAGAGACCAGCAGTACTCAAGATACAACCTTATCTAGGTAGTATTCAGGGGTATAATGAGGTTCTCTACTTTCCTTCCTAATTGAAAATTTATAATTCCCATCCCCTTACCCCCATCCCTCTTTATTTCTGTTTGGACTGCTACGGAGCATTGAAGTGATTTTTTCATAGAACTATTATTACTTCAAGGTCCTGTTCCCAAGAAGCAGTGGTCAGGTGAGACCTTATTTTATATGCAAGTTTCTTTTTTTCCCCAGATGCATCTTTTCACAAATATTTACACTGAGTTTTACTTGCTAATTTAATAACCACTCCTGGAAGGGTCTCATGCAGTTCTTCACAGCCATGCCTTGTCTTTTCACCCTCTGCAACTTACTGGTATCAGCACATTCTGCCATTTTATGAGTCACTCATTTTCTATATCATAGAGGAGTAACCTCCTCTATGCAGCTACCCTCCCATAGGGAGGACAATGAAGGTCCTTGACTGATAGTCTGGAGCGGTGGTAAAACAAAAATAAAATCCTTGCTAAAGTTTTAAAAGATCATCAATTGCAATATCTCCTATCGGTGAAAAACAGTTTCAGGACCAGCCAAAATCTCACACTTAAGGTTTACCTAGCCTGCTTGAGAAGACTGACAGAGCTCTTCCATTCTCACAACTTTACTTCAGATTTCTGCTAGAGATGTGAGAGAATGGAGTAAAAGGATCTGGCAACATCACAGAAATTTTCAGAACATTTGCTTGGTGTCTACTAGAACATTTTCTTGGGCATTTAGAGTATTTTAATGTCAAAACCAACATGAATACTGGTAGCAGTGAAATGCAGCCAAAATTCACACTTCTTTTTCATTGTTATTTTCATCAATCAAAAAAATCAGTTGATAAAAGCCACTCATTTCCTACTGACTGCATGCTTCAGGAGCAGTACATCATTCTTTTATGAGCTGAACCTGGTAGAAAACTAGACTTCCTCAATTTAAAATATCAAAAAGAAGAAATTCAAGACTTTAAAGTTAGGATGAGAAAAAGCTTCCCACTGAACATCTCAGAGGGTCTTCTTCTTGACTGAGGTGGTGACTGAGGTGACTACTTTTGCTGTTCAGTTTATTACTGTGTAACTATAAAGCTAAGTCAAGAAGGAAGTCAAGTGGTCTCCTCCAAATGACAGATGACTGAGATGGTCTTTCTGAAAACTGAAAGTTGTGTGTGAAGAAAGAAGACAGGGACAAGATCAAAAGTGAAGGTCTTGTCTCAAGAGACAGAAAAAAATATGGCTATGGAAATTGTGGAGCCAGTTCAAGAGAGGACACATAGTATATCAGACAAACAGATACTGTCGGCTGTCTAAGGAGCTTGCACCTTACTGTCTTGAAATGCTGGACTGATTTGAAGTATGATGTGGCTACAACTTATGAGAACTGAGTAAATGGAAGGACTGGTAGGGATGAACGTAAATTTACAATAGAAAAATGGAACATTACGGGGAAAGAAAGATAGAAACTTCTGGTCTGAAAGTCTACAAACTGTCCTAGAAGAAGGCAAAATTTGTCTTTTATAAGACAGGTAAGAAGGTCAGGGGACAGCCATGGAAAACTTGAAAAGAAAAAAACGTGATACATTTTTAATTTTTTTAAAATAATTTCATTCTGTTCCCTAGAACAGAACAGTTCATTTATCTAAGTGTTCATGATATACTGACTGAAAAACTCAGAAAACTAAGAAACCACTATTTAAAATTATTTACCTCTTTTCAGATTTCCTCAAGAAAATCTAAAGAAACTCAGAAAATTCCAAGTGCTCCTAAACCACATTTTACTTCTGGAGAATATCACAATATATTCTGCATTTAGCTTGAAAGTGGACTGATTCCGTTAGGGTATTTTTCAACATACCTGAAATGAACTACATAAAAAATGCAGGAGACGGACAGCACTGACAACCAACAGTCCTGGCATGGCCCCCTCCTTTTTGCTTCCTATCTCAGAACAACATTCTCCCAATGCACTTGTCTAAAAATGCTGTTCTAAGAACCTGAGGCTTTGGTATCCTTAAAGATAATGAAATTATTATAGTTTTGTCCCTTAAAGCTTTGTCCCTTTAAAATTCAGTTGAACAGGAAGGTATTTCATTACTGACAAATAAAAAATGGAAGATGACATTTTTATTACATTTTTCTCATTTTTGAATTTTGAAACTTTGACCAGCCCTAAATGTTGCATGCAAAAAAAAAAAAAAGAAAAAAGAAAAGGCCAGATTAAAATTTCATGCCCTTCAAAGCATTCAAACCTGCCAGCACACCCCAGTCTGGTGCCATACCCATGAGTACACTGGGGTTTCTCCCCCTCCATCAGCCAGGGAGGCAGATGTGAGCACGGCTGCTCTGAGAGAAGGTTGTGCACTCCCGCTTTGAGAAGGCAGAGCAGAAAGAGCCAGGGACATGAAGGGGAAGAAATAGAGAGAGCCTTAGGAGTCAGATTTGCCCCTCCACAGGTGGTGCAGTTGTCCCTTCCTCCTTATCCCTGTCCTCCGAAGAGCCAGGAGGGCAGCATCGTTTCCCTGGCAGGACAAGCCCTGGCTAAACCACTTCACCCCCACATCCACTTCAGCCCATGGCTTAATAACCCCCAGCAGGAGTACCATTGTGCCAGAATTCCCACAACTAGACATAGAAGAAGCAATTAAGGTTGGTATGACGGCATTTGTCTCTGCACTACTAGTCTCTGGTGAGCATAAGCTAAGACTTTTAACATCATTTTTTTCCACAGAGGTTTTGCATTTAATTATAGAGTAAGGGCACTATGTGTTCCAAGAGCAATCATCTTACTGACATGTTATTCTGAAGCCAGCCTTCATTCAGTGTGACACATGCTGGTTATGCACTACCAAATAGAGCTATAATGAAGTGAGGCTGGGGAAAAACACGCTGGAATCTGAAGTAATGCCAGCTAAGAAAGCTTATCTCTACTTTATTATTATTATTGTATTTAATAAACAATCTTTCATGCCTACAGAACAAAGAAACAAATGAGAGCTTTCTAGGGTAGATATAAAAAAGCCTTGCATAAAAAATGTGTTTACTGAGTTAGAACTACTGAACTTTTCATTTTGCTCAAAAGAATAAAAAAAAAAAAAAAGAAAAAAGCAGGCTGAAACAAATGGAAAAGTTTACAATTATGATGCAAAGAGGAATAAAACCTATTTAATTATGGAAGAGACAAGAGTATGTTCCAGGTCATGGTTCATGAGCATCTTTGGTCAGGATTCAGCATTTTTTATAAAGTGTATCATGAGTTGTTACCTTTAATTGCAGGTCAAATTTAAAAATCCACTGAAGGATCTGGCAAAACTTTCTAAAATAACTAAACTATGCTGCTGAGCAGTTTTGGGGGTGGATTTTTTTGGGCGTCTTCATCTAATCAGCCTTCTTAAAAAGATTTCTCAGTCACCACTTACAAACCTGAGGCTGCAAGGTGGAAAGGATCCTCATTCATTGCTGGGTCAGTCCTGTGAGAGGCAACGATGTGGCTGCTATTTAAGCAAGTTGTGAGCTGTGACTGTGCATTTTTCACTGAACTCTCTTCATTTCACTTCTGCTGTATCCTGACAGCCTCTACCATGTTTATCCCTATTGCCTAAAAACTGCTTCCTGATTTGACGTGAGACTTTTTGCATAGTACAGAGTGCTATAATTTCACCATGGTTCACCATAATTTGCTGAACCGTGATTGGGGCTCAAGACTAACAGTGTAAGGGTTTTTTGTTTGGGTTTTTTTTTTTAGAAAAAGTACAAAAAAAGTACAGTACAGTAAATTGCTGCAAAAAGAGATCAAATTTTTCAGATGTTGCAATTGGAGCTCTGAAGATTTCAAAGTTTTTTGCTATTCTGTATATATTTTCAGAATCCTTGCTTCTCTTTATTTTGAGACAATATCTGTCACTGAAGAGTGTATCACTCTTTCAATATAAACAAATAAGAAAAGTTTCATTTTTCAGTTTCCAAATTACATTAAAATGATCTTGAAATAGAGAAAATCTCATTCATAATTCCTAGACTTAGGATTTTCACACCTTTCTGACTCACTGTGCACAAATACCAAGCCACTGAGCCATTCACAGCACTTGGGTACCCAAGTTTCTCTTTCCTCACTTCTCCTTGCGCCACATAATACAAGTGCATGCATTCTATAGGTGAATCCTCCCCTCAATAATTTACATTGTTGTACAGGGAACTTCTTGCAGGAACGGTATCACAAAACAGCTCTTTTCAAAATTAGGGCATGGTCAAAGCTTTGTGAGACCTCCATGACGCACATTTTTTGTCACACTTTTTATTTCTATTTTACAGTTCTTATTATTAAAAGACATGGCAGAGATTATTTTTCTATATTCTAGCTACACTCATGCATTCTTTATTATTTCTATAATACACTTCACATCTGGAGGATATTATTTGCGTAGCAACAGTTTCTGCCAAGACCAGCATCTTAAACTAAATTCCAAGAATATTAACTCACATCAGTACTTTACAACAAGCTGAATGTACTAATACTAAAAAAAAAAAAAATCCTAAACAAATATGCTGATTTCTGTGCTATACCTGGAAACACATCTTCTGGGGGCAGAAACAATCTGTTTGGAAGCTGACTGTGTTCCTGTGAGGACACCTAACTTAGTGCCAAACTGGTTATGCCCTTACTTAATTAATTTGCAGTCTGTATAGGCCAGCCCAATAAAACAGTAGTATAATGTAGCAAAGTCCCTTTTTGTTCATCCAAGAGGCATCAGTTCCCTACATTCCAGTAATACACAGCCCCAGAGGCAAATCTGGGAAATAGGTAGCAGCCATACAAACTGTGAGCTGTATGTGAACTGAGAGATGAGAAGTGATTCAGATGACATTTCATATTCTTTTTACTAACCTTGATTCTGATCTTCCCCTCAAATTATTCCAAGTTATTATGGACCTACTTCAGCAAAGAACGATACAAAGCTTCTTTTGTTATTAAAATCAAAGTAGTTTTCCATCATGGTTTTTACATTCTTCTTTACTTTTAGCACAACCTGGTACAGCAAGAAAGTCTTCAGACAAAAACACTGCCTTGAGGAAAGCTTTAAAATTTTTTACCCCATGCATGTCTTTGTATCTTCTTTTTTATATCTTCAGTTTTACATTATTATTTCTGTTCTCAAGGACTCCCAAATTTGTATGATTCGCATTTTAGGCATCCCAATTCTGGCAACACACACTGTCTGTTCCTGCCTGTGGCAAACCAATATCAGCACTTATTACTACTGTAAAGTTATTACTGCAAGTTAATCTTACATTTCATTACAAAACCAAAAGAAATTTTAAAACAAACAAACAAACAAAAATAATCAAACAACCCCACCTCCTAAAAACCTTATGGTAGCAAGCTGAATAACAAAAAATAGATTTTTTTTTAAATCTCTAAACTAAGAGTCATTGTGATCTTCTGAGTTATAGAGTAGCTTCAGTACATTAACATAAAATCTCTTATAAAAAGACTTCCTGTGCCTAAGTCTTCCTTACCTGCATTTCTACAAGAAATTTTCTTGAAGATGCCAAAGCCCTCAATAAAGTTGGCACTAAGATGTTTTCTCGGGAATAGTAAAAAGAAAGATGTCTGAAATACTGTCACTAAAATTCCAGAGATTAACCTCACTTCATTTAAGTTTAAACAGTAAAACAAATCCAGTATTCCATCACATCGTTTTAGTAGGAATAGGCAGACTATCAATTTCTCAGAGCCATGTTGTCAGAAAATATCCTATCAGACAAGATCAATATTTTACTAAGAAATTACGTATGCAGGAAGTAAGCAGAAAAATTCTCACTGTCATGAGAAGATTTTTCCTTAACTAACCATTTCAGAGCTCTAGAAAAATCCTGGAAAATGCTTGCTGATATTCTGTTGGTGCAAAGTTGCCATGGTATTGGGTTTTACCGCTGGCTTTCTTTTCCTGCATGAAAGTGCAGCACATTAGATTCTCCATATGTGCTACGTTCATTAAAATAGCCAAAGATGTTGACAATTTTCCAACAAGTTGTTGTAGAATTTTAAAGAATAAGAAGCAACATTAAAAAGCATCCTAAAACTACAAACCTGAACAACTAATCCTGACTAGTAACTGCATCATATATGCATATGTGTACTATATTTATGTGTATATGCATTTTGAGAGGTGTTCAATATTATTCTGTAATAACCAAAATGATTATTGCTTACAAGTAGCTCTACTCCCATGTTTATAACCATTGCAGACTTTAATAGTATAACATTTCTGTATTTTTGTGATGGAGATGATTAAAGGCAGGGAGATAAGGAGAGATTAAAGTTTAAGGCCATGTTAGCAGTGGTATGACTTCAGACATCTATTATCCAACTCCAAATCATACTTGCCTTTCCTCTCCTAGCTTTCCCTCTGTATAGAGAGTACTTACCCTCATCAGTCTAAGTCAACCCACTAGTCAAATATTTTTAAACACTTCATTTTATACCACCTGCAAGCAGTATTTTTGGATTAATTAATAATATCCTCTGGCAATCCTATTATCTTGATTTACCACGCTAATCAAGGCTTTAATCTCCCCAGGTACAGACTCCAGGGGCTACTGGCTCACAGTGCATCCCAGAATGTAGCTCCATTTAGCCACGTGGCTTGTCTTAGAGCACTTCAATCTGTGTTTCAGTGAGCTGATGGTTTTCCCAGGACTAGCCGAGTTCAGAATATCCAACCTAGTCCAATTCTTGCATATCATTACAGAAAGTCCTAGTAAGAGAGAATGTGGTAAACTCGGCTGTACTGCATGTCGTTGTTGTGTGCTTATTGTTATTAAAAAAGATAGTGTGAGCTCAAATTTTTCCTAATTTTCATCTAGAGCCTCAGAGCTGTTTGAGGCACTGTTGTCACCTGCTGTGGAGCACTGTAGAATACATGCTGCTGCTACTTGCAGCCTAATTAAGCTTTGTCTTTTCATTGAAAAGCCATCTAGATATCAGAGCGTCAATGCCTGTTTAAATCCTATAGAAGTGGTAAGAATACCAATTGCAACAAGAATACAAAGAGGAACTGGTCATGTAGCGTGGTCTGGTAAAGCAAATCTCTCTGCTCGTGAGCTGTTTCTTCTAGCTGTGTACCCTAACCACTCAGCACATGCAGTCACACTTGTTTTCTTGGCTTGCCTGCTCCCTTGCTTGGCTAAACATGACTGGCAGTTGCAAATTGAGTTGTTGTTAACTGGTACATCTGAAGAAGTAAACTAAAGCATTCTTACTAATGTCAATAATTTAAGTGCTTCTACATGAGAGAAAAGAAACATAACGAGAGAAAATTCTTCTATCAGCAGCCAAATTGCATAGCCTTGATAGTTTCCAGAATAGAGATAGCTTCATGACACCATGAACAAAACAAATAAACAGAAGTCTTTGTTGGAAACGGCATGTTCATGCAGTTTTAGTTCATTAAGTTCTCCCTGGTAAATTGAGATAATTTTCAATTTTGTTGTTGCAGATATAGAAAAGGCAGAACCCCTTCCCAGACAAAACAATATACATCAACCCCCCTCTGTCACCTTACAAGAAAGAAATCCTAATCAAGCATAGCAAAAAGAAACATATTTTTCTTTCTTAAAATCTCTGATTTTTTGAGTTAAAGGCTCCAGCTCTGAGAGATTCACGTTCTGTTCTTTATTCTTTCCACCAAATGTCAGTCAATTCTGATATTCTCAATTCTTGCATAGAAAAGACACCTCTGACTTCTACATTCTACTGAGATGATTAGCTTCTATGAGAACAGTAAGAAAATGCAACTGTTCCAAATAACAGTTGCAATAGCCACCTATATTGCTCTCCATATACCCAGAGTTTCACCTCCTGGTATGTGCAAAAATTCCTAATGGGATATTTCTCTGTGTGTAACAGCAATGGCTAATGCAGTGGTGGAAGTTTGTGTGTGTGCGTGAAGAGGCTTTTCCTGAATGTTTCTTCTATTTCTAACAGAGCAAGATTTTTAAATGACATTTTTTATTTAATTAATCTTGAGGCATTTGTAGATATTTCCTTTTTTTTTTTTTCTCCCAACTCCTTTTGAGAACTTCCCCGGACTAAAACACAGTATTTTCCAGAAAAACTCAGCCAGAAATCCCTTCTGGCACAAAATAATGCTTACATCCAAAATACAGGCTATGAAGTGGCAAAGCTTTGATTAAGCACGAAATATGGTTAAGCAGGGCTAGAATATCCTTCACATAGTTTAGCCTCTTCTTTTCCAAAGGAAGATCCATTCCTAACAGATTTTTTTCTAACCTTCTCCAAAAGATTTTTAGTGATAGAATTTCACCTCCTCAACATGCTTTTACAAGCTAGGGTTTAAAAGCCCTGCTCAACATATTTACTTTTCTCAGTTATTGGTAATCTCAGGGTTGAAACCTCAGCAAACAAGAGAAATTTCCTGTGGGAGGTGGGAGTCCTGGTAATGAGCTGGCTGCAAGTAGCCTTCTGGACCTGACCCATTTCATAATTCAACTTGGATTATGGAGTTTGTTATTATTATTTTTCTTGGGAATTTTATTTTACTTGAGGACAGGTAATTGTTTGTACCTTGCTCCTGCAGGAATCCTTAATGCTGACCCCTGCTGTGACCAGCTGGCCATCTTTTTATTTTTCTTCTAAAGAATGTCTTTACTTGAGGTAAAACAGCATTTGCAGATGGAATTTTATAAATAATGATAGGAGCAAGCAGTAGCACAGTTTTTATGTCTTTCTTCTACACCACAGGAAAACTTGCCCTTCTGACATTTCTAGCTCAGTTGGAAGCAAGAAAAATCAGAGATCTCATAAGAGAAGTTGAGATCAAGATCTTCAAAGGGTTAGATATTTGGAATAAGCATATTACCTGTTGAGCCAGCCCTGCAGTGGACATTTTTTAAATTTTCCCATTCATAAGTTGAGACATCTTTTTGAAGAAGTAAAAATCCACCACCATGCAAGCTACTAAAACAATGATCCAAAGAAGGTGAAGAGATTCGATTGACCATTTCTTGACATCTAAAGCCTAAATAAAAAGACCGCTTTCTGCAGAACCACATCAGCTTCCTTCCTTTCTTTCTTGGCTAATCTGAATTTACACAGACTGAAGTTTCCTTTAGATGGAGTTTGTAACATTTCAGGGAAGGAAATCTCTGCATCTGTCCCACTCATATTCTTAGCAATTTTGGGGTTCATTCTCCATGTGTCTCAGAAGATGGACTGAATACCAGCTGGTATGTCTCCTGCCTTCTGATAAATCCAGTACTGCTCTGGCATCAGCTCTGCCTGCTTATTAGCAAATGCCCTGACTTGCCTGGTCTCCAGTCTATCAGATCTGACACAGAGGTGCTTCCCCTAGGTAAATTATGATAAATAGCAACACACACACATGCACACAACCCACTTATGGTAAGTACATTTCAGAACCAATTATTTGTCTCCCTCTAACTTTTAGAGCTAGATTTAGCTGAGGAACAAAACACTGTAGGGGCCGAACCTTCTTGAAAGTCTCACAATATAAATTGCCGTGTTATAATTACAGTCCAATTAAAATTCAGTGTTTCTCTCTTCATTAATTATCATCTCTAGCTTTTCAAATAAGTTGGGAGAAACTGCTGTTCTGTAGATCATGTAGCTATCCTCCCCCTCCTTGAGAATACTGTGGCTAAGTTTTGTCCTCCAATAACACAGACCGCAGCAGGTAAAAACCCCTGTTTTACACTCTCAGCCTTATAATAACCCCATTCTGTGACTCGCAAATGCTCAATCTCTCCACTGAATCCACGCAGAGTTCTTTCTTTATAAAGTATCAAGAACTCAAGTCCCATGAACAGCAATATAAATGGAGACCGTGGTATGATGATTCAGAAAAGCTGTTGATAGAACATCTAAGTCTACAGCAAAAACCTCAAAGCACAGCCACGTTCTGATACTGCATGAACTCATTCTGCTGTTTCCAAAACAGTCAAAGCTTTTGCTGGGTTTACTGTGTACCAGTACACTTTACGTCATCTCTAGTGCCACACACCTCACTACTTTAGCCTTCAGCTGGGAAGAGGTTCCCCTGTCCTTCTAGGACCTGCATAAAGGCATGATAAATTCTGCAGCAGGTTCAACCTGGATCAGGCCTGTGCTGGTAGGTGATGACCAGTTCACAAGTCTAGTCTGAAGGATAATGAAATCATGGCTTCAGGCTGTGTTTACAAACATAGCAACAATTTAGAAATTGCTAAATTCCTAAAGGAGACAATACTATAATTTACCTTTAATTATTAGACATACCTTGTATTTCACAGAGAATGGATTGATTCAATTTCTTCAGGGTTATGCTTGCTTAGGCTATTAATACCAAGGTCTACCCAAGTGTCATGCAGGAGATTAGCAGGGATTAGACCAATATGATATGTCATTCAACTATAACCCTGCAAAGTTTCACCTTACAAAGCAGGTGCTTACGCAGATTGTTGCCCAACACTACACAAATATTTCTGGCCTGACCAGAGCTTAATCACCCTCCTGGCACTAAATAAATACAGTCACAAACTGAGCAAAAAATTACATTTCCTTTATATCCTCCTTATTCTACAACTAACTCAAATATTGCTTTTTGTTTATCAGAGTCATCAGTCAGATCGATGCCCTGTTGTGTTACAGTGGTGATCTGTGTGACACTGGTGCCTGGACCATCTGAAGTATTTATTTGGTCCAGTGCATTGTTCCATCTCCAGTTAGCTGAGAAAAAACATAGTACATTAGCTTTGTAATACCTTTCTTTCTCTTTTATTTTTTATAAGTAAAAAATAAATTAAAATTTAAAAAGCCTTTTTTTTTTCTCTTTAAGCACAACATGGATCTAACCTCAAGTGAGATGTTTTCCAGCAGCTTGACTCTTATTCCAAATTAGTAACCACATCATTTGAATAGATGTTGAAAACCCAGAAGGATACAATTATCATTAGAAGAAACGTATAAACTATAATAAAACAACATTGTGTTGCAAAAGGGACTATAATAAAAGAATGAGTAAACAGACACGTAATTTAAAAGATGTTTCTGCCTTATAGCATCTGTCAAGTCTTCTGTTGTGTTTAGAGACTAAAGATCAAAGAATCTCTTGCTTGGACAGGTTGGTAATGGGGTTGATGAGAGGCGGCAAGGAGTGAGCTGCTTCAGGCCCAGGCTTACAGGGAAGCGTGGGAGGATGGCACCAGGGACTGAACGGAGGATGGCTATGAGGATGGTTCTGGATACAAACTTACGATTTCTTACACTTCCCTCAGAGGGTTTCCTATAAGCTTCCCCTTTTCCTAATGGTGGCCAGTATCCCAGTGCAATATGACCTCTTTCAGACTGCTGTTGAACCTGAGGACACAGTTCTCTACCCGATATGCTGAGCACACTACCTATGTTCCTTACTTCTGCCTCCTGATTTTATTTTCTGCTCTGTGCCTATGTTTTAAATACGCTTTCTATTCATCAAAGGCCTAATAGTAATTCTGAATTAAACATGATTCCCAGGGATTGGGAGAGCTTTCTTCTCCAATATGTATATACAAAACAAAAATAAAGCTCAAAAGAAACGTCAGGGCTAATTAGACAAAATAGTGTCATATACACTGACAAAAAGAGACCCATCAGGTAGCACATGTAAAGTGACATTGGCAGTCATCAAAGCACTCCTTTCTAGTCACAAACTGATTTTAATTTCCTCGTCTCTAGCACTGAAACAGCAGGCTTTGGAATCTTGCTGCTTTTTCTTGTAACTTTATATTTATTATATATCTGGGCAACGTAAAGGTTGATTTTACATTTCTTTCAGCATACAGCCAACCAACAAAATCAGCATGTCTTCCAAAACCAGAGTTAGTGTTCCGCCTTTCCTCAGAGGGTCTGTAAAGTGTAATTAATGTTTGCAAAGCACTAGAACATTCTCGCATAGAAAGTGCTAACTGAATGCCAAGAATTTAATACAGGCAGTGTTGGTTCTGTTGAAGCTCCCAAATGTTATTCAAGGGCAGATTCAAAAAGGAATATTGACACACAAACAAAAAACAGGTGGACTATCAATGCATAACCTAAGAGCTCCCAGAACATCTACCCCAGGACTACCCAACTCTGTACATACAAAACTCAACAATCACTTCCCTTCTGAACTTAGAGCTCTCCAGGCAGTAAGAGTTGGGCTTCTGAGCTTCCTCTGAGCTGTTTAGCCCTGGCATCGAGCTTCCAGACACCCAGAAAGTAGACAGGCACCTAACGAAATTTAATTTTCACTTACTTTGTGGTTGAACATATTTTAAGCAAACGTACTTGTAAAAAGCAGCATCTCGGAGAGAAGGGAGTGGTGGCCTGAACAGCCAGGGGAGTTGCCCTCTGCTTCTGTTTCTTTTCCAGCAATTATTTCACATAAAATGAAGAAATGGTCTTCTGCAGAGATTTGGCTCCTTTTGGAAGATCATCCCCAGTTATGAGGATTATGAGTAGCATTGCCTTCCATTTGCAGACTTGGTTTTACAATAGGTCAGAAAGGTATTTCCCACCCCATCTGGCCTGTTCCAGCAGATCACAAACTCTGCAGGTGAGGAGACCGAATACAGAAGTACCATACCTCATGGAGAACTAAAACCGTTATACCCCGAAACTGCAAGATTTAAATGTCACTCTGTGCATCACAGAAGTTTTGTTTCCAGTCCCAGTTTGAAATGAAGATGACACATGACATGACAATATTAATTGCTTCTAAAAAATAGCATACTCATAAACCAGACACACTTACAGACCCTGGACAAATTGAGTTGTATTTGGGATCTGTAGCATAAATGGTTTCATAGCAAAGTCTCAGGACTATCACGAGTCCTACATTAATAAGCGATGTGTCTTGGGAAGACAACCTTTTCTTTAGGTGCAGTATGTGATCTTTGCAGTAACTGAGTAAAGCGAGGAGAAAAACAGCACAATCTATTTACTAGAGGTCACATTTTTAATCACAAAATATTGAAGGCATCTGCCCTAAAGCTATTAATTCTTTCAACCAAAACAAAAGACAAAAAAGTAAAAATAAAATTAAGCACTCCCACTAAAAAATTGAGCTCTTTGAAAGTCTTAAAAACAGAATGCAGGGAACTGAATGTGTTGGCAGACTGTCAACATTTTTATCAGCCTGGGAGCAAAAAACTTTGTTGGAAAGATGGAGGTCTTCGTAAACCCCTTGTTAGCAGTGGGTTTAAAAAGCATGGGATTATAACAATTGCCAGATTGATCTAAGTCAGAGGCCACGTAGTTAAATGGTTGCCGTCGGCTGTGTCAGAAGAAAGCCAGCAGCATATCCAATGCTCATCAAATTACTGTGCTTGACCTTGGCCAAAAGGCAAGCAGAGAAGCAAGTCATAGGCCAGAGGGGGCCGTTTTGTTTACAGAGGGAAGTGCTGCACGGGTCAGCGGTGGTGCCGGGAAGCTAATCACTGTAGGCTTGCTCTGCTGCCAACGCAGAGACAGAGCTGCTTGGAAACGTGCCCTGGAGGAGCCTAAGTTCATAGCACAGGCTCTAAACTGCTCTTTGGAGGGGCTGTTTCTTTTCTCTGGTTTCATCATCAGGATCCTGCAGTGGTTAGTGCCCAAACCATGGGTTCGGGTGATTTATGGTTGTTCTGCTTGGTCTCTACTGTCAGGCACAGTCCCCCGCAATAGACAGCAAGAGTGCCCTCAATGTGTGCAGCCTCAGCTTCTGAAACTATGGAATACGACTTCACTGCTGCATTATGAACTAACACATGGCAGGGTAGATCTCTGATTTCTGGGAGCTAAGCTGGGGAAACTGTCTCTTTCCACCCAGGATTTGCAATGAGAAATGAATAGAGATGTTGCTGTTGTTCTCCAGATACGACAAATTTAACTGACATACAAAACAGAGTGTGATCACACTCCAGAGACTGAGAAATCCTTCCTGAAAAAGGATCAAGGACAATGTTTATACACATTTATGTTTGAGGTATAGATGTGTAAATGTTACATTGTTACATTTAAATTTAAATTAGATAAAAACCACAGTGAGGGAGAAGAGTTATGAGGGGTACCTATAGTTTTGTTGTGTCATAGGTACCAATATATTAATATTTTAATTGTCCTTTAGAATTGCATAAAATCCTTTAAATTTTTCCTCTATTCAATTAATGCTAGATTATCTAAGAATTCATGTTACATATTCTATAAAGCATGAGCAGAGACTATGAAGACTTACTTATTGAGTTGTGTATGCCATAGCTCAGCAGTTTGGCTGTGTAATGCTTTCAGATATTTCCTGAGAAGGCAGGTTGGTGACTTGCAGGTAAGAAAAGGTACAGGAGAAAAGGGAAATTTATTTTTTTTTAGTGCAATATTGCCTCAGTTCCTTATTGTGTCATTAAATATGTACTTTTGCCCCCGGAAAAGTGTTAACAAAGATTGGTTGTGTAAACTGTATTTCTTAGGAAGTGGGTACTTGCCATGATACTTGAGTATTTTTCAAAAATTGATGATGTTTATATGGTGGGGTTTTATATTTACCTATATATCATTAAGTGTAAGGCATTAATGTTATACATCATTGTAAAAGAAACTATAAGCTGACAAGTTTTAGTATTTGAAGAGAGTCTGATTTTGACCATCAAATTGGTCTCATTTGCCTTGTAATGAGATTCCTGAGTCAAGCTGAAACAGACCATTAAAAACAATGACCCATCAAGGAAACCAGTTGAGTATTATCCCAAGTCATTTATGTCCCCAACCTTGCACAGATGGAGAACTTTAATGATGTGGGTTCTCTTTTAGGAACAAATCTACGTTCTTCAGTAATATAACCAGAAGCAAAATAGTATTTTGAGATTTGGAAGATGAAAACAGATTGCTGTTCTAACTCAGTGCATTGAAATATTTGTAATAAATGGAATATCTAAGCAGTGAAGAGATCATCCTAATGATGAGTCTGTTTGTCTCTGCCTAGAAAACATATGCTTGGGGCAGATGCACTGTGTTTGCTGATGCACAGGTCAGGGAATTCTGAAAAGGTCATTTAAGCTGGTAGATAGAAAAGTCTGACAAATATTTCAATGCCTCAGAGATGTCCATTAAATCAATGATTATTTTTTGGTCACACTTAAACACAGTGGTTCAAAATTTCCTATCCTGTGCTAAGAAAGCATCTGTTTTGGAAACAGTAATATGACTAGCTAAACCAGTTGATTTTAAGTAAGATGTTCGTTACGAATGCCTTCATGCCTTCAGCTTTGTATTCATGTATTTTAGTTTGATTATGTACATCTAAGGTCAAATTGTATGGCGTTTGTGTCTTTCTTGGCAGAAAAGAGAGAGGGTTGGTGTTTTTATACTAATATAAATTCCTAGCGGAATGAAGAGGCAGCAGAAGCAGCATCAAACACATCTGGAAACAGTATCTTAATGTTTCCATTTCACAGTGATGTGAAAGAGACCCAAAATATCTCAAATCCTAAAACAGGAATAAACTTGCAGCTTTGTGCCTAACTGTAGGAAACAGGGATTAATGGGAAAACTATGTGCATCTGCCTCATAAAACAGTTGGGAAAATCACAGTGCTCAGTGCTTTAAACACAGAAATCCTTATGTAAACCATAAGCAGGAAATGGCATCTCCAGAAAACTCTGTAAATTGAAAAGAACCTGTAAAGATACAGGAGACTAGAAATACATGCTTGTTAACCAACCCACAGCAAATGAAAGCTTATTCCAGTGGATAGAACTGAACAGTCACTGGCAGGGTCACTGTGAGAGGTGACCAGTTTTTGAGTAAAACTTCTTCACATGTAAACATAATTTTACTGCTGCTATTTCTGCACCCCATCTATGCTAGCTCTCTGGGAAACACGGAAGAAAATTAATGCTACCTGCAAGATTACCAGTAGAGAGTGAATTCCAAAATTGCTAGTGGAAGTATTTTCAGAAAGTTAGTTTTAAATGAATTATCAAGCATGACAAAAAAAAGACAGGTTTGCTTTTGAGAGAAGAATGATGTGTGGGTGAGCAGTTACATAACACCTAATATCACCATTTTGATTACTCTTTTATTCTTTTCTAATATATCCATCAGCTTGGACAAACATAGCAACACTCTGATGAAGATGTATCAGAGTACTGGTAGACTTATAATATTCTTAGATTGTTTTATGATTCCTGCTGGTTTAGGGCAGTGAAAGCACTGATACATTTGACTCTGATGCTGATTTAATCTAAAAAGGATGTTTTACTAAATTTCATGCTAAATTCTTGGCCAAGAGGTCATTAAAGGAATCAAAATCTAATGAATCAAGGACATCAGGATGCATGTACAAAATACCTAACATATACCAGCAATATTGCTAGAGGTCAGTATTTTAGAAGACAGGATTAAGAAGAAAACATTTTATGAGATTCTATTATTTTGTCTGTTTATCAATTCTCTGAAAAAGCTTCAGTAGCTTCTAATAGAAATTCTGGTTGTACAAGCTATGTGTAGTCAATGACTTTTTTATAATGAGGCCAAAAGAAATGAAAAAAAATTAATAAAAATTGCCAAGTAAATTTTAATAATGAGAAAATTATCTGTATGTGTGCTGTATGATAGGCACTAATGTAAGAACCTAACTCAATCAGACAGTGATCTGCAGATGGACACTACATTCAATTCAAAAATGAAGAGGCTACATTAATCAAATCCATTATCCATTGGAAAAATGTACTCAGTTCAAATAATTCTTACATCTTCACACTGGTCATGCAGCTGCTGCCTCACTAACGATCTAGCAGAGTATGCTAAGGTGAATAAAATGGCTGATTTGGGGAGAAATCTTTAAGACAGTGGGGCCATATACAACAAGAAATAAGTCTGAATACATCCTAAGTAGCATCTACTCCAAGCTAACCCAGGTAGGGCATGGACGGGGAGGCAGATGTGGGGAAGGGTCTTCTCATTACCTCTTTACTGCTGTTCAATGGAACTTTTCAAGCTCAGTTTGTTCAAAAGTACCAGAAATTTCAACTGGAGGAAAGAGTTATTCCTCTACCAGCACTGCAAGTCCATCTGTTTGAATTAATGGACAGATTTAGCCTATTTCCCTCTGAAACAGGGATGTTTATATAACTTCCGCCCTTCTAAGATGAATAACTGTCTCCAGTAGTTCCCTGTCCCTCTTGAACTGGGGAGCCCAGAACTGGATGCCGTATTCCAGTTGTGGCCTCACCAGTGAAGAGTAGAGGGGGAGAATGACCTCCCTCAACCTACTGGCCACATTCCTTCCTATGCAGCCCAGGATCCCATTGGCCCCCTTGGCAACAAGGGCACAGTGCTGGCACACAGAAAGTGTGCTATCCACCAGGACTCCCAGATCCTTCTCCTCAGTAGCGCTTCCCAGAAGATCCATCCCTAACCTGTATTAGTGTCTGGGGTTCTTCCTCCCCAGGTGTAGGACCTTATATTTGTCCTTGTTGAACCTCATTAGGTTCTTCTCTGCCCAACTCTCCAACCTGTTCAGGTCACACTGGATGGCAGCACAGCCCTCTGGAGTGTCAGCCAGCCCTCCCAGTTTGGTATCATCAGCGAACTTGCTGAGGATACACTCTGTCCTCTCACCCAGGTGACTGATGAATATGTTGAACAGGACTGGGTCTAGTATTGACCCCTGATGGACACTACTGGTCACAGGCCTCCAACTTGACCCCACTCCATTAATTAGAACCCTCTGAGTCCTGTCACATAATCGGACTCAATCCACCTCACTGCCCCCTCATCTATCCCACACTTTCTTAATTTTCTAATGACGATGTCATGGGAGACAGTGTCAAAAGCCTTGCTGAAGTCAAGGTAGATGACATCTGCTGCTCTCCCTTCATCTAACCAACTAGTTATAACATCATAGAAGGCTATCAGATTGGTCAAGCATGAACTTTGGTCGTCTTCAGGCTCAGGCAGCTGGTATTCATTGTGTCTATTTACATTTTCAAGTCTTTCTTTAAAATTGCAAAAAACTAAAATAATATATATAGGGAGTGGTGGTGTGGGTAGGTTTAAATAAAAACAAAAAAAATGGAGCCAAAGAGTTTCCAGTAATTACCTCATTTCAAAAGCTTAGGTAAGTAAGGAAAACTCTGCCAGCTGGGATATTTTTATCTGTAGACTAAAGGCATAGAACCCTTCATTCCTGACTTCCTAGTCTGAGTCTCTGTAAAAACCAAACAGACTCTGAGGTTATCATAACACATTTGAAGGACAACTAAATTTTCTATGATGTTGTATTTGTTTAAGATTATTGTCTGGCCAGAAGGAAAAAAAAAAAGTTTTACGTTTTTGCTCCCCTTACCCAACTGAAGAAAAATGCCTATGCTCTTTCCATATAAAAGTATAATGGCTTATATAGAAGATGAATTCATAATGCAATAAACACTGTAGCATTTATTCCTATAGTATTTCAGCTTCCCCACAGTTAATTTTTGCCAAAAACAAACTGAAAAGAACAATCTATCCAAAGCCACAATTCCTTGACTGCATGAACCAAGCTTTATAAAGGCCCCGATGTGCACCGACGTGCATGAAGTTCGATATGCCATCATGTTAGCACTCATCATGTGGCTCAAGAAGTGAAATAGAAACAAGGCTTTTAAAACCATTCATAGCCTGCTTTTTCTTATGCTAAGACTGTAGGAAATTAACAGCCTAAATTACATAGTGCAGTTCAAAGCAGGTACACATCCATAAAGGCAGATGCATGCTTCTGAGATAAGATGCTTAGTCCGGAGCAAACGCTGTCCTACATGAGCAGATGTCAAACCTATGAGCTTAGGATAGGCTACTTTCTCTCTTTGAAATGTTTATTTTCAATAGCTACAAATAAAAGTCTAGATGGGTAGCTGAGATACGCAGTAGGTGTCTGGAGTTAGAGTAATAAATAACATAGTGATCCTAGCTTTCTGCAGACAATACCCCTGGGAACTATTGAATATTGCAAGGAGAAACAAATACAAACAAAAATAAAAGTAAAAACTCATGTTCAGGCAGGGAAATTGAGAACAGTTTTCCTGCAGCCTGTAAATGGACACTTATTCCACTGGCCTTGCAAATTCGTTAACACTACGTTTTCCTTAGTCTGCAAGTTTTCTGAGATCTATTCAGGCCACTAGTAAACTCTTGCTCTGCTCTCTTTGCTGAGACAGTGGTCTTAGAGAGAATTGTCCAAAATTTCTTCTTGATAGGCCTACTTCTAGGAGAAGAACATCATTGTTGAGCATCAGGAGAAATACAAATTTCTTTAACAGACTACCTCACTTCATTGGTGGGAGAGTAAGAGAACTAATTTCTGCTCAAGTAAGGGCAGGCAGGAGAAATAATCTCAGAGAAGAACTAAAAATCTGTGGTAGTCAAAAAGAATTATAGCATCATGGTTATGATATGGGAAGTGCACAGCCTACTTACCTTAAATAAGATTTCCTGTTGCAATTCTTTATTAGATGACATGAATTGCCCTCAGCAAAACAAATTTTTATGGATAGTTGCCATAGGGAAATGTCTAGGGGAATTAAACAGTTCAGTGTACTATGGGAACCTTCGATCAGGCACTGCTAGTGGCTGCAACACTACGCCTTTAGGGACACAAAGGGGGAAGAAGACAAGAAGAGAAGTAAAAGAGGAAAAATGGTGCAGAAAAGACAAACAATACAACAATCAAAGAGTGCAGCTGGGGACATGGAAGGAGGTCTTAAAGCTTTATAGTGGGAACACATTAAAGTGTAGGTTATTGCTGCAGAGACACCAGCAAACCACAAATTCACCGTATTCTGTAAGACTGGCTAGTTTCTACAAACTCTGAGATTAGGAAGCTCCTGCATGGCAATTTACACTGTATTTCTATGTACTCCTCTTATGGGATCAGGGACAGTCCTTGCTACGTTTAACTGGGGTCAAAATTCTCCCGTCTCAGGAAAAAAGACATTCCAGAACACAAGGAGAGATGCTGAATTAACTTCTTATCTAACCATGATATCTAACAGTGCTGATTTACAACAAAATGTACTTTCAGTAAAAGATGGAGATGAGTGTTAACAGATTTAAGAAAGGTTTTCTCTTTCTATTTAGGGTTAAGTAAGTAAGAATTTAGGAGGAAGTTTCTCCTAAGATCAGATTTCTTAGTTTTTTTTAGAAAGGCCTGTTGCTCAGTTGTTTACAAAAGTACTTGTACTTGATAAGCTGGAGACTTGATACTTAAAACATTTGTAAACTAATTGTTATGGTCTGAATTTAGTGTTGACTCTGGCTTGAGCAAGAGATTGAACAAGGCGACCTTCTGAAGTGCTTTTCAATCCAAATTATTCTATGATTCTGTCATCCATTGAATTTTTCCATTTGCTAACATTTACCAGTCATGCTTTTAAACTTGGGAATTTAAACCCTCACAGTACAGGTGGATTAAGTCTGTATACAGAGAGGGCAATATCACCTCCGCACTGGTTGCTGGACGATTATACTCCAAGTAGGTCTTCTCAAAGCTCTTGTTTCAGTGGAAGTTCCTGAAGTAGCAAATCTCAGCTACCTTGGTAGTAAGCTACCAGCTTACTTGGCAAATTTCAGGAGTCAAGCACAGTTGTTGTGAACTTGGGCAGAGACATCTGAGCTACCATACTGCTTCAGAACATAACACTCTCAGAGCATGTTTGAAAACCAATGAATCCCTACAGTTTAAATTTTTTCCAGGCAAAGCCAAACAGAGGAAATGGACATCATACCCTTACTCCCTCTTTGCCTATATTTCTGGTAGCTTGCCCAGTGCTGTATTTCTTTACATTAAAGGTTTTTCCAACCGTTAAATGTGTTGAAGACTTCTAGTAATTCCACTGGGGGCCTTCTTAATTTCAGAAGATCTTTCCTGATGTTCATTTTGACTAATCACTTCAATCTACTCATTTTTCTTACACATCTGTATGTCTCCCTCTTTAAGTGTGTTCACATCTTTCTGACATAAATTTAGTTTTTCATCCCCTAGCCTTTTTCTGTCTGCGTATAATACTACTACAAATACATGAACGTCCATTAGCCTTTTATTTGCACTGCCTTAGCAATAAACTTCTTGTCTCATCTCCTTAGGGTTGCTGTTTTTTCCCTTTGGGGGTGTATGTATATTCCATTGTCAGAACACAGTGAATTATTCTAGGTACTGTCACCCTTAGAGCTAAAGAAAGAGGAATAAGTATGTCACAGCTGTGTGTTGAGAAGCCTACATTTGAAGCATAAAATCCTACTAGGCTTTTTTCCCCAATATATCATCCTACAAAATCAGATCTAATTTACTGCCAGTTATTTCTAGCTCTTCTTTTCAGCATTACTGATTTCTGTGCCCCTCCTTCCCACTGAATATCAATGCTTCAAATTATATCCCTTCAAGATAGGAATGTCCCCCGTGGGAACAGCAGATGCTGGTTACCACCTGCTGGCCAACCAGGACCATATCACTGAACACTGATTGCTGCCTTTCATGCAGAACTCTGTGAATACAAGAGTCTGAACTATCTTAATTTAACAGGTATATCCAGACCGTCTGACAAGTTCTAGAGATGCAAACCAAAAATCGATACAATCAAGTTCTCAGATGTAGATAAAATTTTAAGGATGTTTAGACAGTTGCTGTGTGAACTCTGTCAGAAACTATGGCACATAGCACAGTAAGATCTACACACAGGAAAACAAAATCTCTTAAGTGTCTGAAAAACTGCTGTTCCTCTCATATCTGGTGACGTTCTAATACAAAATCATGCTTAGGGGAAGCTGGAATCACTTCTACAGAAGTAGCAATAACGTGCCTTTCTTGGTTATGTGGAGAAAATATGCTGTTACATCATATGGGGTTACATCTTTCCTTGTGAGGGAATTAGATTTCTCTGGGAAACAGAGAATAAGTTCCACCCACCACACAGATCAAAGTCTCTGCTCAGTACAAAGGCAAAGGTGGAGGAAGGGGATGAGAGCAGTGGTTACTGCAGAGGAGAGACTGAGAAAGAGACGCTAGCAGAAGGGGTAGCTGAGAGCTGAGGTGCAGCCCAGGTACACACTAGAAGCATGATCTGGAGAAAAAACTAAGATGGGACGCTCAATGCTATGCACTGAAAAGGCATGAAGATCTAAGTACCTGCCATCTCAAGACTTTGTGTGCTATTCCGTGCTGAACAGCTCTGTGCAGAAACCATTCCCTGCTTAGGATTTACTTGCCCTTTGTGGCATGATCACGATGGTCATAAGCAGCCTATGCTGGGTTTCTGTTGTGATTTTCTGTTTTTCATACCTGACATCTGTGCAAACAGAAAGCATGTATAAACTAGGAAGAGCCCGGTACCAAGTATTCAACATTATTGCTTTACTCTTGTGTCAGAAAAAGTTTTTAGTGCAGGCAGTAGAGGCAGCTGACCAGGAGTCAGTATTGCTGAATTTCCAGGAGGATGTTTCCCTTTCTGTGCAATCTCTTTCAATGTCTTTAGAAAAAAAAAAAAAAAGAAAAAAAAAAGAACACAAAAAAAAGAACAAAAAGCAGCATGTTTATCGATGCAGTTTGTTTCACTTATGCCTACAGGGATAACATGCAATTTTCACATTACTTAAAGTGATGTTATTGACATAGACAAAACTGTATTCCTAGTGACTGATCTATACATCAGCAGTGGTATGAACTTTGCTGCTTTTTCATTCTTTAAGGTTTTAATCTATGACTCATGAACAACTTCACTGAGGTGTAGAATAACCTCCAGGGAAAAATATTTTTCAATCAGTAGCATATTAGTAGAAAAGCAGTACATGCATGAATAAACTAATTGAGGGATGTGTTTCCTCAGTCTCAGCTCTGTTATCTCATGCTAATTTCCCCCAGTTTTTGCAATTTAACATTTCTGTTGGATAAAAAGTTCATTTTGATACAGAGGATTTATTTAACATATATGAGCATTAACTACTAATTATGGAGGCAATTTGAACTGTGTGAGATTAAATTAGAGCTATTAACATGTTTGCTTTGCTCAGACTGAGCAGAAACCTTGACATCCACAAATCAGTTAACACACAAAGCCTTAAAGCCTTGATGACTTTGTCCTGATCATACATCCATTATTTGCCACAGAAGATACTGCATGGCGTTCCAGAACAGGTTACAAGATCTCAAACCCTCGTGGTGTTCTTTCAGAGATGCCTTCACCCATATTTGATTGTCAAAACCCCAATCTTATCGTCTTATCTACATTGCTGAATTACGGCCGTTTTGTACAGAAATGTCACATACATTCCAAAAGCACAGAGGGCATTATGCAAGTAACAGTAAAACCAGTGCATTATTCAAAAACAGTAAGATGACATAGATCTAAAGCAAACATCATCTAAAACTCTTTCAAAGAAAAGCATCTGAGCTTACACCCTGTATAAGTCTGCAACCCTAATCAAGGAGTGCTTTCAAGAAGCATTGAACTAGTAGCAGAAGGCCCAGAAAAGACTCTGATGGAAAAGCAACAAGCTATGAGCAAAAATCCTCTGTAATTCAGAGTACTATAGAGGAGCAGCAGTATCTCCTGGTTCCTATGCTATCAATACAGTGCATATAAGGCAGAGCAGGCTAGCATGAGAAACTAAAAATGTGCTGAAATTTAACCAAAATCTATGTGAGCACAAGTAGTGCAGCCAGAGCAGGAATTCCTCAGCATATTAAGGAATTGTTCAGATATTCTGTTGAATTTCTTTTTTCCTCCCCTTTTACTGTATTCCTGTATCTGTAAATCAAATTTGTGTTGCAGAAGTTATCAGGGAAAGCAGGAGGTTTGAACAGTTTGGGTATAGTTAATATTTGATGTCCAATTTTACCTCAGCTTTTACTGTTTCCAATGAAAAAAAATTTTCCACGTGCGCTAGGGTTTGAGCACATCACAGTGCAGATAACAAAACTTAGCATTCTTGGGATAAGTCTCTTGATCAAAGGTTTAATCTTAAATTACTCACTCCAACATCAATGAAATGACACTGAAGTTCTCAACTCTGCTTCACTCATAAACACCACATCAAGCTTCACACACAGCCATGCTTTGTTCCCCGCCATCGATACCTGTCCATAAAACCATATGTCAGAGTTTCAAATGTCACTGTCACGTTTTACAGCGGAGCCACCGGAAAACCTTTTAGCTCCACCTAAGTATATTGAGAGTCCTGTACACAGAAGGGTTACTATGACACTTTGTGATCTTCTCCCCTTAAGTTTGGGTAGAAACTCCACCTGACAGAACAGGAAGATAACTTTGCTGTATCTCTGTATCACCAGAACCAGAAAAGAAGTTTTAAACTGACCTGAAGTTTTTTGTAAGCTAGTGAAGAGTTTCTTTTTGAGGGAAGTTTTAAGAAGGTCCCAAATGTATTTAAGTTTCTTTTCTTTATTCTGATTTTTAGCCTACATGTCTACTTCTCTTCCTACACATACCTTTTTCCAGGTGTTCTTCTGGGACTGGGTGAGCTTTCTACAAAAGTATTCTAAAATTACAACTTTATTTAAGTTTTCTGAGTTGCAGAGGAAACAAAAAGCCAGGATGTGGACATAAAAGAAAAGAGGAAAAAAAGAACACCCTTCAGATTTTTTTCCAGAAATTGTGAATAATTATATCACACCATTTGCAGGAAGAGAATGAGTAAGTGTGTGACTATGTTAGATTTGTGTTATTCTTTGGGGAAAAACAGTGTGACAGGGAAGAGGAGCCTTAATAAAACGGGAAAAAAGGAAAAAATGAATAGCGTGCACCAAGAGAATTCTCTTTTTGTCTCCTCTGTCTTGCCAATATGACTTCGACAGGGGGATCACTTCTCATCAAGACATACCTCCTCCTTGAAGTTCTTTGTATACCATGTCTAGCACAAGACTCCAGTCCTGACAGGTTTCTTCAAGAATGACTGTAATAAACTTATAAAGCCACGTTATCTTATACTTCCTCTATACTTATAGATTCCAACTTTTTTTTTCCCCTTAACGCTCATATAGGCTACAGTCCTGTTTATCCCAGTATATTAAAGTATAGAGGCTATGAAAACTGTCAAAACCAATTTCTGTTTCCTTACACTGGAGAGGTTCAGCATGTATCACTGCTTTATGGTTAACTTTCATTAAAACCCCAAAAATGATACATACAACGCCACTGGGGGATAATGAGCTAAATGCTATCCTAACTTTCCAGACTCAGAAAATGAGATGTCAAGTGTGGGGAAGTACACCTGTAATTGCCTTTAGTGAGAGCGACAGCTGGAGCTGATCACTGCTGTTTCTCCACAAACAGCCTGAATGAAAAGATTTCTCTCTGGGTCTCCTGAACTCTCCCAAAGGGTCAAATTTCACTTCAGCTGGTGTAAAAATCTCCCACCGATTTACTCTACTTATTAATTTCTTTGCAGTTCATCCTTTCTTAACCACTTTGCAGCTAAAATAAAACCCAGAAGCACCCTTAGACTGCTACCTTTGGAAAATCAATTCCAATAGATACTCCAGGTTTCTGGGCTAGCTGTATGCATACAATATATATGCTATATGCATATCAAATCAATATGAGGTTACATTAATAAGAAAGTTCTAAAAGCAGTGAGATGGAAGAGAATTAGACTAATCAAGTCCTATAAATAAATGGATGCCCAAATCTCCACAGTCTTTTGTCAACATACACGTTTTCCATTAACGTAATTTTACTGCAGTAATAACTTTTTTTTCTCTTCTTCAGAGGACAAGTTCTTCTATTTCTTACAGAAAAAAATATGCACTGTCAAATTTATTCAGAAGGAGAAGTTAAAATAAACAACTAAAGTTAAGTGCAACACTGACCTTCCACAAAAATATTTTAAAGAGATAATATTAGATTACAGCCAGAAAGTGACAAGTGTCAGCTTTCATTAAAATCTTTAAGTATGTTCATCTAATTGACAATCTTTATGAGATGTTGAGAAGTTCTGCTGCTTTTCCATTATTTTTTTTTCTCTGTGTGATTACCATGGACCCCGTTGCCTGAGCAATAGCATCCTCACAGTAGCAACTGAGTCTCTCAGCCTCCAGCCACCACCTCATATCCTACCAGGATCAGGAACATCTTACAGATTCACAAAGGCTATTTCATTTAAACTCATCAGCTTTGGGAATCCCCCTTTTTTCTTGCTTCTCTGAAGTTTGGACCTGTATGTTTTCAGTGTCTTATTTTGCCTACCTACAATTTTAGGTTTATTCCAGATTTGTCATGATTACTTTTCTTTCCCCTGTCTGAAGAGAAAAAATTGTTAGTAAATCTGAAGTATACTAGAGTACAGCCTATGGACCAGCCTATGGATTCCATGCTATGTAAGAAGAAGGAAAGTGTCTTTCCTGCCCTGTGTTGGTGAGCTCCATCAATTCACTGTCCCTATAAGAGTCAGTTTTCACACAAAAAAATTCTTCAAAGGAAGCTATACAGACTGGAAATTACCTTAGATCTTTTGATAAAAGCTGAGAAATTGTGCAGAAATCACACCTCTGACTTTTGAATTTTGGCACTTCTGGTGCTCAAGAAGAATAAATTACTTTCCCCCGTCATGTCGCCACCCCTTGGTACTGCCTTACATCAGCCCCAGAGAGGATCCAGGGGCGCCTGTCAAAGCCAGGAACAAAAGCTATCCATCTGCCACTTTCTCAGTGTGCTATTTACCTCAAGTAGAATTTTTGGTGGCAATGGTGGCAATAGATTTTTATCACTTAATTGAATCAGTCACTGTCTATTTCTGTTTGAGCTGCCAGCAGGATCAGCAAATACTTCCCAAAACCCAGGATCCTTCTAGAAATTAAATGAAGCATAGGAGCACAGAATTCCCTCTCTTACACTGCATAAGTGACTGCAAAGCTGATCATGGCTGAGGCTACAGTGGACAATGACGATCCGCCTATTCCACAAATCACAGATAAATGACACTCCCATTTCTTTCACCTCCATCTAAACAATGTTTTCTCTCAATATTTTACCAAAGTGGCTTCAGCCTATCACATCTAAGGCATCAGTTGTCACCCTTTCACTTTTACTGAAAATAAGTGTTCTCATTACTTGCAGGTAGGTATATTACCCATATAGTTTTCTGGTCCTTTTAGTTTTCATCTCACATCTCTCATCCTCTCTTATGAAGTCTTTCCTTACAGCCCTGACAAAGAATAAAAACACTACAACCTTTCCCTTACTTTAACAGAGAACATTAAGTAATCTTATTAAATTCCATTTTCCTCTTCAGTATCAGAGGTTTCTATCTACTTTTCAGAAAGCAAGAAAAGCAAATTTGGTTTGCAATTCAAAAAATAGCCTGAAGAAGAAAGCTCTGAATCTCATCCCCATTTTGCTATCCGCCACAAAACCCCATTAAAATCAGCTTCCAGGCAAACTGATGTTTTCTTAACATATGTTCCTCAAAGCTGTGCCAGCTGTAGTGCTTTCTACAGCCAATCACTGTGTTAATTGAGGTAAGCAATGAAAACATAAACACGTAAGTTACAGCAGCTTCTAAGATATTTAAAGCTGACTTGGATATGGTATTTTAAACTACCTAAATTGTGTCTCCTGTCCCTTCATATTTAAAGCAATAAAAGCGTTACTGGTGCTTTTGTTTACTTGTGGCTCAAAGGAAATGTAGCTTTGATTTCTATTTCTAAGCTCAGACTCATAGAATGTCTTGCGTTGAAAGGCACCTTAAAGATCGTCTATTTCCAATCCCCCTGCCATGGGCAGGGACACCATCCACTAAAGCAGGTTGCTCAAAGCCCCATGGCCTTAACAGTGTTTCCTACAAGACCCAACATGATATAGGAACTATTTTAATCTCTATCAGCATCTTCTTTGGTCCAAACTGGTCTTACCATTAGTCATTTTATGTTAAATAGGCATTAACAAAAATATGGTGCACTTTCCCAGCATTAAGAAACTCAGCAGTCTTGTTAAGGACTATTTTCCTCTCCAGCATTCAATTTTGTTTATGAAACTTCAGATGTTGCTGAAAGATATCTGGATTTGTCCCACCCCCATCAGAAAAGAGCCAAAAACCTAGAGGAAAGCTACTTAATTCTGCTGAGACATACAAAATAAAACAAATTCTCTACTACACTGCCATGAAATGAATAAAAGCCAAGAAGCTCATCTCAAATCAGTGAGGCAGTTGAAAAACACCACGTCCAGAGCTTTGGGGAGCTGTCAGGACAAAAAGACCAAGTGCAGACACAGAGAAAGGACACAGTGAGAGATTGGCTTCCCCTAGAGAGCCCCACTGTTTCAGTGATGGCAACAAGGAACCTGGAAGAAAAAGGAACTGCTGATTCCTATCAGGTTATACGTGGGTTTAGGCAGTACTGAAGTAAAAGCTTCCATTTTGCTTAAGTCTTTTTCTGGTGAGGAACTGACCCTCAAGTGTGTTAGCAGTACAGAAATTTCTATTAACTGGTAGGTTTGCCCTCCTAACATTTTTTGCGTTAGCATTTCACTAAATCACCAGTTTTTACAAGTTCCTAGATGACTAGCCCAAAGGCAGGCTGTATTTTTACATTAAGCATAAGTTGATTAAAAGAACGAGAATACTTAGTGATAATTTTTTGCATGCAAAATACTTTTTCTTGAAAAAGCACAAGCCCCCTCTTTTTTTCACGTTAGTTTTAAAATAGAGGCGTAGCCCATGCCTTTTCAAGAATGCAGGAAAACCCACAAATCCAAAGAACTTTTCTTCTATGCCCTATTAAAGGTGAAAGATTGCATGACAAGCTGTAGCCCTCTATCTTGTAGCTAGTCATTTAAATCCTTATTTGCTATGATCTCTGAGGTGCTCTGTGTCATTTTGAACTACAAGAATGAGTTATTAACTTGATGAGAGAAGCAAATGGACATGAACTACTTTCTCCTAGACTGTTTTTTGGGGTGGTTTTTTGTTTTTTGTTTGTTGGGTTTTTTTACAGCCTGTACGGTTCCTAAAGAATATGGTTTTAAATTAGGGTCTTTGACAGCAAAAGCAGAGCACATTTTATAACTCCCAGAGCTACAAGAAACAGCTGTATATAAGCATAAACTCAGACAGTTTCTGTCTTAAAGTGCTCCAGGACACTGTTGGCCCAGTTCTCAGTTGTATTACAGCCCCTGTTGTGCCATCTCTCTTGCGCAAAGAGGCTATAAAGCCATCTTCTCCAGAAAGCCCCTCGGGAACGGGTCAAATGCTGAGCAGCCCAAAGCCAGCGTAGCTGCTCATCGCCCCGGCTCCAGTGGTCCAGAGCCTTAGGAGGTGCACAGCTCTGCTCTAACATCATTTGTCTGCTCTCTCCAGAACAGCTCATCTGCATGCCAAGAAACTGGGTTACTGCAGTCTTTGAGGTATTCTAGCTTTTATGAGGAGAAAGTCTGGCCTAGGAGATACAAATAGTATTTTTTTAAGAAAATTCAGATTGCCTCCTCTCAGGGAACTGGCCCTGTGCCAGAAACTCTCCTGGCACAAAAGCTTGGTGCAGTGGGCTTTTCCTTAGTCCACTGCAGTCATTTGTTGCTAATTATAAGGCAAAGGTGTTTTTTTTTCCTCTCCCTTAGTTTATTACATATTCCACAATCATATGTTCAACCTAGATTAAAAAATAAGTAGAAATAAAACCTTCCAGGCATGGTATTTCTCCTAGACTGCACAGAAGCAACTCCACGGATATTCACTGTCATTTTATAGATTACATGGGGCACGAAATGAGTTTGAGCCAATCTTGCTTTTGGATAGATGATGCTGTTGAAGCAACTGTGGCAATTTTTCAGGGAGTATACAGATGGCCTGGTGATTACTGAAATGGTAGGGCCTCGACACCAGACCTAATTGAAGAATAGGAATTTTTAGTAAAGAACGTTGATGACATAAAATAAATAAATTTTCCAACAAGGGTGCCTTAAAACTGTAATATTTTATCTGAAGAAATGAATGTCAGCTTTTTCGATCTTTAATTCATTTAAGAAATGTGGAAAGAAGATCCTTGTAATGAGGAAAAAAATACATGCCTAGAAAACACAATTTTCCAGTGTAAAACAGTTCCAATAGAAAGTTTCTGAGGACACTACTTCAGCTCAGTTGCAATTTTTTCCTCAGATTTTCTTAATGTCTCTGGTCAAGTCACTTAATTTCTCTGTCTCAGGAGCGTATTTGAAAGTGGATAAGACAATACTTTTTCATCTCTCTTTCATTGAGTCTTGGCTATATAGAAAAAAAGTTATTTTGGATGAGCATTCTCCTGCTGTAGGACGTGGCATCACACAGTAAGTTATCACCTATTGTTCAGAGTTCCCAGGTACTGTCTTAATATCAGTGATAAATTAGAGTAATTCACATTAACTAAACGTTTTTCCCCAGGTTCACCTGTGATTTTCCAAAACTCTAGGCACATAATTATAGAATACAGCTCTATGAGGATTAGTTGCTTGCTCTTTAAATTGAATCAGTCTGTTTCCACAGTATCCTTGAACATGTTCTGATACTTGTTTTAAAAAGTGAATAAGTGAATAAATTGTATTGTGAAATGTCTAAAACTCAATAACTTGAAATTTTAAACAACATTCAACCTTCGGGGGTAAAAGTAATAATTCAGTTTTTTAGAGACATCACAGAGTTGTTGGGCCTTATGTAAAACACATTTGTTCATCTTGCTTGCTGCCAGATGAACTCCAAGATGATAGTTTATCATGGTTGACTGAACACTGGAGACCTGCACTTACGTTTAAAAGGTAACACTTCTGATGGCATCTTTACTTGTTATAAAGGCTAATCCTATTTTAATGTAACTTAGCATTATGAAACGGGACACATTATTTGTTCTACGCCTGTGAAATCAGCATGATTACTAATGTGGCCCATGAAATAAGCTTCTGCTGTGAGTGTCAAATCTCTGGCAAAGGTACTGTCCTTCATAACATATTGTAGTTCAAAACCTGCAGCTCTCAGTCTAAATTGCATTTTTCTTCTCTGGGTGAAAAGGAAAGCATCACTGTGTAACTGGCACAGCAGCAGCACTGCACTCTGCTTACTTTCCACATGCCCTAAATTAATCTAGGATTGCTTAAAGGGACTTCAAGTACCAGGCTGGATTCAATAAAACCAATGCAAATGATAATGCAAATAAAAATCTTTTCTCTTTATCACATCAGCAGAGCTAGTCAAAATCCTTCCTTTCCCACCAGCACATTCTAGTAAAATCTGAATAAAATGAGGTTTGGCTTCTTGTTAACCTGGTGGGTGGCTCTTGGAGTTGAAGCCCTTCACTCTCACCCAGAGCAGACATCGCCTGAACATACATCTGCAATGGTCATTTGGGGAGGAAACATGTTTTACTCTGATATGTGCTAAAGGGGCTGCAGGAAGGACATTTGACTGTCATGTCAGATACTCACAAAATACAGGACAAATAATCTCACTCAGGCATTATCAATTCTCACTGAAGGAGCTGCCAGACCTCTCATTCTTTCATCTCAGCTGTAATCTCCAGAGTGTGAGAACTAAAGCAGACGCCTTTGAATCCGGCATACCTGGAGTTGCACATCAGCTGTTTGTGTAGGAAATGGAGAACACAATGTAACGGATGCTCGATTCAGATGAAAAGCTAAAAAGTGTTTCTTAGACATAAAAGTGTGTGCTTTTCTCCTCTGAGAGCTGGGCATAGTAGAGGATAAAGAAAGAAATCTGGGTCCAAGGGACTTCAGTGGAGGGGTAACGTGTGTTCATCACCCAACTGCACACAAGCAGAATCCTCGGCAGAACCCGTGGCCTTGTGCTGCACAGACACAGACAGCTAATAAAGCGGTGACACCAGCTCATCTGGCAGAGGGAACCAGCACAAGCAAGTGGCCTTGTGCACTTTCCCCTCGGGAGGACAATATATCAGGAGTCAGTACACACGACAGGCTCGTCCCCCAGACTTGCTGTCTTCACTCCTGGCAGTTACTGCCAGTTCAGCACAGGACGGGATCACTACATGGAGAGCCTGGAAAGCCCACAATAAAAGCAGATACAGGAACTTTTCTGTGCCTGGTTTTCAAAAGGCCATTAGTTTAAACCTCCTGGTTTCGACTGCCAGCAGCACAAGCAACTGCTGGCACAAAGCTCCGCAAACACAAGTGATATAGTGGAATAATGTTGCTGTAGTCATGATGGTCTAAGAACGTTAGCGATGGAAGGTTTATAAGTAGAGGCAATGGCTGGCATTATTGAGGCTTTTAAATGCCTATAGTGTCAGCAAGCTGCAATAAGAAGCAATGAGACGGTCTACAGAGCATCCAAAAGCTTTCCCCTTAGCCAGAATTTCTCTGTGAGCCCGTTACAAGCTCCAGAGAGGAGGCAGCAGACATTGCCGGCAGGAAGGTTTTGTCCCTCACAGGGGCCGAGCAGACCAGGCGGGTGATGTCCTGTTCCCCTCTCCTCCTGCCTCGGTAGCTGCAGAGTGGCTCCTACACCCCTCAACTTTCCCTGCTCTCAACCCGAGCAGGTTTGGCAAAGATAGCTTCTCTGTTGTCCTTGTGATTTCTTTCAGCCTGGTTTTAAAAATAGTTTCTGAGCAATTACGTGTCACATAAGAATAAACCTGCATGCTGGTGCATCTTTCCCGTCACCACAAAATAACAGCACTACACTTTCTACATTTCAGCCTTTTTCTTTCTTTTTTTTTTTTCTGCAAAGATCAACAACTTCTGCAGCAAAAGGACACAGTATAATCAGGAGATCATCAGCCTGAAATAAGTATAAAACTTGCAAAAATTATGCACTCTGTGGAAAAACCTGATGCTTTTTTTAGCGTCGAAGCATGCATACTGCAAGGCCATATCCATCTTAAAAATAAGTCAACACAAACCCCTTCATACCACCAGAGCTGCACTTACTAATAAGGACAATATTTTTTTTTTTTTCTTTTCCCTTGAGATGTTTTGCATATTTCTGATGATCTGGCATAGCTGGGGCTGCCTTTGTAGCTGCTTTGTTTCACAGTATTCACAGAAGGCCCTCATTTGCAATTAGGTTTGATATCCCAACTTCATGGTTCAAAAAATATTTGAGCTGTCTCCTGGTGGAAGTTCATATTCACCCAAGGAACTGTAGCATCATTACCACCCTGTGTGGATCAATGAATTTGTTCACATCAAGGAAATTTTTGGTAAAGAAAGCTGTCAAAGGACTCCAGCCCCAGATCTCAACAGCTTTGCCGTGGCAGCAAACAATTTTCCACAGTATTTCACGGTATCCCATAAAGCCATGTTTTAAGTTGATGAGCTTCTCTGTGTTACTGAGTCATCTACTTTCATGGTCAGCAATTGTGAACATAAACTGTTGTCCAGTCTGCCCAGATGACTACCGATATATCTAAGAAAGATGTTGACAGAATTTCTGGCAGACACTTTTGCATGGATCTCTATGTCTAGTGAACACCTCAGCTCAGCTCTGAGTGAAGGAGTCAAAAGGGAAGGACTTGAAATAACCCCTGAATGACAGAGGGACAACAACCAAACAAGGGCAGCAAAACAAAACTTCAGTGGCAGTGAAACAGGTATCATTAATATGAAGGGGATTTGGCAGGAGTTACAGAATACTGATTCAACATTAGCAGGATTTTTTCTGGCTTTCTTTAGAGCGATAACTCCAATAACATTGCAGGACGAGCAGGGATAATAAAAACAACACTAAGGAAAAACCCTTCTGGGGTTTAAGCTCAACAGTTTCTTTTTTGTAACTCAATTATTACAAGTCTAGTTTTTTAAAGCCTTGGAACACTAAAAATAATAAAATCTCTTTCATTTTTAAATTAAATATATAGACAAAGTTAACGCAGCCTGTGTGATCCCAGCCTGTGCATTTACCATTGCTGAGTGTCTGTTGCTTGAACAGAGTGGGTGGTGTTTTTTTAAAGGCAATAAAATCAATAATATATGCAGAGTGGTTCAAGACGACATGCAATTATAAGCATTTCCTGCAGAGTACATTAGGTCCTCAGGTTCATGAGTGCCTTTTAGATTCTATATTATAATCACTGGTCTTGAAATAGCCTGAAAAAAAACCCCCACGTGTCCAAGGTCAAAAGTAGAATGTGTTTTTTTCCTGAACAGGAGGGATTTTGTGATCTTGCCCTTCTCAAAGACAAAACTATTGTCTGTAGTTGTGCACTGATTTTGGTCACAGGCCTGACACCAAAAGACAGATGCATCAGCATTTGTAAGGCCAGAGACTCAGCTGGTATAGATCAGTGACCTTCCATTGACTTCACGTGTGGCATGAGAAGAGCTGCTCTCACCAGTGAGCTGCCCTCAAGCCACTATTGTGTAAAGTTAAGCTGCTACTAAGGAATCAGTTACGGAACAACAGGGAATTGCTCATTGATTTCTCAAACACTGATGAAGCAAAAGGAAAAGGGAAGAAAACAAAATTCTAACTGTCCCAAGCAGTCAGAGAGGAAACAATCCTCCCCATCTCTCCAACACCTGGAAGAGCTGATTATAAACTGTAGATCCCAATTACAATGAAAATAACACAACAACATGGATAGTTCTTTAAAAATAAACAGAGATGAAGTTGTGCTATTGATCACTATTATTAGCAGAGTGGGTCAGCATAATTTAAACCTTTCCATTAAGGCGCAAAGATGGGTTTTCAAGATAGGGCATCCGTGCAATTATTGAGCTGAGTAGGAGGTAGAAATGTAATTATGTAAACTAACTAAATTAAGAGGATTGCACAGTTCATTAGAGTCCATTTTTTTGGTCAGCATTTTGGATCACCAGCTGGTATAGAATTTCATTTCCATTAAAAAGCATTAATTGCATCTCTTCTGTGAAAGCAGAGCAGTTGTGCTAGTGTGAGCAGCTCCATCCTTGCTATTCTATGCAGGTGTGGAAATAGCCTTCTGCTCCCTGCCAGCGCTCAGGACAGCCAGCCCCTATTCCCTCACCGAGCCTTCAGTGACAAGACACTCTTGCCAACTATGCCTGTGATCATACTGGTTGGCAGGAACTTGTATAGCTGACATTGTTCAGGATTTAAGGAGATTTATTCAGGAAATACAACTGAAGAGAGTATCCCACTTTGCTAAGTAATTTCTAATCACCAAGCTAGGCCCTTCCCAAAGGAGTATCTCTTTGGCCAGAAAGAAGAGAGAGGGGAGGCTTAGTCACTGTACGTTACTCATACACACTGTACGTTACTCAGCAGAGACGGAGAGCTCATTTCAGGCTGGGACTTTCAAACGAGCCTGAGAGAGCTGGGAATGCTATTCCAAGTTAACTTGGTCAGACATCAGCTACCTGTTTTCCAGAGACAGAAAAATGCAGCCCAAACTACCTCCCCAGAGTCAAGCTGAGAAATGTGGTCTCTATCACATACCCATGCCATTGCCACCGTTTCTAGGTCCCTTTTCTTATGCACTCAATTGAAAGAATAAACAGGACCTCGCTGCCAGATAAAGACTCCAGGATGGACTTGGAAATCTGTGGGCCAATCCACGTACGGCTGGAGACTTCATTTCACATATTTCTTATCTCTGGCTTTATTATCCTTTGTGTTACTGTAGGGTAATATTAAGGCAAATATTGCTCTATGTCCTGCCAAAGAAGTGCAAACCACTGTGGTCCTCAGCAACAGAAAAGAGGTCAACACAAGGGGAAGATGATCTTCATTCCAAACTGGAGGCTTTGTTACTTGTTTGTTGTATGTGACTCTCCTTTCCTCACAGGGAGATATCATCCTGGCTTTATTCGCTGAACAGTAGGTAAAAAACCTCCTAGTTCTCCCCTCCTCCAAAGAAACCACTAGATACAGACATGGATGCTTTCAGGGAGAGAAATGGTTTCTCTCTCAGGAGCTTGTTTGTGTGATATTTTTCTATATGCATAGGAAAAAAAGAGGATTTGGATATCCATGAAAAAACGTAGGTGCTTGTGCTGTGTGAGATTGGTACGGAAGCGTATTTGATTTTTGTAACATTGTAATAGCTTCTGAACAGGCTTTACCTGCAGTAAGCATCAGACTCTGTACTTGTTCTTTATAAATGAGCATTGTGCAGGTGACTAAGTAAAAGGAACCTATGGAAACCTCTTCTTACAGCGTGTAAATCATAACCGCAGCATTTGCTTTTCCCATGCTGACGGTATTAATGTGTTTCTTGCACAGATAAACTGGGGACTCGAGAGCAACACATTTAGCAGTCCTTGGTGCCCCCACATACCCGTGCCCAGCTTTGGTGCAGGGAGCACTGCTGTGCCTACAGCCGAGTTTCCCGGGATGACTCATTTGTAACATATGGATGCGATCACACAGAACCCATCATGGTACAGTCTACAGCACCAGGATCAACGCCGTCCCTGCGGGCTGCACTTCGGTACGCCAAGGAAATCCATGGGGTCCCGACAGACAGAGCACCGCTCTCCCTGGTCAGCAGGGAGGACAGGTTTGCCACTTTTACTCAGACCAAATATCTCAATTCTATAACCCTGCCTATTCCTTTTCATAGGATTTCTTAGGCTTTCACGGGAAGTGAGCTGGGTTGCATTTTTCTTTCCCAAAGTAGAAGCAAAGTATGGCTAGAGAATGGCAGCAGGAGGGGGGAGCTGCTGTCTCTCAAAAAGACAAAAACCTGCCAATTTCCCTCTTGTCTCGGTGCTGGGCAGAGGCTGGGGAGCACCAGGCCCAGGGGAGCAGAAGAGGAGCACAAAGCAAGCTGCTGCTTGAAGAACCACAGCACCGCAGAGCAGCAAAGCCAGATGTAGGAGCCAGGAGCCACGTCCCATCTTCTGCATGTGAAGCATAATGTACCTCACCCTGGAGTAGCAGCAAAGTGACAGCTATAAGTGCTACGACTCCTGCTACGCAGAAAGGACCAGATTAAGAGAGATTTTGTGAAAGAACAGACTCGAGGAGCTTTCTCTAGGACTGTGTTTGAGGGAGTACATCATTTTTTTCACACTGAGTTTCACAACAACTTCCAGACCACCTTTAACAAAAGTCAAATCTGGCCTTTCATATTTATTATTAATGACTGTAATATGATTCTCATAATAGACTATTATCTTCTTTCTGATGCTTTTAAGACAAAAGAACACAAGTTAATGTGCCTCTTAATTTTGGACTCAGAATAGCCCCAAGAACCCCTTGTATATAAACAACTTTATTTCTGCCATAGGAACTCTACAACCTCCCTTGTTTTTCTGGCCCCATGATAAAAATTCCCTGGCAAATTGTACATCACTTTCAGTTTTAGAGGAACTTTCAAAAAATAATCCTGTAATTACTTATCCCTTTATTACTAATTCAGTCATTCAGAAAGTATCTAATCCTTGTGCTTTTTCTGTACAAGCAATTATTTCTCCAGTTTGTGTGCCAAGAATACATTATTTTTCACTGGTATTGTTCCTCTTCATTTAGCTCTTCATGTAAAGCTTTCCAAATGACTGATGCTTAATGTAGCTGTCAAATATTTGAAAATATTTGATTTTGCTTTTCAATAGCCTAGATCCATAGTTTTATACATTTTGGATCTACATCTTCATCTCAAGTAGTACAATAAATAACATTTTACCAGGTAATCGATACATGCCTCACTTCTAGGAGTAGAAATCTACAGTATAGTTAATTAATCCATTTCTAGGACTAGAATTAAACAAACTGTTTATGCGGATTGTGGCCACTTCTTGACGGCTTTCCCTCTTTTTGAATCAAGAAGAGAAAGCAGACTGGCCTAGCTGCAGTGTCACTGGTATTTTACTTAAACCTTGATATTGCAAATATGTTTGGTATATCTAATTTTAATAAGGGGAGGAGGGGATGGGGGAGGAATGTGTGTTCAGAATTTTAAGTTCACAAAAAGATCAGTCTTGACTACTCCCATACATGTACAGACTTGTAATAACCAGATTTCTTTCTTTCATGCCAAAAAATTCATAGCAAGATTCTCACAGTTAATATCACTTCACTGTTCTTATTTGCATCCTGACTTTGACTAATACAAATTTTATGGCACACTTTTGACTTAATTCCCTACATTGCTTGATTTATAAAATGACTTAAAAATATTTTTCTTTGTAACCTGAAGTAGTTCAGAGGAACCAGAACAGAAGCAAATACCAACTCAGTGATCTTAATTGGACCAGGATTACTCTATTCCCATCTTCAGTCTAGAAACACAGAAAATGAATATGAAGGAAAGAAAGAAGAAAAGCATATGTCTCCCGGATTGAAGTAAATTCAGATTGATTTTTTTTAGTTCAAGGCACAGGTTCATATAACTTTCCTATAACATTAATAATAAGCATCTCAAGGCCCTCTGCTCCTATGCCGATGCAAGCTGGAAATAGAATCGAAAGCCTTTGTGCTGACCATCCTTTATTGCCTTCTTGTTTACCAAAAATACGTGCTCTAAATTTCCTGAGCATCCTGAAGCTTTGATAACACTTCTTAATCTCACGTCAGGAAAACAATTTTGCAAATCTGGCTATAAAAATAATTGAAAAAAATGTCATAAAGTTCAATTTCATGTTAGTGGGTGTTTAGTTTCCAATGCCATGTAGTTTCTCAACAGATAATTCAAATATATATTTATTTTACTTTTTGCAAACTTGCTCTTTTATTAGCCATTAAATATATTCATCAAGAAGTCACAATTCGGATCAACTAAAGAATGCCTGTGAGACAAAATAAATTGAGCTCTGGGAAACATGTTTTTGTCATTTCATTCATAAACTTCACCACTTTTCAGGTATGGAAGGATATGTCAAAAAAAAGAAACAATCTGTATTTGCTGTTCCTTTAAATGTATAAAGCTTTTAAAATTAATTTTAGTCTTCTCATTTCTGTTGGTAAAATAAATGTAACTCATCAATAGGAATTTCCTTCTCATTAACCAAGCTCTGTCTTTCTCTTTTTGACCAGGATTCTGTTAACAGGCTCCCTAAGAAACAGAGAAGATACCAGTCAACACAGAGGGAATCCTTGTTGAGATACTTTCATCATGTCCCACATTTTCCTGTTCTCCACTTGCTGTTATATAATCACCACTGTGTTAATACTTCTTGCTCCAAATACCTCTTCAAGGCTCAGCCTATCAAATTCTCTTATTCATCACTATTATGCAGAACACTGGTTTGGATTTCACTTGCAAAATTTGCTTTGACTTGCTTTATTTGTTGTCTTTCATCACTAATTGGTGGTCTCATGTAAATGATAAGTATTAATCGAGTTGTTAATATTACTTTGATCATGACATTACCTAACCAGTTGCAGAGCAGGGTTTCTAACTCTGATGTAACTTACATGTGTTCCTCAACCTGAATGTATCATGCCCAGCAAAATCAGACAGTTTCAGTTTTTACGGACCACCTCTTTGTTGCAGAAGCTTAATTTTGTATTAAAAAGGCTCATGCGTTTTTTTTGTGTGTTAATTCATTCAATCTTGTTGCCTTCCTTGGAAATTCTATGTCTATTTTCATTGGTTGACCACACATAACGAGCATCAAATAAAGCATTTTTTTATAACACGTAATTGTAATCTACCTAGAGACTGGAGCTGAGTTGTTTGCTGTGTCGAGTCCACTGGACAGGATACACTTGCACCTGGAAGTGTCATCATTAAACAGGAAAGACCGGACATATAGTATTCATTATTAATCTCCAATTGCTCTGAATCCTGTCCAACATCATCAAGCCACAAGAAAGGTATCTAATACTAAACAACTCAGGCATCACTTCTGAAAACATCTCTTCTCTGTACCGTCAGGACTTGATTGGAAATGTCAAATTGTACAGATCAGCAAGAACTGTATAAAAATACAATAGCACAACCCTAGTTCTATCACAGTTATGTTGGGGGGATGACAATCAGCCTTGGCACCGAGAAATAAATTAATAATACTTTCCATTGGTAAGTTTCCCTTTGAAGTGTTGCTGAGTGGCTAGCAGCACCTGAGTGGGAAGTAAACTTATCAGAGTAAAGTCAAAGTAACTGTCAGGGTTGGACAGGAGCATCGGGACTCAGAACAGAAGCATTTCCAGGTGGGACAAGGTAGCGTATGTGCATGGGGCAGGTCTTTTGGCATTATGACCATAAGATAGCTTACAGCTTTATCTCCCCAAGTTTCCTCTACAGGGATGGAAAGAGTTCTAGATGAGGAGCCCAAAAGAAGTGTGTTGAACCGTTCCTTGGTCTTCACTGGTAGAGACATCTGTCACAACTGGGCTGCTTTCTTTCAGGGTATTCTGTGGGTGGGTGAGGGACATACGGTGCATCATTATTCCTAGTGCTGTATTATTGGCTTTCTTCAAAGCACCATGGATGAGCTGCAGCACATGGAACCTCCACAGTAAATATATGTGCTGCGTTTGTTATACCACGAGTTCATATCAAATGGAAGTGAAACAGTGCATCAGACCGGCCACTGAACCTGTCACCTCCTGCAGACTCATGTAAAACTCTCACATTACGCTTCACATAGTTTCTGTTTTGAAACTTGGACAGCATCAACAAGCTGCAATTCTGTTTCTCAGCTCCCCACAGTATACATACTAAAATAAAACTTGTGGTTTGCCTCCAGATAAATGTATCTTTTTGATTGTTGTATAAAAAGGTCATGTTTGAAGGGCAAGTTGCAGACTCGTATAGCCAAGGCTCGTGCACTCAGAAAAAATCAGGACGAGCCACAGTCTTTGTATGCCTGACTGACAGATGCTCTCAGCCCTCAAAACTGCTGCTGAAAGGAAGCCTTCAAATCTGCTTCTGAAAGTCAAGGCCGTAGCCTGCACAGCACATAAACAAACAAGTATTGGACCTTGCAGTAGCTTAAATTCCCAGGGAAACTGAAACTATGAAATGTAACGCACACTGGCATTGTTCCTTAATTGTACTGTGTTCTACTTACTAAAAATGTCTGAACACCTTTAAAATGTTTTAAAGGGTAAAATGACATTGTGACGCATGTGGGAATGAGACAAAATATCAACTACAATAATGCAAAATAAAGCCAGGGCCTTCAACTAGGATCTTGAACTAAATTAAACTGGATTTGAAGTTCAAAATTCAGCTACTGATGCTTATCTGTATTCCCTCTTTCCCCACCTTTTACTATCTGTATTTTGAATGTGCCAGCTACCACAAACTCTGCAGCAGAATGACTTCCATATTGTCCTGTTACTTCAACTGTTTAGCAGGAGGAAGGAATAGTCATACAACATAGGAACAAGTGGCTGCAGAAGGGAAGAGAAAAGATTCCTCAAGTCTGTTGTCCTGTCTTCAGTAGCAGGCTATAAGAGGGACTAAGAGAAGAAGCTAAGGAACTAAGACTCTCAATGAATTATATACAATCTAAAGGAAAAATAACCAAACTGTAGAATATATTGACCAAAAGTTTCAGTTATGTTTTAGAATTGATTATGCGTACATCAGAGAAAAACCCCCAAGAACTGTTTATCTCACACCAGTGGGATGTGGTGTCCATCCACATCAGGGACACTCTGCAAGAGCTCGTTGCTAATTTTGTGGAAAGTCATCTGTTGTACGTGCACAGTGTGAGGTTCTCAAACATTGACTTTGCAACATCTGAGACAATTTTTTTTCAAGTGAGTCAAAGCCATTGTTCCTCTACTGAGAAGCAAGCTCATGGCAAGACAGACTTTCTAAGAGAATCTATTTCTGAGTTATCTGAGTACATACACTGCCCCTGAAGATTTTTTAAAAGAATGGAAAAAACTTCTTAAAAGGAATAAAAAGAGGAATTTTATGCTTTGGATCAATGAAAACTAGACAAACAGAATTTCACAAAATGTAGCAAAAAGGAAAAACTAAAACAAGACCTTTTGTTTGAAGAAAAAGTAGTAGAATTCAGATAAAGTACTTCAGAAACTGTTAGTCGGCTACTAAACTAATGCACGTAAAAGGAAAGTTTTAAGTGCTGGTCAAACTCCAGTAGTTGAAATTACTGTAGGATTTCAACTTTTTACTCTTTTGGCAAAAGAAGCTTAGCCTGTACTTTCATTAAACTTATCAGCAATGAAAATCATCCACTGATCAAGGCTCTGGACTTGCTTAAGCTATATAGGAGCTCAGATCCAAGGGCCACTTTTGTATCACAACACTTTCTGCATGTTTTTTCTCAACCTGGTAACTGAAATTGCACCATCAAAAAGCAATAAGTATCCAGTCACTTGCTACCCGTGCTTAGACACAGCATATTTATAGTGACACAGATAGCTGAAGCAGTACACTGATTAAGAATACATTATTCGGTTGCAGTGAATCACTGAAAGCCTTTATTTCTTTTTCATGTAACACTCAGAGGACCTTGAAAATAAAATAAAATTATAGAAAGAAATCCTTATTCCAGGTATGCAACAAAACTCTCAACCAGAATCCCTCTAACTCCCTCTCTGGTGTATAATATTTTCCCCAGTTACTTTTGTCCAGACAATTCCTCAAAAGTTATTTGGAATTATTTTGAAGAGAGCGTAACACCAACAGGGCTGTCATATCAAGGGCAACACCTGAGATTCCCTGGCTATCTAGAATCCCAATTCCAGTGTATATCTTTTCACGGTTTAGGAGTGAAGACCATGGGTTTCAGTTGTGACTTGACAATGAAACACGACAGGATATGATTATATGAATATTGAATCACATTTCCAGGGAAGCTGCCTGTCTGAAATTATTTCATTTTTGTTAAATTTGACACTACATTCAGAGATAAAAATAATCTGTGACTACATCTTGTTATTATGGTAAAAAAAACTGCTATAATGTAAAGCTTCCAGACCGTCCATAGGTCCAGATTGGGCTAACAAAACATACTTTCTATAGTGCTTTGCTCCTTGGATAAGCTTTCTGGAATGAATGCATGTGGGCAAGAGATACTATGCTCAGCATAGGCTGCAGTAGCACAGTCTGTCAAAGAATTATTCAGCAAACGAAGGTGTTATTTGAAGTGAATAGAAGAAGTGTAGTTCAGCCTTAGCGTAGCATGGAATTGGTACAGTAACTTGGCCCATGAGCCAGGCTGTGGATGGGGCACATTGGTGGTGTTTGTGTCATATCCTATGGTATTTATTCATGAGGGCAGACAGTTATGCACCAATTCTCAGTATTACATTCATTGAAGGAATTATAGTTTGCTGCCCCTGACAGATATAAGATACACGGACGTCTTGTATAGATCACAAAATGCAAGACACTTCAATTTTATACAGTCTCAATAACAAAGTTCTAGTTATCCATGCCAGACAGCTCTCGGCTGGAGAGGCAGTTGAGGTGCTTGTTTATTTCCAGCATTATTGTTAGTAGATAGTTTTCAGGCATTATTAAATTCCTGCTCCGGAACAACCAATTCCCTATTATTAACATGCATTGACAGCCCACTCACTACCTGTAAATGTACAATGTATTTGGCACCAATCAAGCTTCATTTGCTGCCGGAGAGTATGGATTTAGTTTGATGGACACTATCAAAAACAACCCACAGAACTGCTTGGGGCCAGATAATGCAGATAAGCCAGTGCAAACTGAAATTTCATTTAACAGCTGGAGAAGCCAACTGGACGTCATCACGTGGGGCTGCATGGTATAAAAGTACAGAAGCAATTGACTGCATTTCTAGCAAATTACAGTGTATTTTCCAGGCTCGCAAAGATTTTCCACTCCATTATCAAACAAACAAAACACGTGATTGTGAAAATTGAGGAGCATGTCTGTATTATTTGTGTGAATATTACAAATACATCTGTTAAGTTGATTATTGCTGCATCGATAGTTAATGCAATGGAGCATTAAACCAAGAGGTCTTTCCAAGTACCCAGAAATACGTCAGTTTGCTTATCTAACCACCAGATCTCAAAGTAGGCTCCTTTGACAGTGCCCCTCATGCCTCACTGGAACCATCCTGCTCCAGCTTGCAATGCAAAGGACCTTCCTGTGCCACTCTGGGAACTCAGGTTTTGGACACTTAAAAAGCACAGTTGTGAGAACTAGAGAGACAGAAATAATGCTTGTAAAGAAGTTTATCATAATTTAGCCATCAAGGAGCTAAATCTAATCCAGAGATGAGTTGAGCATACCTAAATTCTCAGGAAAACATGAAACTTCCAAACTCTATATTGCAGTAGCCATTTTCCCTCTTGTTACTGGAGTCTACATAGCACCGTTTCAGAGAATGAACCCTCTCTTATTCAGTTCTCATATTGTCATCCATGAAGAGAGTCTATACCAGGGAGCAAAACTGGCTAGTGATGGTGAGGTAACAAAACTAATGAACAGAAGACAGTCTGATCAGGAAGCAGGATCAAAAATCTCAGGGAACTGTCAAGTTCCTTGGAACAAGAGAAACACAGGTAATAAACTTTGCACTTATAAATGGTTGGGTTTGTGCGGGCTTTTTCAGAAAGGAGGGTACTGAGGGAGAAAAGTTAATGTTGGTAGTGGGATAACTATGAGAATAATAAAGGGAACACTTGCAAATGGAGCTCTTAAAGCCTCTCAAGAAAAATCTATTATTTTTATATTAATTTTGTTTGTAGAATACAGAAAAAAAGGGTCCTAACTTTTCAGCCATGGAAAAAACCTACAATGTTTTACTCAAATTTCCAGTAATGTGAACCGGATTAATGAGTGACCGATTTTAATGAGACCTCCAAAAGTCATTAGAAAGCTAATTGTTTCTCAGATGATATCACTTTGTCAGTTGATTACCTTGCTTCATTTTGGGAGTGCACGTGATTACTGCCTTGCAGGGACCAGTAGCAGCACCTCTCATGTCAAAAACAATGGCCACTAGTGGAAAGTCTGCCTTAACCTTCCTGCTTGCCCTGGGCTTTGCTCTCAGCTCCTTCCCAGGCACCAGCAGAGCTGATGCTCACCTTGGCTCTTCAGCCTCCATCCAGGGGCCAGCAGCAGCCAGAAAGCTGCTTCACACTTGTCCTGACTTACCGCTTAACCGAAGCAGTGAGTGCCTGGGGTGGCTGCCACGGCTGGCTTACAGAGACCTCATTTCACAGACCACTTGAGCCCCAAGAGGAGAATAAGCACACCAGTAAAGTTGAATTTGTTTCCAGTAATATATTTCCACCTATTGATCACCATCTCCCATGATGTTTAACCCAAACAGCTAGCACTGGTATGTACCTAATATGAGAATGAATTACGTATTTGGAGCATGCACGACCAATTTTTCTTGCTACAATTCCATCCCTCATGAAAATAAAAAAATAAAAAAATAGAAAGAAAATTTTGGAAATCACACTGGTGCCATTTCGAAGGGAAGATCCCTGGATTTGTGCTGTCCTCAGGCAATAGCATTTGTTGTTCAAAAGGCAAAGATGGACCTCTGCCAAAGGGAAAACAAGATGATTTTGAACATGATACCGTCCAGTTACTGTTAATCCCTCTGGAAATAACTACATTGTCTTGAAGGCTTTCCAGGTTAAATGCTTTCCCATTTATCATGGCAAAGGCAGAGTATCATCAAGATATCTGTTTACAGATCTTGGCTAATAGCTAAAAACCGAATCAGCTTTATTATTGGCTTTATTGCTGACATCTGTTTCTCCCTAAAGATGTGTAAATAACTGTGGCCAACACAGCTGACAGAGAGGGGAGAGATACAAACCAAAAATGAAATGTGCCTCTGGGATATTTCCAGGCCCACTGATAATAAATTTCAAAGACACTTGCTTTCTTATGGCATGTACTTAGACCTTAGGCTAAGAAAACAGTACTGTAGTATAGATACCTCTTTTTCTAAGATACACCCTTTGTATTTATACTACAATAGAGTTGTATTGCTAGTGTTTCCCAAACTAAGGAAGCAAAAGTGTTTTTAACAATAAAAGCTGTAATGATGTCATATTAAGGGTTACAATTTGAAAAAAATTAAAACCAGGAGACCTGGTGGACAGAATTAACGTTTCAATCACTTGTGCTGAGAAGGTAAGGAGAGCTAATTTGCAGCTGTGAATTAAGGGCTGTACTACTACTGTTTTGAAACAGACCCAGTGCAGCCTCCTCTGAATATCATTTATTGTGTACATTTGAAATATTCCACCTGGCTTTTTTTTTTTTTTCCAGGGAAGAATTTAAATGCAGTAGAAAACAAATTCTTCAGTCAGACCTATTTTCACACATTACGAGTGGAGAAGTGACTGTGAAAAGGAGAGCTCAGTCAAGTGGAAGAAAGTGGCTACGTTATTTTGTTTATTATATTCATTACAGTCATGCCCAGGGACACGAATCTAGGGCCCTGTTATACAAAAATCATTGTGAAACACAGAGTAACAGAAGAAGAGATTGTGTGAGCTCTGAGAAGCTTGCAGACAAATAGACAAGACAAAAGCCACGGCAGAAAGCAAGCACACAAAAGGACCGACAACACAGCAGTCCTGGTAAACATCTTCTCAGCATCATAGAAATAGTTCCATTATCTTCTTAACTTCATGTTTGATTTGGGGTTTGTGAAGGCACAAACTTCTGGTGGGAAAGGACTAGCAAAGTGGAAAACCAGACAAAACACTGAGGAGAAGGAGAAAGGCAGAAGGAGCAGCAGAAGAGAAGACACTGAGCTGCACAAGATCCTGCAAGGTAGCACTTGAGCTACAGACTGGGGACAGAAGCAGGCACAAACACGCTTGCGAAAATGGTTGCAAAAATAGTAGAAGAAAAAATATCATATTCAGGGTATAGCTGTTTGTAGCAATATCATTGGCTGACTAAAATGATGAACACCAATTCTACACTGAGGCTAGATACTGACAAATTGCATGGCTGAATTTGAAGTTTGAAGGGCTGAGTTGCCCTCTCTTTTGCCATATGTATAATTTTCCTGTTCACTAATACATCCCAAAGGTGAGGGGATGGGGGGAGGAAAGGAGCTGTACTTTAGCAATTTCATTCCTGAAACTGAGCAATTTGGAGTTTTCCTGCTGTTTCATCCTATGCCATAGTATAAAGTACAGACTGGTATTTCTAACATGAAAACATCAGTGCTTACGTACAGGTGAGCTACAAAATCGCTCTTGCCAACAAAATGCTTCCTAAGAGTCTATTGCTATCAATGATCTAGATATTTTGGAGAAAAGTTTACTGAAAAGCCATTAGACAACATTAAATATCCTCATTAAACACTGTCAAGCTGATGTCACTAAGTTACGAAGATTGATCAAATACGTTTGAGGGAACAGTAGGAGGAGCAGAAGGTCTCCCAGTCATTGTGTGCTAAAGATGGAGCTGCTACAGAGCTGTGATGCTCTCAGACACCAAGCTATAGTGGGGATTTTATCTTATGACTGTTTCAATGGTTTCAGAGCTGTCTTTGCACAGGAATAATTCTGGGACAACTGGCAATAAAATGCTAAGCTTATAATTGCTTAGGTCTTGGGGGAAACAACAATCAGTTTTGCACACAAATTTTTGGTACCTTTCCAGTTCTTAGAGACAAATTACAATAGCTTAGCAGCAAACAAACGAGTACTGTTTGCTTGTTTATGCCAAAAAGAAAAAGAGTAGGAAGATATATGCACAGAAAACAACTTCATCACCGTCCCAAAAAACCAAAACATAAGCAGTTTCTGTTGAAGATACAGCCCTGCAGTTTTAACAAGGAGTGCAATTAAATACTTTGCTCACACTAGGCCAATGCCAAGGCCTGATGTCTCCGAGCCCCTCTGTGAGCAGCACACCTGCCCACGCTCTCAGCAGCACTGCCAGCACCGATGCCACTGTCACCTTCACCTTAGTGCTATGCTATCATGAGAGCTAACTGAGAACTCTAGTCTGCTTTCCAAACTATCTTAATGAAAATGAAGTTACATTCATTTTTGTGCTTAGCTTTGTTACATACTTTCAATTTTTCAAGTTTGAAGTTTTGCTTATTCTTTCCCTCTCTTTTATGTATATTTGACCTTGATTATAGTCAAAACCTCCGAGGGAGAGGCTGAAAGTTGAAAAGAGGACAAAATGTGATTTCAAGTTTGGGAATTTCCTAATAAACCACCCGTCAACAAACTGTAGAAATTGATCATAGAGCTAAACATATTTTTGATTTCCCAGAAAGCCATTTTACTTGTTGAAAAAGAAAATAAGTGAGAGAGGAGAAATTTCAGTTACTTCCACTCCCCTCAGCACAGTAATAAAGACAATCAAAGCAATAGTCAGTGTCCTGCGTCATCTGGTGTAAGGCAGTTCCTTTTTTTTCTGCCATTAATCTTAGTGGCAGTGTCCCTGGAGGTTTCATCATTTTTCTCTTTATTGAGAAATATTTACCTTAGCTTTCAAAATGTTTGAATTTAGGAAGAAAGGAGCTCATCATTTTGTGTGTAATTTCATCTGAAAATAATTCCAAAAAGCTTTGGTAATACCTACTTAAAATTCTACTTTGTACAGTGCAGAGAAACCCCTTAAATTGCTGCTCAAGGGACTGAGAGAAACTGGTTGCTCAGTGTAGGCGCTCTGTCAACGGGAACGAAGCAGACCTATACTCAGTGAGACACTTTGGGGAATACCAAGAGGGGAGCCTGGCAGTGTGGAACAGTTTGTTATGGTGGTCTCGCAGAAGTTTCGGTATTTGTAAGATATAAAAAATTCCTTTATCCCTAAGTATGCAACAGCAAAGAACTCATTTTCCTAGATGTTACCAGATAAGACTTCAAGGTTGTATCAATTACACTGTTATTTCCAAATGACGTGTAAATTCTGCATAAGAATACCTTTCAGCTCAAGTTAACTAAACAAAATGGTCGCCGCTTTCACCACAAGGCCAGAATATGGTTACTGCATCCCAAAATCCATAGAAGATGGGCAATCCCAACTAAGTTTTAATTTTTGCTTAAACTTTTGCTTTCTGCCACTCAAACATACAGGTCAAATTAAAAAGAAATTCAGCTCAACCATCTTTGCTTTCTCTTGCCTACCCTGCAGCAGGCTGTGGCTGATCAGACGCCTCTCTACCTGGCTACAAGACTGGTAAATCAGACCGAGTATGAGGAGTGGAAGTTAAAGGATTTTTACCAAAACAAAAATAAACAAAACCAAAGATAACATTGTCTGATCAAAATGTCATTGGGGAAGAGAAAAGCTGCAGATATACCTCGGCTTCAGCACTAACATTGGAAAGGATGCTTGCCAATAGGTCTACTGAAAGACCCCAAATGGGAAGTGGTGGGCCTGGACGAGACCCAGGCGACCATGGACCAACTGCACAGAGGTGAAGTCATTCCCCTCGTGGTACACCCGGCTGCTGACAGGTGCAGGGCCTTCTGACCAGACACTTGCTTTTCTGCACAACAACTCAGGCATTGATTAGCCTTGCAGGCAACAACTGGCTTGGAGAAGCAAGGAGGGATTATTAGAGCAGTAGGTAGTGGAAAGGACCTTGCTGATGCCCTGCTTGACTTGCACATGAGAGCTCTGTGCTTCTTGGCTACGTGAGACTGGACACCAGCCTTGCTGAGGGCACACACCTCCACTGGAGAAAGTGGAAGACACAGCCCTAAATGTCAGGGATTCCGAGTATTTCCACTTTTGCCAAGATGCCCTGCATCACCCATGGCAGCATGGAGATCAGAAGACAATGTGCATTTGATGGCATCTCTGCACAGCCCGCAGCACCACACTCTTTTCTGGCCCCAGCCTGCGGGCACTGTTCTGCCTGCCCCTCCTCCTGCTCTGTCCTCCTGTGGCCCCTACAGCACTGCCTGAAGTAGCGTGTGGGGTTAACCTGCCTGAGAAAATTTCATTTCAGATGGGCTAGTTAAGTGGGCTGCGCTGCACACATCATTTCCCTGCTGTGTGGGGATGTGCTCAGGAGTCTGACTCCGCAGCGAGCTAATCTCGTTCCAGCGAGCGTGCACACTCACTTCTGCCTTTGTTACTCACCAGGAATCTTAATCACTAATGCCTTGTTTTCAAGTAACGGTCTGCCGCATCAAGTGCCCAGAAGACAGTTGTAATTCAAAACACACCAGCACAACATAGCCTCAATTGTCTCTTTTTAATATATTTCTTTCAGGTTATAATATGTCTAATTTCACTTCCCCAAAGTTGCAGAGAATAGAGCAGCATCCTCCCCCAGCAGGCACAGCAGGTAACTATGGTGACCAGCACCAGTGCGATGAACACACCTTCTGTTCCAACAGAAGCCCAGAAGCAGTGGAGTTAAGAAGCAACATAAATAAAAATAGGGTTGTAAAGAAAAGCAAAGCGTTGTCAAAACTTTCTCTGGGTTTTAAATACAACACTGGAATACATTATTCATTAATTCCTGCATACGCATATCACTCACAGTCCTGCAACACTTCCCTCTTTAAAATGCCAGACAAAACCAGCAAAATATTTTTTTTGTATTTAGATGGCAAGAACATAACAGATTTATTGCTGCCCCTGCCAAACATACACACAAGCACATGCAAATACAGTTTGGCATAGGTAGCAGCTGATTCCTCCCTTACGGAGCAGTATTATAAGAATTTCTAGATCCAGTCATGTCTGCTACGTGGCATAAATGCAATAATAAGCAGATGCAGGCCCGGAGGACTTAATAAATCTGCTCCAAAGTTATATGCACAATGTCCTGATCTGCAGTAAGTATGTTCTGCTGGGGAAGGAAACGCAAGATTTGCATAACGGAGAAAATGCTGCCCAGCCTTCTCCCCTAAGTGTGTTTTCAGCTGCTCCTGTCTGCTAAGCACTTGTGAGCTCCCTTCCAAGCACAAGCAACGACTTAAAGCAGAAGCATGATGGCTCGGGACACAGAGCCTCGCTGAGATTGCTTTATATAGCACAAGGGAGGTGTTGCCCGTCCACATCCACAGCGTGCCTGTGTGCACAGCATGCAGGGGGCTGCACTTTCTCTTAATGTTAAAACCAAGTGTGACTGGGAGGTGACTTTCCTATCGGGGAGAGAGACGTGTGCTGGGAAGTTGTCTCAACCTGAATTCTGTCTCGGGTTCTCCCCAATGACATTAAAGGATAAACTGAAAGGGAGTGATTTACCAAAAGCCTGCCTAATAAAGGACTTTGTCAGAATTAGAAGCCAAGTTTTTTTGTCTGCAGTTAAGCAATAAGCCATCATACATAATTCAAAAGCTTTTTCAGAATATTTCACACTTTAATTAGTAGTACTACTATGAATATTCTTCTTATTGTATCCCTAATAGATTTTTGCTGCTTAACTTTTTTAGTCTCCGGAATTTACACAATCACATTGTGTCTGCCTATTCCTTCTTCCACTTTTTTAGAAATGTGATTCTGTTTAACCTTAGTACATCTGAGAGAAATTTGCTAAGCAGCTAAGGCAGCTGGTTTGCTGTACCGTGGTGTTCAACTGGTTGTATTTTAGCCAGAAACAGGGGCAGAGGACAGAGAAGGAAATAACCCACCTGATACAAGTGATGTTAAAGAGCAGTGTGCTGATTTATTCTGAATTAAAGGGTGGCAAAGAAGAACTAAGGGTTTGAAGAGTTAAATGGACGAGAGGAGAGTTAGACAAGAGATCTTCATTTACTTTAATGTCTCTGCTCATACGCAGCAGGTTTCAGGGTGCAGGTTTCAGGGTGCTTGGTATCTGAACTAATCAAACGCTAGTTTCTTTGGGACAATCTCTCCTCCCCACTTGACACCTCTCAGAGCTGCTTTCAGCTTGCTGGAAGTATTCCAACACAAACTCTGGAGAACATGAGCCAGGCATGCATTTTTGCTGGTGTGGAGGTAGAGCAAACCCCAGAGCACATTTAATGTTTGTTTTCATGCACTATCTCAAGGCCTTCTCTCCCCTCCTTGCCCTGCAATGCAGTCCCTTCCAAGTAAACACATAAACAAAGCAAAAGGCCTCGCTTTCCCCTCTGAAAAAGAAGGAAAACCACAGCAATTTTCTGAATACTCAACTCTGCCAACATTTGTTTCCCCTGTCTGTAGTTAAAATGCAAATGCCATCTTCTTTTCTCTCTCTTCTCCTTTCCAAAGACTACTGTGAAAACTACTACCTGTTTTTAGCCAAAGTAAAGGAGCTTTTCCTTGCTGGCTCTCTGAACAACTTCAGGGAACAAAGCACTTGTTATTTTTAGATCCCACGGTTCCACTCCTGCTTGACTCAATGCAGGAGACTCCTGTTCTGGAAAGCTGAGGATTCTCATACGTAGAGCGAAAAATATTTGTTGCTCTGCTGGTTTAACCGCTTTGTTTCAGAGTGCTGCATTCAAAACCTGCTAATGGAAGTAGCCAAAAGCTATTAGAAATTTCTGCTTGCCCAAGCACCCACAGCTGAAATGTAATCCAAGCCTTCTCTGTCTGCAGCATCAAAATCATCTTTTCTTATCCCTGTAACCCCATTATTTCCAACCTGACAGTTTTTCCCCTCTGTACCCTGGAGCCTTCTCTCATCCCTCAAGCCACATCACTTAAGTTCCTTCAGGTTAAAGCCTTTTTTTGCCTCTCTTTTTGCCTCTCCATTGTCTCTAAAGAATCCCACTTCAGGACTAACTACCTCTTTGTCTTTCTCTTTCCCATATGGTCTATGAGGGTATTTTCCACATCCATGTCACCACTGGAATAGGAATCACATGTACTTTCACTTCCTAGTGAAGGTGGGCAATAGGAATCAATCCAGCAACAAATGAAAGGTGACTTGAACAACACAAGGTCCCTGGCAAAGTCAGCTCCTTAAGAGAGGGTTGAGGAACACCGACAAAAAGTGAGATGCAGACTGAAATTCTGGAAGGTGGAGAAGAATGGGAGACTTTAACATCTTTGAGGAGGAGAGGAGATTGCAAAATGCTTCTGTGGACCTTAATGTATGCCACACTGGATTTGAGTGCTAAGGACCTCACAATGCCACACAACTTGCCAGCATGTATCTCTGCCAGTATTTTGGAAACCAAGGGAGACATCTCAACGATAAAGCAAGAAAACAACCAAAACTACTTGCAGAAACTTATTAATTTGGGACTGGGTGGAAGGGAGGGACTCAAATTAGCAGTTGCTGGAAGGTATTTTTGAAACAGGCCCTAAACTAAGATATCAGAGAATTATTTGATATGTACTACACTTGTGATCAGGGGTGCTGAGGACAAGGGAAAGGTATGAATCAGGTACAATTGGGCAGGAAGGCATGAGCACAGATAACTGCGGTGTTAGATCGGAACCATCATCTCTGCAATGTAGTGCCTCTTCCGAAAGTGCACCAAGCACATTAATTCTCTGTGTGGCTATTCCAGAGATGGAACTAATTATATTACATACGGGATCATACACATTACATGAGGTTTTTCAAGGAGCTTGCACTCAGATCACAGACACATGAAAATATATTATTCAAGTAATCAAGATCTATGTTTTCACAAATCTTCACCATTTTCCCAGATATTGTGTAATACGCTTACATATGCCTCCACCCCAGAGAGTGCTATGTTTTTTAAGAGTCTGACTTTATAGCCCAACATTTTTTATCACTACTAACTAATAGTTAAAGAGCAATTCATAAACTTCAGAAAATAATACATAAAAGACCAAACCCATATTTTTCTCTAACGCTACTTCTCCCTCATAAGAGCAGAAATCGTCATTAATAGTAAGTTGATCATTTAAACAAGAAACTCCCAGCATTCTCCCCCAATAGCTATTAAACTACTCAGTGATCTCTGGTTAATTCGCAGATATTTTAACAAGCTAGTTAATTTTGCAGAGGGATCCTTTATTATCTATATTCTGTTGGACTACAAGCACAATGAAATTACTCTCTGTGGTGTATTTCAGCAGTAGCGTTTTCAAAAGCCAGTGAAATGGAGACATATAAAAAAAGGATTTTTTTCTTAATTACTCTTTTAGATATCAAAACATTTTTTGTTTGAGTTGTGGGTATATGCTACAGGCAAAGTACAGCCTATTCAGAATGGTTTCCATATTCCAAAAGTAATAAGCCTTATTCTTTTGATTGTAACACAGATGTAAGGAGGAACCACATCAAAGTAACGAAGTTACACTAGTATGGCATGACAGTAGAACCCAGTTACATTTTTAAAGAGGTCTTTTCTGCAGCGTTAATTCAAAGGCAAAATAGAAAAAAAAACATCATCAGCAAAAAAATATTAGTAATCTCAATTCCTGCATGGCATTTTTGTCACATTTGAAACTCAGATTAATTTGACCAGGAAATGAACACCAGCATTTGGGGATGCTATATAGCAGCTTTGTCAAGATGGCTAAGGAAGAGGTTTGGAACAGCCTCACTTGACTCGATATGTTGTCACAGCAATTTGAGCTGGTGGCAGTTTTGAAATCTGAACAAAACTTTGTACCTTGACACTGCTTGGAAAGTCAAGATGCAGTCAGAACAGCTTCACCCAACACTCACAACTTCTCAGATTAGATTAATTCCCATCCATTACCTTCTATCCTCTAGGTCTAATGTTACGTTCAAAAAATAAGGTCAGTGGTGAGGTGGGGTATTTCTTAAAGAAAACTGATGTCCTAGAACAACTCTCAAATGGCACCATCAAGGTAGTGTTAGCGATCTAGCACAGATACACAGAATGCAGGTTCATTCATTATCATCATGGTCTGCAGGCTTCTAGAGCTCAAGATCTTTCTCATCCAATTCCTTTCCTTCCCCCCTTCTCTTTTCTGTTTCTGTGTGTCTGCAGGAACTCAGAATAAATGTATGCTCAGAAAAAAAACCCAAAACAACAAAGAACAAAAAGCCCCAAGCAAGACCCTGAAGTCTTTGCCTTTGAGAAAGGAGTGAAAAATCTTCTTAAGGATCCCTGTTTCCTAAAGATTCAATTCTGTCCCTAAATTTTATAAAGCACATTATTCCAAGGCACAAGGCTATGGAGAAAAACTTAGTCCAAAGAATAAGCTAACCTGACAGATTTTACAAATCGACAATTCATTCTCGGTGACAGGCCTGAGAACCTCCTCTCATTTTTAAGGGGAGGATGGAGTAACAGAGAAGGAAGCAGCGCTACAGTTAAATACACCAGGCTAGCCACTGTATCCAACAGAAAATATGTTATGATTAAATTAGTTTTGAATCCCCACTGCAGAAGGAAGACTACACAGAAAGAGAAGAAAATGCCATTTCCTAAGAGCTGAAGCGGCCGTTACAATTAAGAATACCCCTGAAGGGAAGGAACTGCATCACCCAGCAATGACAGGGTAATTTCTAATGGTAGAGGGAGGATGCACCTGATGGGACCTGGGCATGGCTCCCTTGGCATGACATTTAGTAATTTCCAGAGGAGTGCAGACGCACAACTGGACAGTCATCCCTTTCAGACTGGGACTGCATTGAGCCCCAATGCTGACAGAACAGCATGATTCAAATTTTCTTCTATTAATTTCAATTGTTCGGGTTCTGTTCTGTGCCACAGACTGTTCATTGCTGTCCCTTGGAGTTTTTACCCTCCACGGCACCAGTTCATTGCACTGTATCTCCTGCTGGCTGGAAGAGCATCGTTTAGTTCTCCACAGTACACACCTGAGTGATGTGACACACGCAGAGCTATACAAGGCTACATGTTTTGACACCTGTGCTGCTTACAGCCATGGCTTCCCATCACAGATGTGCACAACTTCATTTTCATCAAGCAGTTGAAGCTTCTGGGACCTTAAATCATACTGAATGTTTTTGTTTTGTCTTATCTGTCACTCTGCATATCTACAAGTACCCACCGACTCTGACATCCACTTCTAGCAGCACAGACAACCCTGTTTTCAGTTTTCTGTTGAACAAGATGTCAGCAGATGACAACCCATACTCTACTGATATCATTCCGTAATTTAACAATGTTAAATATGGGTCAGAGTCTGACCCCCATCACCTTTTTAGTAGACACTTTATTATTTTGTTTTCCATCAATCAGTTAGACTGGGGATAATGGGAATATGCTGTGCCATAATTTATTGCAACAGCTTAAGCATATGCTCATGAAATGGCAGCTTATTGTCAGACATAATTATGTCAGGTCTATCACAGCTAGCAAAAGCAGATTTAGTACAAACAATCAACTGCTGAACTCCACAATCTTCTAATAAAACTATTCTAAGAGACACAGTCAAATACTAGTTGATGATAAATAAGCTGCTTGGGTTTGCTCTCCACCTCCCATGTCTCTATGAATAAATCTGTATTATTTTGCCCAGTAGAACAGGGGTTTTCTCCTGTAAAAGCAGCAATTGTAGGTCTTGCACTTGGAAATTACCTCTTTTTTACTGGGACATATGACAAATCTTAACCTCTTCCTGAAAGTCACTCTTCAGGAGAGGCTAATACAACCCTCTGAGAATTCCCAGTTGTTAACTGACCTTCCTGGCCAATTTATAGAAACACTTGCTTGTAACACCTTCAAAGCAACTACCCTTGTACCAGCTTAGAGGTTCCTCTGGAACAGGTAAAAGGCACTATAAACACTTCTAAAGCACAGCTTCCCATAGCTACTGTAGATTTCATATGCCAAATGACCCCTGCTACTGAAAAACAGGTCTGCTTTCTTCTTCCTTTATGGATGGACCTTTATGATAACTCAATAATGCAGCAACCAAAATGGTCAAAAGAGTGCAGGAGAGAATACAGTGCTGAGCTATTTGTAGGATTCATGGCAAGGAGGAAATCTCACTATTCTCACTTCAACCTGAGGTTTGTATTGACTCTAATGACAAAAAGCACCTGCCGTGTCCCCAGGATCCTTTCTCTAGCTTTTGATGGATGATTCTGATCAAGACAAAAAAATATTCAATTGACTTTCTGAAAGTCCTTGAAGTATTCTGGAAGACACTTCGTCTTACAGATTCAAGCTGGTAAGCTCCAATACCTGCCTCTTACTGAGTTTTAAAGGAAAAGCAAGCGCCTGCTGGTGTGAATTCTTAGCTGGGACACTGACAAAGGGCAGCCTCAGGCTCTACATTGCAGCATTTGAAGTAATCAGAGAAAAGATTGCTCTCCCAGAAAGACAGCAACTCAGGACTAATGGGGGAGGTGATACCATGTCTATCCACTGCTTCACTCATACCTGGCTTCAGAAGAGAACTGTGGAGGACTTCAGATGGGTGGGAATGCAAGAGAGGAGGAAGAGAAGCAAAAGGAGAACTACTGGACCTCCAGAAAACCCCGTATAGACTGCAGTTGACTTTTACTTGCTGGTAAATAAACATGTACCACATGTTCTAGGACTTTTGGCAGACATATGATCACGTGCCCATGTCTGCTCAGGTTCTCCCCAGAAACCCAGTAAAGCGCAAATCAGGTATCAGTTAATCATGAACTACAGCTTCACTTCATTCCATATTTCTTGCATGTATCTCCTCTGTTTTTCTGCTTTCTTCTTTTGTAGTGGGTGTCCTAGTAAGGCAGCTTATTTCTTCTACCTCTTCACCTCCACAGTGTGGAAATAACCTGACATTTGCTGTCGTCAGTTTTCTCCCTCCCCTTGTCAACCCTGTGATCTACTCAGCTCTACTGTAGCTGTCTTCTCCCTTTCATCTGTGAACTGCATTGCATAGCAGCCCTCTCACCAGGCTGCATTCAGACGACAGCCCCGCTCCAACACAAACAACTTATTGTCCATTTTGGTTGCTCCTTAAACACAACCATAACAATATTAATGACTATTTACCCATCATATAAAAACAATAAAACTGCCCATCTTAGATTCCCTGTACTGCATTTCATAGCTAGACATACCTATATTTGCAGAAGGCTGTGAAAAAGTTTTAGTCTGAAACATACAGAAGAGCGCAGTGTGACAATTCAGGCCGCTCGCAGTGGCAAGTGCCACATCCACCTGCTGTGCCAGAGCTGTTTGAGTGTGCTGGGTCTCACGTTGCCAACGACAGAGCAGATACCACTGCAGAAGCTGCCATGTTGATGTTGTGCCCATAATCTGCTCTCATTTCCTGTCTTATTTCCTGTGAATTAAAAGTGGAGTGGTGTGTAAGACACCATCTTCCACCAGCCTCTCTACAGTCTCCTTCTGTAGGAGACTCCTAAGAAGGACTCCTTAGCTGAGTACTTCAGAGGCTGTATAGCCGTTAATTTCTCTGATAAAAAAGTAAGGAGTCAGGAAGACAGAAGGAATTGGCCCCACTGTGTCAGTTCCATTACTTAGGAATATTATCCTTTTACTCTTCAGAGCAAAGAACACAGATTTGCCCCCAAAACCCTGCAGGTTTAATTTGTAGCTTCCCTTCCCGCACTGCAGCTGGAAGTTGGAACAACCAAATGACTAACATACAACAAATTTGGAAATAGCAGAGCTGCTTTTTTTTTAAATTTATTTATTTCTCTCTTCCTGACTGCTATTTTAAATAATTATGTTATGAATTTTCCCTTTATTATCACTAATCTTGTTTGAGATCTTGAATTAAATGGTTCACACATGAAAGTAAGGAGCTATAGACATATTTTTGTCCTTACCTCAGCCCTATGTCTACAAGAACTCTCTGGTATTTTATTTTTTTTCAACTTATTTTGTGCCTTCAGTTTCTTTTCTTTCCATTAGCACTCTTTACTGTTAAAGCAACAGAAGCATTTTTCCTTCTGATCATATCCATTTGAAAAATACAAATTTGTATTTTCAGATGGAGTTGATGTGAACCTCTCTTTTCTGATCTGACAATACCTTCATTGCATGTACCCTTTTGCTGAAAACATGTTTGTTTGTATGCCAAAAGAAATGATACTGGTAGTAGGGCTGCAAGAATATTTTTACTGTAGCCATTGCAGAGTTCTTTAAGGCAAAATTCTACAGTCTTCAAAAATAGTCTAAGTCCATCTGTGTATTATTCCATTCTGACAAAATCAGTGAGAAATGATTTTCCCTTCCCAACAAGGTATTGGAGGAAAGAAGAAAAATAAAACCCTTCTTTGACAATATTTAAAAAAATACTTGTTTTACTGTTTCAGTTATTATAAAATTCTACCTCCATGAGCATAACATAACCTAGGAAACATAAACCCAGAGCACCAAATTTAAGTCTACAAGGGTTTCTTTAATATACCAACCCACAAATCAAATAACTGGCAGCACAATCATTTTCCTACCATCCTTGGAAGAGTTTTGTAGAATGGAATATATTTAAGTTTTAGTTCTTAAACATAATTTTCACTAATGACTGGATCACCCAGTGTGAATTACTGAATGCTGCAAATTAACAAAGAGGAAAAGATACCTAATTATTTTTAAAGGGACTAATGAATTCTAAAATGTACTGTTTATGTACTTTAAAGATGATATGTTATTTAAATTATTCATAATCACAATGTAATAGCAAAGTATAGCTGGGCATATCTGTACAGATAATGAACCTAAAATCATTCCCTTACAACCAACACATCGTAACAGAGATAATGGCTCTGTGCCTTTCATACAGAAGGCAACAACACTGCAACTATTCAAGTGTGATTTTCTGCCAGATATGACTCCAATACTTCACAGAATAACATCAACCCATTCTCAGCACTTTGCCACCACTGAACGCCAGAGCTGTCACCAGAGTACCACTACCATCATTATTTGCTTAAACATTGAATGGTCGAGCTGGATGGAAATGGCAAAAAATTACACATATGAGTTTACAAGAATGAATCTGTGAAGTCATGTTTATTAAAAATGAATGTTTGGGGAAGACGAATGCAACGCTAAAGTCTCCTTACTCAAACTGCACACCCAACTTCTGAGCTTTCCACCTCTGCAGCAACTGTTCAGGCCCCTTTAAACACTTTGCTGGCGTGCTTGAGCTCCTTTAATGCAGCGCTACCTTTCAACTTGGCTATTGCTAGGTCTCCTCATTTTCAATAAAGTCAAACACCAACACCTTTAATGTATTTCCAGCTGAGTTGGAGTGTGTTCCTAAAATGACTCCAGTTTCCCAAATTACTCCTGTTAAGGTAAAAATTGTCATTTTTTTCTCCTTCAGCAAGCACTGAATCTTATTGTGAAAATAACTGTTTTTACTAGCAAGGAAAAACCCCTGATATTGGACCCAGTCATCATGAGGAGCTCTGGTTCTATTTCAGATCAGGCACAGCTATCTGCAGCAGCTGGGAGGCAGCGATTCTCCCCTTCCAGAACATGAGCTCCAAGCTGAAACCTCTCCATGAAGACACATGCTGGCTTCACATTCTCAGACACGCAGGACAATTCTACTTAAGGTTTCCTAACAACTCTTCTAACACTGTACAAAAGCCCTGGTTTTAGCACAAATAGGAAACTGCAGTTTGCCTGCATGTTTTAGAAATCATGTTGTTCTGATTGGAAGTGCTGCAACCTTTTTAGCCAGAGAATTGGTTTGCGTATTTGCACTTTTTTCTTAACCCATTTTTTGCTGGGCAAGTGTCTTGTCTGTCGGTGCAAATCACAACCAGGGGTTATTGAAGATCTTCCCACAGTTCAACTGAGGATATCTGGAAAATGGATCCTAGCTGATCTAGATATTGTTTAAATGAAAAAACCTAGTGCAGGCTTCTCGACATGTTATTCCTCTGCTGTGCAGACATTCACTAAATTATTTGTTCATATATTTTTTTCATCTAAGATCTATAATTTTCCCAATTCTCTTTTATCCTGGCTTCCTAAAGAGACAATGCTTGTGCAAATCAGCTGGCAGACACCCAGCCCTCAAGCCTGGAAAACAATTTAAATCACGTTTGAAAGAAAAGCAGAACTCTCAAACATGCCACTGTTTTTGTGAAAAATGGTGCTTGGCTGGAGGAGAGGGACCAAGGCAGGGAGAACTCAGCTGCTACACACATCCTGCTCAGTAGTAACCAGTCAGCCAAATTAAATCTCCAGGCTAGCAGGATCACGTGCTTGTTCTCTTTCCACTGGAGATGTTTGAGCACATAACAGGGCAATAAGGAAGCAGAGGTACCATAGTAAGGGAAAGAAGTCAAGCAGAAGACATATATCCCTCTATGAATTTCCAGAGAGGTATCCCAGATCATTACACCCAGATTTCCTTTGACAAAGTCTTTCCTCACAGTCTGATGAAAATCCTCACGCCCTGCCACATCAAACCCATGATTCTCTATCTCAGCTTTTCCCTGCTCTGGGCTGGCTGCTGTTTCTGCACCGAAATCTACTCTGGGAGGATGCCAGCCTGCTTGTCAGCTTTTATATTCTAGCAATTAATTTTTCGGTCTCAGCTTTTCCAGTTTCATTTCAGCATGTCCATGCCAATCATCCTTTATCCCGAGACTTATTTATACTCAATTAATTTTTTATCTTGTTTATGCTTTTGCTTGGTTGTTCCAGTCCTTTCAAAACTCCTGATGGAGCCATACCACCTTCCTACTACTGTTCTGTTTCTCCTTCTCTTGCATCAGAGTAGTTACTGGTTTTCTTCCAGTCTAATCCCTCACAGTAATTGCTGGGACTTTTTGGCTGGGTTTGATTTGGCTTTTTGTATGCTTCAATCCCAAAAATGACCTTGGAAAACCCAATTTACTAACCACTTTTTTGTTTATGAGGACCTTTACATTTATTCTGCTATTTTCATTCCTTCCTCACTAAGTCATTTTGTAATCACTGTTACCCAAAGGAATTCTCACCATTGAAAATAATCAGTTACTTCCTACTGATGAGAGCGAAGTCTGAATAAATTACTGGTCTGGAATCTCTTCTCCTGACATGAAGTTATCTCTGACACAATACAAGAACATGGTAAGCCATCAGTATCCTGTCATATTCTATTTTTAACTGCTACTCAGTTAATTAACCTCATTACCTGGGGTTAATTGACCCCAGAATACCATTAGCATCATATTCTGCCTTTGGGAGGTTCCTATCAGCTTCTCAGAAACCCCCAGCCTCATCTATTGCAAGGCATTATCACCGCAGAAGCATCACTTAGCCAAAGTATGAGTTAAACTCTGGCATATTATTCCAGTGTTTGTCACAAACTTTGCATCAGAGCCACTTCTACAAGTCTGTTGTGACCCTGCTTGGGAAGGTCATATGAGAAATGTGAAAGCTTTTATTTAGTAATAGGATATAACTAAAATAGGATATAACTTGCAACTGAGAGAGATGGAGGAAGAGTGGCAGAGGCAAAAATTAGGGAGAGGAAGCTAATAAGAGAGAGCAAACTAACCTGCTTTTTCCAGTGGTCTATTTATGTTGAAGGGTGTTAGAGAGTGTATCTTTTCTTTGCATCCACTTCCTTCCCACACACTTCTCCCCATTTGCATTTCAGTGATCATAATTCCTGCATTTGTAAAGACAAGGCCAGCCTGAAGAATTTCAAAGCTTAGCAAGTATACAAAAAAAGAAATAACCAAAATGTGCAGTAGATTATTTTTTGTAGAAATTAAAACAATGATGTGTCATAAGAAGATCCCATTTTTACAATCCTGTTCTTTAATGAGTACAAAATTGTGGGGCTTTTAATATAACGTCAACTTTGTTCTTTTCTATTCTATTATATGGGCAATAAGTTAATAACCTCTTTATAGGTGACAAATACTTTTTGAAAATAATTGTAGATATCCTAAAATTTCATTGAAAATTTTATTTTAAAGTGACCTCA